>CM062808.1:735159549-735769365 GCA_031772625.1 Pinus tabuliformis | reverse complement strand
TATAACTAACAAAAATATCAAGGACATAAAAAACCATAAAAGCCACATATAAACAAGTATATTTACCCATAAAAATACCAAGGAGAAAGATAAATCTTATTAACTGGATTGCTTCAAAGGCCAACCAGGTTCAGGACTTCCATGTTCCACATGTCCATTAGATTGGCTGAACTAAGTCTCTCTTGAGCCAATCACCCCCTTGCCATATTCCAAGCATGAATCTAGGTTCTCATATAACAAATCCATCAAAATAAAACCAATGCTTCCGGAGGCAAAAATACTTCAACCCTTAACCCATGATTCTAACTCATGATTAGACATCACTAACCATCACTAGATTGGTATCCACTCAAGTTGTCCAGGGCTCCATAGAGTTTGTTCCAACCAAGGCTCCAGGACAAGTAACTCAACCCACAACTGTTGTCAGGCTCCAGAGTGTTTGTCCAACCAAGGCTCTAGGACTAGTAACTCAACCCACTAAGGTCTCTAGAGTGTTTTTACAACCAAGGCTCCAAGACCAATAACTCCACCCATGCTGCTATAGGGCTTGAGAGCATTTTTTCAACCAAGGCTCTAGGAACTAATAACTCAACCCATAGACAAAGGAACATGAGAACCAAATAGAAAGCAAAAGGGAAAAACTCCCACAACACCTTGGCTATATAGGAAATGGAAAGGCTAGTTAAAACCATTATCCATCCAGACAATCCTCAATGCCAATGACAGATCATGACCAAGAAACCACATGCACATGCCATGCATGCCAAAACTAGTAAGGAAATCATACATGCAACTCACTACCTGCAAGAAATACTTGCTATAGTTACTGATCCTGATGTCCTCTTGTGATTTCCTTCTCTTTATTTGCCTTCTTTTTCCAAATCCTAGGTATGCCACACTCCTCCAAGGGTGCTCCAAGAAAACTATAAGTGTCCAAGAGTATGAGAGAGAGAGAGAATAGAATGAGAGCTCCAAAACTGAACTGATTAAAAGCCATGAACTGATCCTCAGAAGCCTTTTTATTAACAAGGCCTCTATTTTCTTCATTTTTCATTATTTTCCTTCATTTTCCTCCTCACATGAAACTTATGACCTTTCACCTTATTTTTCTCCTAATTTCCATTACTTTCATAAATAAATGCCAATAAATGCCACTTTGCCTTTCCAAAGCATTATCCATTTCCTTTGCTAATTTCCATAGCCATAATAAACCAAATGAAAACCCACACTAGGATGTTTTTCCTGACATTCAACTTGGAATATGTGTCCCATGACCATGGTTATTATTTTTCCTTTATTAACATTTATCACATGGATTTTTGACTAGGGATGTTACAAAGGAAGTGGCAAAGTTTGTCGCTAGTGTTTATATTTTCAATAGATAAAAGCAAAGTGCAAGCATCCAGGGGGTTTACTACAACAAATTCCGATTCCATAGTGGAAATAGGAGGTCATTTCCATGGATTTCATTACATGTTTTCCGAGGACATCCAGACAACATGATTATATTATGGTTGTGGTTGACATGTTTACAAAGGTAGCACACTTCATTTTAGTGAAGTCTACTTATTTTAGTGTTGTAGCACAGGGCTTCATTAGAGATATAGTTAGATTACATGGTGTATCGAAGAAGATTGTTTCAGAAAGGGATGCTAAGTTCACTTCCAAGTTGTGTAAGGAGTTATTTGCAGGTTTGGGTACAGAGTTGGCCTTCAACACAACTTATCATCCATAGATAGATGGAAAAATAGAGAGGGTCAACAATATTTTGGAGGACATGTTGAGAATTAATGTTATGCATTAGCGACGAAAGTGGTTAAATTTCCTTCCGCTGGTTGATTTTTCTTACAACAATGGGTATCAAGAGTCACTGAGGATGAGTTTGTTTGAGGCACTCTATGGGTGAATTTTTAATAATCCCTTTAGTTGGAATGATCCAGTGAACATTGTGTCAATAGGACCAATTATGTCGACAAAGATGGACCATGAAATGCCAGTTATCAAGAAGAATATAAAGGTAGCACAGGAAACTTGATAAAAGAGTTATGTAGATCAACACAAGGCATTTAAGGAGTTTCAGGTTAGGGAGTATGTGTAATTTTGCATCAAGACCAAGAAGGGCTCCTTGAGGATTAGGTCATGTGCAAAGTTGGTTACCTTGGTATTGCAGGCCTTTCGAGATCCTTGAGAGGATTGGACCAGTGGCCTACAAATTTTTGTTGCCTCCAATAGTGAAAGTACATGATGTTTTCCATGTTTCATTGTTTAAAAGATATGTAAAGGATGTTGATAATGTTATTGATTGGTATGTATTGTAGGTGAAACCAGAAGGATAATTCCAGCCATAACCTCAATGATTTTTGTAGAGAAAGATGCTCATGCTTTGGAACTAAGAATTCGAGTAGGTTAAAGTGCAATGGAAGCACTTTGGGTCTAATGAAGCTACATGGGAGATGGATGATTAGATGTGGGCTATGTATCCTTCATTGTTTGTTGGTTGAGGAAAATAAGTTTTGGCATATATATATATATCTATATCTATATCTATATATATGAATGTAAATACCACAACGAACTATGTTATAAAGCTCCAATAAGTGGTATGGGTGTCATGTTTTTATGTTTGTCATGTTGGTTTTCTTTTCAACATGTTGTTCATTGTAAATACTGCAACGAGCTAAGTTATAAATATCCATTGGAAGTATGTATTGCTTTTCAATAGTTTTTCTAGTAGTAGGTTTCATAGAACACTGAGGATGGTGTTTCCCTAGGGGCGAGGGGATTGTAAAAAGCCCGTGTTAAAAGTTCATGTAATAAAGCTAATAAAGGTAAAAATAAGACCAAGGTCATGGGACATGTATTACAAGATAAATGTTGGGAAAAAAATCCTAGTGGATGTTCACTTGGTTTATTATGGCTAAGGAAAATGGAAAATGCTTTGAAAATCCAAGAGGAATTAATTGGCATTTTATTTATGATAATTAAGAAAATTAGGAGAAAGGGAAGGTGAAAGGTGACAAGTTTCATGTGAGGAGGAAATTTAAGGGAAATAATGGAAATTGAATAAAATAAAGGTCTAATTAATAAAAAGGCTTATGAGGACCAGTTCACAACCATTTCT
Source organism: Pinus tabuliformis (assembly GCA_031772625.1). NCBI lineage: Eukaryota > Viridiplantae > Streptophyta > Pinopsida > Pinales > Pinaceae > Pinus > Pinus tabuliformis. The sequence goes on along the minus strand of CM062808.1, from coordinate 735,766,244 downwards.
TAGTTTTAACTTGGAGCTTTCTCTCTATTCTCTCTCAATACTCTCATACACTTAGAGTATTCTTGGAGCACTATAGCATTGGAGGAAGGAAGACAAAGGAAGGGGAAGGAGGCAAAGGGAAGTAAGGATCAAGCAAGGCAGAGTTGGATCAAGCGACTACAATGGGATTAATTGCATGTATCAAGTTGCATGTATGATTTCCTCATTAGTTTTGGCATGCATGGTACATGCATCCGTGTATTTGGTTCTCTTGCTATCATTGGCATGAGTTTTTCTAGGTGCGGCAATGGTTTTCAACCTTACCTTTCCATTTTTGGATAACCATGGTGTGATGGGGTTCCTTTACTTGGTTGAGATGGATTTCTAGATGGTTTTGAAATTGAGTGGGGTGATCTTAGGAAAATTCACAAAGACCTAGGAATCCCTTGACTAGTAATGTCGGGATACACGGTAAAGCCTGAGCAAGAGGACAAGAAAATTCCTTACGATTTAGGTAGAGAGATCCAAATGAATCCTTGCTTGTTTAGGGCCTAGTGGTCCCTTGATCGGTATATGGCAGGATTACGGTAAAGCCCGTAGTTTATGTTTATTTATTTAAGGCATATGAATCCCTTAATTGGTAATGGTGTGATATATGGTAAAGCCTGAGAATCCCTACTTGGTTTTGTTGTGAATCCCACATTTATGCTTTGAATATGGCATGAGGGTGATTAGTTGAAATAAAGATTTGGTTCAGTGCAATCTATGGTTAGGTGGTACGTGGAAGTCCTTGACTTGGTTGGATTTTGCATATGTTAATAAGAGCTCTTTCCCCTTGTGTATTATGTGTAAATTTACTTGTTATAATGTGGCTTTAATGGATTTTCTATCATTGATATTTCTCTAGTTATAAGCATGGTTTATGACAAGATCAAGTTATGAATCTCATCATGTTTTTTTTAGTAAATGAAATGTTAATGAATGGATGACCTAATATATGATATTACAACTATGGTGAGAAGGCATCAAACCTTCTTGGCGATTCTCAAATAAGTATGAAATCCCTTTGTTTAGATGTGTATTTGTGACCTGTACATTTCATGTTTATGATGCGTTTGAAAAAATGCCTGTCATGGTTAGGATGAGTCTGGTAAGTTCCTGGTTCAAGTTTTTCATTAGAGGCCTTGTATTCTTGTTATTTATCATTTCTAATAATTTCATCAAGTTTTGTACAAAGGCCTAAGTCCTAGCCCTCAAAAAGTGGCTCAGATTTTGGGGTCGCTAGCACAAAACTGCCTGAAACATAATGCAGTCACATGGAGACCTTCCTATGGGAGGAATTAGAGGCTTTCTATCGCATATAGGTATTGTCATGGGAGCAAATTGGGGTTTAAGTCAGTAAAAAGAAAGTTAACTAAGGGGTTGTGCACCTGGAGTGGTTGGTTATCCCTTGAGGGGTCCTGTAGCACTTGAGGAAGGTCAGTAGGTCTTGGTTGTGTAAATTCCACTTCCTTAAGGTGATCTAGCAGGTTGATTCATATCATAGTAACTATTCATCACATATTTACCTTGGTGGACTGGTAAGCTTGGGTGAGTGTGCGAGGAGGGTGTTACAACATATAAGAAAATGGAAATCACAACAACCTTTCTTGTGCCAACACAATTTATTGAACAACATGAGAGAAAGGTGTTTATATTAGATATTTCAAAATAATTCCAAAGAATAAATATGACAATGGTGATTATGAAAATAGTTTTAGTAGTGTAGAAAAAAAATTGTCCTATTTGTGCGTAATATTGATTCTTTCCAAATGTGATGATTACAAATTTGTCTTGTATTTAGGATGCATTTATAGTTGGCACAATCACTGCTATTGAAATTTGGGTAACACACACAAAAATGCAATATGTATTAGAAATAAAAGATGGCAATGCAAAACAGGACATGGTAACATTAAGCTTTGATTTATTTTAATGTTCTATTGCTACAAAGTTACTATCCATCTGTTATATGTTTCATGTATTGTTTTGAAAATGTTTCATATGTAGCAGGTTCAAGTGCATGATAAACATGTTTTTAAATGTGTTTCAATTGAAAGAGAATTGCAACAAAACATATTTTCATTGATCTTAATAAAAAATATACAGTTAGAAAAAAATACAAATTTTCTGAACTTCACAATTGACATCCATTTTTCCAACGAAAAAATGAAACAAAGCCGAAAATCTAAGAAACTTTATTTCTTTGCTGAGTGGAATATGCACTGTAAACTATATTATATTGTTTATAAAGACATAGATAAAGAACACGAAATAAAATACAATTGATTCATGTTATTAAGAGTTTGTTTTCTATATCAATTTTGCATTAATTCCAAGGATAACTGAAAATGATTAGTGAATATACGAATCCATTCGATACTATATGTGTGAAATGTAGTATTCCAATTAGAAGTGCTAGAACTATGAATAAAACTACGCTTTATTTCACCACTTGCAACCATGACTCTCACTTCCTTTATTTCCATCAGTTAAACTAGATCATACATACAAGTGATAGGACTGAAATATAGTGTGTTTTGAGGGGTGTGGAATTGGAAAAAGTATTGCCTACACTATAACAAATTTCCTATGAGCAATACTGTGCAAAAAATAAGATGTTATTGATATTTTGTCCAATTTTGAGACACATGGAATATCTATAATAAACCATCAAAATGTATTTATACCTATACAATGACAATTTTCTTTGTTTTCATTATCGAGAAATCTAGTAACTGAACAATTATCGTTGCTTGCATTGTCAAGCATCCTAACATTGCCTTAAAGTTTATGGTTCAAGAATTGCATTTTTATTGAACAACTCTTTCATTTTACTTGATGATTAGGATATGATTTCACATTGTCAATCAATATACTATGCTTATGAGAAAAATATTAGTAGTGAAATCATTAGAGAAAATACTAGTATGACATTGTACAAGAACGTATTTCAATGAACTATTTTGTTCGAGATCTATGTTTTGTACTATGCTATATCATGTTTTCTTTATTTCAGTCTTGTTTCTTACATTGTTTTATTGATTTATGAAATTAGCAAGTTCTAATACTAGTCAAAGAATGTTGCAAGTTGGTTACATGACAATTTGCAACTTGGTTAATCATTTTCAGTGACATTGTTATTAATTAATGGAATTTACAATCATGGTTTTCTTTATTTACAATGTCAACCAATCCAATATTTTTTCTATTCAAAATTAAAATTCATGCAAGATTTGAACCAATCTCTAAATAAATCATTGTGATACATAGTTGAAACAAATTTCTAAATCGAATAAGTAAGATTATGATATAACATATAAAATATGTTGCATTTATACATACGTCTATAATCCAAAATAGTTTGATATTATTTTTTTTAACTATGTCAAGAATATTACAATGGATAGCCTTTATCATTTACTGAATTTCAAAATTGGTTGAGGAAATAACAAAATTTGGTAACAATTTCTTTACTAATTAATGATTTCTTTTGGACATTAATGCATTTAGTGGTTATGCTACCAGAATGGATATTTAATTTCTCTTCATGTTTTTCAAGATATCTTCTGACAACGTTCTTGTGGCATCTCGTCCATCTTCAAGTCACCTAAGCATTTTATGAAGTTATAGTATCTTATCCACTAACATTAAAATATATTGACTAAGCATTAATATATCTTGGTTGACCATTAAGATATTTGGGCCATTTGATTGCTCTTAGTAACAAATTCAGAAAACAATAAACAAATTATAAAGAAAAACATGAAATCACTTAACAATTTCAGAACAAATAAAACAAATCAATTTCCTATAACTTACTAATGATTTTGGAAAAAAATGAACATTGAAAAGTTGCTTTTGCAGATAACATGCCTACACATAATACATCAAATATGTTGTCATATAAATTACAAATTAACATCTAAGCTATGAAATGGCATTTAACTACTATCAATTTTAATGGTATTCATTAACCAGTGATCATCATCCACATGACTAATACTATTTTCCCGATATTTAATAAAAAAATACTGTTGAAATCTGTTACTTTAAATCATATACGTTTTACTTAAATTCCAACTTGACATAGTCCAATTGATACAATTATGTTTCATGATTGATCTATTTTACATGCTTTATAAATAAATATCAAGGTTCTATTTTATTGATATCCTAAACCACACTATATTTTGATTAATTAAAGCTCTTATGCCAATAAATTAAAGCTTTTTTCATATTTTTTCATTGAACCAACGTGTATTCAACACATTTACTATGTAAACTTTCCTTGCTATTGACCAACTTTTACTTTGTGGAAGATGAAGTGATTGAGGATCTTATATGTAAATTTGTGACTTAGATGCCATATTTCTTTTGTCGCATTATCCAAATATTAAACAAACTCTTTTTCATTGAAATAAGTGAATTAGGTAACAATTTATAACTTCGTATTTTTTTTTTCACTTTGTGTGAAGCTAAAAACTTGCATTCCAAAACTACTATAATTTTTCTTGCACAATAAAAGCTTTGATTGTAAACTTTGCACTTTAACAACCTAACAAACTTTCAGGATCCAAAAATATTCCAGGATCATTACATTTCCAAAAACTATTATGCTATGAATATCACTAGAAAGCTAATATTGAATAGCACCATCCATATCCATGTTTCACTTTCATATAGGCACATAGAAAAATACTCATCGAGAAATAACCTTTGAAATAGATTCGAGTTGCCATCACAAAAATGAAATTGGGTCCATTCGCATAACTATTACTTGGCCTCCAACCTATTGTTTAATACATAAACTATACTTCCTCCAAATATCCTCCATTTACAACTAACCTTTCTGACTGGTCACATGTACTTAAAAACTACCGATCACTAGCAAGATCTCTAACTGAAACCACCCTTTTAGAAACACTATGTATTCTTCAATTCATTGAATAAATATCAAATGAAGTATTTTATAATATTGATATTGATAGATATGATTTTATTGATATGTTTGAAATCAGTAATGATTACACAATGCATCTGAGTAGATTCTATTAAGTGCTTAAGGGATAACATAATTGCATATCGATTTGATGAATAGATATTAATATGATTGCTAAGAATTAATTAATTCTTCAATGCTAAGTGTTATTTCCAAATTTTCACATCTTCATAAAAATTACTATATGGACAGAGTTTTCATATAACACACTTGTCCTTTCTCACATGCTTCTGTACTAAATGCTTCCAACAATTTGTACATTACCTATTATCACTACAACAATTATGTAATAGAATCTGTTATAAACACTGATGTTAAATTGCATAAATAATGAGTACAATATGTGATTTTAAATTTGATAAATTAAAATTAATATTGTATATTGACTATGAAGTGTGAATAAGTTGATCATGTGGCACTGTGTGTTAGCTTTGAACTTTTCGCACTCACACTCTACACTTAAACAAAGCTTTGACTCATGCACATGTTCCGACAAAGAATCTACAATGCACTGTGTGACAATGTAGGAAATTCACTATTCTCTGCATTTCCGCTAGAATCTTTCATTATGTAGAGAGTTTTGTGAAAAACAATTGATTGTACGAAGAGCTTTCATTGTAAAAAAATTTGTTCCCACTCCATAAATTCAACCTGTGCTACACTTTCTATTAAACTTCATGACCTATGGATGTAATCCCTGACTCCATGCTTACAACTTGACTGAGAAATCTAAAAATACCATTGATCTAACACTCCTTGATTTTAACCCTATGTATTCGCAATTAATGCCATCTCGATCCACAACTACCAAACAGTCAATAAAATCGAAGGCGATAGTGAAAACTCCACACAATGTCGACACAACAAGCATGTTCCATCACTAAAAATATTACTTGCTATGGACTGGCATACCATATTTTTTGTTGGGAAAATATGTGTTCATAAAGTCATGAAGGCATTGGGACGATTGTGTAAAAATCCACTCTATAGACTAGAGAATGTAGGAATGCGAAAATCCTAGTAACACAACAATTGTAGATTTCCATCTTGTTAGAAGGAACTATATATATTTAATTCCTAATATAATGATATTTCACATTTTCCTATTACATAAAATTTTTGCATTTTAACTCTGTGCAATGTTTCGTAAGAAAAAATAAGGTGGATAAGTAACTTTATAAATTTAATTTGTAATCTAATAATATTTGACATTTTCCTGTTACATAAAAGTACATATTTTATTATTAGAGAACAACCTTTAATTAATTAATTAGAAAAGCCTTTAGTGCGGAGTGTGAAAGCCTGCACAATGAAATCTTGAAATATCCCTCTGCATAATGGACTTCCTCCAGAGTCCTGCACATCTACCTAATTTCACAAAAATAACCATTAAAAAAGCTTACAGTGCTTATGAAAAGAGTTTTGTGTGAAACTACTTCACTATGCTGAGATGTTTCATTGTACATAATTTTGTTTACAATTCACACAAACTTTACTCATTTGACTAGTGATATTAATAATACATAGATGAATTATTTATGATTACAATATCACCAAGAATATCATATGGGTACACCACTTGCACCGGTGTTATTGTGGACAACAAATATGGATTATTTAATACTAAAATATTAGCAGTAAAATACTTTAGTGCAGAGTGCAAAGATCCACACAATGAAAGCTTGAAAAATTCATCTACAAAATGAACTTCCTTCGTACTTCTACACATGTGCCTAATTTTAGAAAGATAACCGTAAACAAAGCTTCTGATCAATGATGCGAGTGGGGTAATTTTCATTGTACATAATTTTATGCACACTCCACATAACATTTAATCAATTGACTAGTTATATTCATAACTATGAAGATATGCATTATTTATAATTAAAAAATTGCCAATAATATCATATGGGTCCACCAATTTCCTCGGTGTTATTGTGAATAACAAATATGTATTATTTAATACTAAAATATTAGCAACAAAAGCCTTTAGTGCAAAGTGCGGATATCCGCATAATGAAAACTTCCTCCGCATTTCCACACATGTGCCTAATTTGACAAACATAACCATAAACAAAGCTTCTGTTGAATGATGTGATAATTGATGTAGTTGCAGGTTCTTTACACAGGCCTGGTGTGGGAGGTGGGTGGGTGGGGGGGTGGGGGGGGTTCCTTGTGTGGATATGTGTGAGGGACCAATTTGGGACTTTTAGAATAATTTAGTTTTGAGATACAAGAAACCATATTGGCCAACCAACAATTTTCCTTTGTTTCTCCAGTTGGAAAGAGAGAATCATGTTCTCATATTATAATTACTTTAGTATAAAAGAAAATCAAACATGTATTAAAACTTCTATGAGCATGCAAACTCCTAACCTTGGGACTATCTGACACCGGTCCTACATTTACAAATATGGTATTTTTAGCGATCGTGCCTCATCGAAGCGCGGAGGTGTGTGAGTGTAAATTTTTATGTTCCTTGCTCCACACACCATCCTTCTGCACATATTTGAAAGCATTATGTTTCCAATTCCAAGCAATATGACCCAATTCCGACCCAATTGTAATGATGATTATTAAATAGCATTAAATCCAATGATTCTTATATATACCATGATTTTTATTAAAATAATAAATATACAAATATTTTTTTAATTATTATTTAGGAATGTATTTTGTGAGGAATGGTTCCTCCCCATAACATATGGGACCCACATCAGTTAATAACAACTTTGAATTTCAATGACTAGTTGAAAGGTGTTATTGAGTACAAAGGTAGCTATGTAGAGGTAGTTGTTTAGAGGAAGCATGTGCAGAGAAAAAATGCATATGTGGAGAGATTTCACTATGCAGAAAGCTTTGTGTAGGGAGAATCAATTAATTAGCATTAGAGGCAGAGACTATGTTGCATCATGTTGGGTGTGTGTTATATTATTTCCACGACTAGTTTCATGCGTAGGGGGTGTGAGGGGGCTGGTAGCCCCCTCGTACGGGGTTCTGGGCAACGCCCCAGGAATTTTTTTTTTGGACTCTATATTAGGTGGGTAGACCCACCTATGGTTTTGTGCATGGGTTTTTCATATGGTTTTGGGCATGATGGCTTTCTAACTATTGTATTTTTTAGATCCTGTTAAGGGAACTATAGTTATGTTCTAATCCAAGGTTATTAGATTGGGGTTTATGAATGCTTCAACATATATATATATGTATTGTAACATTGAAAGGAATATAATGAAAAATCGATTTGGCAGTCCTAGTTTTGTGATCCAGGGGAAATATCTATGTATTTGTTTTATATTCTCAACATTGTTTATTTTCTGTGCTTAGAATTCCTCTATAGTTAATATTTGTACAAGGTTAAGACCTAAATTTGATATTAGAGCTATTTTAGGTTCAAGGGGATGCCTTTGTTGTTGAGAGTTTTTTTTTGGGCATGTGGTAGACCCTGTTCAGTGGGAGATCATTGGGATTGATTCTTGCTGTGAAAGAAGATGATGAACAATGGACAACTAGAGATCAAGAAATTTAATGGTAAGATTTTTGAGTTGTGCAAACTCAAGATGGAGTATATGCTTGTGGATAAAGATGATTGGATCACAGTAATCCAAGTACTAAACCAACGAAAATTTCAACAGAAGACTAGATGAAGTTGGATCAGAAGGCAAAGAGCATAATAAGATTGTGTATCTCAGATTTAGTATTACTAAATGTATTAAGGGAAGCTACATCAAAGGATTTGCGGGTCAAGCTAGGGACTTTGTACCATTCTAAGTCTCCAGTGAACAAATTATTCCTGCAAAAATAAAAATAAAAATATATATATTATATCTATATATATATATATATATATATATATATATATATATATAGATATATATATAACCTGAGCATGAAGGATGGAGACTCGGTGACAGAGAATCTAAATGCCTTTATATGTTGATATAAAAATTTCAGATGAATATAAGTGCATCAGTTTGTTATGTTCTCTACCAGATTCGTGGGATAGTCTGGTTTTTTCTACAAGTAGCAATACAACTACCTTTAAGTTTGACGAAATAGTCTCATCTTTGTTGTCAGAGGAGATGAGATGAAAAAATATGGAGAGATAGAATGGAGATGCCTTGTCTGTACGAGGACGGTCCCAAAATAGAAACAAAAATAAGTGCTTGAGTGGGACATATGAATGTAGAGGGAGATCTAAATATCTAGGAAAACCTGTAAAGGTATGTTGGAAATGTGGAAAGGAAGGGCACTGCAAAAAGGACTTTAGATCTAAAGCTCATGAGAAAGGAAAGGGATCTAATGATGCTCCTTCTGCAAAGGTGAAAACAACCTCAAACGAAGGTGGGGATGTGTACTTGGCTTCTTCTTCAAGTACACATGTAGATCATGAGGCATGGTTGATTGAATCAGGTGCATCCTTTCACTTCACTCCCCATAGGGAGTGGTTCTGCGAGTATTAGAAATATTATGGTGGTGATTTCTTATTAGGGGATAATAGGAAGGCTAGAATCATTGGATGTGGAAATGTCAAGCTGAAGTTATAAGGTGGAAGGATTAGAACACTTTTGGTTGTTCTGCATATTCCTGCATTGGCTAGAAATATGATTTCTATAAGCAAGATGGATGATGTAGGTGTAAAAATAGTGTTCGAGAAATATACCTACAAGATGGTTCGGAGAGTACTAGTATTGATGTGGGGAGTTTGGATTGGAACTTTGTACAAGATTCTAGGTAGTACTGTTATTGATGGGTGCAATAGTTCTGCGGTCCCTGAAAGTGGAGGATAAAATCTAGTGGTCTATGGAGAAAAGACCATGCTATGGCATCAAAGGCTTGCACATATTGGAGAGAAGGGCCTTCAAATAATTCATGGTAATCGTATGGTAGAAGGTATGTCTAATTGCTCATTGGATTTCAATTTCTATGAATATTGTGTATATGGGAAGCAAAATCAGGTGAGTTTCCCCTCTAGCGCTAAGAGGGCAAAAGAGATATTAGATCTTTTGCATAGTGATGTGTTTGGACCTGTGTCAATTCCATCACTAGGTAATTTTGTGTACTATTTATCATTTATAGATGAATTCTCAAGGAATACATGGATATATTTCCTCTGGAAGAAATATGAATTCTTTGACAGGTTTAAAGAAATTAAGGCTCTGGTGGAAAACCAATCAGAGAAGAAGATAAAGGTGTCGAGGACAGATAATGGTGGAGAGTTTTACAAGAAGGAATTTGAAGAGTTCTGTAAGAAGTGTGGTATAGAATGACATAAGACTACTCCATACACACCTTAGTAAAATAGAGTTGCAAAAATAATGAATAGAACGTTGATGGAAAAGGCAAGAATCATGCTCAGTGGTGTTGTATTAGGACAAGAATTCTGGGCAGAGGTGCTGGAGACTGCATGTTACCTAGTTAATAAGAAACCTTCATCAGCGTTGGAGGATAAGACTCCACATGAGGTATGGACTCGTAAGAAACCCTATCTTTCACATCTAAGGGTATTTGGATGTGATGCATATGTACATGTTCCAAAGGAGAAAAGAACCAAGTTGGATAGTAAATATGAAAGGTGCATCTTTATTGGGTATAAGGATGGTTCAAAAGGTTATAAAATTTAGAACCCAGAAACAAGTAAGGTTGTGTATAACCAAGATGTGGTGTTTAGAGAGGTGAAAGACGTTATTAAACATGAAGTCCTACCAAAGGAACTTGAGAAGATAGAGTTTGGGCTAAAGGAGGAAGAATCAGACTCTACAATAGAACAAGATTCAGAAGATGAAAAGCCACAAACTCCAGCTATGAGAAGAACATTTCAAGAAAAAAGACAACCAAAATGGTATAGTCCATTTGCTTTCTATTCAAATTTTTCTTTATCTATTACTGATGATGATCCCAAAACTATCAGGGAGGTAGTAGATTTAGAGGATGGAAAACTCCGAAAAAAGGCCATGATTGATGAAATGTCATCTTTGCACAAAAATGAGGCTTGGGATCTGGTGAAGTTGCCAACTGGTAGGAAACCCATTGGAAGAAAATGTGTGTTTAAGAAGAAGATGAATGCATAAGGAAAGGTGGAGAAATACAAAGCTTGGTTGGTAGCAAAAGGTTATTCCCAGGTGCTGGGAATTGATTTTGGTGATATTTTTTCTCCTGTTTCCAAGGTATCTTCTGTTAGATTACTTTTATCTGTTGCTGCTAATTTTTATTTTTAGGTAGAATAGATGGATATGAAGACAACATTTCTTCATGGGGATCTAGAAGAAGACATCTACATGAAGCTACCTGAAGGTTTTGTTGTGAAGGGAAAGAAAGAACTGGTATGCAGGTTAAAAAAGTATCTGTATGGGTTAAAACAGTCACCAAGGATGTGATATCATAAATTTGATACATATATACGGGGACTGGGATTCACTAGAAGCAAAGAGGATCACTGTGTGTATTTTAAATTAATTGGTGACCGTGTTATTTATTTGGTCTTGTATGTGAATGATATGTTGCTGATTGGAAATGACAAAGAAATTATCCAGGATTTGAATACCCAATTGTCCTCCAAATTTGACATGAAGGATCTTGGTGCTGTAAACTATATTTTGGGCAAGAAAATTAAATGAGATCAGGCAAAGAGGAAGCTCATTTAAACAAGAGGAAGTATGTCGAGACAATGCTATATAGGTTTAATATGTAGGATAGTAAACTAGTGAAGGTTCCTATTCCTGTAGGTGTAAATTTATCTACTGAATAGTGTCCCAAGACACAAGAAGAGGAAGAGGACATGTCCTATGTTCCATACACAAGTGTAGTTGGTAGCCTGATGTATGTAATGATATGTACTAGAACAGACATTGCACATGTAGTGGGAGTATTGAGCAAGTTTATGCTAAAACCAGGGAAGTAGCATTGGAGATTGTAGTGAAGCGGCTTTTCAGGTATTTGCGTGGCACTAGTGATTATGGTTTGTGCTACCAAGGAAGATCAATATTGGACAAAGTTTTGGACATTCATGGATTTATTTATGTAGCCTGGGTAGGAGATCTGGATCAGAGAAGATCTACAAGTGGGTATGTGTTTAACCTATTTGGAGGCAGAGTCAATTGGATGAGAAGGAGACTGTCTGCAGTGGAACTTTCAAATATAGAGGCAGAATACATGGAAGACACTCATGCAAGCAAGGAAGCAGTTTGGTTGCAAAGATTGTGTTCAAGTATGGGGTTAAAACAATGAGATATAAGGATAGATTGCGATAGCCAAAGTGAAATTTTCTTGGAAAAGAACCTTTTTTATCATTCAAAGACAAAACACGTTGATGTTCAGTATCACTTTGTGAGGGATATGGTTGAGGACAAAAAGGTGTTGCTAGTAAAGGTGGACAATTTGAAGAATGTTGCAGATGCATTGAAAATGTTTGTGAGCACTGAGAAGTTTTCTTGGTGTAGAGAAACAATGGCCATTGTAGAGCTGGACCAATGACTAAGTTCTTATGTGTGGAAAGGAAAACAACAAGTGGGATAATGTTGGGTGTGTGTTATATTCTTTCCACGATTAGTATTACGGGGTCCGAGGCAGTGCCCCGGGAAAATTTTCTTTGGACCCTATATTAGGTGGGAAGACCTACCTATGGGTTTTTGCATGGTTTTTCACATGGTGTTGAGCATGATGGTTTTCCGCCCATGGTATTTTGTAGATCTAGTCAAGGGAACTACGATTATGCTCTAATATAGGGTTAATGGATTGTGGTTTATGAATGCTTCGACATGTATATATATGTATTGTAACGTTGAAAGGAAAAAAATGAAAAATCAATCTGGTAGCCCTGATTTTGGGATCCAGGGGAAATTTCTGTGTACTTGTTTTAGATTCTCGTCATTACTTATTTTCTATTTTTAGAATTTGTTTGTAGGTAATTTGTGTATAGGGTTAAAACCTACACATCGCGTCTATTAATATTGTTTAAAATGATATTTCCACTCTACAGTCCAATTTTTGTCACCTCTCCTTACTCAAAGACTATGTTCATTTCAAAAAAAATTAAGGCTATAAAGGTTGGAAGTAGTTTGGTAGCTACAAAGAAATAGTCTAATTCATTTAGGTTTATATATATATATATATATATATATATATATATATATATATATATATATAGATATAGATATATTTATCTATATATATATATATATATATATATATTATATATTATATATATATATATATTATATATCTATATATATATATATATATATATATATTATATATATATGTATGTATGTATGTATGTATTGTTTAAAATTTAATAATCAATAAGAATTAAAAGTTATTAAAAGTTTGATTCCTGTAATTTATAAAATTTAAATAAGTGATACAAAGAAAATTTGAGATATAAAAAGAAAATATTTATTTATATATAATCAATTTCTTTTTAATGAAAAAATATTAAATTTAATGCACCAAAATAATTCAATTATATAATACAGTACAAAAAGACAAATTTTGGAATATAAAGAGTTAATAGTTGGTGATTTATTAATTGTAAATGCGTTTGAATTACTCAAATAAGTGGAAAAACTCAAGAAATGAATAGTCACATACTCGAACCTTAGTCTTAGGTGAATAGGGATACTGATGAATAGGGATGTGTGCTGTGGAGGGGAGGGCGAGGACACCACCTCTTTCATTGAGCAAGGTCATTGTGCCTCTCTCCCATATAATGTATTTTGAGTGGTCATGTGAGAATTCATATAAACATGCGAGCTCTCATCATAGAAATGTTGGTCTGTATTCTTGATTTGATTTGTGCAAAAGTTAAACTAGTCCTTGTCGCAATGTGATTTATTGTCACTATGGAGTTTCCCCCCTTTAATATTCTTGCATGCAACTCCATAATTCTAGAAGTGTTGGACATCAAATATAGTACCTAGGCATAGAGTTTCTGTGATATCTATTTTTTATGTATGTCTACATCATGAGACATTTCCTATGGATTTCTACATTTGTTCTTAGGTTTCCTTTTTATCTCCATTTCCTTTCCCATTTAAGCCTCCTCTTCCCCACTTTTCTCCTCTTTCTAGTTCTCAAGACTTGCTTTATATTTCTTGTGTGGTTATTCAACATGCTCGTTGTCACTAAGGTAATGGTTTTCACAAGTTTCTAAGGGTTTTTAAGGATCATAAAAAGTGGATCCCTCATCTTATAAGGAACAAATCCCTCTGAGTGTTTGTTAATAAATATGTGAGTTGGAATTAGATTTGGTCGATGAAGACAACTGTATGTTTGATTCTGAGCTTTTGGATGTTGTAGTAGTATGGGTTCTAGATGGAGGGAATATATCCAGTAAGAAAAATCAATATATGTATATAATTGATCTCTATTAGTGTATGAAGGCCCTCGTTGGTTGTGTCTTACTAGAGAGAAACAATGCCAAAGATGAAATTCTCCTAGTTTTGGATGACATTATGTTGTAGTTGAAATAGGTGAATAATAATTTGATACACATTGTAGATCATATAGCTACAAGCCCTAGATCAAGCTACCACAAACTTGTGGAACATGTGCCAATCAAGGTCTATGCCCCCGTTTCCACCTATTTATGTTTTTCCATTCGCTATCATAATTTTGTTTAGTTGCAATATATTAAGACTAATAGAAGGATATATATAGTTGGATCCGAAGCAACCCATAAATAATTACAATATACTTTATTAACTACAATTAATATTTTTTCTAGTTTTTTCTAGAAAAAAATTAGTTTTGTATTTTGTTAGTGGCCTAGTTTCTGATATGGGAAACCATTGAAAGCAAAAAAATCATCACACATATAAATTTTTTGTTATTAATATAAATAATTAACTTAAACATAAAAAAATTCACATACCTATATAATAATAATTTGAATATTGACTTGGCAAAGTATTTTTCTCTCCATTGTTTTGTAAAGAGGTACGAAATCATTGGCCATTGATTCTAGTAAAACTCTACAAAATTAGTTGTTGGAAGTTTTGTTGTGTATTTGTGATAATTTTATGTCAAATATGTGTTGGATTTCATTCTTTTCAGAGTGTACCATGGTGTTATTACAATGTGAATTTGATTTGTAGGGGTTCTCCCTCCCCATTGCATCATATGATATATAGATTCTATTGTTTGACTTTGATCACAACTCCATGCTACATCATTATGGTATTATAGATAGTAACAACATTAGGATAAAAATATAGTTGAAAGGTGAAGATAAAGGCATCCAGGAAATAAAGAGATGTTGAAGAGAGGTTATTGAAGAAAAAAAATATGTTGGTTGAAGAGGGGAGGAGAATAGTACATTTCTATCATTAGGGATGAAAGTTCTAGGTGCGCTTGATGCAAAGTATATAATATTATTCGTGAAGAGAAAGATGAATAAAGGTATTATATTAAACATGAGGGTCATAGAAGACCCTATGTTGTGTAATTTAAAGCAAGAGAGCTAGCTACACTATAATCATCTATGTAAGCTACAAGAAAATGCAATGACATTATTTCTGTGGAGACATAGATCAAATTGACGGTCAAGAATATGATAAGCATAAATGGTAATGCTTAAAAATGATGATGAGATGGTGATGGAAAAAGTGAGACATATATGACAGCAATAGGTAGAGATGATGTTATAATAGAGGGAATAGTGGAAAAGATACATACTAGTAATGCCGATTCCCAAGTTGTTGAGTGCTGATGTAGTTTTAAAGGAAGAAAAAGGCCATTTACTTAAATAAATGTAAATTCATACTAGTCAAAATGATGCAAAAAGAATGTTATCAAAGTGAAGGAGATGATAACATGAAAATGCATAATAGTAATTTTAATATCCCTAGAACCCAAACATGTATATTAATTTTAAATCCTGAGTAATTGTTTGGAATTTATGATAAATAATGTGGAAATTATTATTATATTAAAATGCATGGATGCACTAATACTTTGTGGATAAATTTAAGCCAATAAAGGATAAATAAAGGATAAATATAATGTAAGAAAGGATAAAAACAAGCCAATAATTAATGAACTGATTGGTTAATGATAACTGATTCGTAATGCATATGGATTACCCAACACTTCGTTATAAGGATGACCAAAGTTGATCTTGAAAAAATAAAATATCCACCCTTGGAATCAAACTAGAGGAAAATGAGTTCTAGTTTTTGCCTTGCAGGTGACCTTTTACCACTGAGAAAAAGACCATTCGTCTCACATTTTACATCCAAGCTCTACCATCCATAAATATTACTCAAATTTTGAGCACTCAAAGCTCCTCGACGTTTGAATTTTTGTAGTACTTGCAACAAATGATTAAAGGGAATTTTTAACATCAAAAGGTTCACCATAAGAGACATAAAATTCCTAAGGACATATGAAGAAAAAACTCACATATCTATCCTTGCTCAATGTGGTATGGTCACCCAAATGCAATCGTGGATTTCATGGCAGATTCAGAGTATGAAAATAAATGTTAAAAGACATTCATGTGCGGGTTTGGAAGTATGGTTCCCATTCATAAGCTAATTATTTTTTTGAAAAGACTACCTTATTCTTGTGTGCAAAGATCGAATTAAATATAATTATTTCTTTGGAAAAGATTACCTTATTCTTGTACATAGAGACAAAATAAACTATGATTATTTCTTTTGAAAATATTACCTTATCCTTGTGTATAGAGCTAGAATTAACTATGATGAATTATTTTAAAAATACTACCTTGTTCTTTTGCGCAAATATATAATTAACTATGATGATTTTTTTGGAAAATATGACCTTGTTGTTGTGTGTAGAGATAGAATAAAATATGATGATTTCTTTTGAAAAGACTACCTTGTTCTTATGCGTAGAGATAGAATTAATTATGGTGATTTCTATTGAAAAGCCTACCTTTTCTTGTGCATGGAGGTAGAATTAACTATGGTGATTTCTTTTGAAAATATTACTTTGTTATTGTGTGCAGAGGTAGAATTTAATTAATAATGGAAAGTTTTTTTTATTAAATTAAATAGTATATTTCAAGTAATAAATTATGTTATTCTTAGTTAACAATTACTATAGTTAATTAACTTAGGATATTTTAATAAAATTTTGTATATTTAATAACAGAAGTAAATAGACATGGATTTGTATAATGCATTTGAAAGATAGACAAAAATGATAGCTGGATTTTATATTATTTGTAATAACAAGATTAGTTATAGTTCATGTTGGTAAACATGGTTTTATATTGAAAGGAAAAAGTGGATTGATACCCATGGTTTTGCAACAAGAAAAATATAACTGAGAATTATTACCATGGTTTTGTGGGTTTACACCCATGGTTTTACATTTTGTTAAATACACTAATAATATGATTTGCAATAGTAGTTATAGTATTGCATGTGTTAAAGGCAAAATAGTTATGGTTCTATAATTGACAATTCATTTAAAAATAAAAAGGTTAGTTGTGGTTATGAATTTTACTTTTATTTATGTAATTGCAAGGAAGTGCTTTCATGCCAAGAGGTATAATAACTGGTAAAGATTGAATCCTTGAGATAAAGAGATATGGATTCTCTCACATTATATTTAGATGAAAAGCCATAATCTTTGGGGTTTTTATAATTTATATTTCAAGTAATCATGACATTAATTTTTTTCTCTCGATAGTGGTTGCATGGATGAAGTTATGACTTATCGGGGATTGAGTAGTTTTGAAACTATTGAAGTCGAGGAGATCATTATATATAACTATTGTTACATGTAGAGTGATAAATTGTTAGATGCAGTTTTACAATAGGAAACTTGGTTACTAAGATATATTGCTAACTTATGATGATTTTACAATGGTGATGCAAGGAGGGAAAGAAGGCAACTACAATAAAAATTCATGTCACTAGGATATTAGGAACTCTTGGGCAATGTTTTTGAGAAACACGACGACATGTCTAATGTATGAGAGTCTAGTTAATAATGTTTGAATGAAAGATTATGATTTTCTTGTAAAATCTCAACAATGGACAAGGGATGGAGTATCAGGTTTCCATTTAGTGAGGGATGAACTTCCTCATGAAAAAATTAATAAAATAAACG
Organism: Pinus tabuliformis; assembly: GCA_031772625.1. Classification (NCBI taxonomy): domain Eukaryota; kingdom Viridiplantae; phylum Streptophyta; class Pinopsida; order Pinales; family Pinaceae; genus Pinus; species Pinus tabuliformis. Next base: position 735,748,141 of record CM062808.1, on the reverse strand, counting down.
TTTGCTAGTTTTTCCCTTCAGGGTTTCCAGAACAATGTCAGATGCTATTTTTTCCCTTCAATGTTTCCGAAATAATATCGATGTTCATTTATGTGTTTGTTTAATTGGTTATCTTGATGATATTGTCACCTTTCATATAGTTGGAAATTATATCATTCATCGTGTTTTTAATAAGCCCTCGATAATTGAATGATGATAATGATGAAAATTTGCAACAAACTACAATATGACAACAAGTTGCACTAATTATTATTCCTTTACACAATTCACTATTCCATTTCTATGGTTATTTCACTTAGTGGTTTTGATTATATCATTTAATGATCAGATTAAGAGTATGTGATAAGTCATTCATGGGATGCTACATGTTTTTAAAGCTTGTAAAAAAATTAATCCTATGAATTTTGTATGAGGTATATCGAAGGATGTTACAAGTGGTATCAGATCTAGGTTGCAACAATGACACCTTTTAGGTTTCATAAGAATGAGTAGTACGACTATGATGTTATAGGGTGAAGCTCATGAAGGATATTAATGAACTCTTTGAATAATAGTGTTAATCATTGCTTTGAATAATAATAGTGTTAATGACCGTTTGAAAGAATAATTGTAATGATGATATTGAGTCCTTATGTTGATTATAATTCAAAATTCAAAATTCTGTTTCATTTGATTATAATTAAATTATGCAGAATTTTGAGCATTGACACAGTAAATAGTGATGGTATGGATTAATATTGACTACCAATATTTGTATCCATACTCTTATGGTAATGTTTAATGATGCATTGAAAGAAAATGCTTTGAATTTCAATGCATTGCATACAATTTTTGGAAAAGAATGAATGCATGCATTATTTTGTCAATAATGGAAAAAATGTGATAGTGAAAGAGTGTCGGAAGGCATGGGTTGTCTTTGATGTTGTTGATAACATGCTAGAATATTTAAAAAAACATTAAATAACCCTCTTGGATGTTGAGAATAAGTAATTAGTCAAGTGGTAGGTCTTGTTTAATAAAATGATGCTTTCTATGACTGTAATGACTAATAATTGATTGCATTTTTTTGTGGAATTACCTTATATGTCGATATTAATCTTTGGTGGCATTGTCTATTTAGTAAATTGCACTATTCACCCATGAATTAGATAGGTATGGCATCATTTTTGTTAATTGCAATACTAACATAATGTATGCAATATGTTGATAAACTATTAGACTTATCTCTAAAGGTATATTGGAATAAATGTATGCATCATTTGGATTTTGTTGGAAGTTATTGATGAAGTAAAAAATTTGATAATGGTAGTTCATTCCCATATTATTGGTTTAATGGTGACATTAAATTATTTGAATTTGAGTCTGTTATTGGATTCTAAATTGCTACTGTTATTTGTTATCGACCTTTAGTTTCTAATGGTAAATTAGTATTCTTATATGTTGAAATTTTATATGGGTAATTATAGGATTTTATGTGAATTAAGATATTATGCAAGAAATATTGATCGCTATGAAAGTGAATATTTGCTTAACCATTCATAAACATGACTATAATTCTTGGATATCACAAAGAACTTAGATCACGATAGAAGTAATGCCTTATAAGGTGACTCATTCTATATAATTGATTTGTTCTGTCAATCATAAGAACATAAAGGAAAAAGGTTGTGGTATTTTATATGAATTAAAAAACAATGCATAAATGGTACCTGGTGTGGTAATAGTAGAAAATATTATTTAATAGCCTAATAATTTACCATCCAGTAATGGGGACATATGTGATGAAATAGATTATATATGTTCTACAAATTTAATGATAAAACTAGTAATAGCTAGATGTCGCTTATTACATTTATGGTTCAAACTTTAAACATGAAAATGTAATTCTACAAGTTGATATTTAAATGATGGTGTTAGTATGAATGAACATGTATACGTCATGTGTTTATCAAAATATTTCATTTTCATCTTTTGAAAATTCATCCAATTTCTGTGCATTTTGTTAGTCAAACTACATATTAAAACTAATTAGTTAGGTCTATTATCATGTAGAATTGTGGTGTCTTCTTTGTCATTGCTAAATAGAATTTAGATGACATTTTGTATTGATTAATATTATTGACTTCTTTGACTAAAAAACTCTGTGTGATAGACTTCAAGTTAGTAATGATGCATAATGACTTATGGTTGGGTACATGTGCAAGGAAATGAAATATAATTTTGCATGGATTATAACTGTAGTGGATGATAATGTTTGGATCAAAATGGCTATATATATTAGAAGGTCCTATTTCCCTTAATTGTTGTTATGGAAAACATCTTTGTGGAAACTTTGTTTTTAATTCCTTCATATGTATTGTTTGGAAGATGTATCCTTATTTTCTATGCTTACTCTTAATGCATGGAAATTATTTATGTAAGTGAAAAAAATTTGATAGGACCAATACTTTCTTACTTTGTTGAAGTATTGAGAAACATTGATGCATGTGAAAATTAAAATGCATCTTGAGTATATTTGACAAGATGTTTTGTAAATAACATGATTTTGTGAAGTGTATGGTTTTATGAAGAGTGGTTGTGACTAATGTTATCAATATGAGCAAGAAAGGGGTAGGTTAATGGTAGCCAATGATGTCACTAAGATTTAGATAACATGAAACATAAGAACTAGTGAAAGGTAAAAGGCGAATCCGAGGGCGAAAACTAGAACTTGTTTTCGTCTAGTTTGATTCCAGGGGTGTGGATTCTTTTTTGCAAGATCGACTTTGGTGTGCCTTATAATGGACTACTAGGAAATCCATATGCATTACCAAAAAATTATCATTAATTAATTAATCCATTAATTCTTGTCTTATTTTTATCCTCTCTTGGCTTATATATATCCCCAAAGTATTAATGCATCCATGCATTTTAATATAATAATATTTTCCACGATATTTATCATAAATGGAAAACAATTAGTTAGGATTTAAAATTAATGTACATGTTATTTTATAGGGATATTAAAACTACCCCCCTTAAAGATCATCATAATCATCGGTATTCATATATTCTTATTTTAGTCATCATTATATTTTAATCCAATATTTATCTTCCATTGGAGCTTTATATTCTCATTTATATTCCTTTTATATTATATAATCCATCTTTTATATCATATTTCACTCATGGCATCTATCTCCACTCATGATAATTCTGTAGCTAGAACAATCAAAAGGGGATCCTTCCCCTAACAATATTCTTGGAAACCAAGGCCACTCTACATAATATTTTAATTACACATTGTTTATCAGATTTGGCAAGCACTCTAAGAGTAGTTTATTAGCCCGACAACAAGCACTTTTGGTAGTTTATCACCCCCAAGCTAATACATAGTGGCATATTGACCAAGGAATCAAATTAGTATTCCTCAATTTCACTCACATTACTTTAATCACGATATTTTCAACTATTAATCATTAATGTAATTCCAGGTGTTAATCAAAATATTTTTAACTATCAATCATTTATGTAATTCTAGGTGCAATCATTAAGAACAATACCTATATAATTACTCATAGAGCACACCGTCCTTTAATCATAGAAATGATCAAAGTAGCCATTATTGCACAAAGTCCATACTATCCTAGCCCTTGATAAAGACATTCACAAGTTTGGTATCACGAATACTTGGAAATACAATAGAGGTAACCACTCAACTATAGTTCTGATAGTTCTTCCCAAAGGGCCTCATTTGTTAAAGCCTTAGGCATTGCTCAAAAAGAAAGATTTGATACTCAGCCTAAAGATGAAGAAATCATATTAAAATTCTTAAACTGTTATATGATTAATGAATACCATCAACCTTTCTTCTTGAATTTGGACATAAATGATCATTTGATCCATAATTGCATGCTTGACTTTGGTGCATCTACAAATGTTATGACTAAGAAAGTTATGGAAAAATTAAACTTAAGAATATCTATACCTTATCATAACATTTTCTCGATGGATTCGAAAAAAGTTGAAGTCCTTGGTGTGCTTAAAGATCTAAAAGTCGCATTAGTTGATTACCTATACAAGATCATCACCATGGAAATATTAGTAACTAATGCACCAGATGTATGGGGAATGCTCCTTTCTAAGAAGTTTGCAGCTGATCTTGCTGGTTATATTGAAATTGATTTATCTTACGCCACTATTTCAGTAGCAACAGGAGGCATGGTCAGATTATACAGAGAAGTGGAGAGAAGATATCATGTGGAAGTTCCAAAGAGATTGGAAAATGGTGAAGAAGTTATGCCACATGGTAATCCACCATACTTCGAGTCATAATTTGTTCAACCAGTCTATCATTTTTCTTCATTCCACCCCCATCCCCTCCTCCAAGAAAAAAGAGAAACAAATTCCAGTTTGACAGGGATATGCAACATAGTGATGAGAAGCTACACCAATCGGAGAGGGTCAAATTTCAGCGTGGGACATCTGATAAGTATCCTGTTGATCTACCAGTTAGTCAATAGATGCCTAGGATTGATCCACATTAATGACATTTGATGCCATAGGCCATCATTTTGTGTAGTATCTATATCCTAATCCATTTATTTAATGTCATTAGATAGTTCCATTTCGCGCATTTATATTATGTCTTTTATGTTTTAGTTTGTTAGAGTAGAATTTCTATTTCAATGAAATTTATTATGTATACAGGATGATTCCAATTTTGAATGGATATCTATTTGATGGACTTTTGTTTTGTTGGATGCAGAATTTTGGTATTCTCACGTTACTTCTTGGAAGAAACGTGTCCCCATATGGAGCCAGATGTTGCACTCATTTTGTCAAATTTCCAAGGAAGTGAAAGTACAATTTTTTCGATAGGATTAGATCATCTATCAGTAGTTTACATGTCATTGTAAACCCATTCTGCAAGTTATGTAAATGATGCTAGTAAGACCATGAATGTATGTAACAACTTAGGTAAGCCTATTATTTTGGCGATAATTTCATTCTAGGAATTTTTCATCTCACTGACTCATTTGTGTTTCTAAACATGGATGGTCAACAAAGTTTTTCCCTCCAGCCTCACCCCAAAGCTAGGGTGGAATTCTTTGTCAAAGTCTTACGTGAGCCCTAACGTTCTAGTTGAGTCATATGTAAAAGTGATTTGGGAATAATTTAAGCTAACTAGCTAAATTATTTTATTACAAATCACTTGGTTTAGTAGATCACATTGTGTTGTAGATTGGGTATGTAATTTGAGGGTCTAAGCCTAATGGATATTCCCCCTTTAAGGGTTGAATTGTAAAACATCTTATGTAAAAAAAGATATTTTAATGCATGGTCCCTCATAATTAGACACAATGGTTAAAATATTAGAGGGTGGAAAAATTAATTAATCCCCTTAAGTGTCAATTAATTATTTTTTTCTGGCAAAAATACTTAAATCCTAAGCGAAAATATTAATTAATTAGATTCAAATTAAAATGTCTTAGGACAATTAAATTCTCCAAGTGAAAAAATCTTGGGTCTTAAAAGAATTAATTTTTGGAGGTCCTCCACCAAGGGAATACTGGAGATTTCAATAGAAAATAGACTCTTGGACCTTAGTGGTTAAGTCAAAGTGAAAATTTTGAGGAAATTAGCTCAAAATGATTAATTTTGAGCTAATAAAAATGGAATTAAATGATAAATTCGAAAATTCCTCAAAAATAAAAATTCAATAGCTAGGATTAAAAGTTGATCAAATATTTTTGATGGCCGTGATTATTTTGATGACAATCAAGCCAACTAGGCATTATTTTTCCACTTGGAGGATTTATCTATATAGAGAGAGTCATTTGTATGTCAAAGCATCTAATTTCTAGCTAAGAAATTGCTGCTGAAGCTTTTATGTAACACTATTGTTCCACTGGAAACTTTTATTTCTATCATAATAAAGATTTTGGCATGCAATTTGAGGTGTCCATGTTCATTGATTTGTGGTATGTGCTGACAATGATCTTTCCTATGTTGTGTTGATAAATGGTAAGATCCGTTTTTTCATTAGATGGAGATAAAATAATTCTATTGATAGTTTTGGGCTAATCTTAGGTGATTTGATTCACCATATGATTTAATGGATTTTCTTGAGATAAATACATAATGTTTGTAGCTACATCAGTCCTTGGCCTCCAAGTTCACAAATTGTGGGCACTGATCAACTTTACTTGGATCCTGAATATTTATGTGGTGGATTTAATCTTCACTAAGGATATAGTGTGCATTGGTTACTAAAGTATATTTTGGTCATTTATCAAAGAAAATATCCATAAAAAAGTTATTTCTCAAAAAATTAATTTTTCAAAACCTTGTATAGTTGTAAATTTTTGTGAATAAATTTGTAAATTATTTGCTAATTTGGGTTTTGGGGGTTTAATATTTTGTATATGTTTTGGGTTTGGGTGTTTTATTTCTAGTTTTGCAGGTGAAGTTAAGAGAAGAGGTTGAAGTAGATCTATATCTAGGCCCTTGAGAGTAAGATTTAGTCTCCAGATTTTTTTTGCAGGGCCAACCGTTAAAACTATTCCAGCAAAATTCAGATCTGAAAGGAGAATTTTTTTTTGAATATGGGTTTTTTAGTTTCATCCCTCCCAGGCCTAGATATGACCTCTCCAAGGACATCATCCTCCTCCTCTTTCCATGGGTCAATATTTTCTGCCCCTGCATCTAATTTTTAGGGTTGTCTGAGGCTAGCTATGAGGCCTAGAGGCCTCAACCTCCTCTCACCCCCCCAACGTTTTGGTTTTAGGATATTTTAGCCCTTTTTGTGTGGATTAGGTCCTTTGCCCCCCCCCGCCCTGATTTCCCTAAGGCTACAAAACTAAAGGGCTTGTGTGTGCCCTTTGAGGTTCCCTTTAGGGTGTCACAGACCTTAAGGGACTAAAAACCCTAGGCCACATCCCCTAAGGGCCTCTTGACCCTCCCTTTAGCCAAGAAACAACCCTCTAGGGCCTGACATGGGCATCCTTAGGCCCCCTCCTTGAGCGCTAGGCCTCCAAGGCCTTTTCCAGCCTTCCTTAACTCTCTTCGTAGCTCCTCCAAGCCCTAGTTTTCCCTAAATCCATCTATGAGTTTTCTGGATTGAATACTTCATGGTTTTTCAGGTTTTGGGCCTCAAAAAAATCTATTTTTAGGTGGCAACTTGATCCCAAAGTTTCAAAAAAATGTGACCAAAGGATCTTTAAGGCCTTGGACCTAGGGTTTTCTCTCTAAACCCTAATTCTCATTATTTTATTACTGCAATAATTTTCAGTTTATACAGTGATATCATAAGCCCTAAATTCACATTTAAATTGGTAAAAATAGCTCAAAATTGCAAAATTTAAATTTTCCTAAATTTTGGCCACTTGGGCATCAAGGATCTAGCCTAGATCTAAAGTTTTGTTTGCTGGAATTTTATGCATAACTCATTGAATCAAATATGATTTTTTTTGAATAAAACACTCTAAAGGGCCTAAAAACTTTATTTTTTAGTTTTGCTATTTTTTCTAAGTTTTGTGTCAAATTTGGCATTGGTTTAAGCAATAATAGATCATTTCCCATGCACTTTCCTTACTGCTGTAATTAACATTTCAGATATGATATAACTGTGGAAAAATACATCTTAAGAGGGATAATACATCTAATTTTTTAGTTGGATAATTTTTTTGGTTGTTGGGTTTCTCTTTATGACATTGGGAAAGCATATGCACTTTGAATTTGATTTCTAAAGCGAATTTACTTGTTGTCATAAGTCTCTCACTGTTGTCATAATAGTCACTTATTGCTCATAAAAGGATCATTCTAACATAAAGTACATAAATGTTTTCATAGTTCTATATAGTTTTAATGCAATATAGAAAGTAAGGGGTGTTGGGCAGTTGATTTCCCCTAGATAAATCCCTATGCATTTGTGATGTTTCCTTTTCCATGTCTATGATTCTTGTTCTAGATGTTGAATTAACTTCCACAGATCAATAGAGTAGCTTCAAGTCTTATGATTTAGTAAATTTCATGAGCAGTATTGAATTTACACATTAATTTCTAAAATTTACAAATTATTTTTTATTGCAAAGAAAAAATGAGTAGCAGACGAAGGAAAGAGACTATTTGCAGTGATATAGTTAACTCACTTGCTAACATCGGTGATAGATTTGAATGACTGACAATGTATGAATGATATGTTCTATCAACAAAATAGAAAACAAGCAACAAGATCTATAGTACCAGATTAGTGAAAGTTGGGTGTGCTCTAGAGCTCTTTAATTTTAGAGGAATTATTTATCTTTGTTCAAGTAATTTTGATTTAAGAATGAGGAAAATTAAGATAAGAGTGAAAAAGGTTCCTTTGAATCCCAATGCATTCAATTGGTTACACAAATTACTGGAACTGAACAAGAATTTACCAATATCCATTGCGAATAGATTCCTTAAGCCAGAAGGAGGCAACATTGAAATTGCATGAGAATTCATTCCTCCAACTTCTGAGGTTCCTTCCAATAATTCCATCATAGATATTTATTTGTTTAGGTAGCTATTTAGGGATTCATGTTGGCTCTTTTCCCACATAGCAGGGAAAGAAAGTACAACAAATGTTTTGAAATGCATTTTCTATGTGTTTTATAAGACATACAAAAATAATTGTATTTCGATTGGACTATGTCATTTCCACTGAATTAGTTATCTAGCTGCATATATTATCCAAGAACAATAAATTATTTATGATGGAATATCTAATAACAACTCTCGTATTAATACATGTGTTTGACAGTTTACCCTATAATCCCAAATTCAATTTTGGTGAGGAAATAATGTAGTTCTGGTAGTATCCTATATTGTGGAAGCACAAATATTCTTTAAATTTTTGTTTAATTCAAGTTGTGTTTATAAGGCAAGTGTATTGCATGGTAACTTGATAAGGGCCTCCTCAAATATCTGCAGAGGTTGAGGTTTTCCTATCTAGAAAAAGGGATCATGAGGAAAGAGAAAGTAATATGGTTATACAAACATATGGTTTTGAAGATAGACCATTATTGTTGCCGAAGTTCGTTTTAGATAGGTATTTTGTTTCTGAAGTTTGTAGGAAATATCATCATTGACTACTTATATTTGAACATTCAAAGATTTTTTTGTTTTTTTGGTTTACTATTTGAAAAGTCATTGTGAAGAATACAACCCATGCTAACGTTATTGAAAAGTATTTAGATACGTTTAATTTAAGTAAAGCTAAATCTATTGAAGGATTTGATAGAGGATTTTTTTTCATGGAACACCTAGAGTCTATGAGGTATAGGAACTTGTTTCCAAGAACCAGAGAGAAAAGTGAGGAAAGTCATAGTTGTATCAACAAAAGATTAGACAATACTAGTAGATGTTGAAGAGATAGTTGAAAAAGAGATCATGGGAATAGAAGGAAGATATAATAAAATAGGTATAAATAATATGTGACAATCTCAATCTTGCAAATGTAATACTGGTTCGAATTCATCTACTAGCCAAAAATGGAAAAAAGACTACTAGAAGTGAAAAACTAGTTGGCGATAAGCTATCAGGTGGTGGGGATGATGAAGAGCCTCTTCATAGAGTAACTCTAGAAATAGTGCATGAAACTAAATTAGCTAGACCCAAAAGTCCACGTAAATAAGAGGCATTGAAAAATCCATGAACATGGAAGTTGATAGAATTGTACTACCTAATTGGGGTAATACTTGTTTGTAAGGAAATCAGAAAATGATGGAGAAAATTGTTGAAGAGGACATTACTTTCGATGACCATTTTGTCACATTGCAGGATGAAAATTATGGCAGGGGTGGTAAGAGATTAAATATTGAAAGAGTATAACTTTCCAACAAAAAGGTTGTTCATTGAGAAGAAATGAATGTTGATTTTTCTGGGGATACGATGTCAGGGTTGTTGAAATTGCATCAAGCTAGTGGTCAGGCACTTATGGATTTTGTTAGTCAATGACAAGCATAAAATATGAAGCTGAAAGAAAATATAAAAGATATAGAAGATACTCTGATCCCGGGTCCTTTTCTGGAGACTCCACTAGCAATATGTGAACTACCATTGGAAATTTTGTTGTCCCGATAGATCTCAAATTTGAGAAACCTGTCAATTTTATTAATGCATTGAAATCATATATTATTAGTAATATATCCAAAATATTGCGAACTATTGAATTGTCATAGAAATTTTCTTTTGATCTGTGACATATAAATTAGAGAACTAATTCTTCTTTTGAGTTGGTCAAAAGTTAGCTTGAGGAAGATAGGGAATTCATAGACAATGACCTATTGACTTTTAGTGGGAAGCTTGTATGAACTAGGAAAAGATAGGCAAGGTATATTGGATGCTAATTGGTTGAGATAGATTAAGGATGCACAGTCTGAGGAAATCATAACATTAGAGGACATTATTTCTGGGTGTAGAGGCATAGAAAATAAAAGAGTTGATGCGTTTCTCAAGGTAATAGTGATTTTTCAAGATTTAAATGGTTCGTGCATTACATATGAGTTTGGATTAATTGTGAAAGAAAAGTAGATGGTTGATTTGGAGAATCTGAAACAATCAAATGTAATAGAGTTCGATGATATAACTGATTTTACTATAGAGGAAGTTAGAAAATGGCTAATTACTTTTGTTAGTGTTAACGAAGAGTACTCTGCCATGGATTTGCAATTGAAAGAAGAAACTAGAGAAATTGGGAGGATATATTCAATGAACATGTTAAACAAGAGATTATTGTCACTATGATGAAAGAATTCATTGAAGCTAAAGTGAAGGAATTCATTGTAAAAAGAGTGATTTCGAGAGATAACTGAGGGATAAATAATATCAGGTTGTGCTTTTTCATATTGTAAGTGTTTTAATACATTGGAACATTTGTTTTTCTTTTCATAGAATTTAAGTATTTAAATTTTCCATGTATTTTATGATGGAACAGTCTAATTCCTAAATGCAGTTCCTTGTTATTTGTTGTAGATGACTCTTAGACATTACGGTCAATGGGATCCCAATACTAGTCCCTATTGGGACGAATGCATTTACTTTTCTGACTTAAGTATTAACATTTTGATAAATTATTTATGCAAGACCAACTATTTTCTGGACCACGGCTCTGTAATCAAACATTTTTTGAATTCTGAGTACTTTCTTTTCTATTTCTCAGTATGTTTACCAATTATGTAAATAATTATAAGATAACATTTCACATGAGATGTTGTATAGACTTGAGTTCTGGGACATTGTACAAAAACCACTAATTGAACATGTGTTTTCCAGTATTTTCTTTGAGATTTTACATATTAGCAATGTTCTATAATGAATGATAATTAAAATGGATTTATGTTTACTCTGTCCTAATACTGAAACTGTTTATGAGTTATGTCAGGAATTCTTAGATAATGTTTTTCAGGTGAAATTGTATTACTCTAGATTCTTTAGCATTCCTCAATATCATTAATTGAACATAAGTTCATGGGACTATGTTTTTGAGCTTTTATATTCTATGTAATTGTGTGAAATTGATGACAATGAAAATGAACCTTTAGAAGGAGTTTTGGTTCATAGATATCTATTGCATTTGTGATGTTTATTTTAATGACAACTATAGTGATTAGGATTTGAATCTAAGTAAAATTATTGTTACTGTAACTATGTTTGTTACTATTCAAGGCTCATCAAGCAAAAAGACTCAATACTCTATTTCAATTCCGTTTAGAATGGAAATGAAAGTTTGACACAAGTTTTGGTTGTCATATATCTATTTTGTTTGTTGATTAACATTTTAATTTGAATACAATTATAGTTGTTGTAAATATGTTAATTACTTTTGAAGGATTTTCAAATAGAAAGACTAGTTATTCTGTCCTAGTTGTCTTTATTTATGAATGAATGTACAAAAGTGAAAGTGATAGATATCAATGTTTCATTTTATAGAGTTTTCATTATGAATAATAAGCTTATTTCCTAGAGTAAAAGCTCTACATAAAAGGATATAATAATAATAATAATAATAATAATAATAATAATAATAATAATAATACGGATTTTATTATTTTGAAGCATTGCGAAAAAACTCCATATTTGATTTTGCAATAGTCAATTGTAAAGCAATCGTTGTAAGTAATTTAGTTATAGACGTGTACAATTTGTTTTCTTAAAGTAAGTCATGCTAGATATAGAAACCTGTTTCATTGTTCATATATTTTCTCATCCCAAGCCCATATTAAAGCTTACATTATGTGTAGGAAGATACTTCCACACAATGAAAGAATTTATTAAACAAATATAAACTTAAAAATCATAAAAGATTTTTTTTTTTTTTAAATTTATTGTGTTTTCGAAGCATTGTGCAAAAACTCTGTATTTTATATTGCAGTAGTCAATTGTAAATTAGTCTTTGTAAGTAATTGACTTATAGACACGTACAATTTATTTTATTAAAGCAAGACAGTATTTAAATAACTCATGCTAGGTATATAAAATTGTTTAATTTTGAAAATATTTTCTTGCCCAAAGCTCATATTAAATCTTACATTGCCCCCAAGAAGATATTTTTTCACAATGAAAGATTTTATCAAACAACTATAAACCTAAAAATCCTAAAAGTAAATTAAATTAATTAAAATTTATGACAAAATCAAGATTATTTAATAATAAATTTTATCAATTGCAAAAAGTGATTAATAATGTTATTATGAATTCCAATTTAACTATTTTTGAATATATGCAAGAAAACTTTGATCTAGTAAGATGAGAACTATAATTGTACACATGGTTTTCATTATATGGAGAAAGATTATCTCTGTTTCAAGTTTGTGCCTAAATGTTTACTATTAAATGTTTAATGTTTGTGCCTAAATGTTTACTGTTAAATGTTTAATGTTTGTGCCTAAATTTGTAATTGTAATCAATGTGGGAGGGGCACACTACAAATGGAAAAAGCGTAAAATTACAAAGTAACTTTATGTACAATTGAAAAAAAAAATTTATTGTATGGAGTACGCTTTCCTCATTTTCATACATGGCATAATTAAATTAACGATTCAATATTTTTTTGGTGAATGGAAACATGATCGGGAACATAAATGCTATTATCTGTAAACTAACAATGATATAGTAGTGGATGTGATTATTGACAACATGTAAGCTAGTGGTCATTATTAGAAAATATTCATATTTAATTTTATTCGTACATGGTGTAAATGGTTTCTAAAATTTGAGATTTGTTTTTAAATTGTTTCCACTATTTCTAAAAAATGTGAGCTTTGTTGTTTTTGAATTTTTATTTATTAAAATTGTTCCATCAAACAAATTCTACACACATAATACTAATAGATAGTAGAAACTAAAAAATAGAAAATTCAACACTATCAACAATCACCACAATATAGGAAATCTAGAAGCTTGCCAGCTGTAATTTGGTTTTTCAAAAATTTGTGCCATGTTTTCTAAAAATAATGTCAGAATTTCTCTTTTTTTATGGGTGGAATTTTGGCCCATTTATACCACGCGAATTATTTCTACTATGTCCCACAAATTCCAACTTTGCTATTTTGAATTGCTATTTGTTGAGAGTGTACTATAAAATATATTTCACACATAGAATAGTAATATGTGGTACTTGTTTAGCGTATCAATAAATATATACTTACTGATTGACAAAATATTTTAAAGGTATAGATAGAAAACAACTACAAGGGGAAGAAAATAAGTTATTTGAACTGATATGATTAATTCACTTGTTTAAGAGAAATTGTCAGTCCTCGGCCATTAAGTTCACCATGGAAAAAGAGGTCAATGGCTGCCTCCCTTTCTTGGATATTCTTATATCGAGGAATATAGACGGTTCTCTCTCCCACTCAGTATTCCGGAAGAAAACGCATACTGAGCAGTATCTTCATGCTGATTCCCATCATTTCCCCACTCAAAAGTTGGGTGTTCTTAACACCCTCGCCACTCGTGCCCTTAGGATTTCTGATAGGGAGAGTTTCGAGAAGGAGAAATCCCATCTCCTTAATGTCTTTGTGGAGAATGGCTATAGTAGGCGCCTAGGTCAGAAGGCTTTCCTTAAAGCCTCTAAAAATGCATTAATCGATAAAGAACCTAAAGAGCGTCGGCTAGGTGTCCATCTTCCCTATGTCCAAGGAACCACGGACAGGATTGCTCGGATCCTTAAGAAGTATGATATTCCCTCAACCTTCAGGCCCCTCAACACTATTCGCAAATCCCTCCGATCGGTGAAAGATCCCATTGATCCTAAAGATATGAAGGGTGTCTACTTGATCCCTTGTTCCTGTGGGACACCCTATATCGGGGAAACAGGGCGCTCCATTCAGCAAAGGATCAGTGAACATGCAGCTGACCTAAGACATGGCAGAACCAAGTCTTCAGCATTAGCAGAGCATGCGGAAAAGACCAAGCATCAGGTGTGTATTGAGGAGGCCAAAGTTATTGCCAAGGTTGCGTAGTTCCATCACTGTAAATTTAGGGAAGCTATTGAAATTGAAAAAAGGCCGAACAATCTCAATAGAGATGACGGCTGGAAGATCAGTCGCTGCTGGATCCTTGCCCTTTCTTCCTAGTCTTGTCTTTTCTAGATTTCGATGTTCTCTCTTTATTTCGCGGATCTTTTTCCTTGACGCCTTGTCTTCATCCTAGAGTTCTCCTTTTGGCGCAGTATAATTATTTATTCATTTATTTTTTAAAGTTAATAATATTCTATTATTATTAATATGATTAGTATTATTTATTTATTATTAGTTTTTATTTTTATTTTTTAATACCATTTAGAACATTCTTAATTAAACTACATCTATATATATATTTATATTTATTCTTATTAATTTTTAATTTTAATTTTATTGCTATTATCTTTATTTTTTATTTTTTAGTTTTATTTTATTTTATTTATGTTATTTATTTATTTTTTATTTATTTATTTTTATTATTATTAATTTAATAATTTTTATTTATTTAATTAATAAAAATAAATAAATAAATAAATAAATAAAATAAATTAATTATTAAATAAAATTATTTCTATTTTTTATTATTTATCTGTTTATTTTATTATTTTACTTTATTTTATTTTATTTATTTAATTATTTATTAATTGTTTTGTTTTTATTTATTTTTATTTATTTATATTTATATTTATATTTTTTATTTATATTTATTTATTCATTTATATTTATATTTATATTTATTTTTTATTTTTATTTTTATTTATTTTTATTTATTTATTTAGTTTTTTTTTTAATGTAATTTTTATTTTTTATTTTATTTTTATTTTTTATTTTTTATTTATTTATTTATTTTTATTTATTTATTTATTATTTTATTTTTTATTTTATTATTATTTTTCGATCCATTATTTTTATTAACTTTAACTAACTTTTAGTTGTTATGAATAATTATACAACTTATCCCCTTTTTTCTAGCTAATTGGTAATTTTTAATTAACAAACTATACCCCTTTTTTAACTAACCTTAAACACCATTTAAATTAATTTATATATTTTTATTGGTCACCTAAGATAACTAATTTTGACTTTGGTCCTATGGTCAAAAGTAGCCGTTAGTCGTGATAGTCATTGGAGGCTCTGCTCAAACTATTTAACATGCTAAGCTGGATCTGTCTCTTCAACTTGTCCTGACGATGAACCACACTAGCTGGTTCGAAACACATCGACAAATGTTTTATCTTGTGATTTACGCCGAAGAATTTCTCTTAAACTTGATATGGATCACAGAAGCCTCAATTCAACAATTCACTTGTTCTTATTGATTAGAGCTTTCAGTGGTCATTTGCATATCAATGACATGTGAATTTGTCTACACAAGAGAAGAATAACAATAAGATTTGGTATAGCGTATTAGCAAATCCTGCATGCATTCCAAAAGTATTTGATTCTAGAGAAATCATTTATTTGTGTGCATAAAATATTGATTTAAATACAAGAATAATTATGCTAGAAGCCAAAAATATTCCTATTTCTTTGACTTTAGAGGCATTCAGGCACATATTTAAGCTACCTAATTTGGATATGTGCTTAGATTTGTCAAAATACAATAGTTTTTTAGAGTCATAGGTAGGTGGTTCGAACATCATACAAGAGTTCATTTCACCAACTTCTGAGGTTCGTTTTGATCTTTCCTCTCTAGATATTTCTTTGTTTAGAGATTTCTATTGGTTGTGTGCATGTCTAATGGGCCAAGAAATTATAGTTAGTGTACCAAGATCCATTCTCTATGTTCTCCATTATTCATATAAAAAACATGTGCTTCAACTGTGCTAATATTATTTCAAATGAACTGGTTCTTCAATTAGTGAATTGGTTCAAAAGCGGTAGAATCTTCATGTGAACGTGTCTGATAACAACCCTCGTCTCGAGTCATGTCTTTTATGACTTGTCACATAACCATAAGTTCAATTTTAATGAGGAACCAATGCAGTTATGTTATCGCATATTGTGAAGGCAAGAAGCTACTTCAAATTTTTGTCTCATTGAATATATTTTTGTAAAGAAAGTTATTTACATGATAACTGGCCAATAGTCCCCATTGAATATCTGGTGAAGCATAAGTTTTCCTTTGAGGAAAAGTCATACATGAAGAAAGAGGAAATAATATAGTTATTCAAGTTTATGGGTTTTGAGGTAAACCATTATTACTTCCAAAAATTTCTATAGATAGGTATTTTGTTGCCAAAGCCTGCAGGCAATAATACGATTGATTAGTTAAATTTGAACAGATTTTATTTATTTATTTATTTTCCATTTACTATTGGAAAAGTAAACTTTAATAATGGAAGCCACCTTGCAGAGTTGGTGAAGCCTTTGTATTATTCTAATTTAAAAGAAATTGAAGGCTCACGAGACGTTGATCCAAAAGGCCTATTTATCTCAAATGTAGGTGCTATTAAATGTGTGAGATTGTTGACAAGACTTAAAAATGAAAGAAAAAAGAGTCATAATGCTCCAAGAAATAATCAAGAACCAACAATGAGTACTAGAGAAATTGCTAAATAAGTGAGCATTAACACTAAAACAAAGTGCAAAAAAAGAGGTGGAAACCCTGTGCAATATTCAACTTGCACATCTAGAACTACTTTGACTTCATCTTCGAGTGAAAGAAAAAAAAGATACTAAAATTTCAAAGTTTATTCATGATTAACTATCAACTGGCGGGGATGTCAAGGAGCCTCGTCGAATGTTTATTCTAGACAAAATGCACATGACTGAATTGGAAAAATCCAAAAGTCCCTTGAAAACAGGAAGCAGTGAAGAAGCTATCAATGTGGAAATTAGAAGCAATATGCCATCGGATTGTGTCAGTACTTCTTTGAATTAAAATTAGAAAATAATTGAGCAAATTGACAACGAAGTTTCTAGTTTCAATGATTTATTTGTCAATTTTCAAGATGCAAACTATAACAGGGATGGTAAAACATTAAAAATTGAAAAAGTAAGGATGCATAATAAGAAATTTATTGATAAAGTAGATACAAACGTTCATTTGTATAGAATTGCAATAAAAAATGTTATGATATTCCATGAAGCTAATGGGAATGCACTTATAGTGTCTATTGAGTAACAAGAAGCAGAGAACCTGATATTGAAAGCAACAATAGAAGAGCTAGAAAATGCTTTAAATTTGAGACCTTTGTTGATGACTCTAGTCGTAATACAAACACTACAATCTACAATTACCATTGCTATCACATATCACATATATATTGAAGCTCTGGAACTCATTACTTTAGTTAATGTCGTATTGTCACTAACATATGCCATAGTTTAGAAATAATTGATCATGCATGGCACGCGATTTTCGATCTTCTACGGTTAGCACAAAAAATTAAATTATTTGTTGATTTCATGAGAAGTAATATTAACAAAGACAAAAATTTCATTAGAAATGAATTAATTTCTTTTATTTAAAGGCTTGAATTGTTATCTGATATGGACAAAAAGAAAAAAAAACTTACGAAATGCTTATCAAATGAGGCAAATCAAACTTGGATGGTACAAAATAATTAGTACACTATTAACAATTATTTCTAAATGTGAAAGCATAAAGACTAGAAGAAGTGATGCATTTCTAGAGGTGATGCATATTTTTCAAGATCTAGAAAACCCACACATCATACATAATTTTGAATGGTCACAAATGATACACTAACATTTGAATTGGAAAAGATAAAAGATTCAATGGAAAAACAATTTGATGATATAACTAATTTTGGTTTAGAAGAAATTAACAAATGGCTAGTTGGATTTGTTATTATTAATGATGAGAATTCTATCTTAGCTACTCAATTACAAGAAGAGGTCATGGAGATTGACAAGTAGATATTCAATCAACATGTTAGGCTAGAGATCACAATCAGTCCAATGAAAAAATTCATTGAAGCTAAGTTGAAGAAATTTGTTCAATAGGTCATGGTTGTAGAAGATAAGTAATAGTGAAACAATGAGAATATATTCTTTCACATATTGTAAGTGTCCTTAAATATTCACATATTCTTTTTCTATTTACTAGTATTCAGTCATCAAGATTTATTAATTTTATTAATGTCACATAGTCTAGTTGCTCAATGCAGTTCCTTGTTTTCTTTTAGAGTTGCCTCTTTCCATATTATGGTTCATGGGAGCCCAATCCTAGTTCCCATTGGAAGGAATATATTTACTTTTCCAGAATGCAAACAAGATAGTTAAAGAGAAGATTCTAGAATAGCATAATGAATAAGCTACTAAACTGAGCCATTGAGCATTTTCATTAGCGATATACACAATTTCCGCTAAGAATCAGAGATCTTAATGCTTTACATAATATCTTGTATGCATCTTTATTCCATGTATTTATTTTAATCATATCTATGATGATTGAAATTTGAAACTCGATACAATTCTTGTTACTGTGATTGTTTTACTTAATGTTAGATATTTAGGCTTTGAGCTCTTGTATTATCTCATGGATACATATATGGCAACAACATAAAATAGAAATGTGGTTAAGATTTTTCTAATTATCAAGTAGTTTTGTTTGCTATGAAATTTGAATAATGTTGATTATCTTAATATTTTAAATTTGTGTGGAGTGCGACACTATAGGAAAGGATTTTATTACACTTTCCCCATGTCTCCCTACTATACAAAATGTAATCTTTTTACTATATTTAGAAATTAAATTGATATATTGATTTTATGTGATTTCTATTTCGATTTGATTTCAACTAGTGTTGTGTGAAACTACACAACATTTAATCAATTAATTAGTAGTAGATATTTCTACGGGGATATTTTATTGTGCAGGGAAATTTCATTGTGCAGAGAGATTTCACAAACAATGAACGGATATTATGTTGCACACATTTCTTTTGACACATTCTGATATAACAGGGTAATACATTGCACATAATGAAAACTTTGGAGAAGGAAGTTCATTGTTCTCCGCACTTTGTACAATGAAAACATTGACTACTCCATTGCATAATTAAAGCTTCCTCATCTCTGCATTTTACTCTAATTCAAAGAATTTGTTGAGTGGATACATGTGCAAAGAGTGAAGGTGTTGACTAAAGCTATATGCGGAGATAATAAAAATCATAGGAGCGCTTTGTACAATAAAAAAATTGACTCCACTTATGTACTACGCACGAGACTCATATTAACATTAGACTATTAATAAATAAATATGAACATTAGAATATTAATAAACATCAACATTATACATGTTGCAATCTCAAATTTAAATGAAGCTTCCCATTGTGCAGAGGAAACTTGCCTCACAACACTAAGAACATGTTGCCACAATGAACAATACTGCTAGGTGATAACCATTTTTTCATATATATTGAAATTGTTCCCAGTGAAACCTTGTCAATATTGTGAATGAAATTTCCCACTATAAAAATAAAAAAAAGTTAATACATGTACCGTGATTATCAAGTTTTGTCAAGGGGGATAAGATGTGTATGGATAATTTCTTGTGTGAACAAGCAATGTGTAGAGCCTTACTTGTGTGAAGTTTTCTGCATAACGAAAGTTCTGTGCAAGCAAATATCCACACAAGTGTAGAAAATGTTTTCATAAAATAACCTTAAGCTTATTGAAACTCCTAGCTCTTACAATGTGGATGTAGATGCCTATAGTTATACACAAAACTCATGAAAATCCATATTGGAGGACATTGCATAAACAAAAAGGTAATGATCTCATTGATTCATTGTAACAACATTTCTTGAAAATTGAATAGACATTTAAAATACCATTTAGTGTATTGTCCTCTTGGAAAAAAACAATTAGCCTTAGTCTCCAAGACATATTGTTGAAGGGCTCCATGTGTAGACATTGTAACAAGATCTATGTGCAGAGATAAGAGAATTTGATTCGAATTCCACAAAATATCTAATAGCCTTAGTATCTAATATTAAAAAAAGTCTCCTTTTAACTATTAAGAATGTTCATTATAATGTATAAATATTAACAATGTTTGAATGGACACTTCTATATTCCATAAAATATATAAAAAAATATTGGTTTTCCATTATAATTCTAAGATTTGGCACCAAAGTCTTATGATATGATGTGTGTGGAGCATAGGCACTATTATGCAATATTCGTCTTGAATGTGTATGAAAAGAAACCACTTTACACTGTAGATGACAAACAACCCTAACAATGAAAATGGTTGTTAAACAATATGGATCTGCAACAAATGATAGAAACAAAACTTGCCAAAGCCCTGATATATGCAGCAGAACTAGTTAAACAACAAGATGGAATAGTAAAATAAGTGCAAGTAACTCCAATAATTCAATTTCAACCAGATATATAAAGAATATATTTTATTAAACAACACCTGTAAAGGGAACAAATAATGTTACCAGTCCCCCTCTATGGGATGGGTTCTTGGGTATCCTCAAATGTCTTCAGCTTTTGTAGAGTCTCTCTCCTCTATAATGTGTAAAACCTAGCAAACAAAATGTTTGAGTTCAATGAGAACTCAAATGAAAAAGAAGATGGTGTGCGACAATGATAATAATCAGACCTACAAGACTGAGTGCAATAATGAAAATAATAAAAAGTGAAGAATGAATGTAAAACCCTTCTATTTATAACAAAATATTAGGTTATCCTCAAATAATGAGCAATAATAAAATGTTATTAACCCCATTCTAGAATTAACCATTTGGAATATTTTATTATATTTGGTTGGAGGGAAAAAAGTATTTAAACTTGTATTTAGAAATAATAAATAAATAAATGATTTATTTATCATCTCAAGAAAAATGGTTAAGGAATAATAAAAAATAATGATTTATTTAATTATTCCTAAGGATTTGGTCAAACTTAAGAGGGAATAATAACTAATTAGTTATTAATTAATTATTACTAGAGAAAAATAAGATAATTAATGATTTATCTATTTATTTCTCATAATTGGGTCAATTGTGACAAGTAATATGAATTAAACAATGATTTAATTAATTATTCCTAGAAGATAATTAAATAAATAATGATTTATTTAATTATTCTTCATGGGTTTAATTATAAATGACTTAACAAATGTGGTTTATTAAGTAATTTCTCATAGTGAAAGCAATTTTACTAAGCTAAAATTGGCCCTACATCATGTACTTCGACCCATCTAGTAAATTATGGCTAGATGATCAATTTTTTGTGATGACAGATTTCCCCCCAAAGTACGAGTGTTAGGAGAAAAATGTATGACCGAGGTACATTCTAAGGACACAATCACTAGACAACAAAGTGGAATCAGAGAGAGAGAGAGAGAGAGAGAGAGAGAGAGAGACCAATGGAGTTGAAGCAAAAGAGGATAGTGACAGAGGGGGCGAGACTAATGTAAGTCTCCTTTTATGTTGTGGTACTGGATCTCAGTGAGGTGGGGGGAGGCATACCTATACCCGCCAAGCTAACTTATTACAAAAATAATGATGTGCCCAAAAACATGAAACTAAGAAATAAAATACATGCTGAATGGTACATGACATGATGACATGAACGAGCCAGAAAATAATCCAATGTGTCTCATATACATAATGCACCCAGAAATAAAATGAGCCAAGATTGAATACAATAACATATGAGCACATGAGATATAATTGCCTTTCCCTAAAAAAATGGGTGGGAGGGAGGGTAAAACAACCAAAGAAGCCCCGCTGAAGAGGAAAGGGCTATGAAAAACTGAATGGATCATTTGAAGGAGACATGCATGCTATGAATGTTGCAAGTGGAAGGAACCGAATCCATCATATCTATGGAACTGCATCTGAGGCTGTAGCATAATAGGAAGGCAACCAAGCATGTGGGGGGGGTACCTGAAGGGCCACCCCCTCATGAGGTTTGAAACATCTCACACACACTCGGTAATCACTGGTACGATATGCTACATCACTAGACAATAAAGTGTATGAATCACGAGCATGAAACAACCAAGTCAAAGGGAAATGATGATTCCCTTTGCTTGATTCAAGGCACCGAACAAGAGTGGAAGATGGAACCAAGATACGCCGCCCGCTAGGCAATCTTCTGGAATATATGTGCTGATGTCGACAGAATAGGGCCCGCCATAAGTGATGCAATGAGGATCCTCAACTAAGGCACAAGGGGAAATAGTAATGTGACTGATGGGAATGACATCAGGGAAAATGGGAAAAATGGGATTGGTGGACAAACATACGACTTCCCTTCTCAGAGCATAAAGTGCACGGTTGACCTAGCAGCGATTGACTTGAATCTAGAGGGGATGGGGGAAAGTATGACTGAAGGCCAAAATGAGAAACACAAGATGAACGATATGCAATGATGGATGGAATACTGTGAGATTATATAATAGGATGTGAAATAGACTCCATGGATGCAAAGGTGACCCATCGTGGATGCTCTGAACAAGGGTGACTCGATGACATTGCCACACAGAATAGGCCCAGTGGGGACCATGAAAACATGATAAAATGATGGTTTCTCATGATAAAAATCATCATGTGAAGTGTCAAGGGAAGGTGGTATCTAAAGTACAAGTGTCGCTTAGGAAGGAATTCGATTTAAGAGGCAACGAAGTGACCCTTCTTGGAAAAAATGGCTTCTGGGTGAAGTGTCAAATCATCCAAAATGGAGAGGAACCCATTAGATTACTCGGTGAGGGTTTTCCAATGATGATGACGGTTCATCAAACAGAGCTACGGTGTGGTCGCAATGTGCGGTAGAAAAACTATGTGTTTTCCTATAAAAGGGCATTTTCCCTCCAATTTGAGAGGAGGAGAAGGCCCTAAATATTATGGAGATCATAGTGAACAAAATGACCATCAGAATCAGAATCTGCGGCTTTCAAGCAAGTGGCCTTACCTGTCTAAAGATGACCTTGATGCTTCTTGGAATGATGGTTCTTGGTGAATATTTAAGGGAAGAGGAAAATGAGAATGAACTACTAGAGGGGGTCTAGAATCATCCTCACCCATGAAGTCAAAAATGGGGACTATGTGGACATAGAGTAGAATATTTGAAGATATGGTATTAAATGTCTATGATATGTGATGTGAATATTGCTCACCAAAGAGGTTGGTAGGACAAACTATCCAAGGAATGGGAGGATAATCAACCATACCTAGATCCAGTGTGGTATAGGTTGAGACTTATGTTAATCAATTGAGAAGATGGTTAGGAGAAAACCATCATGCCCCCAAGCGTGGGATACTTCCCATAAAAATATGTGATGGAGGGGATTGATCTGGTATGCAAAGGTGGGAATGATTCCCCCTAGCAGGAGGGGTAGTCATGGCTTCAATCATGTCCTCATTAGAATGGAAGATGGGTAGACATGGGGAAGATTGACTACATGATGTGGCGGCTGTACCTGGTACATCATCCTGAGAAATAAGGTTCACATACACATCATCTGGAATGGTAGACGACAAGTTAGTAGATGGAAAATCTACAGATGTTGAGACAAGGGCTTCCGACGAAGGAGGTTCGATAGAAGTGTGTGTAGAAACTTCAGAAAGGTTTTCCTACGAGGAACTCAAGGATGACGACATGTAAAGGATATGGACCATGGAGTCTGTCATCTCGACATCAGGGGGAGGGATCACGATGGTGGGACCAGAGTCTTATTGTTTTGGTGTACTGGTGGTACCATAATCCACAGGTAGAGGAGTAGGTGATCCACTATGAGTGGCCTCATACTTGCAAAGTGCTTTAAGGCAATCAAGAAATTCCTTGAGACTGGGGAAACAATGGCAATAGCGACCATAATGATCGCACAAGGCACAAGGGTGATTTGTGCGCAACGTTTTGAGTTTCTTGGCTAGTCCTGGTAAGGTAACTTGGAGCTCAAGGATACTTGACTAAGGGAATGTTTCATGAACCAAAGTTTTGAGATGAGGAAGATCACGATAGTTATTGGTGGCATCCCTAGCAACCTCACACAAAGCACACAAAGGTGTTGGATTTGGGGATTTGGGAGAGGAAGGTGCTTGGGGAGCCTTGTCCTTAGGCTCCTTCTTCTTGGCTTTGCCTCCCTGTCCAGATGATTTCACAACAAGAGTGGGTTCCTGTTGATGTTGCGTTGGAACTAGAGCAGTGACAGGGGTTGTAGGGACCGATTAAACTGGGGACAAAGCATGATATGGTCTGAGCTGACCAAGCAGAGTGTTCGTTGGGGGATTAATGTAGCACACTCGGATCCCCAAAGTCATATTAGGGAGAATCAATGAAGCCATGACACGGACAAAAAGGATTCCAAGAGGAGGAAACAAGAAAGGTATTTGTCCTGTAGGGTAATGTCCCGATGGAACAACTCTTGGATGGTTGAGACCTGGAGGAATAGTTCTTGGTGGGAACAAAGGAGAGGCACCCAAAAAAGGAGGAGGTCCTGGGGGGTGGATCTAGATGGCTTAGTTGATCAGATGTACCATACTACTTTTGAGCAGCCCGTGATGCTTGTAACAGGCAAACACTCAAAGAGCTAGGCTCAGAGATAGGAGGGGGAGGACCAGGGAAAGCACCTAATAATGAGGAATCTTTGTAGACTCCAAGTAAAACACTTGTGAGAGGGGTAGAAAACTATTTATCAGACATCGATGACATAATGGACTTAAGGGAGGTCAAGGATGATGACTCGTAGTATTTCAACTGATCAATAGTGACGATCTTCCCTTCATGGGGGAAACACATCTTGCAGAAAACCGTAGATGCGACGAATGACATGGCATAAGTGAAACTATGACCCAAAAGAATGTTTTAATCAAGAGGGCCATTGATAACCTTAATGTCTACATGAACAACCCTTCCCGCAAGGGTCACTAGACGATTGTGATACATGCCGAGAGGCTGGGAGGAGTGACCATCACAAGCACCCAAAGTGATGGTGGATGGGGAGAGCTCAAGTGACTTGAGGTGCTTCCAAATGGAAGTAGATATCATGCAGGTGGATGCACCTTCATCAATAATGAATTGGGAAATGATGGCATTATAGACTTAGACTAGTTTTTGGAAAGCAACAGATGGAGGTAATGGAGGATGTTCTGATGTATCAACAGGAAAGAAAATAAAACGATAAGCTGAAGGATATATTGTGCCCAAATAAGTTAGTAGAGATTTTTTTTGAGAATGGCATGACTAGAGCACTTCCAGCATCGACATTGAAGTAGGTGATTGCACCAAGTCATCTACTATACTGTATGTATGGGCAACTCGGTTAGAAGCCACGTTACGGTGTAATGGTCCCTTTGGGATCTTAGGAATTGCCTCAAATTTAGGTTGAGGAATCTGTAGCGGACCATTTGGTGTCGTACGAGGCTTAGTAGATGCTTTGGTTTTAGATTTAGTGGCAGAAGAAGTTGATGGCTTGTCATATTGACATGACCAAGTTTGCAAGTTGATATCAGAGGTATTGAACTCATCAAAATTCATCATGAGGATCTAGTAGTCACTAGGACTAGAAGGTTGGGGAAGGTGGGTTGCTTGACTTTGCTAAGGTTGAGCAACAACATATCCTTGCTGAGGGAAAGGATTTGTGAGCACGACCAGTTGAGATGGCGCAGGATTCTGAGGTGGTTGCTGCATGGGTAGTTGACCTCTAGATGCTGCTTGCGCTTCCCACATTTGGTGCATTTAGGGTAGGAGAGGACACTCATGAGTATAATGGCCATGTACACCACAACATGCACAAGGCTTGTTCATACAAATAGCTTTGTTCTTCTTGGGCTGGTCACCTTGTTGCTAGTTATTGGTGTTAGGCTGGTTCCCCTGGGGTTCATTAGACTGATTACCTTGATCACCTTGGTTAGCCTTGTTACCTTTTCCCTTATTCGTTTTCTTCAAATTTTGGGGATTGGTTGAATTTTGCTATGCAAACACTTGACCATGAGAGGGCGATGGCTTCTTGGGCTGAGGATGCATGGGAGGCTACGGTGTTGATTCCTGAGGGGATGGAGCACTTGAAAATGCATATGTATAAGATGGTGAAGGGGTAAAAGTTTGGTAGATAGGTTGAGCACTAGCTAGCCTTGCCATCTGCTAATGTGGTTGGGTAAATGCATAAGATGTGCTTTGTCCTAAATACACGTTGCTGGTAGGAGGGACATAAGTGTTAGAGGAACTGGTGCCCCCCTTCGGATAGCCATAACTCTGCTAAGTATATGGTGAAGGATGTGAAATAGCTCCACCAATATCTTTGATGATGTGAGATGCCCCCAGTGCATTGGCACAACTAGGACGGGGGAGGTTTCGGATAAAAGTATAGAAATAACCATATTGAGCATAAATCAAGTCATATCTAGGAACAGTTTGGAGAGCCTCTTCCTCTCTCTGAGGAAAATGAGACGAGACATATTTGGAAATAGGTGCTAAAAGAGTCCTAAAAAACCAATCAAGATAGACATGGTCTTCGAAGGGTGGATCACGACAAATGCTCATCCTTCTATGCGATTACTGGACATGATCGGAAAGACAAGTGGTAGAGGATTGACAGAATGCAGTCAAGAGCTCCATATCAGTGTCGTATCAGAGAGGTAATTGAAAACATGAAAGGAATGCTTTAGCAAGCATCACGAAAGTGGAATGAGAGGTAGTGGGCAGATCGACATACCACTTCGCAGCATCTTGAGTGGGTGTGCATTGGAACAACCGAAGATGAATGGAATCATCAATGATGGAATTGGATGAACACCACATATGGAAGGAGAGGAATTGATTGGTGGGGTCTTTTCCAGAATTTCCCTCAAACCTAGGAATGTTGGAGGGGAGCTTGGTCGACATAGCTGGACAACCAACATCATGGTGTATAGGGTCGTTAATCAATTGGCTAAAATTTGGGAGGCTTAACCCAACCATGAAAGGTAGCGGGGGAGCCGTCGGAATGGTTCGTAAGACAGTTCCTCTAGATGTGACCATCGAGGTAGAGCCAGAGCCAACACCAAGTTGTTTTCCTGCACTTGCAGTGGGTCCTCGCATGATGAAGGAATGCGGTGAAGGAGGCTTGGAATTAGATGAACCAGAAGAGGAGTCAGTATGGGGACTTGGGGGACTATGAAATTGAACCCTGCGAGGAGGAGTAATATGCCCAAGCAGAAATTGGGGATGAAGGCCTAAGAGTCTCTGCGACAAACGCCTTGGTGGCGTAATGGTTGTAAGACAAGAGTCACACAAAAATGGTGAAGGGAGATCAAAAAGATGTTTTTTTCTCTGTGTGGGGAGATAAATTAATTAATTCAAGTCATGGCTTGACGATGTAAACCACGTGCCCTTCACTTAAGGTGTGCTTGCATGTGCAAGTGTGTTTATTAATTAGGCCCAGATCATGTTTGAAAGAAGAAAAAGATTACTGAAATTAACTGAAATTAAAAATAGAAAAGGAAAACAAATCAACTTTCTAAACCCCACCTAAAATGGGTTTGCAAACACTGTGTTGGTTGGTGGTGAACTCAATTGAAAACACATGAAAAATGCCAAGAGATCTAAGTGTCAGTATGACTAGGATCAAATGACATTATGCTGTTGGAAAGTGGTGCAGCAACAACAACAAACACGGGAGGAAAATCGATGAAAAATATAGGGAGATGGATGTGAAGCCTAGGGAAAACAGTGGCACCATAAGGAAAATGAAAAAACAAGGTTCAATATGAAACTTTGGATGGAAACAACCTATCTGTGAAGATCTGAAAAAAGGAAGGTACATATTTGGAACATATGGCCGAAAGCTCTATTAAAACTCAGAATTCTTACTCAACTAAAATACTCCTATAAAGGTGCAAGCGTACTAGAATCCCTAAGGGGCTAAATTACACTTCGACGAGAAAAACAAAGTAGATTGAGGCTTAAGTGGGTTATGACAATGGTTAACCAACCTAGTAGACAACTCTCAGCAAAACCTAGAAACTAATCAGAAAAAATCCCAGAAACCCTAAATTCATAGGTATTGACCTGTTTAGGGGGATATCACACATTTTGGTTTAGAAAGTGTGCTCTAGACCTCCAAATCACACTTTTGGGATAGAAAAGTGTTATTTCTTCTCCTCAGTTCTCGGGCGGCAAGTCTTGGAAAAATTTGTTGTCTCTGTCGTGACTGGTTCTTGTGACCTATGGAAATGACCAGAAAAATTACGGAAGTTAGAAATTTGACTGATCTAGGGTTAGAATGCTAGTAAACAACATTAAGAGACTGAAAAAGGAAAACCATGAGCTAAAACCTAAAGGTCACCCAGGTTTTCAGATCAGAATTAAACACGTAGTGGAGTTGCCAGTTTGTTATGTAATATTATTCTTGAATGTGTACAAAAAGAATCCACTTTAGGTTGTGGATGACAAACAACCCTAACAATGAAAATGGCTATTAAACAGTATGGATCTGCATCAAATGATAGAAACAAAACCAGCCAAAGCCCTTGATCTATGCAAAATAGCTAATTAAAAAACAAGATGGAATAGTAAAATAAGTGTAAGTAACTCTAATAATTCAATGGAAACTAGATATATAAAGAATATATTTTATTAAACAACACGTGTGAAGGGAACAAATAATGTTACCAGTCCCCCTCTATGGGATGGGTTCTTGGCTATCCTCAAATGTCTTTAGATTTTGTAGAGTCTCTCTCCTCTATAATGTGTAAAACCGAGCAAAAAAAATGTTTGAACTCAATGAGAACTCAAATGAAAAAGAAGATGGCATGCAACAATGATGATAATCAGAGCTACAACAGTGAGTGAAACAATGGAAATAATTAAAAGTGAAGAATGAATGTAAAACCCTTCTATTTATAACAAATATTAGGTTATCGTTGAATAGTGAGAAATAATAAAATATTATTAACCTCGTTCTAGAATTAACCATTTGCAATATTTTATTATATTTGGTTGGAGGGAAAAAGTATTTAAACTTTTATTTAGAAATAATAAATAAATAAATAAATTATCTATCATCTCAAGAAATATGGTTAAGAAATAATAAATAAATAATGATTTTTTTAATTATTCCTAAGGGATTTGGTCAAAGTTGACAAGGAATAATAACTAATTAGTGATTAATTAATTATTGCTAGAGAAAAATAAGATAATTAATGTTGTTTAGATAATCTTCGGCAAAATGACATAACCAATCTTTTGTTGACGCGTTTCGAACCAACCAGTGTGGTTCATCGTCAGGACAAGTTGAAGAACCAATCTGGCTTAGCTTGATTTAAATAGAGGTGCAGAGACTCCAACGTTAATAATGCCAACGGCTAATTTTGACCAATGACCCTAGTCAAATTAGTTAATTAATATTTAATTTTTTTTAATAACGGAGTTAATTTAAAAATAAATAAATCTAATATTAAATAATAAGAGAATTCCTAGGTAATAACCATATCTTAATAATCTAGTTATAATGGTCATTTCACATTTATTTATATTTGATATTATTCCAATATAATTAATGTTTTATCTATTTATTTCTCATAATTGGGTCAAATGTGACAAGGAATAGTAATTAAACAATGGTTTAATTAATTATTCCTAGAAGATAATTGAATAAATAATGATTTATTTAATTATTCTTCATGGGTTTAATTATAAATGACTTAACAAATATGGTTTATCAAGTAATTTTACTAAGCTAAAATTGGCCCTGCATGGTGTACTTCGGCCCATCTAGTAAATTATGGCTAGATGATCAATTTTTTGTGATAGTAGGCACGACACATTGGATGCATGGGCAGGGTGTTGGGCTGATTGGTTGGATGAAGTGGATCCATGGGAGTCATGTAGAATGCACGACACAAAGGCAAGTGCCCTGGGCATGTTTGCATGAAGGAGGGACACACAGTTGCCCTTAAGAAAATTGCATGCACGTGTTGACGACAGTCGGGTGAGTTGAAGCATCAAGCAACATGATCATACAATGGGTGCCATGGGCGAGTCAGGTGGACAATCGAGACTATGTGCTTTATTATAGGCACACATGCACACACACACACACACACACACATAAATATATATACACACACACACACACACACACATATATGTGTATATATATGTGTGTGTGTGTGTACATATATATGTATATATATATATAGATATATATATATATGTGTGTGTGTGTGTGTGTGTGTACATATATCTATATATATATATATATTTGTGTGTATATATATGTATATATATGTGTGTATATATATACACACATATATATACATATATATGTACACACACATACACACACACACACACACATATATATCCATTATTTCTATCTCAATCCACAACTAGCAAACAATCAAGAAAATAGAAGGGAATAGTGAAAACTCTGCACAATGTCGACACGAAAAGCATGTTCCATCACTAAGAAGCCTACTTACTATGGACTGGTATAACATATTTGTTGTTAGGAAAATATATGCCCATAAAATTATGACGACATTGAGACGATTGTGTAAAACTCCACTCTATAGACTAGATAATGTTGGAATGTGAAAATCCTAGTAACGCAATAATTGTAGCTTTGTCATCTCGCTAGAAGGAACCTTGTAACATTAATTCACAATCTAATGATATTTAACATTTTCCTATTACATAAAAGTTTCATGTTTTAGCTATGCCCCATATATGTGAGAAAACATAAGGTGTAGACGTAGCTTTATAACTTTAATTCATAATCTAATCATATTTCACATTTTCCTGTTACATAAGAGTGCATCTTTCTTTCCACTGGAAAAATCGTAATCTTTCATTATCTTGAAAAATTACATATTGTAGATGCTTGATGCATATGCTATTGTGTCTGTCAGCCTTCTGAGGGCTCAGTATATGATCAAAAATATCAGCATAAAAACCAGAAACATCACGCAGGATGTTCATTTTAGTTCTTCTATTTATATGTACATATTTGCCACGCAGGGCCCTGTAGAAATTTTCTGTCCACTATATACATAAAACTGTTCAAAAATATCAAAAATATATCAGATATTCAGTTCAAGGGCTATCCACCCTATGGTAATGTGGGTCTATGTAAGGTCGATGATAGTATTGGAATGCATTTGACCCACGCTGCTCCTGGATCAACCACTCTCCTCGGGGAAGTGTCGTGGCCGCCTTGGATAGTTCGTCGGCACTGCTGTTGTGCTCCCTGTAGATATGATTGCAAGTAATGTCATTAAAATGAGCCTTCAATATATTTATTTCATCCAATATATTACTGAGTGTATGTGTGTGGCAAACAGTAATATTATTGAACCAATCTATAATGATCTTCGAATCTCCAAATATATGAATGTTCATGCAGTTATGTCCCAATGAGAAATGCATGAGATGATGAAGAGTGATGAGTTCAACGAAGTTGTTTGAGCCAATCCCCAAACCCATCCGAACTTTATAGAAATGTTGATCGTTGATGTATAAGATGAAACCACCCCCGCATCCCTGCTGCTGGGCTGCACCATCAAAAAAAGCCCAAGGAGTATTTTTATCGATATGCGGAGGGTCGCGGGGCCTTCGAGTGCGAGGTTGGGGAGGCTCAGGCATCTCATTATAAGCCGATATTATGAGTGCTGAAAGATGCGGCCAGCTCACAGGTTTGTCATCAAAGATGTTCCGGTTCCGTGCCAACCAGAGATACCAACTGATAATTAAAGGGAGGCTCTGAAGTTTAGATCCTTTATGCCGGTGATACCACATTTCCCAAACTCTGTTTAAATCATCGCCTTCCCAAGAGCCCGTGAAATGTATAGATGTGGAGATGATTTGCCACAAGTTCATCAAGGCTGTACAGTTCAAGAAAAGGTGTGGAATCGATTCTGCTGCACTTTTACATAGTGTGCACCAGGTGGGCCCGTAGATAGCTCTGTGCATGAGGTTTTCACCTGTGGGAACTATACCTTTTAGTATGCACCAAAAAAAGAGTTTGGTCCGAGGAGGCACAGTAAGTTTCCATATTTCCTTCCACCAAAAAGTAATCAAATCCGGTACCTTATGTGAGATCAGCGCTGAGTAGCCCACCTTTGGAGTGTAGATTTATCAGATTGATGCCATATGAGTTCATCGGCCCCTGTTTGATCCTAATGTGTGATTATGAAAGAGCATTTATATAATCATTCCATTCTTGGTGCCAGCAGAGTGGTAGATTAATCTGGAGTGCCGATTTCCATCGCTGTGCAAATATGGTAGTATTGAGAGGATCCGCGATGTCAGCAAGGACCTTAATCTCGTGAGAGTTTAGATGTTGTATGAGGGTCCTGGATAATAGATGTCTGTCGCCACTCCCATTCCATGGGTCTATTCCAATGCGTGCCAAAGATCCATCGTTAATTTTCCAAACCAGGTTTTCCCTAATGAGAGGCAATGAATTTAGAAGTGCTTTCCATACAGATGAAATGCCGGATTTGGGCCAATTTGGAAGCCGGATCCATTCCATGATGTTCAAAGGCCAAATGTATTTGTGATATGTGATGCTGGTCCAAAGATTATGTCCTGTGAGTAATGTCCACCCCATTTTAGCAGCTAGAGCCTGTGCAAACAGGGGCAGGTCTTTGAGTCCCCAGCCTCCCCATTTTTTGGGCAGCGCAATCTTCTTCCATCCCACCCATGCAAAAATCTGCTTGTCTTGGTTCCCATTCCATAGATATCTGTTACAAATTTGGTGTAACCTGGCCAAGATGCTTCTCGGAATCCAAGCAAGAGCCATCCAATAGACCGGCGTAGCCTCCAGTACAGATTTAACCAATACAAGTCTACCGGCTCTGGATAAATATTGGTGACTCCATATGTTAAGCCGTTTTTCTAGTTTTGAGACGAGCCAAGTCCAGTCAGCTATCTTCTAGCTGACAGGCTTGATCCAGAAGCCTAGATATTTAAGGCCGTGATCTAGGGGATTAATGCAGTATGGAAACAGTTGATGAGCATATTGAGACTCATGGATGGAAGTTCGAGTAAAAGTGATGGTTGATTTTGAATGGTTTGCAAGCATCCCAGTGGCAGATGAGAAAAGGGAGAGGATTTTCGAAAAAGAGCGAGAATCCCTGATACTGCCATCAAGAAAAATAATGACATCATCCACGAACAGAAGATGGGTGAGAAAACAGTCATCGGATATCTTGAGCCCACAAAGGTCCCCATCTCTCTTGGCTGAAGCAATCAATCGACTAAGACTATCCATGACAATCAAAAAAAGTAGAGGAGACAGGGGACAACCCTATCTGAGACCTCTTTCAGAGTGGAAAAAATGAGATGCAGACCCATTGATCAGTACACTGAAAGTAGGAGTGGTGATACAGGCCATGATCCAGGTGATGAACATATTGGGAAAGCCCAGATGGATAAGGAGCATCTTGATGTAGAGCCAGCTTAATAAGAAAGCATCTTTCATTATGAGAGTACAATATTTAATCAACTAATTAGAAAATCCTTTAGTGCAGAGTGTAGAAGCTCACACATTGAAAGCTTGAAAGCTCCCCGAGCACAATGGACTTCCTCTAGACTCCTGCACATATGCCTAATTTCACAAAAAAAACCATAAACAAAGCTTGCAATGCATGTGAAAAGAGTTTTGTGTGAAAAAATTTCATTTTGTCGAGAGAATTCATTACAAAATTTTGTTTGCACTCTGCACAATCGTACTCAATTAACTAGTGATATTTGGAATACGAAGAGATGAATTATTTATGATTAAAATATTACCAATAATATTGTATGGGTCCACTGATTGGCTTGGTGTTATTGTGAACAAAAAATAGGGATTATTTAATACTAAAATATTAGCAATAAATTCCTTTAGTGCAGATTGTGGAGAT
Source organism: Pinus tabuliformis (assembly GCA_031772625.1). Lineage (NCBI taxonomy): Eukaryota > Viridiplantae > Streptophyta > Pinopsida > Pinales > Pinaceae > Pinus > Pinus tabuliformis. Next base: position 735,713,847 of record CM062808.1, on the reverse strand, counting down.
TTGCATGATGAAAACTTGAAAGCTTCTTCCGCACAATGGACTTCCCCGTACTTCCACACATGTGCCTAATTTTAGAAAGATAACCATAAACAACACTTATACTCAATGATGCAAGAATTGATGCAAGTTTAGTGAAGCGAGCGATGGGGTGATGTGCGATACATGAAGAGATGGGTGCTCTCCCGAGAAATTAGTGTTATGAACCTATTAGTTATGCTCAATTGGAGAATTCCATTGCTAGTAAAATGTCTATAAGGAGATGAAGTGTTAGCTCACAAAGAGGACATGTGATAATGTAATATGAGATACTTGTGTCCTGATTTAGTCAAATTAAATGACATGTGGCATTATTGTGTGAGGCCACATGAAGTACATGCACCATGTGTAGTAATAAGCCAGGGGAAGTCACATAAAGTGAGGCTGTCATTGTGTAGACCTTTGCAATCCGTATAATCTATTAATAACAAAAAATGAAGCTAGTCTAATTACAAAGAGACAAACATAATAATAAATGGAGTGAGCCAAATTACATGTGCTCTAACTCCAAGAGGGTTAAAATGCATTAGAATCAAAATATCAAAGAAAAACACATTATTACAAACTATGCATTTGTTATTTGAAATCATTAAAATTTAAATTAATGCATCAAAATTAAAAATGATTATCTTATATATTAATTTCAATATACATTTAAAATTTAAAGTAATCTGTATATTAATTTTCCAATTAGAATTCACTTTGCATCAAAATTAAAGAGAATTACTACATATGGAATTATTTCAAAGCATTAAGATATCAAATGTGAAAACGTGATTTTCAAATAATTAAAATATCAATATTACCATATATTTTCAAAATTAATACAAATTCATATGTGCATGACTACAAAAACAGACCATTTTGGGAAGTAAGCTTTCAAGCATTCATTGTATGAACATATGCACTCCCCACAATCTATTAATAATAAAGTAGCCACTAGTCTTGTGTGGGATTGGAAGAAGCTTTCAAGCCTTCACTGTACAAACCTCCACACTCTGCACAATCTACTAATAAAAAAAATGAATCGTGCCTAATTAAATAGAGGTAACCATAACACCGCTGTTTGCAATAACGCCGCGGTAAGTAGTGGACTTGTTATCACTCCTCCAGACCTCCAAGGCTGAGGAAGAGTCCAGCTGAGGTCACCACATACCAATCTTTTGACTTGGTAGCTAGCCCTACCAGACTAGAGAGGGCTCTCCAAAGGATCACAACCAAGAGGGCTGGATGGGTTAGGATTTTAGGCTAGGTATAAAGTGCAGGGGTTGGATTGATTTGATTTTGGGTTGCTGGATTAGGATAAGTCAAAGAAACTAGGTTAGGGCAAATGAGATATGATTGCAAACATTCAAAGGGGCAGGGTAAGTAGAAAACCTAACGGTTAAAGGTGATTTGGTGAGATGGTTTAAGACTGGTGAGGAGATAATAAGACCATGAAACACATGAATTCTTCCTAAACTGAAGAAATGATTACAAACTATGAATTTTTCTCCAAAACGGAGCATGGAAACTCATGAATTCTGTTCATCAACTTGAAAACTATCACAAAATAGACATGAAATGATTTCTAGAATAAAAAACACATTCAAACATATGAGATAATATAAGAAACAATGTCAAATATTCATACCAAAAGTATCCCAAGGAAATAGTTGCAACTCATCTATTAATACTGGCCAAAATCTAATACAATAGTGTCTCTGATCACTCCTTACAACATCCAATTGAGTCCAACATTTTGAAAAGACTAAAAAATACAAGATATAGGCCTCAAAAAACTCCTCTCAGCCATTAGGGGTCAAATCCATGAGAGGAGGAGAAGTTCCACCAAAATTTGAACTGATAGCTAGAGTCTAGGGTGGTCAAAGTGACTCATCCCTAATTACAATGAACTGATTCATTACACCTCATAGAGTCTATTTACCTAATGTATTTACCATAGGTAATATAAAAAAGACCATAATTATATTTACATGATCAATTACATCAGTAAAAAGTTGATTTCCCAAGAGGAAAATCAAATTTGGAGAAAAAAAGTGAAAAATTAGGCAATTGGTCAAACACGCCCTTTCAGTGTCAAACGCACCCTCTCAGTATCAAACATGCCCTCTCAGTGTCAAACGCGCCCTTCATCTTGCAGGCTGATTTTGACTGACTTCCTGGTGTCCAAATTGAGCCCAAGATAGGTCATTGGAAAGCTTGTCCTGTCTAGTTTCCAGATTGACACTTTAGTTTGAAAAATGGACTTTACTTTACCTTCCAAACAGAGATTCTCCCAAGACTTGTCAAATGCGCAGTGTAACACTAAAACACGCCCTCCATGTTGTAGCTTAATTTTGAGTGCCTTTGAAGTGTCCAAATGGAGCCTAGTATAGTTTGTTGGAAAGATAACTCTCTTGGATACACAATGAACCTATCAAGCACTGAAAATGATGAAGTATAGCCCCCCAAAAATCAATTCGCCCAAGACTGGTCAAAAGTGCAGAATGAGGGTGAAAAAATGAAGTGTGCTCTTGAAGGCAACGTTTTGAGGCCTTCCTTAACTCCAAATTGAGCTCATGATAGCTCACTCAAAATATATTTCTGTATCGTTATCATTTGACTCATCAAGCTAGTCATTTGGACAATCCAGGTAGGAGACAAATTGATTTTCCCAAGGTCTCTCTAGAAATGCAAAAAACCTCTTGTAGCAACTGTACTTTTGACATTTCTACAAAACTATAACACCTGTGTAAAAACTAAAGGAATTTTTTCATCCTTGGCCTATTATGGACAAAAACCGCTCTCACTTTTGTCAAATCCATCTCTGTTTGGTCAAAAACATAGTTTGAAGAAAACCCGACACTATGTGTGGCAAATGATTTGTCCCTTGGAATGAATTCTTGAAAAATGATGGAGACATGATGTCTATGAGCTGGAATGGCCTAATACTTTCTGAAATGACCTCCCTTATCCCTCCTTTTCTTAGATGTCTCTGATTCTATAGCCAACCCTAGCTCAATGGGAGAGGAAATTAGGGTTTAGTGTAGGCAAAACAAGGGATTTGGGAAATTTATAGGAATGAAGGGAAACAAAGGGGATAGGGGGCTTCTAAATTCTTAGGAAAATTTTGGGAGGTGGGGAGGGATTTTAGGAAGTAGGGGAAATTGGAATTTCAAGGATTGAGTGAGGGGAAGGGGTCCAAAAGGGCAAAACACAGGCCTAGTCTAGAAAAGTATTAAAAGCGTAGCAATAGGCTAGGGTTTGTAGAACAATGATGGTTTTGAGGGATGCTAATGATGGGAAGTGTTTAGGAAGGTATATTGAGGATAGGTGAAGGCATAATAGCATTAGGATACAAGTTTTATTTATGATTTAACAATGGAGGTCATGAAACCAAGAAAAATGCCCTCAAAACCCTAGGAGAGGGAAATGAGAGGAATGGGCATGGGAAAAGGTCAAGGGAGGTAGATGGAGTGTAGGTGAGTGAGATATTGATGTATAAGAGTGAAAATGAGCCTTCCCTTGGTCTTTTATGGCCTTTATACCTTGTTTAAATTTTCAAAATTGATCTTGGGACCCACTTTCTTCCTTTTGTCATTCACCTTACTCTTGGAAACTATATCTTTACACTTGACTTTTTCTTTGACAAATTGATCACTTGATAACATTGAGAACAATTTTAACTTTGAATTTTTGGACCTTTGGCATTTTGGAACTCCGAATTAGCAACTTGGAAATCATGTGCTTATTACATTTGAAAGACATAAAATTACATAGTGAAAAAGAAAATTACATCTCTGGAATGAAATTCATACTTGAAATCAAAATTACAACTTTGGCAATCATCTTGAGATGTTTTCAAATCCTATTTAAATGAAAAAGATATATTATTGTTCACTCTCATACTTTTGTTGGCCTTATGCAATGACATGGTGTTTAATTGGCTCTTGAAAAAATGAAACCTATATACCTAACAAAAACCTTAAGTGAGTAGACTTCATGGTGACCTGAATGACATAGATACATGATGAAATAAAATTTCATAATTGATGTATGCTCATTAAGACATGAAGGTGGGCCAAAAAGTATAGGTTTTTGAGGCAGAGTGAGTTTTTTTACTAGGGTTACCATCAGTGAGTAAATTTTTGAATGAGGAGCTAGATGGAATGAAAAAAATTTCTGAGTGGGACCCTAATATGATATGAAAAGAGGATTTTTGATTAGTGATGGTAGTATGCAAATACTGACTCTAACATCGGCCTTATTGGGGATGGAAGCTCCTTGGAGGTGTCAAGAACACCATAGAACACGTGCCTAACCATGTGGGCCAATACGGTCAAAAATTAAACTAAAATGCATGACTAAATGCTAGAAAGTCAAATAATACAAACTAACTCGAAACGGATGTGAAATTGACTGTAAAATGACTCAAGACTTACTTAACTGAAAAAAGATGCTCGGAATTGAGCTTATTCAACAAAACCTACTCTAACTGATCCATTCATCACTTTATTAGGTGAAATGGAACAACCAATGCAGCCATGTAAGCATTTTTGCATCTATTTGAAATCTTTACAAGTGCTTGCTTATGAGAAAGAAGAGAGAACTACTAAAAGGAAACTCCCACAAAAACTTGAAATCAAATTGAATCTTGATGAAATTACAAAGCATGAGGCCTCCAACTGAGCTAAAAGATGCCGCGAAAGGATCTTCATAGGAATACATATTGATTTCCAGCCCATATAATACATTACTGTTATGCTCTAGGTAGTCTTTGTACCTTGATTTTAAAAATTTCCTAACATCCATGTTTTCTTCCCTTGATGACTGCAAAAAATTAACAAAAGGATCTTGAAACTCATGAATGACTAATTTTTATTGATGATCAACAAAAAAACAAGAATCTTCTTCATTACTATCTTGATATGACTGCAAATTTTTGGATGAGATTTGTAATGAGACTCCTGCTGAAAATGACAAAGAAACCGACTGTCAGATCAAGTTTATATCAACACTCTTTTTAGGCTCATAGTTAGCTAATGGAGAAGGACTTTCACTGCATATATCGTCCAACACATTAGTTATAGGGTCATGGAAAACTTGAAAATATTGCTTCAACCTATTTTCCATTGGTTCTAATGAGACTACATGACTTTCTACAGGCTGCTCATCCTTTGTTTTAGAGATATTATGAAAATTTTCCTTTAAAGACTGAAAGGCTTCAAAACATAATGGTACAGAATCATCTTGCATCATTTGATCACATGTTTCAGCTTCCAAGCCTTCATCTGCAATTTGGGATTCAATGGAATTTGGTGGCTGCAAATCTAGAGCTAAGGAGGATTCTATGTCGCAAATGATTTCCTCAACCATTTCAGGAGAAGGTTTATCATTTATAGTGTTGACCACTCGCTTATTTGCTTGCTTATAGTTTTCTCTTATCTTTTCAAATGAGGAGAAAAACAAGGGTAAGAAGCTTTGATCAAGAATTTCATTATCCTCTTGATTGTCAAGATCAAAACTTAATGACTGCTAATTTCTGATTGCATCAAAGTTGTCTCTGATGAACTGAAATGAAGTAAAACAAAGAGGCAAAGATCCTTCACTTACTTCCAAATTTTCTGCACTTTCCTCCTCACTGCCATAGCTGATATGCATTGGTTGATCACTGTATTTGAGCTGCTGAAACTGAACTTCCTCCTCCCACAAACTAGCTGCTGATTGGTCTGCAAAATTAGCTTCTATTTGGAGAACATAATCATCATCATACTGATCAAACTTTGGCAAATCATTAAAAGTAATGTCATCAAACATACACATTAGATCAGTAGATTTTTTCTCCTCAGATTGATCTATAAATCCATTTTTTGATGTATGGTAGCTGGGATTAGCAGGAAAGTGTTTAAGGCCAATAACTTTTTCTTCTTCTGCAATAAGTGGCTCACGATGATCTTGAACGACAAATTCATCTCTCATGGTGATCTTTTACATCATTTCCTCCATTGTAGTCACTAAAATGTCAAGCTTTATCTCTGAATATGTCAGGGGCTTTGCATCTATGTTCTCCCTCTTTTCTTCCTTCAACTTTTCTCTTTTGATCAGTAGATTACCCTCTACATCTACTGCACTATTCTGCATCTCTTTAAGTGTTGCAAGGTTTCTTTCTCTCAGCTGAAACTCCATTTCTGGATCAAAGGCATCTGGGAAATGTAAGAGAGCTGAGACGGGAGGAGATCTTATATTGGTAGGTATCGAACAATAAACTTGATTGAATCTGGCAAAAAACTATTGTACTATCTCCCCCGGCCATCTTTTCAGCTAGTCATACTCTTCTAGAATCAGGAAAGGGTTTTCTTTGACCACCCACTTGCCAAGGAAAACTTTGATAAACTGCGGGAAATCTGAGATGCTTGCAGCCGGTAGGTTTTTGAACCAACTCTTGACTTTGCCTTGCAAAGAAAGAGAAAATAGCATAATACTAACATCCTCTTCATCAACTTCAAAAAGTTTGTGGAAGGTCTCAAAATTGTGCATATCTCTCTCAGCAGTGATGTTGTCACATTCACCACCAAACCTTGGCAGATATAGGTAATGAATTTTAGGGAAAGAATGGAGTATAGGAGGTAAGATGAGTGGTTTGTATCTATCTAGAATTTTACAAGGCGTAGGAGTATGTACAAAAGCTGTAGGATCAATCTTGATCTCTTGAGGTTCATCAATTTGGAGATATTAATCATAAGATTCAAAAAACAGGTTTAAACCAAGATCAAAGGCGTACGGAGAATTTGTATTTACAACCCTCAAAGGAAAGGAATCCAATGGATTTTCATGATCTTTTCTCAAACATAATATACCTCAGAAAACTTTCTAGAAATTCTCAGGAAAAGAGAAGAGATATTTCATGATAAACAACATGATGTCTTGAATAAAACTCCAAGTTGAATTCCTGATCTTCCAACGTTGTCCTTTCATATTTCTTGGCAAGGTTCATCCTCCAGTGGAGTCTTTGGATTTGATTTCGAAATTGATTTGGAGTCGCCAGGTGAATGATTTCAGCCTGCATGTTCCTGCTCACTGTCCACCATCAACAATCAGATCTAAAATTTGAGATACACCTAGGAAAAATGAATCTTTCATTCCCTGGAAACGACGCCAGTATGTTATCACTCCTCCAGGTCTCCAAGGTTGAGGAAGAGTCCTGCTGAGGTAACCACAGACCAATATTTTGACTTGGTAGCTAGCCCTACCAAGCCGGAGAGGGCTCTCTCTAAAGGATCATAGCCAACAGGGCTAGATGGGTTAACATTTTAGGCTAGGTATAAAGTGTAGGGGTTGTTTTGATTTGATGTTGGGTTGTTGGATGATGATAGGTCAAAGAAACTAGGTCAGGGAAAATGAGATATGATTGCAGACATTCGAAGGGGAAGGGTAGGTAGAAAACCTAACGCTTAAAGGTGATTTGCTGAGATAGTTTAAGACTGGTGAGGAGTTAATAAGAGGATGAAACAGATGAATTATTCCTAAACTAAAGAAATGATTACAAACTATGAATGTTTCCCTAAAACAGAGCATGGAAACTCATGAATTCTGTTCATCAACTTGAAAACTATCACAAAATAAACATGAAATGATTGCTGGAATAAACAACACATTCAAAAATATGAGACAATAGAAGAAACAATGTCAAATATTCATACCACAAGTATCCAAAGGAAATAGCTACAACTCATCTATTAATACTGGCCAAAATCTGATACAATAGTGTCTCTAATCACTCCTTACAACATCCAACTCAATCCAACCTTTTGAAAAGACTAAAAAATACAAGATATAGGCCTCAAAAAAACTCGTCCTAGCCATCAGGGGTTGAATCCACGAGAGGAGGAGCAGTTCCACCAAAATATGAACTAATAGCTAGAGTGTAGGGTGGTCAAAGTGACTCATCCCTAATTACAATGAATTGATTCATTACACCTCATATAGTCTATTTACATAATGTATTTACCCTAGGTAATAGTAAAAAGACCATAATTATATTTACATGATAAATTAAATCAGTGAAAAGTTGATTTCCCAAGAGGAAAATCAAATATGGAGAAAGACAGTGAAAAATTAGGCAACTGGTCAAACATGCCCTTTCAGTGTCAAATGTGCCCTCTCAGTGTCAAACGCGCCCTTTATCTTGTAAGTTGATTTTGGCTGTCTTACCGATGTCAAAATTAAGCTCAGGATAGCTCATTGGAATGATTATCTTGTTTAGTTTCCATCTATACCTTTAGTTTGCAAAATGGACTTGACTTTTCAAAAATGGATTCTCCCAAGACTAGTCAAACACGGAGCATAACACTGAAACACATCCTCCATGTTACAGCGTGATTTTGAGTGCCTTAACAGTGTCCAAATTGAGCCTAGGATAGCTCATTGGAAATATTACCCTGTCTGGTTTCCCGATATACCTTTATGTTTCGAAATGGACTTGATTTGACTCTCCAAAAATGGATTCTCCCAAGACTGGTCAAACATGGAGCGTAACACTAAAACACACCCTCCATGTTGCAGCTTGATTTTGAGTGCCTTTCCAGTGTCCAAATTGAGCCCAGGATAGCTCATTGGAAATATATATCTCTTCGATACACAATGGACCTATCAAGCACTAAAAATAATCAAGTATAGCCACCCAAAGATAAATTCTCCTAAGATTGGTCAAAAGTGTAGAATGAGGGTGCAAAAATGAAGTGTGCTCTTGCAGGAAACGTTTTCTGGCCTTTTGAAACTCCAAATTGAGCTCATGATGGGTCACTAGAAATATATTTCTATCTAGTTATCATTTGATGCATCACGAAAGTAATTTGGACAATCCTGCTAGGAGAAAAATTGATTTTTCCAAGGTCAATCTAGAAATGTAGAAAACCTCTTGTAGAAATTATATTTTTGACATTTATCCAAAACCATAACACCTGTGTAAAACATTAAGGAGGTGTTACGTTCTTGGCCTATGATGGACAAAACCCTCACTCACTTTTGTCAAATTCATGTCTATTTGGTTCGAAACATAGTTTTAAGAAAAAGCAGCCCTATGTGTGGCAAATGATTTGTCCCTTGGAATGACTTCTTTAAAAATGATGGAGACATGATGTATATGAGTTGGAATGGCCTCATACTTGCTGAAATGACCTTCCTTATGCATCCTTTTCTTAGATGTCTCTGATTCCATAGCCACCCCTAGCTCAATGGGAGAGGAAATTAGGGTTTAGTGTAGGCAAAACAGGGGATTTGGGAAATTTATAGGAATGAAAGGAAATAAAGGGTCTATGGGACTTCTAAATTCTTAGGAAACTTTTGGGAGGTAGGGAGGGATGTTAGGAAGTAGGGGAAACTTGAATTTCAAGGATTGAGTGAGGGGAAGGGGTCTAGAAGGGAAAAGCACATGCCTAGTATATAAAAGTGTCGAAAGCGTAGCAATGGGTTAGGGTTCGTAGAACAATGATGAATTGGAAGGATAGGAATGATGGGAAGTGTTTAGGAAGGTATATTAAGGATAGGGGAAGGAAACAGAGCATCAGGATACAAGTTTTGTTGATGATTTAACTATGGAGGTCATGAAACCAAGAAAAATGCCCTCAAAACCCTAGGAGAGGGAAATGAGAGGAATGGGCATCAGAAAAGGTCAAGGGAGGTAGATGGAGTGTAGGTGAGTGAGAAATTAATGGATAAGAGTGCAAATGATCATTCCCTTTGTATTTAATGGTCTTTATGCCTTTTTTAAAATTTCAAAATTGATCTTGGGACCCACTTTCTTCCTTTTGTCATTCACCTTGCTCTTGGAAACTATATCTTTACACTTGACTTTTTCTTTGACAAATTGATCACTTGATATACATTGAGAACAATTTGACCTTTGAATTTTTGGTCCTTTGGAATTTTGGAACTCTGAATTAGTAGCTTGGAAATCATGTGCTTATTACATTTGAAAGACATAAAATTACATAGTGAAAAAGAAAATTACATCTCTAGAATGAAATTCACACTTGAAATCAAAATTACAACTTTGGAAATCATCTTTACATGTTTGCAAATCCTCTTTAAATGAAAAAGATATATTATTTTGTTCACTCTCATACTTTTTCTCGCCTTATGCAGTGAAATGGTGAATTATTGGACCTTGAAAAAATGAAACCTAGAGACATAATGAAAACCTTGAGTGAGCAGACTTCACGATGACTTGACTGACATAGAGACATGATGAAATAAACTTTCATAATTGATGTATGCTCAGTAAGACATGAAGGTGGGCCAACAAGTACAGATTTTTGAGGAAGAGTGAAGTTTTTGACTAGGGCTACCATCAGTGGGTAAATTTTTGAATGAAGACCTAGGTGGAATAATAAAAATTTATGAGTGGGGCCCTAATATGATATGAAAAGAGGATTTTTGATCACTAATGGCAATATGAAAATAATAACTGTAATAGGACCCATACGATATGATTGGCAATATTTTAATAATAAGTAATCCATATCTTCGTATTCCAAATATTGGTAATCAATTGAGTAAATTTTTTGCAGAGTGCAGACATAAATCTGTACAAAGAAGGCTATCCACACAATGAATTCTCTTCATAGAAAACTCTCTGCATAAGCAGTGTAAGCTTTGTTTATGGTAATCTTTGTAATAATAGATTTGATGAAAAAGAGACAAGTTGTAGAGTAACAAAAATTTCAAGAAGGAAGTAATCGTGAAGAATTATTTAGGAAACATTAATGCAAGGTTGTTAAAATATTTACATTTGCTATTTCTTGACAAAAATAGAATGGTAGTGCTCTTATTCTGAATTTTATGCAATATTAAATGAATTTCCTCTTTTGTTCATAACAATGGTTTTGTGGAACAAGCAATAGAAACTTTGTTGTGTAATGTTTCATATGTATTTATGCATGTATGTGTGTCTGTCTGTATACAACATTACATGCTACAGAGAACATAAAAGACAAAGAAAAAAGAAAGAGTTGTATAATGTGACAATAATAATAAAAGGAGATGAAATTAATTTAAAACGCTTTTTCATTTAAGACATTTATAGATTTAGCCATGTAGAAAAGCAATTGCATAGAGCTATGAATTTGTGTGGATTGAAGAATGAATAGAGTATGGAGTATGTGCAGGAGAACTAGGATGCATAGGGAATTTTACTCCATGGACACAAATTTAATTTAACTAGAAAAAAGTAGGGAGGATGTTTCTTCAATTAGTGCTTTATCACTGACAACAAGGCAACCATTACTATTCTGCTTATCTTTTATTATTTTATAGCTTTATCTGTGAAAAATGAAAATTGTGCAGATAATGGGGTGTGTGCGGGAGAAATAATACCCCATAGCAAAGTTATCATTGTGTACCACTGTCTCTAATTGTATCTATTATAATTTTTTTCATTTTCTCATATTTCATATTAGATTAATATTTCAAAGATACTTCTTCATATTTCTTGCCAATATTGCTTGTACAATCTTTCTAGCATAGTTCTCCCACAACGTTTCTCTTTCTTCTTCATATAAAAAAATTAGCACTATTAAACAAAAAAACTTTGACTTTGTCATGTAACTCTGATTTTTCTTGATTTCTAGAGACAATAAACCAATATTACAGTTCGATATAATCTTTAAGCATTCCAAACAATGTAATTTATTTAGAAAAAACCATTAGATTTTTATTCACTTTTAGCATCTACTTTGAACCAATGATGTTCAGTCAGTTTTAACACATTTCATTATCCAAAGATTTTCTTGAGGCGAGATCTCATTGTGTGCTGGAGAGGGGGGGGGAGGTGGGCGGGCGGGCGCACCGGGGTGTTCCTTCAACTAGTGCTCTGTCTCACTTTCCCATATTTCAAATTAAATTATTATTTCAAAGCTACTTCTGCATATTTCTTTAGTTATGACACTTTCACATATGACAATATTATTAATAATAATTTTGGAGAACAATCTCTTTCACACTGTACAATGATGCATTGGATAAAATTGATTTAATGATAAATTTTTATTATTAGTACCTATTTGTTTGTGAGTGAAATGCATTGACAACTCCTTGCTTTGCTAGAAACTATAACACTCACCTCATGGTCAAAATCTACTGATCTTTGATTATTTTTTACTACAATTTTTCCTATCTGCACGTCGAACTTCATTGACTATCTAATATGATTCAATATCTATAAGGTAATGTGACAATTGTAACCACTAATTTTGGTTGTACTATTCGTAAAAGCATTCACTAGGTGTTCATCATGAAATATTTTTAGCATACATGTTACTAATGCATCTTAAATTACTTTTTGTATGAGCTGGTTACAAATAGAATCCTTATCTGGGTTGTATAGTATTACTTTGGTAGTTGCACGTCATGAATGATTATCTTTGCAAGCTCATTTTGAGTGAAAGTGTAAAACATGTAGTATTTTTTACAACTAAATAGTGCATTATTTGTTTTATATGCGAGTACTTAAAACATTTATACAATATATAATACAATCTTGTAGCAATGATTTACAAAGTTTAGATACTGGATAATGTGATAATACTAAACAAGTTTACATAGGATGCATTACTATCATATAGTTCTTACATTTAAATTACTTTTGTGCTATGAAATTAGAGCCTATTAATTTTCTTATTTCTATATATTTGATCTAACTCATATCGTTAGAGCAATGAAAATGAACACAAACATAATAGATACTGTTAAGAAGAATGATAACTTTTCTAAGAGGTAAGTTTTTGTTCTATTTATTTTCTTTGATTATATTTGCATTACAAAACCCAATGTTTTTTTTTGCCATATAATTAATGTACTATAATTAAAAGAAAAGTTTTCTCAATTTTCAAGAAACATATAACACTTAGAAATTCAGATTCATGAAAATAATTACAAGAAAAAAAGTACTTTGGACATTTCTATAAAACATTTGTATTTGTTGAAACTAAAATCTATTTAGAATTTATGTACATTAGCAATGGATTTTCCTTATCTTGTTATGTGTTCATTAGACAATTCATACTTAATTTCAATTATAATGTCCTTTTATGAAATTATTTCAACGTATTATTTGTGAATAGGGAAAATATATTGAATTCGAATAATGTCACAGTAGAGATGGATGAGAGTGTAGAGATAATAATGAGCAGTACTACAAAAAAAATATTGCAATACAAAAAACAAAAGCAATAGATTCCAGTGAAGAAACAAAAGAAAATAGGTAGTTATGGGCGGGTTTAATTAACTATTTATCATTTTTTTTAATCTTTTTGTTCTTTTTTTTTTTTTAATTTATTTCAATTTAATGCTCATGACTAGGCAAAAATAAATTGATTCTATGCCATTGTTGATCGAAGATATTAGCAATAATATAACTTGGAGGATTTTCCATGGCGTTTCCTTGGTTACATATCAGACATTTTTGGACAAATAAAACAAGACAAAAACAATACTTTATGCAGACTTAACATATGTAACAACCCTAGGTTAAAAGTTCATGTAATAAAGTTAATAAAGGAAAAAATAAGACCAAGGTTATGGGAGATGTATTGGAAGCTGAATGTTGGTCAAAACATCCTAGTGGGTGTTCATTTGGTTTATTATGGCTAAGGAAATTAGAAAAGGAAATGACAAAGGCTTTGAAAAGGAAAGAGGTGTTAATTGGAATTTTATTTATGAAAATTAAGGAAATTAGGAGAAAAGGAAGGTGAAGGGTTACATGTTGCATGTGAGGAGGAAAATAATGGAAATTGAATAAAATAGAGGTCTCATTAATAAAAAGGCTTCTAAAGGTTAGTTCACAAACTTTTGTCAGTTTTAACTTGGATCTCACTCTCTATTCTCTCTCATATACTCTCATACACTTAGAGTATTCTTGGAGCACTCTAACATTGGAGGAAGGAAAGAAAAGAAAGGACAAGGAGGAAAGGGGAAGCAAGGATCAAACAAGAAGAGTTGGATCAAGCAACTACAATGGGATTACTTGCAGGTATTGAGTTGCATGTATGATTTCCTTGCTAGTTTTGGCATGCATGGTACATGCATGCGTGTTTTCGGTTCTCTTGATGTCATTAACATGGGTTTTTCCAGATGTGAGAGTGGTTTTCATCCTTGCCTATCAATTTTTAGATAACCATGGTGTGATGGGGTTCTTTTACTTAGTCGAGCTAGATTGTTGGATGGTTTCAAAACTAAGTGGGGTGGTCTTAGAAAATTTCCCAAAGACCTGGGAATCCATTGATCAATAATGGCGGGATACAGGGTAAATCTCGAGGGTGGATAAGGTAAAATTCCTCATGGTTTAGGTGGAGAGATCTAGAGGCATGCATGCTTGTTTAGGGCTTAATGATCCCTTGACTAGTATATGGTGGGATTGTGGCAAAGCTTATAGTGTATGTTTCTTTGTTTAAGGTTTAGGAATCCCTTGACAGGTAATGCCAGTATACATGGTAAATCCTAATAATCCCTGGTTGATTTTGTTATGAGTCCCAATTTCATGCTTGGAATATGGCACAAGGGTGATTGGTTGAAAGAAAGATTTGGTTCAACCCAATCTATGGTCGGGTGGTATGTGGAAGTCCCTAACTTGGTTGGATTTTGCATATGTTAATAAGATATCTTTTCCCCTTGTGTATTATGTGTAAATGTACTTGTTATTATTTGGCTTTAATTGTTATTCAATCATTGATGTTTCTCTAGTTATATTATGGTTATAAGCACGGTTTATGACAGGCTTGAGTTATGGCTCTCATAATGTTTTTTTTAGTAAATGAAAGGTTAATGAATGTATGACCTAATAGATGATATTGCAGGTATAGTGAGAAGGAATTAGAACTTCTTTAATATTCTCAGATAAGTATGAAATCCTTATGTTTAGATGTTTATTTGTGACCTATACATTGCATGTTTATGATGTGTTTGACAAAATTTATGTCATGGTTAGGATGAGTCTAGTCAGTTCTTGGTTCAATTTTTGCATTAGATGCCATGTCTTATTGTTATTTATCATTTCTGAGAATTTCATCAAGTTTCAAGTAGAGGATTGAGTCTTAGCCCTAAAAAAGTGGCTTAGATTTCGAGGTCTCTTGAATAGAACTGTCTGAAAAAGATTGTAGCCACATGTAGGCCTTGTTGTGGGAGAGATAGAGGCTTTCAATCACATGGAGGATTGTCATGGGAGCGATTCGGGGATTCGGTCAATAAAAACCATGTTAACTCAGGGGTTGAGTATGTAGAGTGGTTGTTTAGCTCCTGAGGGGTACTGTAGCACTTGAGGAAGGTTAATAAGGCCTTAGTTGTGTCGATTCCACTTCCTTAAGGTGATTTAGGAGGTTGAATCATATCACAGTAACTCTTCATCACATATTTACCCCGGTGGATATGTAAGCTTGGGTAAGTGTGGGAGGTTACAGAGTGGTATTAGAGCATGGTTCACCCCTTGGACTAGATGGATGTAATATGGTTGGCATTCATGCATGTCAGTTGAATATGCATTTGTTGTGTATATCTATTGTCTATGTGGATGTATGCATGGATTATCATGGTTATAGTTGACGTGCATGGGGTCATGGTATGTGGTTGGTGTAGAGCTATAAAAAGGGTCTCTTTCACCTCTAGTTACCTCACATTAATATGTCAATCCGGGATCGTCTGGTTATTTCAAAGGGTGTCTCAGTCTGAGGCTAGCATTTGCCAGAATAATGCTTGTAGTACAACTATTTACAACTACGAAAGTAAACTAATGCAAGTCTACAACTTAACTACTTCAAAGGACTAAAACACACCAAGTATTGCATCAGCCAAAGGTTCGGTAACAATAACCCATCCTTTTCATAACTGATGAGAATAGATCAGAGGTCTAGGAGCCAAATAGCAGATGCTGGGCTCGCTACAGCCTAGGATCGTTCTTAATGATTAGAAATGAAACAGCAGATAAAAGAAGTGATAATGAAATGGAATAACACATCAACCAAGGGCTTGGTAGCAATAACACATCCCTTTCATAACTGACGGGAGTAGATCAGAGGTCTGGGGACCAAGTAGCAGATGCTGGGGTCCTCTACAGCCTAAGTCCATCCTCAAGAAACAACAAATTAGCAATCTGGAAATGGAACAGAAAATTGAAATGGAACAACAAATAAATGGAACAGCAAATAAATGGAACAACAAATAAATGGAACAGCAAATAAATGGAACAGCAGGTAAATGGAACAGTAATCGAAATAAGTAATAACTGAGTTCTTTAAGCTGCAACTCTATTTAACCATGCCAATCAAAACACCAATCCCTCAATCTTATATGATGGAACAATACTATAGAACCTTAGAAACACACCATACTTAATCTGCTTCTATTAAAACACATATGACTGTATCTCATAATAAAGAATAGTCACATTCGATACCCATGTAAAACAGATCTTTCCAGATGACTTGTTATAATGCAAAACACAATCGTGAAGAATTCTGTAATAAAGTAACAGTGTCCTGTAGGGATTAATCAATGCTTAAAGAATTGGTAAAATAACATAGCATCGATATAAAGTTCAAGAACACGAAATGACTTAATCACAACAGAGCATGTAATAGAATATTCTCAAAACATAGCAGATTACCAGAGTACGTCTATGAACAAACCACACAGAAACCACACGTATTAATACAAGAGCAAGTGTCCTCCAGGCCGGGCCCTTAGCCTCCAGGGGTACACCGCTTAAGATAGATCTAGGCTCAAAGATAAAAGAGTGAACAAGTCTGTATTAAAGCATGCAATAAAATTACAGGAACTCAAGTCTTCAACCGAACATAAAGATCATAGTCCTGATCTTCCTTAAAAGAAATTACACCTCCCAAAAGATCCTCTCTGAAGCCAACAGTGCTACCCCTTTTATAGGGAAGATGGCGGAGATATCTAGGTACAGAAAATAGGTAAAATAGCGATCCCTCAGGATCTTAGATCCTGAGGGATTCGCAGAATCATTAATACTGCGTTGCTTCTTCCCTTTTCTGTTTCGTGCTGGTATCTCCGCATCCTTTCTTGGGTTGATTCGTTGTGATCTGGTTCGTTTCCGGTCTTCCGTCAAAGGGACATCAGTTAGCTCATCCTTGTCTTTACTTTTGGAATGGCCACCTCACGTATTTCCTCCCTCCTGCACATAGAAATGATGACTATCAGTGCTTTTCATTAATCTCTCGTGTTTCGTTATAAATTCTTATCATTATCTAGATTTCTCATGTAAAAGGCTTTTGAGTTCTGATGAAAAGATACCAAAATGACCATCGAAACATACCTTCCTTGGTACTCCACACACCCCCCAGCTTACCCTTTTTCATGGCCTCATGAAAACATTGTAGTTGACATGCAGAGCAGTGAGGGAGTAGGCTGGAGATGGAATTTCGTGTGGGGGCCTACACCCATGATGCGAAACTAGATAATCAAAGAAATGGCTTGTCTGGCCCTCGGGCATTTCATATAGGGCTTGGTATCCGGGTGCAGGATGCCAAATGATTGGACTCTAGAATTTATATCCTAACCAGGATGGCCCTGCCCTCAAAACAATTTCACCATAGAGGGGGAATCGGTTAGCAGCAAGCTTAAAATTTTCATACTTAAACGGCTCTCGGAGCTGAATATTTGGATTAGATACCCGATATCGAAATTTAGCTGCTTCAATGGCAGGGTCTTTAATAGAAGAAAAGAATTCAAGCCCTTGCCGAATGATTGCTTCATGCATGGGTCCTAATGCTTCAATCAGCCTGGAGCCCTCATGAGATTTCTATGACTTATCCATAACTGTTTCGGGTCTCTAGGCTCATCTCTTACCCATACGTCTAATCCATTTTCTTGTCCCTGAAATGCATTGTAGGCTTTGAGCCATTTAATCTGATTAACTGTAAATGAAATGAATGCTTGTAATTGAATATCTCCGACAAAAGGGCCAGGGTTCAGCTCGGTCTCTTGTTCTAGTACAAGGTTATGCAGGTAATAACCTTTGTACTTTTACCCCATAATGCTTACAGCAGTTTATAAAATCGTCTATAGTGTTAATTTCTATGGGAGCACATACCCTAACGGCTTTAATTTTCAATTGTAAGTATCTTTCCATTAGAAACAAGGCATAATTTTTGGCAGGAGCTCTACATGCTAGGGCATCATTGTACAGAGCACACAAGGTATCCATTTGTTTAATAACTACATCTAATCTACGGGTTACCTTGGCAACTTTCTCTTGCTCCTTTTTCCATCCTTCGAAGGCTTGGCTTTCTGACAGGTTGACGTTCCTTAACTGCTGCTGTAATTCCTCATATTTTTCACGGGGGACCGTTTGTTCCTTGACCTTTTCTGCTTCTTGCTGAGCCTGCTTCAAATGATGGTGGAGGGTTCTTGTTTTTGGGTCCTTTTTCCATGCATCTGTGGAGGCTGGGAGCTTTACTTGGAGTTTCTTATTATGCTGCTTTGAATTCATAACTCTTATTACTCCCGAAGGTGGTGCCTCCATCTGAACCACCTTATTATCTTTTTCAATTTTAACATGAACTCCAGCCCATTGTTGTTCCTTTTCAAATGGAACAACAGTCTGTCCTTCTGTTTCAATTGGAACAACAGTTTGTCTTTTTGCTTCATTAAGGACAGCAGTTTGGCTTCTGTCAGGATTTTGAGTAGTGGAATGGCTCCCGGTTCTTCGCCTTTTATTCTTACGGGGTCTTATTGGGGTGGCCGAATTTTTTCTTGTTGAGGTCCCTACCCCCCTTTGTCTTGCTTTTAGAAGCCTAATCTGTTGGCGAAGCCTGACTATCACGTTTAACAGTGTCCCTTTTTCCTTTTGCAATTCCCTTATTTTCATCAACTTCTCAGAAAGAATAGCTGACTGTTTGCCGTGGGTTGGAGTGTGACTAATTTCCGGATTTTCTTCTTGAGATGGCTGATCCGAGGTAAGAACCTTTCTTGGCTCTGTTGTTTCTTGGGCCAATTCTTCCTCTGCCCTTATTTCCTCCGGATTCTCCTTTGGTGCCTTCTGACTAGGAACGGGCCGTTCCTGCCTGATATTTTCTGTTTCCTTCTCATCATGGACGGGTGAAATTTCTACTTCTGCTTCTTCCGTATGCACTTCCTTGGGTGCATCTTTTTCCTGGGTTTCTTCTTCGGCCTGGAGGTTGGATGGACTCAGGGGCTGGCCATACTCGCCCACATTGGCTAGAATATTGGCCAATTCATCTTCCCCCATCGGGTTTTGTACTGGGCTTCTTCCCTGCTGTTCCATTTCTTCCTCCTGCTCGGGCCGCTCAACTTCTTCTTTCTCGTCTCCTTCTTCTTCCTCATCCCGTTCTTCTTCTCCTCCTGTTTCTGTTTCCGTTGACTGTTCTTCGTCTTCCTCTTTTGTTTCTGCCTCGGCGGACTGCTCTGTTTCTCTGCTATTTTCTTCTTCCGCCTCTGTCTCTGTGGACTGTTCTACGTCCTCATTACTTTCTTCTTCTGTATCTGTCTTTGCCGATTGCTCATCTATAATTTCTATTGCTTGGCTCGTGCGATCCCGGGGTTTCTTCAGCTCTGCTTGTAACCCTGCAAGCCGTGCCGACTTTCTACGTTTTGCTAGTTGCTCAGATGTACCAGAGTCGGGTTGTTTCTCAAGTTGCTTTTCTGCTTGTTTCTCGGCTTGTCTTTCAGCTTGCACTTCTGTGCAAGCATCATTCTTTCACTTCTCTGGGCGTTGGGGTGTGCTATCAATTTGTTTTCGTTTTTCTGGGCGTCCAGACGTGGCCGTCCCTTTATTAATAATATCAATTAATTCTTTCTAGCTGCTCTGCTGCTGGGTAAGACTATGGTTTACTATCAAACGAATTAATCCGTGGTGGCTAACCACAGATTCTTTGTGCTATGCCTTTGTCATGCTTCATGCCACATCATGCAATAGTGAATTAAGCAATGCAGGTAAATTCATAGAACATTTTTGTTTTAAGACAACTAGGAGTTTTAGATGTCGTGGTCTTACCACGTCTTTTCTGCCCTCGCAAGTAATGTAGTTCTGGACAATTTTCGCCAATTCCACCCATGGCTCTCCTAGCGTTGCTGGTAGCACCCCTTTTCCTCAAACTGTTAAGCTCTGGCCCTCATCCTGAAAGATTTCCACAATCTTCTACAGCCTTTCCTTCTTTATTGTCCACACAGACCCTGTGGCCGGTAGTCCTGTGACTTTTGCTATTATATCATCCGTGACCTCTATTTGTTTTCCTCTGATTGTGGAATGTTCTTCCTGTAGGTTTTGTAAAAATTCCTTCGCCACAGTTTCATTAGACTCCTTCAGGTGGTTGAGGTAGGTCAACCATCCTGCTTTCTTCAGAATTCTTCGGGCTGCAGCTGAAGCAGTCAATGTCTGTGGTTCTCTGCAGACTGACCTTCCACCCATGGCTTCACTTGCAAATTCTCAAAGGAACAGTAGCTGTTCGTTAAGACGCAGAGAAGCTGGTGGCGAGTTTCTCGTTCAAATTTAAATACAACGGCATATGCAATGGAAATAACTTCGAACAACGATTCATGCAGAAGAAACAAAAATGGCAAATGATCATACCGTTGAGCCGTGTTGTGCTTAAGTACAAGATCTTCTCGAATAACGGGTTGACACGTATTCTGGGGAATAATGAGGTTACTCCCCCCTCCGCAATATGATAGGCTGTCCCAGCCGTCAAATAAAGGAGCAGCGTCTGCTTCGTCTGCGAGGCCTTTATGGAGCAACTTATGAAAATATGCCATGTCTGCAAAAACAGCGTATTACTGGGATTGAGGTGAAAAGTTAAATCACTTTTAATACGTAAGCGACTGCGGTGAGTTGATGGAAGTTCGGGAATAGACATTTGCCATAATTAGCGAGCCCCATGCGGTCACTGTCACTAGCTCCGTAATGATTGGCGGTAATAAATAGTCATGCGGTATATGGCTGGGTAATTAAATTATCACGTTATAAGATACAAAGGTTATAATTTCCTTACCCATTGGTATAAAGGTTACGACTTCAATACCATTAACAGAGCTCTGCTGCCAACAGGTGTCCATAACCTTGGCAGAGTTGTTTATTTCACCCCGGGAACCATAGTCCTTTGTGTATGCGAGGAAGTGTTATGTGATGTCAAAACTGTAGGCCACTATGCAGGCTTGGTAACCAGTTAGTCATAGTGCCATTCACGAAGAAGGAGCGAATAGTGGGCAGGCCGGCTCGTGGTGAGACCTCCTGTTCCAAGGGTTATTTATTTATTTTGATATACCTTTTGGACCATTTCCCGGGTGTGGTGGCCCTAATGGGAATGCCACTTCGCTTCCATCCTGATGATCATGGTAGGCCAGCTCGTAATGAGACTCCCTATCCTGCAATTTGACAAAACTGCTTTGCTTGCTTCTTTTTTCTTTGGTTTTAATAGAGAACCTTTCCTGTTTATACACAAAGGGTGGTTCCGCACTCCTTAAGAGTAGGAATGGTGGAAGAAGTCTTAAAATCCCAATAGGAAGATATAAACTCTTTGATCTTATTGGCGAATGATAATTAAAATAGATAAAAAAAATCAGCATGATAGAGATTACCAATCAGAATAGAGTTAGTAGAACAATGGCAACAAAAGGTGATAAGTAAGCATATCTTTTCCCTACATCCTTTCATGAATTCAGGGCAGTTGCTTATAAGGATAGAGATTTATGATTTACCGATTTCCGTATACTGTGCTTTTGTTTCCATCACATAAGTAGATAGCTGTATTCTAAAGACCATTAGCATTCTGCATCCTTGAGAAGGAACAAGCTGTAGTGCAGTTTCAAGGAAAGATACAACAACGGTTGTTTGTTTAGAGAAAGGAGCAGTGGAAATCAATGGTGCAGTTCAATAAAATCAAACAAATGTCATTCCTTTGGAAAAAGACTGGTAGAAATCAAACCGTGCTATTTCTTTCAGAGACAGCAAAAACACACAAATGTTGTTCTTTTTGAGAAAGGAACAACAAAAGCACTCAAGTGCTGTTCATTTTTAGAAAAGGAACAGCAAAATTTAGAAATGCTGTCCCTTTTGAAAAAGGAACAGCAAAAATCACAAGTGCTGTTCCTTTTGAAAAAGGAACAACAAAAAAATCGCAAGTGCTGTTCCTTTTGAAAAAGGAACAGCAAAAAAATCACAAGTGCTGTTTCTTTTGAAAAAGGAACAACAAAAATCACAAGTGTTGTTCCTTTTGAAAAAGGAATAGCAAAAATCACAACATGCTGTAAAAAATATGTACAAAAATAATTCAAAGAATTATATACAAATTGTAAAGAAAAATAAACTTCTTAGCGAGTTACAGGTGGAGGAGACTTGTCTTCCTCCCGTAAGATCTCCATATCTGAATCTTGGCGTAATTGCTGGCAAAAGGACTCCCGAGTAAGTGGTTTGCGATAGAGATGGACTCGATGGCCGTTTTCCTTAAAGGTATACCCAGAACCATCAATAGTAATTAGTGTGAGGGTACCATTGTCATGTAATTTCTGAATTTCATATGGTCCCAACCAACGAGTCTGGAGTTTCCCGGGGAAGTCCTGAAATCTAGAGTCATATAAAAGAGCCCAGTCTCCTTCATGGAAGACTCTGTTTTTGATGAGAGCATCATGCCACTTAGCTCTTTGCTGCTGTATTAGGGCAGTATGTTGAAGTGCAGAGAGTCTAATTTCATCCAGCTCATTAATCTGTTGCAATCGATTAATTTGCGCCTCGGTTAAGTCTAACCCTACTTCTTGTGCTGTTCGTAATGTCTGGATTTCAAATTCTATAGGAAAGATAGGTTTTTTTCCAAACATAAGCTGGTAAGGTGAGTGGCCAGTGGTGCTTCTCCATGTTGTTCTATAAGCCCACAGTGCTTCTGGTAGTCTGGCAGCCCAATCGCGTCTATGTGATGCAACTGTTTTGGTTAGAATTGTTTCTATTATCTTGTTGCCACTTTCTACTTGCCCATTTGCCTGTGGGTGATATGGGGTGGTCATTTTATGCTGAACATGATAATTGTTGAGTGTTGCCGCTATTCTATTTCCAGCAAATTGTGGCCCTCCATCTGTGATTATCTCTCTAGGGAGGCCATAGCGCACAAATAGATGGAGCAGGAACTGTATAACAGATTCTTCTGTAGCCCTGGGCAAGGCTTCCGCTTCAACCCATTTAGTGACATATTCTGTTGCCACTAGAATGTATGTTTTCTGGTTTGATGGTGGGTTGATTGGCCCCACGAAATCAAGGGCCCATCGCTCAAATGGTTCGATGACTAGCTGTGGTTTCAAGGGCATCTCATCTGAGTGACTAGGGCGTCCCGCCCTCTGGCAACTATCACATGCTTGGACAAATTTCTTTGCATCTTTAAAAATTGTGGGCCAATAATACCCTGTATGTAATACTTTATGTGCAGTCCTGCGATCAGCAAAATGTCCACCACATGGTTGGTCATGGCATGTTTTCAATATATCAAAGATTTCATCTTGTCGAATGCACCTCCTGATTTGCATGTCTGCCCCTGTGTGAAACAAATAGCCTCCAATCCAGGAAAATCTAGTACTTTGTTGGACAATCTGTTTTCGCTCATTAGGGGTTAGATGTTTTGGTAACTTACCTACTGCTAGGTAATTGGCGACATCAACATACCAGGGTGTTTGAACAGCAACAACAAAGAGATGCTCATCTGGAAACTGATCTTCAACTGCTGCTGCATCAACTAGTTTTGGCATTCTTGAGAGGAAATCAGCTACCGGGTTTTCTTTGCCAGGTCGATCCTTGATTGTAATGTCAAACTCCTGCAATAAAATCAGCCATCTGGTTATTCTGCCATTTGTGACAGGTTTATTTGCTAGATACTTTATAGCAGAATGATCTGTGTACAAGATAACGGGATATCCAGTGATGTAATGTCTGAATTTATTGATAGCATGTATAATAGCTAGAAATTCCTTTTCAGTTACAATATAATTTAATTCAGCAGGGGATAGATTTTTGCTAATGTAATAAATGGCGTATGGTTTTCTATCCTCCTCCTGACCAAGGACCACTCTAATGGCTGTATCTGAGGCATCAGATGATATATGAAATGGCAAATCCCAGTTTGGTCCGCGAAGGACTGGGGCTATAGATACAAGCTTTTTCAGGTCATTGAAAGCACGTTCACATTTCTTTGTCCAAAGGAAATCAATATTACCAGTTAGTGCATACAATGGTGCAGCAATACGTGAATAATGTTCTATAAATCTTCTGTAATAACCAGAGAATCCAAGAAAGCTACGTACCTCTGTTTGAGTAGTAGGAGTAGGAATAAGCAAAAGTATTTGGATTTTGGCTGGGTCTACCTGTATGCCGGCTGCTGAAATATAGTGCCCTAGAATAAGTCCTTCTGTCATCATCATGTAGCACCTTTCATGGCTTAGACAAAGCCTGGTAGCTATACAGCGTTGTAGGACTTTTTCTAGTGTTTCCAATGCTGGATCAAACTCTTCTCCATATGGAGTGAAATCATCCATATATACTTCCAATCCTTCATTTATTAGATCTGCAAATATGCTAAGAATAACCATTTGGAATGTGGCAGGGGCATTACATAAACCAAAAGGTAAAACTCGGTAGGCAAATGTTCCCCAAGGACAAGTAAAAGTAGTTTTATCCTAATCTTCAGGGGCAATCTGTATTTGGTTATACCCACTGAAGCCATCAAGAAAAGAAAAGAATTTCTTGCCTGCCAAAGTGTCCAATACTTGATCGATAAATGGGAGAGGAAAGTGATCTTTCTACGTTGCCTTATTTAGTTCTCTATAGTCCACGCAGATTCTCCACTTCCCATTCTTTTTCGGTACCACCACAAGCGGGGAGATCCACTTACTATCAGAGATAGGGTAGATAAAGTTAACAACTAAACATTTTTGGAGCTCAGCTTTTACTACTTCTTTTAGATGAGGATTTAATCTTCTCTGAGGTTGTCTAACAGGTTTTGCATCATTCTCTATGTAGATGTGGTGTGTACACAATTGAGGATCAATTCCTTTCATATCGGGGTAATCCCATGCAAATGCATTTTTA
Source organism: Pinus tabuliformis (assembly GCA_031772625.1). NCBI lineage: Eukaryota > Viridiplantae > Streptophyta > Pinopsida > Pinales > Pinaceae > Pinus > Pinus tabuliformis. The sequence continues at coordinate 735,688,736 of CM062808.1, read as the reverse complement.
TATTTTGTTAAAACATGGATGAGTTTTGTTTCTTGTTCCAGTGTAAGGTTGGCGTTAATGTTTAAGGTCTTCCCAGGTTCGATTTCCACTATTTTACTATGTGCAACTGACGTGACAGGGATTGTATGGTCATGCACATCTTTCAGAGGTTACTCCTCTACTTCGTTATCAAATGCTGCTTTTATCATATGACACTGGGTACGAGATGTGAGTTCAGTTTGACTAATAAAATTACTGATGGCATCATCTTCTGTTTGATTTTTGAACTCTAACGCTTCTTGTATAGTTAATGGAGATCTAATGTTGTCAGTAAGATATGATACAGGGTGCCTATTAGTTTTGACTATTGTGATGCTTTGCTGCGCTGGGGGATATAGTACTAAGTTCTTAATATCTGCCCCCTTAGTTATGATCATGTTTCCTTGTCGACAGCCGATGTAGGCATCAGCGGTAGCGAGCCAAGGCCTTCCTAAGATCAATGGATGTCCATCTAGTCGGGTTTTAGGATTTATTATCAGAAAATCAGTTGGGTATTCCCAGGAATCAAATGAGATCATAACATCATGCAATATGCCTTCTGGCCTGACCACAGATCGATCAGCCAATTCCAGCAAAGTTGAAGTAGGTTCTGCAGATGTAATTCCTAACTTTTGGCAAGTGGAGGTGGTCAATATATTGATTGCAGCTCCAAGATCAACTAAGGCATTAGTTAAGGTTTGGCCATAAATTTGAACAGTTACTATTGGGTTTCCTGGGTCTTCATACTTAATAGGTGTTTCCTTTCCTGATAATAGGTCAGATAAAGTGCGGACTACTTGAACTCTTGGATTATCTATTACATTCCTTGGTCTTTTTATGCACAGTTCCTTAATAGTTTTAGCGTATATTGGGATGTCCTGAATGGCCTGAAGGAACGGGATTTTTATGTACAAATTTTGTAATTCTTCGAGAATGTCAAAATTAGGTTGCTATATAGGTCGAGGTATGACCAAACGTTCTGGGAACGGGGGAGAGGATGTAGTTGCTTGATTATGAGTTTGTTGCATGTTTTCATCCTCTTCTTGTGACAACTGTTCTCTAGGTAACTGATCTTCAATCTGAACTGTTTTGTTTCCCTCTGTTTGAATGATACGCCCAGATCTTAACTGCAGATCATTGCACTCCCTCAGATCGGGTCCTTCTTCTGGTGTTTCTAAAATTTGGAGTGCTTGGACCAGTCTGTTATTTGGATTGGGATTGGGCTGGGCTGGGAGTTGGGGTCTGAGATTAGATTGGGGGTTTTGCTGTAAAGCTGGTAGTGTAGCTTGAGGGAAAGGAATGTTTCCTACTGGTTGCTGTGTTGGTCTCTGCCAGTTATTCTGCCAGCTTGAACTTTGTGAAGTGGGGGGAGTCCATTGCGGTGGATAAGGGTTGTTTTGCTAGTATGGTGGGGGATAAGGAGGATTCGACCAGCCAGATTGGCTTGTCTGATTTAGTCACGGGTTTGCAGAAGGGTATGACTGTGATGACCAATTTGGAAATGGGGGTTGAAACTGACTTTGCCATGTATTATACTGTTGAGTATTGTATTGCGGATACTGAAAAGAAGAAGCTGGGTCTGAAAGCATACCAGTTTGTCACAGCTGCCACTAACGACACTGGTTAAGTAGATACACTGCTTCTGGTTCTTCTTCCGCTTCCTTATATACCGCTTTCAGTCCAGGTAATGAGGGACAATTTTCTGTACAGTGATCCCTTGTGCAAATGGTGCATGTCTGAACTGTATCTAGTGGGCATTCCTTATGGCTATGCTTCTTCCTGCATCTGGGGCAGAAAATTGCTAAATTCTGTTCTGCCTCCATTTGTTTCTGCTTAGCCTGCAAAACGTCCAATTGTGTAGTCAATGTTCCTAGTATATCAGTTTTAAAATTTTCAAGTAAATTCCCAATTTCCACACGTGTTACTCCTTCTGATGAAATTTTATTTTCCCGTGCAAATCGATCATGTTCTTTTGGTTTGATTCGTGTACTGCCTCTCGAACTCCTGATACATAAATCAATTATGTCAGCAAAACTTTCCTGATATATATCCCCTTTCCCCATAATGTTTAATGTTTCAATCCATTTTTCTTTCATGCCCCTTATTAATGCTGTTTTCAACACGTTATCAGGCAAAGGCAACGATGCATAAGGGGATCTTTGCAGATTATACTGGAAACGTTCCACATATTCTTCTAATGTTTCATTTGGTCTAGCTATCATCTGAAATATTTCATCTTTCAGTTCTCTAGACCTACAGTAATCTTGATATTTCTTTAGGAAAGATTCTTTCATTTGTTCCTAGTTATTTATAACTCCACCACCTAAACCCATAAACCATATTAAAGCTGCCCCTTTCAAAGTGGAGGGGAACAATTTTAATTTCTGGGGGTCAGTGGTGTAATCATATCCCCTGCATAGCACATCAAATTCAAATAAGAATGCATCAGGGTCCTCTGATGTAAGTCCGTGAAATGTAGGAATGTGTTGAAGGGGGATTGCTTTCATAGGAGCATTTGCTGCGGAATCCACTATGGGGTATTCTAATGTAGAGGTTTGGGTGTTTGGCGGATTTTGAGCCATTGGGTCAAATATATGCCAATAACCTTCCGGAAGATCTAAGAGGGTATTCCTAGGTTGAGGAGGAATATTTTCAACAGGAACAGTTTTAATAACACTTCCTCTATCTGGAATTTTTGTCTGAGGAAATAGGGTGTCTTCAATAATAATTTTTACCGCGCTCCCCTTGTCTGGGCTATTTAATGGCTGAATTATCCTAGGAGGAGATCTTGGCTCCCAAATTTCCCCTGTTTCTCCTTCTCCTTCACAAAGATTGCTTAGATTCTCTTCCTGTAGTCGTTCTAGAATAGAATTTTCAATTTCTTGAAAGTCCTGTTCGTCAGTCTGACTATGCACCTCAGCAAAGGCTTCAGATGGTGAGCTTGAGGCCCGAAGGGAACTAGTAGGTTGTTTGGAAGTAACTTTCCTAGGTCCTACTGAAGGCTGAGATTCGGCTTTCTTATAGATTTCATCTATGTATGTCGATCGACCAAGGGTCACCGGTCCCTTAGCTTTTTCTGGTTTCGTTAACGGTTTGGGATTTTTCTCTAGCTTTTTCTGCTTAGTCATGCACTCAATTTAACTACTAAATTTTAAGCAGATAACAGCAAATCTGCAGGAAAGAGGGCAAAGGAGCAGGGCTTTTACATGCTCCGCACGTAGGTTCTTACCTTCCGTTTTCAAAACCCAATTCTTCCCTAGTAGGTTCGTACACTACTCCGAAAAAGACAAATAGCTACACTCCTTCCCCGGCAACGGCGCCAAAATGTAGAGCTATAAAAAGGGTCTCTTTCACCTCTAGTTACCTCACATTAATATGTCAATCCGGGATCGTCTGGTTATTTCAAAGGGTGTCTCAGTCTGAGGCTAGCATTTGCCAGAGTAATGCTTGTAGTACAGCTATTTACAACTACGAAAGTAAACTAATGCAAGTCTACAACTTAACTACTTCAAAGGACTAAATCACACCAAGTATTGCATCAGCCAAAGGTTCGATAGCAATAACCCATCCTTTTCATAACTGATGAGAATAGATTAGAGGTCTGGGAGCCAAATAGCAGATGCTGGGCTCGCTACATCCTAGGATCGTTCTTAATGATTAGAAATGAAACAGCAGATAAAAGAAGTGATAATGAAATGGAACAGCACATCAACCAAGGGCTTGGTAGCAATAACACATCCCTTTCATAGCTGACGGGAGCAGATCAGAGGTCTGGGGACCAAGTAGCAGATGCTTGGGTCCTCTACAGCCTAAGTCCATCCTCAAGAAACAACAAATTAACAATCTGGAAATGGAACAACAAATTGAAATGGAACAGCAAATAAATGGAACAGCAAATAAATGGAACAGCAGGTAAATGGAACAGTAATTGAAATAAGTAATAACTGAGTTCTTTAAGCTGCAACTCTATTTAACCATGCCAATCAAAACACCAATCCCTCAATCTTATATGATGGAACAATACTATAGAACCTTAGAAACACACCATACTTAATCTGCTTCTGTTAAAACACATACGACTGTATCTCATAATAAAGAATAGTCACATTCGATACCCATGTAAAATAGATCTTTCCAGATGACTTGTTATAATGCAAAACACAATCATGAAGAATTCTGTAATAAAGTAACAGTGTCCTGTAGGGATTAATCAATTCTTAAAGAATTGGTAAAATAACATAGCATCGATATAAAGTTCAAGAACACGAAATGACTTAATCACAACAGAGCATGTAATAGAATATTATCAAAACACAGCAGATTACCAGAGTATGTCTATGAACAAACCACACGGAAACCACACGTAATAATACAAGAGCAAGTGTCCTCCAGGGCCGAGGCCTTAGCCTCCAGGGGTACACTGCTTAAGATAGATCCAGGCTCAAAGATAAAAGAGTGAACAAGTCTGTATTAAAGCATGCAATAAAATTACAGGAACTCAAGTCTTCAACCGAACATAAAGATCATAGTCCTGATCTTCCTTAAAAGAAATTACACCTCCCAAAAGATCCTCTCTGAAGTCAACAATGCTACCCCTTTTATAGGGAAGATGGCAGAGATATCTAGGTACAGAAAATAGGTAAAATAGCGATCCCTCAGGATCTGAGATCCTGAGGGATTCGCAGAATCATTAATACTGCGTTACTTCTTCCCTTTTCTGTTTCGTGCTGGTATCTCCGCATCCTTTCTTGGGTTGATTCGTTGTGATCTGGTTCGTTTCCAGTCTTCCGTCAAAGGGACAACAGTTAGCTCATCCTTGTCTTTACTTTTGGACTGGCCACCTCCCGTATTTCCTCCCTCCTGCACATAGAAATGACGACTATCAGTGATTTTCATTAATCTCTCGTGTTTCATTATAAATTCTTATCATTATCTAGATTTCTCATGCAAAAGGCTTTTGAGTTCTGATGAAAAGATACCAAAATGACCATCGAAACATACCTTCCTTGGTACTCCACAGTTGGTATGGGCATGTATGGTAACTGGGTGATGATTGAGATGATTTATATATAATGCTATCATTATGTTTACACATGTATTGTGATAATCTTGTTAATTTTGTAGACGTGATATCCTCCCCTGAACTATACTGAGGTATGTTTATTATGTTTATATTTTGGTTTAGCTGACATGGTATACTTGCAAGAAGATACCAAAGATAACTAGAAAAATGGTAGACTAAAGTTCATGAGACTATCCCTATAGATTAGATCAGCAACATGGTGATGAGTACTCCCCTCACATAGCAGAGACTTTGAGAAGTTTGAAGGGAGAAATAAGGAGTTTCAAAGAAGATAATGACAAGATAATTCAATCACAAGATAGACTTGATAAGGCACAGGAGAAACAAGAAGAGTGCAATGTCGTAATTCTTCAGAGCTTGTTAGACTTATAGAGGCAGGGATCGCTTAGGATTAGTCATGGATAGGAGGACAGGACTAATGGATACTGTGGTACTATATCTCATGATGGACATAGGTTATAAATGGATGATACTGTCGGGTATGGAAGATTCTCGGATACACCTGATATGAGAGCCAATGGACATGGGAATTATTCTAGTTCTTGTCTAGATAGGTACCATGTTCTTCATCACCATCATCTATACAGGAGGAGTGACAGGGGATATTTTCCATATGAGTTCAAGAAATCGAAGCCACCTACATTTGATGGAGAAATGAAGAAGTCACAGGATGCAAAAGCTTGGTTTCTTGGAATGAATAAGTTATTCATATTGGATGATTACTCAAAGAACATGAAGGACATAATAACTATGTTCAGTCTTAAAGGTAAAGAAAACATTTGGTGGAAGGACATGAAGAATGTTAGAGGCAATGAAGAAGATGAGTTGAATTGGAGGGAGTTTGAAAGACTTTTTAAGAAGAAGTATCTATAAGTGAGATACTATGATGATAGGGTGAAGGATTTCTATGAGTTGAATATGGGGTCTATGACTAACAAGGAGTATACTAGCATATTCTTGGAGTTGTTGAGGTATGTGCCTTATTTTAAGAAGGATAAGGCAAAGATTCATATATTAATCAATGTGTTGCAAATAATGTTCAAAGACATGATCGAGTTTGATGATCCTAGATCGTTGGAGGAATCCATCAGAAAGATGAAGCGTTGTTACGAGCAATGAAAGCGTAAGACAAAATATTAGTAAGGTTGGAAAGGGAAAGATAAAGATAAGGGAAAGTGGCCACCAAAGTGAACAAGACCTCAGGATGTAGGTGAGAAAGAGAATGTGGTTCCTTGAAAGAAGTTTAATGTAGTTGGACAGGGACATGGGTCACCGCCTGGAGGGTAGCAGAATAGAGGTGATGGTAAGGGACAATTGCAGTGTTGAATATGTGCCAAGGAGCATCTCAAGAAGGTTTGTTTTTCATATTAAGGTAGTAGGCCTTAGATATATAGTACAAATGAAGTGCATACAATTGGGGATGTTGGACATAACATTCCTCTAATCTATGCAACATTGGATAACAGGCATTTGGATCACCAGTTATCAATTATCGAGATGGATTGTAAGATTTGCAATCAAGTTGTTTCTATTTTGATTGATCTTGGATATAATTATAGTTATGATAATCCTAACCTAGTCGATAAGTGTGGTTTGAATAAAGAAGTACATGCAGAATATTAGTTAGTGCAGTTGGCTATCGGTACAAAGAAAATAGTTCATCACTAGGTAAGATATTTTTCATTTGAGTTAAATGGTATGCCTACATCAATGCATCTGAATGTGCTTCCATTAGGATCATACAATTTTTTTTTGGGTATGGAATTGTTGTATATTCATAGGACCAAGGTGGATTGTTACGAAAAGGCTACTGAGTGCTAGGATGACAATGGAGAATAAAGAACTTTTTAGGGTAAGAAGAAGGAAACATCAAATAGAATGGTTACAACTATGCAGGAAAAGTGCAGTCATAGGAAAGGGTGTGTGTTATTTGCAGTACATATTTCTAGTGATAAAGGTAAGGATGCTGAGGATGTAGAATTATTGAATAGGTACCCAGTTCTACAACAATTCCAAGATGTATTTTCCGTAGAGATTCCAAAGTTATCACCTCATAGGGGAATGTACTTTTTAATTGAGTTGGTATCAGGGGAAGCACTAGGATCAAAGGCACCATACAGGATGAGCGCACCATAGTTATTGGAATTGAAATTATAGTTGAAAGAAATGCTTGAAAAAGGAAACATTAGGCTAAGTGTATTGTCGTGGGGTGTACCGATATTGTTTGTGAAGAAGGATGGTACTCTTAGGTTGTGCATTGACTATAGGTAGTTGAAGAAGGTAACCATCAAGAAAAGGTATTCATTGCCGAGTATTGATGACTTGTTTGACCAACTGAAGGGAGAAATGGTGTTCTCGAAGATTGATTTGAGATCAAGATACTATCAGTTCCACATTAAAGAAGAGAACATCTACAAGATTGCTTTCCAGATTAGTATGGGAATTATGAGTTTGTTGTAGTTCCTTTTGGTTTAACTAATTGTCCAACTACTTTTATGTGCTTGATGAATAATGTGTTGCATCCTTATCTGGAAAATCTTATTATTGTATTCATTGATGGTATCATGATATAGTCTAAGAATGAGGAAGAACATGTCGAACATTTAGTAATGCTATTGATATTTCTAAGAGAGCATCAGTTGTATGTCAAGCTTAGAAAAATAAGTTTGTTTCATACATAGGTACATTACTTATGGCATGTTGTTAGAAAGGAAGGCTTAGCAGTGGATCCAGAAAAGATCAAAGCTATTATGGAATTAGAAACTCCTAGGAATGTGGATGAGGTCAGATCATTCATGGAATTCACAGGTTACTAAAGGAGGTTCATTAGGAACTTCTCATGGATTTCCCATCCTATTACAACATTACATATGAAAAGAAATAAATTTGAATGGACAAAGGAATGTGAAAAAAGTTTTGAGAAGTTGAAATGGTTGTTGACAAATGCTCTAGTTCTAAAGATTATAGATCCAGATAAAGAGTTTGTAGTGTGTATAGATGTTTGCAAGAGAGGACTTGGTGGAGTCTTGATTCAAGATGGACATATGGTATGTCATGAATCAAGGAAAATTAATGAGTACAAGAAGAATTATGTTACACATGATCTTGAGTTAGTAGCAATTGTACATGCATTGAAGATGTGTAGACACTACTTGCTTGGCAGGACGTTTGTACTAATGAGCGACCATAGTGGATTGAGATACTTGTTTGACCAACCGAATTTGAATTCCAAGATAGCTAGATGGTTGGCCATGATTAGTGAGTTTGACTTTGAGATCAAGTACATTAAAGGGAAGGAAAACAGGGTTACATATGCTCTTAGGAAAAGAGTGCATGTAAATCATATAGAAACTATGAGTTCATATGGGATAGATTTACAGGATCATATCTTACAGGAAAGACAACAGGATGATAGGTATAGGGATCTTAGGCACAGGTTACAACAATAGGGTATAGGTGATTAGGATATGGACTATAGTCTCACAATAGATGCTTTGGTTAGATTTAGGGCCATGATCTATGTGCTAGACAATAGTGAGCTCAAAAGGCTTATGATGGGAGAATTTTATGCTAAGTTGTAGTTAGGTCACCCAGGATATCATAAGACATTGATAACGGTGAATAAGCTCTATTATTGGCTGAATTTGAAGAAGGAAGTGGTAGAGTTTGTGGCTATATGCTTAGATTGTCAACAGATATAAGTAGAGTGTAAGCATCTAGGTGGTATACTACAGCCGATTCTGATTCTAGAGTGGAAATGGGAGGTAATTTCCATGGATTTCATTATAGGTTTTCCGAGGACATCCAAAAAAATTGATTTTATAATGGTTGTGGTTGACAAGTTGACAAAGGTAGCACGATTCATTCTGGTGAATTCTACTTATTCAGCTAGTGTTGTAGCACATGTCTTCATTAGAGATATAGTTAGATTGCATGTTGTACCAAAGAAGATTATTTTAGACAAGGATGCTAAGCTCACTTCCAATTCTTGGAAGGAGTTATTTGCAGGTTTGGGTACAGAGTTGGCCTTTAAAACAAATTATCATCCGCAGATAGATGGAAACACAGAGAGGGTTAACAATATTTTGGAGGACATGTTGACAATGTAATGTATGCATAAAAAATGAAAGTGGGAAGAGTGCCTTCCACTAGTTTAATTTTCCTACAACAATGGGTATAAGGAGTCACTGGGGATGAGTCCATTTAAGGCACTCTATGGGCAGAGTTGTAATAATCCCTTTAGTTGGAGTGGTCCAGTGAATAATGTGTTGATAGGACCGAATATGTCGGTAGAGATGGAACATGAAATATATGTTGTCAAGAAGAATATAAACTTAGCACAGGAAAGGCAGAAGAGTTATTCAAATCAACACAGGGCATTTAAGGAGTTTCAGGTTATGGATCATGTGCACTTGCACATCAATCCCAAGAAGATCTCCTTAAGGATTGAGTCATGTGTAAAGATGGTTACCTCATTATTTCGGGCGTTTTGTGATCCTTCAGGGGATTGGACGAGTGTCCTACAAACTTTACTGCCTCCGATAGTGAAAGTCCATGATTTTTTTCATGTTTCATTTCTTAAAAGATATGTAAAGGATGTTGATCATGTTATTTATTGGTCTATATTACACGTGAAATCAGAAGGTGAATTCCAACCAAAACCTTAGTGCATTTTTTAGAGAAAGGTGCTCATGCTCTGAAACCGAGAAATCAAGTAGGTTAAAGTGTAGTGGAAGAACTTTGGGCCTGATGAAGCTACATGGGAGATGGCTGATCAGATGCAGGCTATGTATCCTTCATTGTTTGTCGGTTGAATAAAATAAGTATTGGTATGTATATATATATATATATATATATATATATATATATATATATATATATATATAGATATATATATATAGATATATAGATATATAGATATATGGATGTAAGTACCACAATGAGCTTTGTTATAAAGGTCTAATAAGCAGTATGAGTGTCAGGTTGTTATGTTTTTCATGTTGGTTTACTTTTCTACAGGTTGTTCATTGAAAATATTGCAACGAGCTAAGTTGTAAAGCTCCATGGCAAGTATCTATTGCTTTTCAATAGTTTTTCTAGTTGTAGGTGTCACAAAACACTGAGGAAAATGTTCCCCTAAGGGTGAGGGGTTTGTAACAACCCTGGGTTAAAATTTCATGTAATAAATTTAATAAAGGAGAAAATAAGACCAAGGTCAGGGGACACATATTCGAAGCTAAATGTTGGGAAAAACATCATAGTGGGTGTTCATTTCATTTATTATGGCTAAGGAAATTGGAAAAGGCAATTACAAAGGCTTTGAAAAGGAAATAAGCGTTAATTGGCATTTTATTTATGAAAATTAAGGAAATTAGGAGAAAAGGAAGGTGAAAGGTGATAGGTTGCATGTGAGGAGGAAAATGAAGAAAATAATGGAAATTGAAGAAATAGAGGTGTAATTAATAGAAATGGTTATGAGGATCAACTCACACCATTTTGTTAGTTTTAACGTGGAGCTCTCTGTCTATTCTCTCTCATATACTCTAATACACTTAGAGTATTCTTGGAGTACTCTAACATTGGAGGAAGGAAGGCAAAGGAGGAAAATAGAAGCAAGGATCAAGCAAGGAAGCATTGGATCAAGTGGCTAAAATGAGATTACTTGTAGGTATCAAGTTGCATGTATGATTTCCTCGCTAGTTTTAAAATGCATGATACATGCATGTGTGTATTTGGTTCTCTTGTTGTCATTGGCATGGGTTTCGCTAGGTGTTATAGTGGTTTTCAATCTTTCCAGTGGTGTGACATGGGTTTCTGGATAGCCATGGTGTGATGGGGTTCTTTTACTTGGTTGAGATGGATTTCCAGATGGTTTCGAAATTGAGTGGGGTGGTCTCAGGAAAATTCCCAAAGACCTAGGAATCCCTTAACCAATAATGGTGGGATACATGGTAAAGCCTGAGGGTGGAGACGGGAAAATTCCTCACGGTTTAGGTGGAGAGATCTAGAGGCATCCATGCTTGTTTAAGGCCTAGTGATCTCTTGACTGATATATCGCAGTATTATGGTAAAGCCTATAGTGTATGTTTCTTTGTTTAAGGCATAGGAATCCATTGACTGGTAATGTCAGGATACAAGATAAATCTTGAAAAATCCTTGGTTGTTTTTGTTGCGGGTCGCACATTCATGATTGGAATATGGCATGGGGGTGATTGGCTGAAATAAATATTTGGTTCAACCCAATCTATGGTTGGGTAGTACATGGAAGTCCCTGACTTGGTTTGCTTTTGCATATGTTAATAAGAGCTATTTTCCCCTTGTGTCTAATGTCTAAATGTACTTGTCATTATGTGGTTTTAATGGATATTTTATCATTGATATTTCTCTAGTTATAAGCATGGTTTATGATAGAATTGAGTTATGGCTCTCATCATGTTTTATTTAGTAAATGAAATATTAATGAATGTATAACCTAATAGATGATATTACAACTATGGTGAGAAGGCATCAAACCTTCTTAGTGATTCTCAGATAAGTACGAAATCCCTATGTTCAGATGTGTATTTTTGACTTGTACATTGCATGTTTATGATGTGTTTGACAAAATTCTTGTTATGGTTAGGATAAGTCTGTTTAGTTCTTGGTTCAAGTTTTGCATTAGAGGCCTTGTCTTCTTGTTATTTATCATTTCTAAGAATTTCATCAAGTTTTGGGCAAAGGCCCGAGTCCTAGCATTGAAAAAGTGGCTCAGATTTTAGGATCATGGAGTAGCTGCTACAACATCCCCCAAAATTTTGGCCTATACCCAATTTCAGAGCCTTCCTTGATCTTGTTGGTCATTTTTGCAAACTTTGAAACTCATTTCATTTGTTTTGTTAGAGTCTTGTGTTCCCTTTTGCAAGATGGGCAAAGTGTCATCTTTTAGCATGTTGTTTGTTGTATCCTATGTATAATCCCATTTTGGTGGTTCTAAGAGGTCATGTTTGTGAAAATGAGTTGTTTTAAACTTGTAAGTACTCGTCACACTCATTTCCAAATTTTTTAGCACTTCCACACAAGTTTCATCATGGTTGCCACAAAGTACATTGTTGGTGTCGCACTTGTCATAATTGGTCGTAAAGTTGTCACACAAAGGAAAATTATTTCTTCATGTGTTTGGATGATCTATGTTGTCATATCATCAAATATTCTAAATGTGTGATCATAGTCAAATTTCATCACCATTCACACCGATCTCACTGATCCCTCACTTAGCCATTTTCGGAAAAACCTCTTGACTAGGTAACCTAGCTTCACTAGGCCTCCCTTGAGCTGTGCATTGCACAACATTAGTGATCTATCTCTGACCTTGCTACTTGGCACTGCAAAATTCATAATTCCTACCTCCCAAGACTACTTCATTGCACATTTTTTGTGCCCAGGCCTCAACCTTCAACTCTAGAATTGTGTAGTCATTCCTCCCAAACTGACCTCCACTACGAGCTATGCTATCATAAGCCTCAAGATCATCCCCTGAGTCCTCGAAATGCACAGCTACATAGTAGCCTTTATTCCCTTGTCTCCCAGAAATGTGAAATGTGTCCTCTCAGTGCTAATTCCCTCAGCCTGTCCCACTAGCTTCCAAAAGTATGCAATCTTGTCCCCAAAATGGATTAAATTGCACACTTCACAACCTCAAGCCTCAAGCTCATTCACTGAGCCCTTGAAATGTATAGCTCTACAACAACCTAGCCTTCCTTGACTCCAAGAATCACACAATGAGCTTTCCCAGTGCCCATCCCTTCAACCTATTCCACTGGCTCCAGAAACTACACAATCTCATCCCTTAGACCTATTGAACTGCACATTACGCAGTCTCAGGGCTCAAGATTTTCCCCTGGTTGCTAGAACTGCACACTGCGTAGACACTGAGTCCCTCTCCCCAGTCTATCACTTGTTTCAAGCTTAGTTGGTGGATCATAAGGCATCATCTTAGACTAGAGGGTTTTCAGATTGATGTCTTATCATGAGTGAATTGCAGGAACATGTAACCTATGATTTTATGAAAATATGATGAAGAAGGAGAAGAACGAGGGAAACATGCTCAAATAATCTCTTGTAGCTGAACTTACAATTTGATAGATCAAGAGAAATTGAATGGACACTAGTTTGTGACCACTATTCAAGACTTGAGATCATTGAAGATTCCTCATAACCAATGCATGTAAAGGTGGAAATAAAAGCATCTTCAAGAGGAAATCCAACACTTAGAAACAATAGTGGCTTGACATCGCCACATCATCAAGTAGTCCATGTCAACAGTTTCATGTCATGTCATGTCATGAGTGGTGATATGCTGCCTAACTATCGTGGATCATGTATATTATATACAAAAAGTATTGTAAAGTGGAAGACCAAAGGACATGCATGGAATGTGAAGATTCATGTATGTTGAAAAGTAATAGGAAGTCAAACAGTCATGAGGGTAGTCAAAGAGTCACCCTTGATTATATATACACCCTCATTGTATGAGTAAAGGACTTTTCACCTTGGCTCCTCCCGCAAGGAATTAGAGAGACAGATCAATTATTTTGGGGAGCAAGGAGTGGCTCCAACGCTCCACTACTGGAGCTAGTGATGTTCATTGTATACATGTGTTTCATAAATTTTACTTAATATTAGAAGCCTTCAATTCCAGCGCGTTCTTCATGCATGGATTATGGATATTTGTAAGACTCTTCTGTGACTATTTGTAATTCATGTTTGCTTTCATCTGTGATAAAGTACTTGAACTATTTCTATTATTTTGGTACTTATCATATTGAGAATGTGTTGTAATTTATATTATCATTTTCGCATCCTCGTGGACTATTCCGATTGATATTAGATAGATCTTCCTCGTTATATTGATTTCAATGACCATCACATCTCTATGGATTATTCCCCTTGATGTTGCACATACCCTTTTGGTTCATGTGTGTCTCTACTAGGGTGGTACTACTACCTCCCTCTTAGAGGCTCACTTCTCCTCCCCTTCACAGTGAAAAAACTTTGACACATATAATATTGAACACTCACCAGGAACACCCCCTTTCTTTTTGAAGGTGTATATGCACTCCTCTCTCTTTTTGAAAGTTAGAGCCAAGGAATATCGAAATATGGCAACTGAGATGATATTCTAGATGGGTCTCCTACTCCAAATGGTGTGAGGTCTAATTAGGACTTCACATTAGGGAGACCCCTTAGTTGACGAATTTCTAGCACCATCAATAGTGGCTCTATAAGGAGGGCTAGATGACAATATGAGCCCGTTGAATATGGTTTGAATCTCTTATCTAAAATGGTTGATACTCAACTCTTACCCCTGGGGTGCTTCTATAATTTTTCCCTTTATCAATTTTCAGTCCCTGATGGTCCCCTCTATCATTTATCCCAGTTAAAGTTTGATGGTGAGGAAGGAACATCCATAACTGAGCACATTTATGATTTTATTAAATTTTGTGAATCTTACAAAATCAATGATGAAGAGTTTGCATGTGTGCTTTTATTCCTCAACCTTGAAGGTCATGTTAATTGATGGTTTTATACCTTGCCACATACCTCCATCAATTCCCTTTATTATTTCCTCGAGGACTTCATTAAGTCTTTGATAGGTATAATTGCCAAGATGTTTGTAAAAAGAATAAATCTCTTAAGAATGAAGCCTAATGTGACAGTTGAGGATTTTTCTGATTGATTCCTTCACCTTTGTTATGAAATTCCTAAAAAGGCCATGAATCAGGACTTCTTGAAGCAAGAGTTTGAGTGCTTAGTTCTTATCTCTTTACATAGTGAGCCTGGACCCCTTGATTTTCCTACTCCCCCAACTCTTTTTAATCATGAGACACCTCTAATTTTAGAGGAGGAATATACTACCCCTTTTGTTCCTTGTCCCCCTTTTCTAGTCCTGATGCAGGTGCCTCCTTGTAGAGTTTTTAAAGTTGTGAAATATGAAAATCAAATTCCTAATCCATCTTCTAATTTTTCTTCCTCTTTTCATGATTCAGATTCAATGGAGGAAATTCCAAAATGGCTAATGAACCCTATAGTGAATAATAACTCCTCCATTCCGCAAGATGTTGTCACTATCCATAGTTCTATTCTTGAGTCTAATCTAGGTTTCTATTATCCTCTATCATATACATGCCATGACCCTTTGTACCATGACTTGCTCGATCAATCTACTCCATCAACTAGTTTTTTACACTCTCTTTATTTTCACACCACTGGTCCAAATTGTGATAAGGTACCAGGTAGTCACATTACGTAGGTAGAGGAGTAGGAAGGTGGATATGCTTTCTAAATTTCCTCTCTTTTTCAAAATCCTCCATGTCAAAACAATGTGCTTCCATTCTTGGATGATTCTCATCTTGGTAGAAAATCAAATGTAATCAATTATTTCAACCAATATGTAGCCTTGGGAAACAATCATTCCAATGATGATGGCTTTATTGATGCATGCAATCATGAATGCCCAGGTGTATCAACTGATCTTTTGGTTTCTCATGAAGATTTTACTTTAGATCCAAAATCTGATTTAGTCAAAGAAAATGTGCTTATCAAAACTTTCTCTTCATCTCACTATACCTTGTGCTCTACCTTCTTTGATGCATCTACTTGTGACAAAGATACTCCATGTTCTTCAAGTTTTCCATCCAATGAGTTAACTTTCAATTGGCACAAGTTGGTGAGATTATCCATAATGCAAATGAAAATAGTCAAGTCTTTGAGTACATTTCCCAGACCTCATCATCTCTTCTCTTTCATGAAGACAACTCTTCAAATCAACTTGCTCTTGAAATTTCCCCTATTTTTTCATCTTCAAATTTGTGATTAGAATAATATTTCAACTTGAGTAATCTAGTTGTTGAAGCTGAAGAATATGGTAAAACTAGTAACAAAGGTGGCTTCCATCCGGTGAGAAGTGGTTTTATTGAAACCAGTGATAGTAGCTATCCTCACACCATGCATGATCTGGTTCAATCTTCAAAATGAAATTCTACAATCCTTGAAAGTTTTGGGACTTGCGAGGGAGTCTAGGAACTTCAACTTCCATTGATGGTTATGTCAAGATCTCACAACTCTAATAAGCTCCCCGAACTAAGTCAGATCTATTTTTCCCCGCACAATCCTTCTCTTTTCATGGTTTCACTCGATTAAAATTTCTTTTTGAAAAATGTTTGGTATTTTAGGTATGATATTTCAAATTTTCAAGGTTTTACTTCTGACTGGATTCAAGAATATTTTTTAGTTTATTCATCTTCATGAAAATCTCTCGCATCAAACTAGGTTTTGGAATGTGTGCCTCATGTAGAGTCATGGAATTGTGAAGTTGGTCATTTGAAAGAATATATTTGGCTGAAGGAATCATGCCTATCAAATTAATCTCTTAATAGTCAACTCTCATTTTTTCTCGCAAATGTTATATTGCAAATATTCCCCATCATCACACCTAAAGCCCTATTGAGTAATAATGAATGCATGAATTATCGTACGAATCAAGTTCTTCTTCGTTCACCATGTCCTGAATGGTCTCATGTATTTTTTGTGCTAAAATCCATTTTAAATCCTTTTCATGATTATGATGCTTTTATAGTTTGTCACCAGTTATAGGAAAATAATTTTTCATATTTTACCTTATGATGAACTTGGTTTGATTGCTAAGAGCATTCACAAAACTGTTCAAATTGATTAATCTTCATTTTTTACAAACTGGGAATATGATGCTTTAATCATATAATTTGATCATTATTATGTATTTGATGATTGTCATTCATGTTATTATTTTCCCACTAGTATATGCAATCTAAGTTATTTTACATCCTTCGATATTCATCGTTCAACATCTCACTATTCAAATTTTTGTCGAGTGGTTGAGGAACTTCAGTCTCCATTGATGGTTATGTCACGTCTTCACTGTCTCGACATGACTATTGAATATGATTATATATATTTTCCCTCACAAGTTTCTCGTTATAATTTCGTACTTTTCATTAAAATTCCATCTTTTCAAAGATTTCAGGGATTTTAAGAGGATCACAAGAATTTTATGATCCAATTTATGAAAGGTTGTAGCAATCTTACTCGACAAGCTCCATTGTAATAAACAAGTTTTAGCCTTTTCTCATGCTTACTAAGTAGGATGACACAGAAGAAGGTGCATTCGCAAGAAGTCTTTGAGGTTTTTCTGATTATGATTTCTGTCAGAGAGGTAAGAGTGTGAATTGGATGAAAGTAGTGGTTGTGACACATCTTTTTTCCCACAGGAAAGACCTTAAAATTTTTGTGCAAATTATTCAAGCTCTCATATTTTCTCTTGCACATTTCTTTATATATATTTTAATAAATCACATATTTTTGATTGAAGATCTGGAAGTATTACGGTGGCTACACTGGAAATTCCATTATATGTGACCCCGACCTTCTAGTTGTTAGGTTAGGAGTAGGATTAGCTACATCTTAGTTTTCCTTATCTTGCACTCATCCTGTGTTGTTCTCTTTAGTCTCTCTTGTCTTTTCTTACTTTTCTCTTGCATTATGCTTTGGTTTAGCTTCTTTTGCTTGTATTCTGGTTTTGTTTCCTTGTGGTGTGTTGTCTTTCCTTTCGTTTTGTTTATTTTGTTTTTCTTTCTTGTTCTTTGTCTCCTTTTGTTTTCATCATGTGAATAATCATTATGCCTCAACCTGTTTTGAATTCTTACTATGTGTGTGGATGAATTCTAAAGAGTCTTGTGACACTTCAACATTTGGCTAACCTCCAATCCATCTTCCTTGTGTCGATTATATCTTTTGGTCGATGAACTTCCAATGAAAAATATGATCCATCCGTAAGGAGAGTTTTGGTCCAAACATGAACTTATGTATACTTAGGAAACCTTATGCTTATAGTTGATTTTGTGTTTTCATGTTTTCATGATTATCCAATCAGTAGAAGAAGAGAAGGGGAAAATTTAAATGAGCAAACCTAAATCAGAGGTCTGTATATGCTTCTCAGAAGGAACAACCTCTTCTTCTCTTAATAAGTTGGGGTCCTCCTTTCGCCCCAAAATAAATAAGTGCTGTTGCATAGTCCTCTTAAAATAAATAAATAAAGGAAAAAGAACAGAAAAGCTTCGTGCGCAGAGAGGTGAAGTAAGTAACTCCATTGGGGTACTGTCCAAGCTAACTGGTAGCAAAGCAATGTTTGTGTTCCTACATGACTCCGCCAGGGCACTGTTTAGGCCTGCTGGTAGTGAAGCAACACTAGAGATGAAAAATTATACTTCGAAACTCTTAAGCTCGCGAGCTACACTAACCTTCCCAACTCAAAACATTGTGATATCGTTGAATCCTATGTTGTGTTCAAACGATAAATCATAAAGGGGACCATGTATATTCATGGGGTAAGTGAGAAGACCAAAGTAATATTCACGAGGAATTAATACTCCTTGAAGAACCAAGGCCCTACAGAGAGAAAAGTTGACCAAGATAGAGAAGCTAAATTCTACTAGTGTGTTGCCAAGTATTGTAGCTGGTACAAAACCCTCCAAAATTTTTGCCTGTACCCAATTTCAGAGCCTTCCTTGATCTTGTTCGTCATTGTCGCAAAGTTTGAAACTCATTTCATTTGTTTTCTTAGTCTTGTGTTCCCCTTTGCAAGATGGGCACAGTGTCAACTTTAGCATGTTGGTCGCCATATCTTGTGTATAAGACCATTCTAGTGGTTCTAAGAGGTCATATTTTTGCAAATGAGTTGTTCTAACCTTTTAAGTACTCGTCACACTTATTTCGAAAGTTTTGAGCACTGTTGTTGTTGAACCCGGAATTGCTTCTTTTTGACACTCCTTTTTCCACCTTAATCCTTCCTTTTTGACATTCATAAGTTACAATCTGTTTATCAATTTACAAGGTTAATGCATAAGATGTATATAATCATCATATATTTCATAAGTGTCATTTTTCTTTATTATTTGACTTAATATCTACCAAAGCTATTGAATTACATTGATTCTGCAGCTAGATCCAAGGTTTGATAGGTTGCGGAGCTCCATCTGAGAAAAAAGGCACATGGGTAGCTAGAAACTAATGAGGAAAACAATTTATTCCTATTTTCAAAAGTTGGATCAATGAAAAAGGCACCTTATTTGTTTGGTCAAAGGATAAGTCAATTGACATGGAAGGCGCAGATCAAGCGAGCGAGATGCATATTTTTTGTTTCATGATTTTCTATGTTGTTAGAGAATCATAAATAAGATTACGATATATTATCTCTTAGGATAATTATAAATGATGTTGATTAGAATAGGCGTAAATTACTAAAAAAAATTATTGTGTAAGGGTTTTATAAATATTCCTCTCAGCATAGCTAAAGAGGATGAGAATTGTATTTGTGAAGTACTCTGTTTTGATATAAAAACTCTGTTACAACTCCATTGCTTGTTGTGTGTTCTAATGCGTGAATAGTCATTTGATGAAAGCTTTATAATGTTTCCCGCTTCTCGTAGGAGGGCCCCCTTGAGACAATAAGGATTTTGTTTATTTAGAGTCAATATTTCTACATAGATTTCCTTTGGATCTTTTATATTCATTCAAGTATTCAGGTTTTTATTTTTAGATATATATTTGAAATTGTTTTACTAATAAATTTATTGATCAGGAAATGAGAAATCTCATATGCATATGGATAGAGATTGATTCAAAATAATAATAGGAATTTAAGTTTTATATTGCAGTAGTTTTTAATCATAGTTTTCATAGAAATAGATTTATGAGTACAATTTAAAGAGTAATTTTATTTAAGTATAAGTGTGGGTTATGATTCTTATTCAAGCAAGTATGATTTCCATTTGAATGTAATTTTCAAGAGTGAATTTCATTTAAGAAAGTGTGTTTGATTTTCATTACAACAGGTGTGATTTTACTTTAAGCAAGTGTGAGAGTGATTTTAATTCAAACAAGTGTGAGTGTGATCTTATGAAGCAAGTTTGAAGTTTATTTTAAGTAGGATGAAATTGTTATTTAAGCAAAGGGAATAGAATTAATCTCATTTGATATAAGAAATTTGTTTACTTATATAACCATAGAGAAACATGTGCATCTTGATAACTCAAATTGATTTAGGCATTTAATAAGTGACAAAGACTTCTAGCACATACAATGCATATACATTTCATTAGTTTACTAGCCCTGGTTGATAAATTTATGTAAGTAATTTAACATCAATTAAATTACCAAACATTTTGGTGCTGTTGCTGGGGAAGTCTATATAGGAGCCTTTTTCTTTTCCTTAAAAAAAAAACAAAAATGATAATATGCATAGATAAAGAGATTCTAGAGGTAGATTTGTAGGTAGAGATAGAAGTTTGATTGCAACATCATCACTCACCCCACCATGACCTCATAGTTCTGCACCATCCACCTAAACTCATATTCCATCTATTGCAAGCAAACACAAACTTCCTGAGGTACTTAGATCTGAAATCCAACCTAGATATTCACCAACTTCATCAACTGAAGCTGTAATAGAAGAAGAGGATCCTACATCCCCATCATAAGGAGTAATTTTTCTATCTTCAACTAGAGAGAAACTTCTAAGACAAGAACTAGAAACCCCTAGTGAAGAAGAAGAGGAAGAAACTTATTTTAAACTTCCATTAATAGAAGAACCAAAAGAACTAGAAGAACTAGAAGATGAACTAGAAATTCCAATTGTGGAACCTTATATTAGTTATGAAGAATCTACAATGGCTGGAGAAGTGATCTGATATTCACCCTATGGGTGAAATTAGTTGAAGATTTATTAAACAAAGGTATTACAGACTCATGTGCTGGTGTGTGTTTTGTGTTATTTAAGCAACGGATCGATTAGATTGCCAATACACAAACATTTAAATGGAAAGACAGCAGAGAAATACAGTAAGCAGACACAAAACATAAGAAGTTAATAAGGAGTTCACCCTATCCTCTAGAGCTACATCTTCGGTCTAGCTCTTAGTGGTGGCCTTATTTTATTATGTCTTAAGCAGAGAATTACAATGCATGGACTCAATGTGAGTTCTCCTAAAGCAGGTTTTTCTTGGTAGGGTGGTTCTTGGATTCCCAAAGCCACTTGAGTACACAAACTTCTTCCTCCTACCATCTTTGTGACCTTTTTGTCTACTGTGGAGAGCCCAATGTGATGCTTAGCCCAGACAGATCCTCTCTGGGATGGCTCGGATCTTTCAAGCCTCTGGTGCTCGGCGTTGCCTTTGGTGAGCTCGGCCCTCTATCCTCTTCTACTTTGCTTTACTGCCTTCTTCTCTAGTTTTTGTCTCCTTGTGTTCAGTCCTCCTCTCAAGGTTCACTGACTAACTGACTTCACTTGACTATCGTGGGTTTCCTGTCTCTGTTCATGGCTTTTAGCCATCCATTCCAAGACTGTTCAACTCCTCTTTTGCCTCTATTGATTCACCTTCTACAGCTGCAGTTGTAGTTCCCTGTTCGGCATCATCATCAGTGCTCAGGGAGTGGCCACATCTCCTCCTCTAATGTCGCCAGCCTACTTCGTCGGTTTATTTCTTCAGTTATGTCGTGGATGAAGTCTTTCTCCACCGTGGCAGTCAAACGGACTCCAAATATCTCTAAAACACAGCATATTCCCTTGTCGATTCCGCTTCCTCCATCAGGCACGATCTTAGCTGTCTGATCTGGGGCCTCCAGATCCGACACAATACGCACATTTCGCGCAGCTGACTTGCTCGACCGATAGTGTGCGATCAATGGCGGTTTTCTCTCACCTCTGCTTGCCACACGTCAATCGATGAATGGAATCGCTCAGCTCTCATCCAAAACCTCTTACCGTTTGTGGGCACCCTGATCAATACTGCCAATTTTCCAAAGCATGGGTTCTGCCTTTGGTCTTTTAGCACTTTTCGCTTTTCCTCCCGCGGTTCTCTGGCTGCCCCATGCGTCTGAGTTCTCAGGCTTTTCTATTATGGTCCTGTTCGGCCAGTGATGCATGATTAGCGCTAATCGTGCATCAAAAATCACCTCTTTTTCCCGATCTGGGGCTCTTAGGGGCTACTGTGCAGTCTCCATGGGCCTCGGTTATCATGCTTTGACTGAGGTCCTCGTCATCCCACGCTGGGTGCCATTGCCACTGGTTCAGGGTGTTTTTGATTGCTGTTTTGAATTCTTTAGAGATTTGTTCTGAATTGATACAGTCATGGTTCTTTGATAGACTTCTATGGATCTAATTCGGATCACGACCTTCCCACTGAAAAAGCTTTTAGACCACCAAAATTTGGTTTTCAAGCATCGACTAAGTTAGGGTATTGCTTTCTCACTTGTCCAATCTCAATCCACTTTGCAATGCTCAGATTTGAACCTTTGAGCCCAATTCTAAGGTATTCCACATCTCCCCTGCACATCATCCTCACCTTCCTGTCCAACACTATGTCTTCCTGCAACTCATTAAGATATTCAGGTAGCAGGTCATCTATAGAAGGCAATTAACTCTTCTCTTCAGGGTCCTCAATCATTGAAGGTTCAAACAATCTCAAGCAATTTGCATTTACGACTAAGTAGATGTGCATGTAAGCTGGTAGATCAAGGAGAAAATCATTTTCACCAATCTACTCAAGTATCCTAAAAGGTCCATACCTGATAGGCTTCAACTTTTTACCTTCACCTTGCATTCTGTCCTTGCTGATGTACAGCCAGACTTGGTCTCCAACTTGAAAACTATGCTCCATCCAATGCTTATCATGCCTAACCTTATACTTAGCTTGGGTCTTTTCCAGCTTTTCTTATACTGCTTGGTGGATCTACTAGATTTGTTCAATGAACCTTGTCGTCTTGTCCACATCACTGTGTCCATCAACCATGGTATCTTTACCAAAGACAAAATCCAAAGGAGACCTTGGTGTGAAACCAAAACAGGTCTCAAAAGGAGATCTCTGTGTAGAAGAGTGTTTGGCTCTGTTGTAAGCATGCTACACATAACACAAGTGTTCATCCCAAAGCTTAGGATGTTTGCTGTAATATCCTCTCAGTAATTGGATCACTATCCTGTTTACTACTTCTGTCTGGCCATCTGTTTGTGGATGAAAAGCTGTGCTTTTCTTTAGTTTGGTGTCCATCAGTTCCCATAGACTCGACCAAAACTTCCCCACAAATCGGGTGTCTCGATCAGATATAATGGAAGTGGGTAATCCAAAATGAACCCATACATGTTCAAAGAACAATTTTGCAATTTGTTCAGCTGTAATCTGTTTACTGCAAGGTATCAACATACACATTTTGTTGAACCTAACCACAAAAACATATAGATAATCATGAACTTTCCTAGATTTAGGTAGTCCTCCCACAAAATCCATGGAAACACTTTCCCAAGGGTGAGAAGGAACTAGCAGTGGAGTGTACAAGCCTAGTTTTCTGTTGCTAGGCTTGCTTTTAGCACACATGGCACACCCTCTTACATATCTAGAAACTGTCTCACTCATTTTCGGCCAATAGAAGAATCTTTGCAGTTGTGCAACTGTTTTACTTACCCCAAAGTGACCTAATATCAGAGAAGTGTGTGCTTCCCTAATTATCTTTATCCTCTCAGTTTGTGGAATGCAGAGTTTCCCACAATGGTATAAGAGTCGGTCCTTCACATGATAGTCCAATTCTTCTACTCTTTTGCCTTGACTCAAAGTTGCATATACATCCTTAAATTCCATATCCTGAGCATATTGTTCTATGTAGCTTTCATGTAGCACTGAATTATGCTTAAGTATGGTGGATGCATTTATAATGGGTCTAGATAACATGTCTGCAACCTTGTTATTTATGCCCTTTTTATATTTGATGACTAAATGAAATTTTTGTAGAAAACCCATCCATCTGTAATGTCTTGATTGCTACAACTTAGTTTGGGAGTGTAGGTATTGAAGTGGTTGATGATCAATATGTATTACTGTCTCTTTGCCCATTAAGTAATGTTTCTACTTTTTCACAATCTAAACTAATGCATACAATTCTTTATCAAATGTGGATAGTTAACTACTGCAGGATTAAAAGTCTCAAAATGATAACATATGGGTTTACCATGCTGTGTCAACACTACTCCCATGGCATAGTCACTGGCACCAATTTGGATCTCAGATGGTCTTTGTAGATTTGACAGTGGTAGTACAGGTGCTGTACTAATATTTTCTTTCAGGCTGTCGAAGGCTTTCTGATGTTTTCTTCTCCACTGAAACACCTTATTCAATCCTGTTAAAGCATGTAAGGGAGCTACAATTGAGGAGAAGTTAGAAATGAACTTCCTCCAGTAGTGTGCTGCTCCTAAGAAGCTTCTCACTTTTGTAGCGGACCTGGGTTTAGGCCAATTCACAATGACTACCACTTTAGAGGGATATATTTTCAATTCCACCCCCCCCCCCCCACGCTATATGACCCAAGTAGTTAGAGATGTTTTGAAAAATTCACATTTTGAGAATTTAAAATAAAGTTTTTCTCTTTTCAAAACATCTAATGTTTGCTTAACATGCTTTAAATGTTCTTCCCACATTTTACTAAAAATCAGAATGTCATCCAGATACACAATAACAAAGTCATCAAGAAAAGGTCTGAGTACATCATTCATTAATCTCATGAAAGTAGCAGGAGCATTAGTTAAGCCAAAAGGAATAACCAACCATTCATACAATCCCTGCTTTGTTTTGAAAGCAGTCTTCGATGCATCTTGCTCTGCAACTCTGACCTGATGGTATCCACTGTGCAAATCCAGCTTGGTGAAATAAACAACTTCCTTTAATTGATCTAAAAGATCATCTATGCGAGGAAGGGGATAACGATTTTTGATTGTTATCTTATTCAGTGCTCGGTAATCAATGAACATTCTCCATGAGCCATCTTTCTTTCCCACCAAAACGATTGGTGACCCACATGGTGATGTGCTAGGCCTGATGAACCCTTTCTCGAGCAACTCCTGCACCTACTTCTTGATTTCAGCATTCTCTAAAGTAGACAACCTGTACTTCCCAATGTTAGGCAAAGGAACATCTTGCTACAAAATAATATCATGTAATATTCCCTTTTTGGGTGGCAGACCTTT
Source organism: Pinus tabuliformis (assembly GCA_031772625.1). Classification (NCBI taxonomy): domain Eukaryota; kingdom Viridiplantae; phylum Streptophyta; class Pinopsida; order Pinales; family Pinaceae; genus Pinus; species Pinus tabuliformis. The sequence continues at coordinate 735,663,555 of CM062808.1, read as the reverse complement.
AGGTTCTTAAAACAAGACATCATACTCTGAAACAACCTTTTCTATATCAGCGTGCTGCTCAGCATTACAACCCTCAAATACATTAGTTTTATCAGGTTTCTTTTCCTTTACGACCATTAGTAAGAATTGTTTGCATGAATTTATCATTCTTTTCATCTACCCTAAGTTTATGAGAGTATAATTATTCTTGAGCTTATGAGCTCTTACAAAGTATTCGATTCCATCTTTGAAAAGTAGATACTTGTTCTCAGCTCTATAGAAAATAGCTTTTCTATCATACAAGTAAGGACTTCATAAATCAATTACACATATATCCAAGGGAATTATGTCTAACTCAACCTCATCTACAAATGCTGACCCAAAAGAAAACTTGAGTTTGCACTGTCTAGTCACTTGTAGTTGTGCTTTATCATTCAACCATCCTAATGGGTATGGTTTCTTTTGAGGTGTAGTTGCTAATCCCAATTTCTTTAAAATTGCTTCATAAATTAGATTTACTTGTAAGCCACTATCAAACAAAGTATCAATCTTTTGATTTTTGGAAATAACTTGAATATGGAAAAGCTCATGTCTTTTTCTCTCATTTTCTTCAGCATTAACAGATTGAGCAGAATTACTAGTAGATGCTTCAGAATTCTTACCTTTTATACCTGTGGCTAGTATAGTTTTTTTTATCTCTTGAGTTTGACCCCAAATCTTTCTGAATAGTTATAGCAGTCTTCTTCTTCTTGCCCTCAGACTTCTTACGTCTCAGCTCTGGATGCAGAATCCAACAATGATCATCATCATGCCCCTCCTTTTTATAGTGAGTGCATGAAGATTTTCTTTTCTGTGTAGTGTTAGCCTTCCTTGCTTTCCACTTCTACTTTCTTTTTTCCTTTCTCTTGCTTACAGTGGGTTGGGATGATCCCCCAACTTCTAGATTTCCATTCTTTCCTCTAGCTTCTAGATGAGTAACTTGTACAGATACCTCATCTATACTAGTGGGATTAAACATGAGGATGGTATGCCTCATGTAGCTGTGTAGACCACCAATGTACTTAAAAAGAGTCTCTGGCAAGTCTAATGAGATACCCAACATCAATGCTCTCTTTCTAAAGTCTTGAGTATAACCTTGCACACTTTGCCCTTTCAACTGTCGAAGAGTTTGCCAACTCATCATGGCTTGTTGCATGTAGGCCAATGGATAGAACTGCATTTTGATTGCAGCAACAAATTCACTCTAGATAGAGATGGTCTTACCGTGTTTTTTCATATCAACTTGGGTTCTGCCTTCCCACCAAACCAAGGCAGTGCCTCCTAGGCATAGGCTTGCCAGCCAAATCTTACTCTTATCTGAGTCTATGTTCTGTACTTTGCAATACACATCAATTTGTCTAATCCAATTGTCCAACTTTTCAGCATTTAGCTCTCCATCATGTATAGGCAAATCAAATTTAACATCTAGCTTAATCAAAGATGCTTTCTTATTATGCACAGGGCTATTAGGAGGTGTGAGAAAGCTTTCCTCTTTCCCCTTTCCTTTGGAGTGGTCATGGAAGTGAGACTCATCTTCTTCTTTATCTTGTTTAGAACCTGAGGAGTCTTCAACCTTATGCTTTCTAATGTCCCTATACATTTCTTCTACCATAGACTTTATAGCTAGGAAACTTTCTATGAATTGAGGGTTTGGTCCTGCAGAACCTTCCTCTGACATTGTCTTCCGAGAATAGACTCTCCCAATTTCAGGATTAGTTTCCACCAACTCTCCTTCTCCTAATTTGAGCTTTGATCTAGTGAGCATTCACAGCTAAAATAACACAAGCTTGTCTAACCTTACAGCTTAGAGCTCTGATACCACTTGATCTGATATTCACCCTACGAGTGACATCAGTTGAAGATTTTTTAAACAAAGGTATTACAGACTCATGTGCTGGTGTGTGTTCTATGTTATTTAAGCAACAGATCGATTATATTTCCAATACATAGACATTTAAATGGAAAGACAGTAGAGAAATACAGTAAGTAGACACAAAACACAAGTTAATAAGGAGTTCACCCTATCCTCCAGGGCTACATCTCCTATCCAGCTCTCAGTTGTGGCCTTATTTTATTGTGTCTTAAGTGGAGAATTACAATGCAGGGACTCAATGTGAGTTCTCCTAAAGTAGTTTTTGCTTGGAAGGGTGGTTCTTGGATTCCCCAAGCCACTTGAGTACACAAACTTCTTCCTCCTACCAGCTTTGTGACCTTTTAGTCTACAGTGGAGAGCCCAATGTGGTGCTCAGCCCAGACAGATCCTCTTTGGGATGGATCGGATCTCTCAAGCCTCTGGTGCTCGATGCTACCTCTGGTCAGCTTAGCCCTCTGTCCTCTTCTGCTTTGATTTACTTCCTTCTTCTCTAGTTTTTGTCTCTCTATGTTCAGTCCTCCTCTCGGGGTTCACTGACTAACTGACTTTGCTTGACTGTCGTGGGTTTCCTGTCTCTGTTCATGGCTTTTAGCCATCAATTCCAAGACTGTTCGACTCCTCTTCTGCCTCTGTCAGTTCACCTTCTACAGCTGCACTTTGAGTTCCCTATTCAGCGTCATCATCAGTGCTTAGGGAGTGGCCACATGTCCTCCTCTAACATTGCTAGCCTACTTAGTTGGTTCGTTTCTTCAGTTACGTCATGGATGAAGTCTGTGGTGGTCAAACAGACTCCAAATATTTCTAAAAAGTGGTGTATTCCCTTGTCGATTCCACTTTCTCCATCGGGCGCGATCTCAGCCATTCGATTTGGGGCCTCCAGATTTGACGCCATACTCACGTTTCGCGTGGTTGACTTGCTCGATTGATAGTGCGCGATCAATGATAGTTTTCTCTCACCTCCGCTTGCCACGCATCGATTGATGAATGGAATCACTCTGCTCTCATCCAAAACCTCTTACTGTTTGTGGGCACCCCGATCAACACCGCTGGTTTTCTAGAGCATAGGTCCCGCCTTTGGTCCTTTAGCGATTTTTTCTTTTCTACCCATAGTTCTCCAGGTCCCCCATGCTTTCGAGTGATCGGGATTTTCCATTATGGCCTTGTTCGCCCAGTGATGTGCAATTAGTGCTAATCAGGCATAAAAAATCACCTCTTTTTCCCGATCCGGGGCTCCCAGGGGCTACTTTGACCTCCTTTGCAGTCTCCATGGGCCTCGGTCAACGCACTTTGACTGAGGTCCTCATCATTCCACGCTGGCTGCCATTGCCACTGGCTCAGGGTGTTTTTGATCACTGTTTTACTTTAGAGATTTGTTCTGACCTGATATAGTCATGGTTCTTTGACAGTCTTCTGTGGATCCAATTCGGATCAAGAAGGGGAAGGAGAGGTACATAATGTGAATGGTGAACAACCTAGGATTAGAGGTGGAAGAGGAGGAAATAGAAGAGGTGAAACAGGTGGAGGAAGAGGAAGAGGAGGCAGTAGAGGAGATTCAAAACCTTTTGGATTTCCCATCCTCGATGAGGATACCACAACCACAATGAAAAATATCTCACCCTCCATCCTTCCAAATTTTCATGGATTAAGGAGTGAAGCTCACGAAACATTTCTCTTTGAATTTGAAGTATTTTTTAGATATTATGACTACTTTCTTAACACTAAAAAGTTGAAATTGTTTCCAACAACTCTTAAGGATGCAACATTAAAATGGTTCATGGGATTAGAAGCACATTCTATAAGAACATGGGAACAAATGAAAACTATATTCTTAGAGAAATATAAGGATTATTGTATGCCCCATAATATTAAGGATGAATTCTTTAAAATGATGTAAAAAGAAGATGAAAATCTTGAAGATTTCATTGAAAGATTTACTTATAATGTTAAAAGGGCTAAAATGCATAATCTAGATGAATAAAATTTGAGAGCTCTCTTATTAAAATCCATCAGAGATGAGAGGATTGATCTTATCAAATTGATGAGTAAGGGGGATATTTCTCAGTTAAAATTTGGAGACATTTGTGAGTTATTCATACACATTTCAAGAGGTAAAGCAAGAACTGGGAAAAATCCAAGAGACCTTGTCATGTCTAGGATTAATAAATTTGTAGCTGGGATAGTAAGCAGGGCTAAATTAAGAAATTTGATTGACAATTTTAAAACATATATTTTGGGGAGTTTTAGTGAACAAATAGATACCCTTAAATTACAAAACAATCAAAAGGTTGAAAATGTTTTATTATCTATCTTTTGTCTAAAATGTAGAAAAGAAGCATGCTTTGAGAGTGTTAGTGTCAGTATCTTCATCCATCCATCAATGATCAAACTCTCTTGTTGCATTGCATGTTAAGTGTCTCACTCGATCAGCTGCATTCCACTAGGGTCATGGATCATCTGATGGTAGTGGCATATTATACATTTTCCCTCATGTTCTTTACTTGCTGGCCCATTTTCATATATCTAGATCATCTGCAGTCATTTTTTGTCTTTAAATCTGCAAAAGTCATTTTTAGGGTTTTAGGTCTCATTAGGTCTAGGGTTTCATCAATAAGGTCTTGTCAACGCTCAATAATGGTCAGCAGGCACATGAAGAGGTCAAGTAAAGTCTCAGCAACAATAATTTCTGTAATCACATGTTTAGTGATTGATTTTTCCTCAAAACCCTGTTTTGAGGAAAAACAAAGTTTTTTATGTTTCATGTACAAATTTGATGTAATTTCATTTTTTCCATATGTAATAATTTCAGAGGCAGCCCTGGTCACCTTGCCAAGCCTCTGCAACTCCAGTTCCTACAAAAGAAACAAAATTCCAAAGTATTTAGTCCATCAAAGGCAAAAAACCAAGCAAAATGCCAAAACAGAGTTTTAAAAGAAAGTGAAAGTCAAACATTAGCAAAGTGGGTTTTCTTGAGTGAAAAATCAAAGCCATTGCTATATAAAGTGTTTTCATGACAAAGAAGGCTCATTTGTGTTCACAAGTGAAGGAGAGCAAGAGAATTTCCATCTCCAAAGCCGAGAGAGCGATTTTCTATTCAGAACAGGGGAAATTGTAGGCACGGCGCACCCATCCAGCGCGGCGCACCGGGGAGTAGATTACAGTGTATTTTTATAAGGGGCACGATGCACCTGTGAGGTGGCATGGTGCATAGGTCTATAAGGCCCGAAATCATTCACATCTTCCTCCAAAGGCTCTCAAATTGTAAACTCCTCATCTTACAAAAATGAGGAAACAGTTAGTGACTCTTCCAGAGAAATTCATGCACCAAAGAGACCTCAAAAGAGTCTACTGAATGTTTCATGGGAGGATTTCATCTCACATGAGGTCTTTACTGGTCCTAAAGTGCCCCCACCAGTTTCTCATGAGGAAGGAGAGCCTTCACAATAGTGAGAGGTGCATGAGACATAAACCACCAGTGTGCCAATGTTTGTCACATACCAAAAGGGCACTAGGAGATTGTTTGCAGTAGCAAAACAAGTACTATCTCCACCCCGGGGTGGAAGTGGTCTCGTTTCCTCCATCAGCAGAGCAGGTATAGGGTAAGTAGCCATTACATGATGAGGGACCTTGAGAAGGTCAAGAGGCAGATTTCATTCTTATTCAGGATGATGACATTGATTTGAGCTCAAAGCTCAAAGAGATCATTCGGGAGCAGCAAGATGACATTCATCATTTGTCTCTCAACCTGGAAAGAGCCAAGTGGATAATAAACTATTTGGAGTAGAGAAACAAATAGTTAGAGGATCAACAAACCATCATGGAGCTCCAAAACATAAGGGCAAACCAGCAAGCTGCCAAGAGGAGGAAAACCAAGTTGACACCACTTGAACAAGAAATTGAAGCTGATCGTGAATCTTGGCTTGAGAGGATAAAAATACACTTGGAAAAGATGCTAGAGAAGGCCAACAAAGAGAAAAACATGTTGAGGCACATGGCCTACCACTACTTGGTGAGAAACAAAAGTTGCAAAGCAAGAATCAGGACTTTAAAGGCCAAGTTGAGGAAAGCATTGAGGAAGAGAAAAGAGCAAGATAGACTTCAGATCTTGGCTAAGGCTTCCTTAGCCCAATAAAACACTTGATCAAGGACACGCAACCCAAATTTCGAGAAATTTGGGAAAAATTTTGTAAATTTTTAGTTTTTGGGCTAAAAAACAGGTTTTTCTCCCTGGTGCGCCACGCCACCCAGCATGCGCTTTTGCTAGAGACCTCCTTTTGAGGAAAACTTAGCATTTTTGGATTTTTCATGGGAAAATATGAATTCCCTCACATGGCCAAGAAATTTTGACAAGTTTTGAGCTTCCAAAAAGGTCAAAAACACCTCAACAATTACCTTTCTGCCCCTTTTTGGCCACACAGGAAGCAGTGTTGGGAGAACTCATTTTTGGAGGCGCAAATGGAGACCAAATTTAGAAATTCCACTTGGTATGGAAAGTAGATAGGCATACCTTTCCAAAAAACCCACTTGGAGTAAATTTGGTGCACGGGAAGGCCTCAAAAATCAGCTCCAAAGTAGCACGGCACACGGGATAGGAGCGCAGCGCACAAGATGAAATTTTCTCATTTTGGCCAAAAAACTATGTTTTTCACCTAGTTTCTTCTCAGTTTGACTTTTCTCTTTGTAATAGTCAAAATCATGATGTAATTTGATGTAAATTGATGATTTGATGTAAATATGCTAAATTTTCACTCATAGACATAGATACATCATGAAAAGGTAGTTTGCAACTAAATGAATCAATTTCTTAGGTTTTAGAGGCAAGCTGTTCCACTACCTACTTTTCAGTTCTTAGTTTAGATCTTGTTGAAACAGCTCCTAAACTCATGAATTCGACCCCTAAAGCCTAGCATGAGTTGTTTTTTGCCTATATATAGTATTTTTTCAGTCATTTGTAAAGGTTGGACTCGTGTGAATGCTTTTAGCATTATTGTACATTCATCTCTGCAGTTTGGCAAAGGAATCGACCAGGGTTTGCAGCATTTTGTGGGATTCTTGTGGCAAGTTGATTTGGTATTATTTTTCCTTTTTTAATTCAAGTTTACATATGTTTATGTATGCCATCATCTCTCTCTTTTCAGCTGAACTAAATGAATCAAGGATAAAGGTAGAAATCATTGATGTTGCAGTGCTCTACCTAGGGTTTGTTTAGTTTTTCATGTTTTCAACTATTTGAAGAGGATTCCTGAGACTCTCATGCCCTCTCCAACTCCTAACTAGTCTTAATAATCTCCATATTACTTATTTCAAAGTACTAAACCATTTTCCTACCTTGCCCCACAGAAATCTTTGCAAGACTGAGTCCATTCCCTAGACCCAAATCTTCCTTTCACATTTGAGCCAGCAAACCAACATTAAATTCAATCAAACTCCTCTAAGCATATACCTAGCCTAAAATTAGTCTTTATATCAGTCATCTCAAGCTTTATTAGCCATATTTTTCGAGATTGACAAGGAGAGATCCCTCTGCCGACCTGGTAGGGCTAGCTACCAGGTTAAGCATGGTTTGATGTTACCCTAGACCTGCCTTTCTCAGCCTAAGGTAGATTTAGGCCATAACAGAGAGAATGCCCTCTGAACTTAAAAAGTGTAGAAACCTATGTTATATGTGCAGAAAATCATGATACAAAGGAATGTCATTCAATACCAGGTCTTAAAGTTGTCTATCAAGAGGACATAATACCAAATCAAGTAGAACTCCTCTGTTTTATTGTTAAGAGACATTGGCGAAATTCACAACCAAATATGACCCAAGGTTTTAACACTCAAACATTTGCACATCCATCACAAATCAATTGGATTGCACCCATGCCTTATAAATATTGGCCTCAACCTTGGGCACAATTATGGAAAATTCCTTATGGCATGTACCCTCAATATCCTCAATATCAACAACTCTACACTATTTTTCCACCGCAATATTTTCCTGAGTTTGTTCAACCAACTCAATCTTAGAATCCAAATCCACAAATTTCATTACCATTTCCTCAAAGACCAAATAAATTGCCTTCTCAACCACTTCCAAACTCAAATAATAATAAAAATTCACAACCTGTTTACAATGTGGAAGGACAAAATTGCCAAACTTACATGATAACTGCATTAGATATAAATAATGTCCAACTTAGATCTAATAGAGTATTGGAAAGAAAGTCACCATTAGTTGTTATTCAGGAATTGGAAAAATAAAATCTCTTGAAGGGAGAGAAATATATCCATCAAGAGGAAAAATATAAAAAATAAACCATACCTACACATTCTGATGATATCCCAATAAAATCAACTCCCATCATAGAACAACCTCGAGTTTCTATTCAAACACCACGTTTTCCTAAAACATTGAAAATTGATAAAGGGGTAGAAAAACATATTATATTACTTGATTATGATATGATAGATGAACTGAAGAATGTTTGAATAAAAATTCCTTTGTTACAATCTATCAAATAAATACTAATATTTGCAAAGATAATTAGGGAGTTAAGTATTAAAATACCAGGAAGAAAGAGGAAAGAAGTCAAAAGAATTCAGTTAGTTGGAAAAATTGTAGATATCATGATGGGAAAAACAAAAATTTAGAAACATCCTTATCCAAGAAGTACCATTGTGAAAACACACATCAATGGTATTGAAATTCCAAATACATTGATTGATTTAGGAGCAACTATAAACATCATGAGTAAAAAAACTATGAATCAATTGAAACTGCCTAATATTCAATATAGACCTACATTATTGCAATTAGCAGATAGATTTGTTATCAAACCTGATGGTGTGTTAGAATATATATTTGTATCCTTAGATTACTGGGAATATCTTGTTTACTTTATGATCTTAACACCCAAGAATAATTTAGAAGGACATCCATTAATTCTAGGAAGACCATGGTTAGCTACAACTGATGCTTTTATAAGTTGGGGTTATGGTGATATGTTTATTTTTTATGGAAGTTCAACAAATAAATCCACATTATATCCTCCAAAAACAACAATAGAGGTAGAAAGTGAAGAATGGATAGATGATGATATTGATATATGACCAATCTTTGTTACTTTGCAAAAAAATGAAGAAGATAATATTTTGAATTTAATAGAAAATAATGAATCTTCCTCATATTATGAACCTAATCAAAGTTTTCAAGAACAATTTAATATTGAATATATAGCATCTCAACAATTGTCTTTACATTCTATGAAAAAATTTGGCAATTCTTTAATAGAAATCTTTCTAGGAAAAACTTTGAACATCAATAATAATCTGGAAGAATCTTAAAAGAAAGAATAAATAAAGATGTTACAAGAACATTCATCTACTTATGCATGGGAATACACTGACATGAAAGGAATTAATACTAATACTTGTATACATCATATCTATATTGAAGAAAATTCTAAACCAATTGGACAACCTCAGAGAAGAATGAATCCAAATTTAAGGGAAATAGTCAAAGAGGAACTACAAAAATTGTTAAATGTGAATTTCATTTATCCAATATCAGATAGCCAGTGGGTTTCACCATTGGTAATTGTTCCTAAAAATAATGGAAAATGGAGATTATGCATTAAATATAGGGAATTGAATAAAGCTACTTTAAAGGATCATTTTCCACTTCCTTTTATAGATCAAGTTTTAGCAACATTGGAGGGAAAGAAATATTTTTCATTCTTGGATGGTTTTAGTGGATATAACCAGATCCAAGTAGTTCCATAAGATCAAGTTAAAAACACTTTTACCTATCCATAGGAAACCTACACATACTAAGTACTTCCTTTTGGGTTATGTAATGAACCTGCAACATTCCAAAGGGAAGTTTTAAGTATTTTCTCTGAACTAATTCATGATTGTGTAAAATTTTATATGGATGATTTTACTATCTATGGAAATTCTTTTGAAGAAGTTCTTAAAAATTTGGAAAAAGTTCTCATTATATGTAAATAAAAAAATATTTCATTAAGTCATGAAAAATGTTTTATGATGTTCACTGAGGGAATTGTTTTAGGACACCATATTTCAGGAAATGGAATTAGAGTGGATACATCTAAAGTAGAAGTTATTTCTAAATTATCAATTCCAACTTGTCAAAGAGATGTTAGAATTTTTCTTGGTTTTACTGGCTATTACAAAAGATTCATAGAAAATTTTACAAAAATAGCCTCTCCACTTTTCAAATTACTCACAAAATATTGTGAATTCATTTGGAATTATGATTGCCAAAAAGATTTTGAAACATTGAAAGAAAATATTTCTGAAGCACCCATTCTAAGAGGACCAAATTGGAAACTACCTTTTCACATTTCGACTGATGCTTCTAATACAAATTTAGGAGCTGTATTAGGAAAAAAGGATTTAACTCCTTATGCCATTTACTACACCAGTAAAAATTTGACTCTTGTAGAGTTAAATTACACTGTAACAGAAAATTAGTTTTTAGTTGTTGTCCATGCCATCAATAAATTTAGACATTACATCATTGGTTATGAAACCTTCATACACACAGATCATTCTGCAATTAGATATTTAATGAACAAACCAAAAACTAATGGAATAATTACAAGATGGTAATTGTTGTTACAAAAATTCAACAATACTATTTGGATAGACCTAGAAAACAAAATATAGTTGCCGATTTTCTATCTAAGATTCAAAATGATAATAATGATGTTCCTGTAGAAGATAATTGTCCTGATGAATATATTTTTGCAGTATCTATTAAATCTCCTTGGTTTGCAGAGATTGCTAATTACTTGGCTACATGGAAGTTACCACCATATTTGTCTCCCTAAGAGAAAATAAATGTTATTCAAACTAGTGCATCTTATTCATGGATAAATGAAGAATTGCACAAAACATGACTTGATTTAATCATTTGAAGATGGCTTGGAGAAGATGAAGTACCAGAGATATTGAAGGCTTTTGATGATGAACCATGTGGAGGAAATTTCGTTGATAAAAAAATTACTTATAATTTCATCCTCTTAGGATATTATTGGCCTTCCCTTTTTAAAGATGGCAAGGAATATGTTAAGAGATGTGACAATTGTCAGAGAATGGGAAAACTCATTCCTTCTGATGAAATACCTTTATAGCCTTAGGTACTTATTGAACCCTTTGAAAAATGGGCTTTATATTTTGTTGGTCCAATCAATCCACCATCAAAGAAAAAAAAGTATATTCTTATTTGTATATATTATATCACAAAATGGGTAGAAGCTAAAGAATTTTCTTCTGCTACTGAAAATGTTGTAGTTTCATTTCTTTTTGAGCATATTTTCACTCGTTTTGGTGTCCCAAGGGAAATTGTGATAGATCAGGGAACTCAATTTACATCCGAGCTGGTACAAAAGATAATGGAGGAATACAAAATCAAACACATAAGGTCAACTCCATACTATCCACAAGCCAATGGACAAGTTGAATCTACCAACAAAGTAATTGAAGCAATTCTTACCAAAACTATGCATTTTCATAGAAGGGATTAGGCAGAAAATATTCTAGAAGACTTGTGGGCATATCGTACCACATGGAGAAATAAAACTAGCCACACTCCTTATGAACTTGTTTATAGAAAACAAGTCTCATTTCCTATTGAGTTCCAGATACAAACTTTTAAAACAAAAGCCAAATTGGGACTTGATTTATCAGAATCCAAAAGACAAAGAATAAAACAATTGAATGAACTTGATAAGATGCAAAAATATGCTATTCAAAGAATTAATATAATCCAACAACAAAGATCTAGGTGGCATGATAAGTTTATCAAAGAAAGGAAATTTCATCTTGGTGATTGGGCATTTATTTTTTATTCAAAATTTAAAGATTTTCAAGGAAAATATCAAACTCATTGGCTTGGTCCATATGAGATTGAAACTATCTTCAATAATGGAGCAAATAGAATCAAAACTATTGTTGAAGAGAAGGTGACCTTCCTTGTAAATGGTCATATATTACGAGTACATCATAAACCATTAACAAAGGAGGAATTCATAAAGGATCTACAAGGAAATTTTGATTTAAAGCTGGTTAAGGAAGACTCTTCTTCCTCTCCAACTTAGTCTTTTATTTCTTTTCTAAAAAAAAGTACAATCTCTCTCTCTCTCTCTCTCTCGATATATATATATATATATATATATATATATATATATATATATATATATATATATAAACATGAAAACCAACATTGTTGGCATGTTTATACAGAAAATCCAAGTTGAAAACCAAGAATTCTTGGCAGCTTAGATTTTATTTTCCCTATTCTAGTCCCATTTTCTTTTTATTCCTCTTTTTCTATTTTGAAATAATACAACTATAGAATTGTCAACAATCTACAACTCTAACAAAATTTTGCAGCTGAACTGACAGATTATGACCAGAGAAAATGGAAATTATGGTAAATGAAAAATTTCAATGAAGATTGCAACTGAAGCAACTTGACAACCTACAGAAGATAAGTCAAAAGCAGTAAGACAAGGGAGAAAAGGTATGTAAATATTGAGTTATATAATAAAGGAAAAACATTTGAATTATGAAATTAAATGATGGATAATTGTTGTTACTGCCATGTCAAGTAATGATTACCCTTAATTGATTCGACACGACTTTGATTCTAATGAAAATATCAATGTCTTGTCGACTGAGGCGGACTTTAAATTATGATATCATTCAAAAATCACCTCACTTCTCCGCTCATCATTCCTCTGCATGCTGAAAGCCTCCATCTCATTTAACCTGTTCTAGTGTTGAGATTAACTTCACCTAAAACTTTGTTTTCCTGACTTGCCTAAGACTCAAATTTCTTCCCATCCCCTAAACTTATAAAAAAGATTGACTGTGTGTTAAAATTGCTTTTCCATGGGAGTCATTGTGAGGGCAATGCCGAATTGAAATAGGTTTTTGGAGGGTTACCCACAGTTTAAACAAATGCTGCAACAAGCTCGATGGTTGAAATTTGTGGAGAAATTTGATGGGCATGAAAAGGAGGTAACCAAATATTTTGCTAGGGCATATGATGGAATTGAAGCAAAAATTGGGGACATAAAAATGGTATTGACATAATCCTTCATAGAAGAAGCCACAAAATTTCCAAGAGTTGGAGAAAGTTGGTTTAAGAATAGAAGAATTGAAGAAGAGAATGGAGGTTTTCTCTCAAAAATCCAGGTATGGAAATTTCTGAATTTAAAAAGGAATTCCAGTTACGGATTTGAAAAATAAGTGGAGAAACCTATTGTTGATAATCCAAAAGTTTATAACTTGTGAAGGAATATTTGGCATATGTTCTTTTATCATGCGAGATTAATGATGAATTTTCTAGTTGGAAATGAAATTAACCTAGCATATTTTTTGCTTTAAAGTTTAAGAAAAATGGCTAAAAACATTCAAAGGAAAATCCAATCTATAGATAGTGCTTTATATCACCATGGTTTAATGAAAATATTGATTGAAGCTCACCTAAGAAACATTGGAGACAATTGGGAAGATTTCCTAGTTAGGAATAATTTCAAGGAAGCAGAAATAGAAGAGCTTGGTGATAAAATAAAGAAAAGTAGAAGGAAGCTGACCATAAAAGAGAACTTGCAGAAACAACACTCAGAAGATGAAACTCCTCTTATAGATATGATAGTAAATATTAAGAAGAAAAATGTTAGAAGAACAGAAGCTAGCACTCAAGAATAAAATTTATTTAAAGATAAAACAAAGCAAAGAAAGGTTAAGGAGCAGTCCCTTACGACTGAGCCATCATCTTCTGTAAGGAGGAGTGTAAGGATTAATAAAGTAATGCATGAACAACCTTGAAAATCCCCAAATTTTTTTGATTTAGAAATGGAAACTATAGTTCCATAATCCACAGTTCCATCACCGATTCCTTCACCTATGGTTCCATCACCAATTGCTAATGTAGTAAGGAAAACTCTAGAAATTGATCTAGTACGACAGAAAATCTATGACTATATAGAGTCATTGTAAAGGAAAGCTATAGGAAAATTCATTGCATCATCTTCAAGTCAAGGTGAAAATGAAACACTCAATTCAAATATTTCAAGGAACCTTTAGGTTGAAGAAACCCTTAAACAATAAATTTATGAGTTAGAAGTATTGAATAGACATTTAAAATAGGAAAATGAAGCAGTGAAGGAACAAAATGAAATTCATAGAACCCAAAATGACAATATACTATTACAACTTGGTATGTGGCACAAGAAAAATAAGAAATTGAATGCTCAGAACAAATTTCTTAAGAGGAATATTATGGGCCTGAAACAAAAAATTCTGATGAAGAAGCCAAGGATGATAATCACCACTAAGGAATTTAGGAGAAGTGATTTGGATGTCCTTGATCAAGTATCTGAGGTGGTTCAGTAAGGAAGACTTACAAATTTTGAAATTTTTCATGAGGACATGAAATGTCTTCTCTGTGGGGGAATATTGAACCCCCAAATTGATTCTTTTTTACACTCCTTTTTCCACCTTAATCCTTCCTTTTTGACATTCATAAGTTACAATTTGGGCATCAATTTACAAGGTTAAAACATAATAGGTATATAATCATCATATATTTCATAAGTTTCTTTTGTCTTTATCTTTTGACTTAATATCTACCTAAGCTACCAAATTATAGTGATTCTGCAGCTGATAAAAGTTTCTGCAGCTAGAACCAAGGTTCGATAGGTTGCAAAGCTCCATCCGAGAAACAAGGTACATGGGTACCTGGCAAATAATGAGGACAAAAATTCATTCCTATTTTCACAAGTTGGATCGATGAAAAGGGAACCTTATCAGTTTGGTCAAAGGATAATTCAAACGACGTGGAAGGCACATATCAAGTGAGTGAGATGTAGATTTTCCGTTTCATGATTTGCTATGTTATTAGAAAATCATAAATAATATTACAATATCTTATCTCTTAGGATAATTATATCTGATGTTGATTAGCATAGGTTTAAAGCTCTGAAAACATTTATTGCATAAGGGTTTTATAAATATGTCTGTCGGCATAGCTAAAGAGGACGAGAATTGTATTTGTTAAGTACTTTGTTTTGATATAAAAAGTCTATTACAACTCCTTTGCTTGTTGTGCATTCTAATGTGTGAATAATCATTTTATGAAAGATTTATAATGTTTCCCGCTTCTCATAGGAGGAATGCCTCAAGACAGCAAGAATTTTGTTTATTTACAATCAGTATTTTTGCACAGATTTCCTTTGGATTTTGTCTATTGATTCAAGTATTCAGGTTTTGATTTTTATGTATACATTTGAAATTATTTTACTAATCATTTTATTGATCAGGAAAGGAGAGATCTCAGATGCATATGGATAGATCTTGATTCAAAATAGCAGTAGGAATTTAAGTTTCATATTGCAGTAGTTTTTAATCATAGTTTTCATAGAAATAGATTTATGAGTACGATTTAAAGAGTGATTTTATTTAAGTACAAGTGTGGGTTATGATTCTTATTCAAGAAAGTATGATTTCCATTTGAATGTAATTTTCAAGAGTGAATTTCATTTAAGAAAGTGTGTTTGATTTTCATTACAACAGGTGTGATTTTACTTTAAGCAAGTGTGAGAGTGATTTTAATTCAAACAAGTGTGAGTGTGATCTTATGAAGCAAGTTTGAAGTTTCTTTTAAGTAGGATGAAATTGTTATTTAAGAAAAGGGAGTAGAATTAATCTCATTTGATATAAGAAATTTGTTTACTTATATAGCCATAGAGAAACATGTGCATCTTGATAACTCAAATTGATTTAGGCATTTAATAAGTGACAAAGACTTCTAGCACATACAATGCATATACATTTCATCAGTTTGCTAGACCTGGATGATAATTTTATATAAGTAATTTAACATGAATTAAATTACCAAACAGTCATACAAGTGTCATCACAGTTGTCACAAATTACATCTTTTGTGTCGCACTTGTCATAAATTTTCGTAAAGTTGTCGCGCGGAGGGACATAATTTTTTCATGTGTTCGGATGATCTATGTTGTCATGTCATAAAATATTCTAGGTGTGTGATCATAGTCAAAGTTTATCACTCTTCACATCTATCTCACTGATCCCACACTTAGCCATTTTCAGAAAAAATTCTCGACCGAGAAACCTAGATTCATCAGGCCTCCCTTGAACTACGCCTTGTGCAGTCTCAGTCCTCTAGTTGTGACCTTGATTCTTGGAATTGTGCAATGCTCAATTCTTGCCTTTGAGTACTGTTGTATTGCACGGTTTTTGTGCCCAAGCCCCGACCTTCACCTCCAGAATTGCAAAGTCATTCCTCCCAACCCAACCTCCACTACACACTACACAATCAAAAGCCTTAAGATCATCCCCTTAGCCATTGAACTATACATCTATGCAGTAGCCTTGCCTCCCTTATCTCCCAGAACTACACAATGTGTCCTCTTAGTGCTCATTCCCTCAACCTATCACATTAGCTTCTAAAATTGTGCAGTCTTGTTCCACAACTTGACTTCAACTACACACTTCATAACCTAAAGCCTCAAGCTCATTCCTTGAGCCCTTGTAATGTTCATCTCCACAATATCGCAACCTTCCTTGACTCCTATAATTGCATAGTCATCTCTCCTATTTCCCATCCATTTAGCTTGTCCCATTGGCTCTAGAAACTGTACAATCTTGTCCCTTAGACCTAACTAAACTGTGCACTACATAGTCTCAGGGCTTAATATTTTCCCCTGGCTACTGGAACTGCACACTTCATAGTCACTGAATCCCTCTTCCTAGCCTATCAGTTGTTCTGGGATCAGTTGGTGGATCAAAATGCATCATCTTAGACTAGGGGGTTTTCAAATTGATGTCATCACATCATGAGTGAATTGTAAGAACAAGTACCCTATCATGTCATGAAAAGATGATGAATAAGGACAAGAATGAGGGAAGAATTCTTAAAGACTCTCTCACAACTAAAATTACAAGTTGGTCGATTAAGAGAAATAAAAGGGACACTAGTTTGTGACCACTATTCAAGACTTGAGATCATTGAAGATTCCTCATCACCAAGCCATGTAGAGGTGGAAAGAAAATTATCTTCAAGAGGACATCTAGCACTTAGAAACAATAGTGGATTGACATTGCCACATCATCAAGTAGTCCATGTCAGTAGTGTCATGACATGTCATGTCATGAGTGGTCATATGCCACCTCACTATTGTGGATAATGTATATTGTATAAAAAATGTATTGTAAAGTGGAAGTCCAAAGATCACACCTAGAATGTAAAGAGTCATGTAAGTTGAAAAGACATAGGAAGTCAAAAAATTATGAGGGTAGTCAAAGAGTCACCCTTGATTATATATACACCCTCATTCTATGAACAAATGAATTTTCAACTTGGATCCTCTTGCAAGGCATTAGAGAGACAGATCAATTCTTTTGAGGAGCAAGGAGTGGCTACAACACTCTACTAATGGAGCTAGTGATGTTCATTCTATACATGTGTATTGGAACTTTTAATTAATAACAAAAGCCTTCAAGGCCAACACATTCTTCATGCATTGATTATGGATATTTTTAAGACTATTTTGGTACTTATCATACTGAGAATGCGTTGTAATTTCTATTATCAATGTCACATCCTCATGGATTATTTCAGTGGATATTAGACAAATATTCATGTTTATATTGGTTTCAATGATTGTCACATATTTGTGGACTATTCTGATTGATGTTGCATGAACCCTTCTGGTTCATGTGTGTCTCTACTAGAGTGATAATACTAACTCTCTCTTAGAGGCCCACTTCTTGCCCCCTCCACAGTGAAATAAATTTGACACACATATGATCGAACACTCACCAGGGATACCCCCTTGCTTTTCGAAGGTGTATGTGCACTCTTCTCTCTTTCTGAAAGTTATTGCCAAGGCATATCTCTAAGGATATATGGAAACCATGTCGATATTCCATATGGGGCTCCTACTCCAAATGGTGTGAGTTCTAATTAGGACTTCACATCAAGAAGACCCCTTGGTTGATGAATTTCCAACACCATCAAGAGGTCGCTAGCACATATCTTCCTACAAAATATTGCAGTTGCATTGAGACCTTGCTATGGGAGCAACTGGAGGCTTCTAGTCGCATGGAGGGCTTGTCATGGGAGTGAATAGGGGTTTAGGCTGGTAAAAAGAAATTTAACTCAGGGGTTGAGCACCTAGAGTGGTTGGTTAGCCCTTGAGGGGTCTTGTAACACCTAAGGAAGGTTAGTAAGTTCTTAGTTGTTTCGATTCCACTTCCTTAAGGTGATCTAGGAGGTTGAGTCATATCATAGTAACTCTTCATCACATATTTACCTCGGTGGACCAGTAAGCTTGGGTAAGTGTGGGAGGAGGGTGTTACAACATATAAGAAAGTGGAAATGAGAGTAACATCGCTTATACCAACATATTTTATTGAACAACATGAGGGAGAAATTAGTGCAAGTGCTAGTGTCTCTATTAGAGATTTCAAAATAGTTCCAAAGAATAAATATGACAGTGGTGATTGTGAAAAAATTATTTGTCAAAATAGTTTTAGCAGTGTATAAAAAAATTGTCCTGTTTGTGTAGAGTATTGATTATTTCCAAAAATTATGATTACAAATATGTTGCATAATGAGGATGTGTTTCTAGTTGGCACAATCAATGCTATTGTAATTTTGGTAACATACACAATAATGAAATATGTACTGGAAATAAAAATGGCAATGCAGAATAGGACACGGTAACATTAAGATTTTATTTATTTGAATGTTTTATTGTTACAAATTTATTGTCCATCTAGTATATGGTTTCATGTATTGTTTTGAAAATGTTGCATATGTAACAGGTTCAAGTGCATGATAAAAATTTTTTGACATGTGTTTCAATTCAAAGAGAATTGCATCAAAACATTTTTTCATTGATCTTGCTAAAAAATTTAGTTAGAAAACAAGAAAAGGTTTTCTGAACTTCACAATCGACATCCATTTGTCCAATGAAAAAATGAAACAAAGCCGAAAAATCTAAGAATTTTTTTTCTTTGTTGAGTGGAATATGCACGGTAAACTATATTATATTGTTTATATAGAAATATATAAAGAAAAAGAAAAAAAAATACATTTGATTTCATGTTACTAAGACTATGTTTTCTATATCAGTTTTGTAGTAATTCCAAGGATAACTTACAACATATACAAATCCATTCGATACTATATGTGTGAAATCTAGTACTCCAATTACATGTTCTACAACTATGAATAAAAATATGCTTTATTGCACCACTTGCAAGCATGACTCCACTTCCTTTATTTCCATTGGTTAAAATACATCACGCATACAAATGATAGGACTGCAATATAATGTGTTTTGAGGGTTGTGGAGCTAGGAAAAGTATTACCTACACTACGAAAAATTTCCTATGAGAAATATTGACAAAAAAATAAGATGTTATTGATATTTTTCCCAATTTCGAGACACATGGCATATTTAAAATAAACCTTCAAAACATAGTTATATGTATACAGTGACAATTTTATTTGTTTACGTTATCGAGCAATCTAGTAATGGAACAATTTTCATTGCTTGCATTTTGAAGCATCCTAACATTGCCTTAAAGTTTCTGGTTTAGTGATTGCATTTTTGTTGAACAACTCTTTCATTTTACTCGATGATTAGGATCTTATTTCACATTTTCAATCAATATAATATATTTATGAGAACAATATTAGCATACAATCATTAGAGAAAATGCTAGTATGAAATTGTACAAGAACGTATTTCAATGAACTATTTTGTTCGAGCTTTATGTTTTGTACTATGTTATCTCATTTTTTGTGTTTACAGTCTTGTTTCTTACATTCTTTTATTGATTTATCCAATTTGCAAGTTGTATAACTAGTAAGAGAATATTTCAAGTGGGTAACGCGACAATTTGCAACTTGGTTAATCATTTTCCAGTGACATTATTATTAATTAATGCAATTTACAATCATGGCTTTCTTTGTTTAAATTGCTGACCAATCAAATATTCTTTCTATTAAAAAAGACATTTCATGCAAAATTTAAACAAATCTCTAAATAAATCATTTTGACAAATACTTGAATCGAATTTATAAATCGAATAAGAAATATTACAATATAACTTATAAAATATGTTGCCTTTATACATACGTCTGTAATCCATAATAGTCTAATATTTTTTTTTCTTTAATTGTGTCAAGAATATTACAATACATAGCCTTTAGCATATACTGTTTCAAAATTGGTTGAGAAAATAGAAAAATGTGGTAACAATTTCTTTACTAATTAACCATTATTTATAGACATTAACACTTCTAGTGATTATTCTACCAGAATGGAGATTTAATTTTTCTATTCATGTTTTGCAAGATCTCTTTTGACAATGTTCTTGTGGCGTCTAGTCCATCTTTGAGTCACCTAAGAATTTGTTGAATTTCTAGTATGTTATCCACTAACATTAAAATACCTTGACTAAGAAATAAGATATCTTCATTGAGAATTAAGAAATCTCAACTCTTTGCATGTAACTCTTCATTTATGCTTCTTTATGCAAAATGTGAAAACACTTAACAATTTCAGAACAAACAAAGAAAATGAATTTCCTATAACTTACTAATGAGTTTGGAAAAAAATGAACATTGACAAATTTCTTTGATAGGAAAATTCCTACATATAATACATTAAAGGCACTAAGACATCTAAATTACAAATCGACATCTAAGTTTTGAAACGACATTTAACTGCCATCAATTTTAATGGTATTCATTAACTAGTGATGATCATCAAGATGGTTAATACTAATTTGCTTGATCTTTAATAGAAAATACTATTGTGAAATATGTTACTTTAAATCATATATGTTTTACTTAAATTCCAACTTGACATAGTGCAATTGATACAGTTACGTTTCATGATTGATCTATTTTACATGCCTTACAAATCAATATCGAGATACTATTTTATTAATATCATAAAAAACAATCTATTTTGATTAACTAAAGCTCTTACACTAGTACATTGAATTCTTTTTCATATTTATTCACTGAACCAATGTGTATTCAACATATTTACTATGTAAACTTTCCTTGCTATCGATTAGCTTTTATTTTGTCGAAGCCAAAGTGATTGAGGATCTTAGATGTCAATTTGTGACTTAGATGCCTTATGTCTTTTGTCGCATTATCCAAATATTAAATGAACTCTTTTTCACTGAAATAAGTGAATTAGATAACATTCTATAGCTTTGTATTCTTTCTGCCATTTTGTGTTAAGATACAAACTAGCATTCCAAAACTACTATAAGTTTTCTTGCACAATAAAAGCTTTGATTGTAAACTCTGCACTTTAACAAACTAAAAAAAAATTCAAGATCCAAAAGACTTCCAGGATCATTACAATTCCAAAAAATATTCTTCTCTAAATATCACCAAAAAGCTAAGACTAAATAACACCATCCATCTCCATGCTGCACTTTCATATAGGCATATAGAAAAATACCAGTCGAGAAATAGCCTTTGAAATAAATTTGATTTTCCATTAAGGAAATCAAATTGGGTCCATTCGCATAGCTATTACTTGGCCTCCAACCTAATGTCTAATCCATAAATTTCACTTCCTCCACATATGCTTCGTTTATTACTAACCTTTCTGACTCATCACATGTACATAAAAACCACTATTCACCAACAAGACCTCAAACTAAAACCACTCTTTTAAAAGCACTAGGTATTCTTCAATTCATTGAATAAATATCAAAGGAAGTGTTTTACAATATTGATAGATATGATTTTATTGATATGTTTGAAATCAATAATCATTACACAATGCATCCGATTAGATTCTATTAAGTTTCTAAGGGGTAACATAATTTCATATCGATTTGCTGAATATGTATTAATATGATTGATAAGCATTAATTAATTCTTCAATGCTAAGTGTTATTTCCAATTTTTCGTATCTTCATAAAAATTACCATCTAGACAATTTTTTTTCATATAACACACTTGTAATTTCTCACATGCTTTAGTACTAAATGCTTCCAAAAATATGTACATTACTTGCTATCATTACAATAATTATGTAATAAAATATGTTATAAACACTAATGTTAAACTGTACAAATAACGAGTACAATATGTGATATTAAATTTCATAAATGAAAATTAATATTGTATATTGGCTATGAAGTGTGGAGAAGTTGATTGTGCAGCATTGTATGTCATCTTTGAACTTTTTCGAACTCACTCTCTGCACTCAAACAAAGCTTTGCCTCACACACATGTTCTCAGAAAAAATATACAATTCCCTGTGCGACAACGCCATAAATTCACTATTCTCTACATTTTCGCGAAAATATTTCATTATGTAGAGAGTTTTGTGAAAAAATATTTCATTGTATGGAGAGCTTTCATTATACATAATTTTGTTCCCACTCCATAAACTTCAACCTGTTCCACACTTGCTATGAAACTTCATGACTTAAGGATCTAATCCTTAACACTATGCTTAGAAAGTCAACCGAGCAATCTAAAAATGCCATCTATTTAACATTCCTTGATTTTAAGCCCATGTCTTTGCAATTAATGCCACCTCAATCCAAAACTACCAAACAATCAAGAAAATCAAAGGCAATAGTGAAAACTCCACACAATGTCGACACAACAAGCATGTTCCATCACTAAGAAGCTTACTTAGTATGGATTGGCATAAAATATTCATTGTTGGGAAAATACGTGTTCATAAAGTCATGAAGGAATTGAGACGATTGAGTAAAACTCCACTCTATAGACTAGAGAATGTGGGAATATGAAAATCCTAGTAGCACAACAATCATAGCTTTGCCATCTCGTTAGAAGGAACTATATAACTTTAATTCCTAATCTAATGATATTTCGCATTTTCCTATTACATAAAATATCTATGTTTTAATTATGTGCAATATGCGTGAGAAAACATATGGTGCATAAGTAACTTTATAACTTTGATTTATAATCTAATGATATTTCACATTTTCCTGTTAGATAAAAGTACATATTTTATTATTAATGAACAACCTTTAATTAATTAATTAAAAAAGCCTTTAGTGTGGAGTGCGGAAGCGTGCGCAATGAAAGCTTGAAAGCTCCCTCCACACAATGGAATTCCTATAGACTCATGCACATATGCCTAATTTCACAACAATAACCATAAACAAGGATTGCACTTCTTATGCAGAGAAATTTGTGCGAAAAGATTTCATTGTGTTGAGAGCTTTCATTGTGCAAAATTTTGTTTACACTTCGCACAATCTTTACTCATTTGACTAGTGATATTCAGAATATAGAGAGATGCATTATTTATAATTAAAATATCACCAAGAGTATCATATGGGTCTACCACTTGCCTCAGTGTTATTGCAAACAACAAATATAGATTATTTAATACTAAAATATTAGCAATAAAAGCCTTTAATGCAAAGTGCAAAGATCCACACAATGAAAGCTTGAAAACTTCATATACACAATGGACTTCCTTGGCACTTTTGCACATGTGCCTAATTTTAGAAATATAACCATAAAAAAAGCTTCTGCTCAATGATGTGAATGGGAGAATTTTCATTGTACATAATTTTGTCTGCACTCCACACAACCTTTAATCAATTGAATAGTGATAGTCAGAAATATGAACATATGCATTATTTATAATTAAAATTTGTCCAATAATATCATATGGGTCCACCACTTGCCTCGACATTAGTGTGGAAAACAATTATGGATTATTTAATACTAAAATATTAGCAGTAAAATCCTTTAACGCACATGGAAGAGATCCACACAATGAAAGCTTCCTCCGCATTTCCGTACATATGCCTAATTTGAAAAACATAACCATAAAAAAGGCTTCAACTCAATGATGTGATAATTTATGTAGTTGTAGGGTTCTTTGCATAGGTCATGCGGGGGGGTTCCTCATGTGTCTATGTGTGAGAGAAATATTTTGGACTTTCAGAACAATTCGGTTTTGAGAGATAGGAAACCATACTGGTCAACCGATGCTTTGCCTTTATTTATCCAGTTGGAAAAAGAGAATCATGTTCTCATATTATAATTACTTTAGTATAAAAGATGATCAGACATGTATAAAAAATTCTATGAGCATGTAAACGCCTACCCCTGGGACTATCTAGCATTAGTCCTACATTTACAAATATCGTATTTCTAGTAATCGTGCCTTGTCAAAGTTTGAAGGTGTGTGAGTGCAGAGGTTTATGTTCCTTGCTCCACACACCATCCTTCTGCACATATTTGAAAGTGTTATGTTGTCATTTCCAAGCAATGCAACCCACCTCCAACCCAATTGTAACGATGGTTATTTAATAATGTTAAATCTAATGATTCTTATATATAACATGATTTTTATTAAAATAATGAATATACAAATATTATTTTAAATTATTATTTAGGAATGTATTTCGCTAGGAATGATTCCTCCCCATGACATCTAAGACCCACATAAGTTAATAACAACTTTGAATGTAAATGACTAACTGAAAGGTGTTATTAAGTACAAACGTATCTATGTGAAGGAAGTGTGTGTGGAGGAAGTTGTGCAGAGGTGGTTGTGCATGTGTTGAGGTTGCTGTTAAGACGAAGCATGTGTGGAGAACAAATGCATGCGTGGAGAGTTTTCACTATGTAGAAAGCTTTGTCTAGGGAGAATCTATTAATTAGTGGTAGAGGCAGAGGCTATGCTGCATCACAACTATTTATCTTATTTAAAATTCCACTTCCACTCTACACTCCAACTGTTTTCACCTCTCCTTACTAAAAGACTATGTTCATTTCAAAAGAAAATTAAAGCTATAAAAGTTGGAAGTAGTAGGAAAGCTACAAAGTGGTAGTCTAATTCATTTCTGTTTATATATATATATATATATATATATATAAGAATTAAAATTTATTAAAAGTTTGATTCTTTTAATTTATAAAATTTAAATAATTGATACAAAGAAACATTGAGATATAAAAATAAAATATTTATTTATATATAATTCAATTTTTTTATTAAAAAATATTAAATCTAATGCACTAAAATAATTTAATTATATAATACAATACAAAAAGAAAAATTTTGGAATATAAAGAGTTAATAGTTGGTGATTTATTAATGGTAAATGTGTTTGAATTACTCAAAGAAGTGAACAAAGTCAGGAAGTGAATAGTCACATACTCGAACCTTAGTATTAGGTGAATAGGGTTACTGATGAATAGGGATGTGCGATGTGGAGGGGAGGGTGAGGACACCACCTCTTTCATTGAACAAGGTTATTGTACCTCTCTCCCACATAATGTATTTTGAGTGCTTGTGTGAGAATTCATATAGACATGTGAGCTCTCATCATAAAAATGTTGGTCCGTAATCTTGATGTGATTTGTGCATGAGTTAAACTAGTCCTCTTCGTAATAGGATTTCTTGTCACTATGGATTTTGGCCCCTTCAATATTCTTGCATTCAACTCCATAATTCTAGAAGTGTTGGACATCAAATGATCCAAATGGATCCTCGAATACTCTCTAAGCCTTGAAATATTTTAAAAAATCGTTTAAAAAACCAAAACAATCGCATGAGCGGAATCTTCAAAAATAGGGAAAACACTATCGGCAGCCAAAATTATGAAGAAATAGTGGAAAAATGGGTTATCGGCCTTTACATAGTTGCCGTTAGATTTGGGTGATCAACAGTCTAGATCTGATTGGAGAATCGCAATCGGTAGCGGCAGTCACTGGATATCAGCAGAGATCATATGTGTGTTGTGATAGTAGTCGGCAGGGTCAACGAGGACCGTCGATCAAGCACGTAGATCGACGACCCATGTTGCACCGCCATATCGCATCGTCGGATTACAATAGTGGCACTCACCACGACCCAGGGCCCATGTGTCTTGCAACTGCAACAAGTCACATTGAAGCCATGTAGAAGGGTGGACACAAACACACACACACACACACACACACACACACATGGACGTGACAGCCGGACCCGATAGAATTACAAATAGGATGCAATAAAGTTTCAAATCTGTAGAAAGGCCATTTTTAATGTATTTTCACAGTTTCATTTATTAAACGAAATGCGAAGGATAAAGCGCTGATGTGATAAATCGGACCTGAAAGGGTTCGGGAATGAAAATATATATTGTCTCAAGTATGGAGGAAGCCATTTTTCATGTTATTTTCATAGTTTTAATGTATTTTTTAAATACAAAGGAACAGGCCATTGTGATATGTGACAACGACTTGTGGGCAGACTCGATAAGAGTATAGATTGGATTTGAGGACTTTTGAAGTTCGATACATAGTGTGTTGGTGGATTTTATTAGTTTCAAATACATTTCTCTGTGTTAATAGAGAGCGGCTGTTTCAGGGGTTCCAAAGGCCCGAGGCACTCTTACGTTGCAGAATAGGTGGCCACCTCCCCTTAATGCATTATGCAATGATTGTGTAACGCTAGAAGAGGGATTCGAGTGGACAGAGGCCAGGAGACAGAAAGTCGAGAAGGAGAAATGAATAGGTAGCACAAATTGGCTTTAAAGCCACAGACAGAGAGCAAACAAAGGCAAGTAGTATTGAAGGCAGTGTTGAGACAGAGCTACAGAGACAGAGAGCCAGTGAGGGGAGTTTGTGTACTCAGAAGAGACTTGGGGATCCAAGTAAAGCCTTATTGTTTTGTATCTATTGTGTGAGGCTCAAGTTGAGCTCACTATTGTAAAAATCTATTTTGAAGACATAATAGAGAGGTCACCATTGAAGGCTGGACCAGGAGATGTAGCCCAGGAGTATTGGGTGAACTCCTCATTAAATTTGTTGTGTTATGTGTTTTCTATTATGTTTTTGTTTACTACTTCATTCTCTGTGTATTAAACAATCTTATCGAACCATTGCATAGAATAACATAGGCATATCCAAGCACATGAGTCTGTAATATCTTATTAATTGTCTTAGATCTCATTATCAGATCAAGTGGTATCAAAGCTTTAGGTTTGCTAAGGTTAGACAAGTTTGTGCTGAATTGGTGAATATAACTAGGTCAAAGCTCAAATTAGGAGAAGGAGGACTGGTTGAGACTAACCCAAAAATAGAAAGAGTCTATCCTAGGAGGAAAATGGTAGAAGAAAATCCCTTGGAATCACACTCTCAGTTCATGGACAATTTCATGACCATGAGAGCCATGGTAGAAGAGATGTATCAAAAATTTAAGAAAGGTCAAGGTGAAGATTCTTCAACCTCCTAACAAGACAAAGGAACAGAAGAATCTCTTCTAGATGGACATTCTGAAGGCAAAGGGAAAGGAAAAGAGGCTTCTCTATCCACACCTCCTGATAGCCCTGAATATAAAAATAAGAAAACATCTTTGATTAAATTAGATGTTAAATTTGATTTTCCAATATATGATGGAGAATTAAATGTAGAGAAGCTAGATAACTGGATTAGATAGATTGATGTGTATTGCAGGGCGTAGAATATTGATTCAGAAAGGAGTAAAATTCAGCTGGCCAACCTACGCTTGGGAGGAACTGCCTTGGTATGGTGGGAAGGCAAGACACAAGCTGACTTGAAGAAACATGGTAAAATTCTTTTTGTCTGGAGTGAATTCGTTTCTGCCATTAAAAAACAGTTCTATCCACTAGCTTATATGCAACAAGTGATGATGATTTGGCAAACTCTTTGCCAATTAAAGGGGCAAAGTGTACAAAGCTACACCCAAGAATTTAGAAAAAGATCTAATTCTAGGCATTTCTTTAGACTCACCTGAAACTTTGTTGAAGTATATAGGTGGTCTAGACAGCTATTTGACGCACACTATTCTCATGTTTAACCCTACTAGCATAGATGAGGTATCTGTTTAGGCTACCCATCTAGAGGCTAGAGGCAAGAACGTGAACCCAGAGATTGGGGGATCATCAAAACCCACTGCAAGCAAGAACAAGGAAAAGAGGAAGCAGAAATGGAAAGAGAGGAAGGCAAATGTTTTACATAAAGACAAACCTTCATGCACTCACTGCAAGAAGGATGGACATGATGATGAACATTGCTGGTCTTTGCATCTAGAGCTGAAATCCAAGAAGTTTGATGGCAAGAAGAAGAAGACTGCTGCTGCTATACAGAAAGATTTGGGGTTAGACTCAAGTGATGAAACAACAATCACAACTACAAGTATAACAAGTAAAAATTTTGAAGCATCTACTAGTAATTCTACACAAACTATTGATAGTGAAGAAAATGAGAGGAAAAGATATGAGCTTTTTCATATTAGAGTTATTTCCAAGCATCAAAATATTGATAGCTCATTTGATAGTGGCTCACAAGTAAACTTGATTTCTGAAGCAATTGTAAAGAAATTGGGACTACTAACCACACCTCACAAGAAGCCATATCCATTAGGTTGGGTATGTAACAAATCAAAGCTACAAGTGACTAGAAAATGTAAACTTAGGTTTTCTTTTGGGTCACCATTTGTAGATGAGGTTGAGTTAGATATCGTTCCCTTGGATATATGTGGAATTGTTTTAGGAAGTCCTTACTTGTATGATAGAAAAGCCATTTTCTATAGAGCTGGAAATAAGTATCAACTCGTTAAAGATGGAATCGAATATATTATAAGAGCTCATAAACTCAAGAATAATTATGCTCTCATAAACTTAGGGCAGATGAAAAGAATTGAAAATTCATGCAAGCAATTTTTACTGATGGTTGTAAAGGAAAAGAAACCTGATAAAACTAGTGTATTTGAAGCCTGTGATGCTAAACATCAATATGATTTAGAAAACGTTGTTTCAGAATATGATATCCTATTTCAAGAACCTAAATGTCTGCCACCCAAAAGGGAAATTGTACATGATATTAATTTGCAGCAAGATGCTTCATTGCCTAACATCGGAATGTACAGGTTATCCACTTTAGAGAATGCAGAGATCAAGAAGCAGGTACAGGAGCTGCTCGAGAAAGGGTTCATAAGACCAAGCACATCACCATGTGAATCTCCAATCGTGTTGGTGAGGAAGAAAGATGGTTCATGGAGGATGTGCATTGATTACAGAGCATTGAATAAAATAACGATCAAGAATCGTTATCCCCTTCCTCACATTGATGATCTATTGGATCAGTTGAAAGAAGCTATTTACTTTTCCAAGTTGGACTTGCATAGTGGTTACCATTAGGTCAGAGTAGCAGAGCAAGATGCATGGAAGACTGCTTTCAAAACAAAGCAAGGGCTGTATGAATGGCTAGTTATGCCTTTTGGCTTAACTAATGCTCCTGCCACTTTCATGAGAGTTATGAATGATGTACTCAGGCCTTTTATTGATGATTTTGTAATTGTATATTTGGATGACATTCTTGTTTTTAGTAGACTCTAGATGTTTTGAAAAAAGAAAATCTCTATGTTAATTTATCAAAATGTGAATTTGGCAAAACATCTTTGAATTATTTGGGTCATATTGTGGGGGGTGGTGAATTGATTATAGATCCCTCTAAGGTTGAAGTCATTGTAAACTGGCCTAAACCTAAATTTGCTACAAAAGTTAGAAGCTTCCTAGGAACAACACAGTATTGGAGAAAGTTTATTGCTAACTTTTCCTTAATTGCAGCTCCCTTACATGCTTTAACAGGATTGAACAAGGTGTTTCAGTGGGGAGGCAAACATCAGGAAGCCTTCGACACCTTGAAATAAAAAATTTGTACAACACCAGTACTAGCATTGTCAGATCTTCAAAGACCATTTGAGATTGAAACAGATGCCAATGACTATGCCATGGGAGCAATGTTGATGCAACATGGTAAACCCATATGCTACCATTCTGAGACATTTAATTTTGCAGTAGTCAATTATCATACATATGATAAAGAATTGTATGCATTAGTCCAAAGTGTGAAAAAGTGGAAACATTACTTAATGGGAAAAGAAACAACTATGCATACTAATCATCAACCACTTCAATATTTGCACTCACAAACTAAATTGCAGCAATCAAGAAACTATAGGTGGATGGGTTTCCTACAGAAATTTCATCTAGTCATCAGATATAACAAAGGTATACACAATAAAGTTGTAGATATGTTATCTAGACCAATTATAAACGCATCTACTATACTTAAGCATAACTCCATATTGCATGAAAGCTACATTGAACAATATGCTCAAAATATAGATTTTAAAGATGTATATGCAACTTTAAGTCACAACAAACAAGTAGAAGAATTTGATTATCATGTTAAGGACCAACTCTTGTATCATTTGGGAAAGCTATGCATTCCAGAAACTAAAAGAGTTAACATAATTAGGGAAGCACATACTTCTTTGATATCAGGTCATTTTGCAGTAAGTAAAACAGTTGCACAACTACAAAGATTCTTCTATTGGCCAAGAATTCATGAAACAGTTTCTAGATATATTAAAGGTTGTACCATGTGTGCTAAAAGCAAGCCTAGCAATAGAAAACTAGGCTTGTACACTCCACTTCCAATTCCTTGTCCTTGGGAAGGTGTTTCCATGGATTTTGTTGGGGGATTGCCAAAATCTAGAAAAGATCATGACTATTTGTATGTTATTGTGGACAGGTTTAGAAAAATGTGTATTTTAATGCCTTGTAACAAATAGATTACAGCCATAAAATACTAAGTGGTTAATAATAATAAGGTGTTAGAGCTCTGCGGCGGAACGAAAATGAACCCTAGATGTTCAGACGCTCCCTCCTCTCCTCTGGCTGCCGTCTAGACACGGCTCGGCCCCATCGATGATGGCATAGCGAGTTTCAGGCAAAAATTGCAGATCTATAACCTCACCGCGGCTCCGACTGTCTTCAAGGTTCTTTCGATAGCTCCCCGCCCCCTGTGCCTCTCCGCTCAGGACTTTGGGGACGCCGGCTCTCAGCCATCTGCCGCTGCATTCGGCCACAGCTACCCCCATCGGATTGGAGACGCCCTCGTCAAGCGCGAACCTGCAGAACATACATTCAGTTTTCTCCAAGCGGTAGCTCTTGGAAATAATTTCTTCACCCTGGAAGGCTGCTCTCTTTTGTTTACTTCTTCTTTATCCCCCCCAAACTGCGTCTGGACGCTCTTGTGGGCGGAACGCAAAGTCAGATTTGGCGTCCCTAGGACTCCCGCCTCCTCTCCTCTCTATCCCCTGCGGCAAACGCAGGAAAAGAAGGCCTTGCAAAGCTCCAGCCACCTGTTGTCTCAGATCTGCAGAGGCAAGCAAAATTCTGGTCTCTCTGCCTCATTCCAGATCCTGATCAAGCTTATATCTGGCAAAACCCTGCTACAATGGGTGAAAGTGTCGGATCAAGTGTAAGACCTCAAGCAGGCTCTGGAAATCAAGCTGGGGATTCCCTCTGCAGCACAGTGACTTCTCCACGAAGGTAAACAACTCGAGGATCTTTACCCCCTGTCTTTTTACAGCATTAAGAGAAATACCTCCATTGCTCTTACCCTTCGTCTAAGAGGGGGTGCTACAGGACAGTCATCCTCAGCTGAGGCGTTTTCTTACAAGGACGTTGTCCATGCGAAGCTGCCTAAGAGAATAGCTCCACCTGCTCAAGCGCCCAAGCCTTTTCTGGTGGATAAACTGGAGGAAACCCCCTCCATAGAAATAATGCATCCATTGCTGGATGAGCAAACCCAGCATTTTGCGGAACATGGCATTATCTGCAGGTTTAATGGGCTATGGCCACGCACAGCAGACCTCTACCAATGGATCCACTCTAACGGGACCAACAACTGCAAGGTTCTGCTATGCTCAAAGAGATTTTTCATCGTAGTGTTTGCCTTTGATGAGGACTATCAAAAAGCCTTAACTGGTGGCCCATGGTTCTGGGGAGCAGCTGGTTTATTCCTCATTCCTTGGTTCCCAGATTTCGATCCCTCTACAACAGTTATCACCAAACTCCCCATCTGGGTCAGACTTCCAAACCTCCCAGCGAATCTATGGCACTTTGCGGTATTCCAAGGGATTGGCAACTCTCTAGGCCGCCTTTTAGACACAGACATCTCTAGAGGGGAAAAGGGCTTATACACTTTTGCCAGGATTTGTGCAGAAATAGACATAAGCAAAGGTCTCCCGGACCAGATCAATCTCAAAATTGGAGATTTTCATTGGACCCAAACTTTGGATTACGAGAATACAGCCTTTTGTTGCCGCAACTGCCATCATACAGGTCACCTTCAGAGCTCTTGTCCCACGATGCTAGCCCAAAAGAAGAAAGCCAATACTAAGCAGAAATCCAAAAGCTGGAAGCCTCATGATCCTCCTCCCATGGACGATTTTGACTTCAGCTCCGATGAAGAGGAAGAGAATAAGGAAGGTGTGGCAGCAGCGTCGGAACCGGATCCGTCCCCGGCAGGTCCACTGGATTCGTCTGTCATACCAGCCTCACAGAAAAGGAACCATGAATCCTCCACCTCAGACTCAGACAAGGAGACCTCTCCGTCAGATCATCTCAGTTTGCAAATCATGCCAGCTCAGCAAAGTCCTCCTGAGTTGGTAAAAAGAAAGGGAAAAAATGCAGAATAGTGGATTCTGCACATGTTGGGTAGAATCCTCTGTTCAGATCCTGCTCTTTTGTTCCTCTTGTTTCTTCTTGCTCAGCAATGATCTCTACTCTTTCTCTCTTAGGAGTCAAGGTGGACTACCAATCCTTTCCGGCTGCCTTTGTTCTTGCTTCTCTTGTTTGTAACCTCGCATTGTACCATACGTTCTCTTAATAGAATTAGTTTTTACTGAGAAAAAAAAAAAACAAATAGATTACAGCTGAACAAACATCGAAATTGTTCTTTCAACATGTCCAGGTGCATTTTGGGTTACCCATTTCCATAGTATCTGATCAAGATTCTTGATTTGTTGGGAAGTTTTGGTCAAGTCTATGGGAATTGATGGACACCAGGCTGAAGAAGAGCACAACCTTTTGGTGAGCACTAGTATTGCAGCAATAATGTTGCAACTCCTGGGCTGCCTACTTTACTCTTATCAACCCGGTAGTTTGTAACAAACTTGGAAGCGTCGGTGCTGTATGCACAAGTACTAGTTCTCACTGTAGGTTGTCACTTGGTTATCTGGTGCAAGATCACTAGGAGCTCAAGCAAACTTCTATGGATTCTAGAAGAAGCTCTATATGTGATGAAAGGAAAGAAATATTACTCTACAGATTCTATTCTAACTATAGAAAGGAGAAAGACTGAAATGCAAAGCAAACCTAGTAAACCCTAATTAACCAACTAATTCTACTTTTGCAGAAAGCACTATGAAAACAATGAAAGGAATGCCATTATCCACTCAAAGAAGTAAAAAACATCTAACTAAACTATTTCTGGAAGTAAATAAGCAAAAAAAATATTTTTGGATTTTTATGTATTTTTGACATGCATGTAATTTATTATGTGTGAATGTGGCAGTGAATAGGTGGCATTGGAGGGTGGTGTTGGGACTTGAGAGGATGTAGGATGGTGTGGATGGGTCCTAGGAGGTCTTAGATGGCCTTCTAGAATCTTTTTCCACACTCGGCCTTCAAAATAAAGCCTATAGGAAAATCTACAGGAGGACACAAGAAATCTACAAGAGGAAAATAGGGCAACTACAAGAGGCCTACAAGAGGAGGCCGAGAGAAGTTTTGACTATTTTAAGGGTGTGAGAGTGGGTGGAAAAGGTGGATGAAGGTTGGAATAAGGTGTTAGGGCACCTAAGGTCTACCACGAATCACCAGGAGAGAGGAAGATGACTGGGTTTGCTCAAGGAGAGAGGAAGAAGTTTTATGGAAAATGCAGGAAACTAAGGCAGAATTGAGGTGAGGTTTGGGCGACCTATAGGGCATGGATTAGATGGAGGATGGGATGGCTAATAAGCTAGCCTACTGATAGAAGATATCTAATACAAAGGAACTGACGGACTTCAACCAATAAGATCAGACAAGTAATGAAATGAATGCATCTAGAAAAACAGAGTTTTGCATCAAAATAGTCTAAACTATGATCTATGAAAGAAAATGCTGAGGAATGCTGTAGGAAAGGAAAGCATGAAAGAAGACTATTTCAAATTAGGAAGTGAGCATGATGAAGAATATCTGAAGCAAAGTAGAACTGGACTATCAACCTGCTAAAAAGCTGCAAACACTAGAAGTTCTATGAATGAGGAAAGTCTGTGTTTTTGGGGTAGTAAGAGGGTCTCTACCTCAAATCATGGTCCCAAAGGGAGGAAGAGAGGCCAAGGAACTGTTGCTAGCCTGTTGAGTCTTTGATGATCGTTGTTTAACCTGCTATAGAAAGCACAAATGGAAGCAAACTACTGAATCATCAAAAGCAACCTATTCTTAACCCATAAAGAAATACATGTAACAAAAACCTAATATACAAACTGAAAAAAAAACATACAAATACAGGTAAAGAGGAGCTTGGCTACTTGGATTGGGACCTAACCTAAGAGATTCAGCCCTCTGAGGTAACTTAGTGCTAGCTCAAACAGGATTCCATCTTTATTATCAAAAGAACAACAAGATTACATGAAACTGTCACAAAGATAATAAGCTCGAAGTTGGAGCAGAGTTTACATAAGAAAAAATCCAATAAAAATCTGACCCTAGTGAGGCCCTAGGCCTCTCTACTTATACAAATGAAGCTACCAATAGCTTCCTTAAAATCAGGGAGGCTTGGCTCCCAAAACTTGAGATAATCATTAGTCATCCTCCAATTGTTTGGCTGCCTTCTAGTGCATGATTTAGCTGCTTGTACTCCGAGTTGAATGAAGGAGAATTCAAAGTGAGGAGTAGTAAATGAGGGGGATTCCCTCCTATAAGTACTCTCCTTTGTCCACTTTGAGTTATTGCTGCCATTTGTCCACTGGATCCTTGACTTTGACCTTGAAATTCATTAATAATCTGCATTAAACACATGTTAGACCACATGGCATCATAACTAACTCAACTCACTCTAAAATATAATCATAAAATCATATAATAAGCTAAGAGAATAGTTTCTTTGACTAGGCTAGGAGGTAAATGAGCCCATATAATTACCCATTTATGAGGCTCATCATCACCCCCCTACTGAAGGTGTTGCTCATCCTCTGAGCAACTTAGTCAATCTCCTCATCTTTTATGGCCCTGGTGGCCTCCCTAGCATCCCAAGATTCTGATGTGGTTTTCTCTTCTTTTCCATAGAATCTTGCATCCCTATCTATCTCTTCCCACTGCTCCTCCTCTTCTTCTTCTTCTCTTCTGACTTCCAGCATGCCTAACAGCAGTGGGGGACTCAGTTTGAGGCCAATCCAGCTGACCTTCAGCCTTTGCATGGAGCGCTTGTACATTGGCACTCTTTTTAATGCCTCCTGCAGCCTCATGGGGGAATGATATTCCTTGATTTGCAGACTATGTGGTAAGGTGTTCCATCTCCTCATGCATGCATGCACATAGTCATCTCCAAGTAGCCTTTGCATATCCTAAAAGTGTGCAATGGTGTGTGCCTGATTGTCTAGATATCTAGGGGCAATCTGAGGGTAATTGGCAAGCAGGTTGTGTGTGTTGATGAGTGCCATGGGATCTAATGGCTCAGCGCTTATCATTAATGGCTCATTCTACTCTTTTATCATCAATCTTTTTATTTATGCTACCCTCAACTCTTCATGGTTCATCCATGAGGCCATGGCCATTAGTTGCAGGTCCCCTAGCTTGGCATTGAGGTCCCACACATTCATGTCTGTCAGGGCCATGTTATGTAGGTAGAATTCTGCCATCTTTTCATTCTCCTCTGATGCACTTTGGTCACACAGATCCATAAACAACCTGTAATCTTGAAAAGGCATTGTGCCTCTTTGTGCCAGAGTCTTTATCTGGAATTGTAACGATTGGTCCTTGAGATAGAGGCCATAGGATTTGACTGGTGTTCTAAATTGCAATGCCTCCATGGATAAGCTGGCCATGCATGCCAGTTGAGTCTCTTTCTCTTGCAACTACCTCCTTAAAAATTCATTTTCAGTTTCAAGGTGGCTTCTTGTAATTTCTTCCCTATCTCTGAGGGCACTCAACTCTCTGCCCATTTCTCTGAGTTTGTTTTCCATATGGCCAACATCCTCAACTCATTTGGATTTGGATATTTGCATCCACCTATGTGTTCTTATTCTTTCTTTCTCTAATTCAAAGAATAGTGGAATTGCAAATTTTTGTGGGATTATCCTTCCTCCCTCAAGTAGATTGTAATAGGAGTCAAGACTAGGCTGGGTATCAGGTTCTTCTAGCTCTGTTGCTTCCTCCTTTACCTATGGTTGTCCTTCCATCCTTTCCTCAAGCTTTTGGGTCTCTTGTAGTTTTGACAGTGTCTCCTGTAGAATTGTTTGAGCCTCCTGTAGGACTGTTTTTGGGTCATATAGTACTACCTTTTCCTTCCATGTGGAAGATCTAGGAGTCCCCCTATCATATGTGATAGGTTCCTTGGAAGGGGATTCTTTCCCCTTGGCAGAGGGTGAATCTTCAATTGTAATTGCCATTTTTGAAGAGGGTTGAGGTTTGCCTGTTTTGATTCTTGTGCTCTTCCTAGCTCTGAAATACATGGAGGCTTGTATTTTCCTCTTTTGCTTTGGTTTGATTGGTATATTGAGGGCAGTGAGGGCATCTGCTACCTCCCTTTCCAGAGTCTCAGGGGACCCTTCTCCTTGTTCTGCCTTTTTTTCCTCTTTTTCTCCTCCTTCTGTCTCTTTTTCTATCTCTTTTTGCTCTGTTTCTTCAGCTTTCTCCTCCTCTATTTTAGTTCCATCCTCCTTCCTTCCTTGTTCTTCTATGTCACCAGTGGCTTCACCTTCTTCCCCTCGCTGTTCTTCCTCCTCACTGTGAGTAGGACTGACATCATAGGTTAAGGCCATTATGTCATCCTTAGCTGTCATGTTTCGGAAAACTTCCCATGCTATAGGGAGTGTAAATGTACGGAGGGATTCCTCCACTAGGATTTTGATTAACCCATGGTGAGCTAGCTACTCTAAATTTCCTGCTTGACCCTTAGTGCTGGAGTCAATGAGGGACTCCTGGAGGAAGTAGGGGATACTGAGCTTTTGAGGTGCTGGAGTGTCCATGCCATACCTTAATTCATGGAGGATTCTAAAGTGACAACCATAGACAATGCTATACCTCCCCTCATAGGAAATGTATTTGATTATTTGGTAGATAACCTCATCCCAGGGATATGGTATGCTAGCCCTTCTAATGCCATTTTTATCTTCTACAGGGGTTTCATTGTTTTGGAAAAAGTTTTTCTTGGCAGCCTGGCCAATTGGTTTCTCATCCTTACTCCAAGGCAGCCCAAGAGGAAGGGTAGTGACCCTACTGATAAATTTAGGGGTTATCTCCATGGAAATACCTCTAAAGGTGATAGTGGCATGAGTTCTTGTGTGGGGTACCAGAGAGAGAGCAAACTCTTGGGCAATCTCCTCATCAAACCCTCAGAATTTCTCAAAGAAATTCATCCAATTTTCCCTTGTGAAGATGTCCACCACTTGTGGATGTGCATGGAGCCTAGTGGAGTTAGTGGGCTCCTTTCTCATAAACCCTCCTATCATTTTGTTTATACTCTTTTTGGAAACCAAATGTGGAGATGGAGACAACAATTTTTGAGAAAAACAGAGAAACAGAGGAGACTGTGTTTTTTTTTTTTTTTAAATAAGCATAATTTTTTTTATGTATTTTCTCCTCTCCTAAAGACTTTATTTCCTCCTCAAATTGAAACCACTTCTTACATATATTTATATTCAATAGGGAGCATGCATGAACCCTACCACTTGAGACCGAAAATCGTGCTAAAACCCGTGTTTTCTCCCTTCGAAACAACTCACTGCCCCTCTTGTAGAAGCTTGCTGTCCCTCCTGTATAATTCCTGTAGGTGCTCCTGTAGAAAATGTCGAGAGTAGGAATATGTGAGAGATCAATGGAGGATGATGGTTACGAGGCTGTGGGGGCACAAGGAGATTTTTGTAGTTGAGTTACGAGGAGAGAATGAAGGAAAAGGTGGTGAGAATGCTCAGGGAGGAGTACTTATTACCCTTTATGGATATTTCCGGTGATGAGGGGTGAGCTAGCAAGGTATACGTTGGCCATATTCAGACCATTGGTCCCCACCTACCCTGTCATCATGGCCCCTCCTTGTAATCATCCCTCATTATTGCATCGGAGTTCACACTTCCTCCACTACCTATCCTTGACATCTTTCTTGAGTTCACTGTGCACATGTGTGGGTGACATCTCGGATGAGTGGAGTCAACTAGATGAAGGTGTCCAAGTTAACTGGCCACCATTCCCTCGTTCAACCTCAACCATCTTATTGCTTTTGCATGACTTCTAATTACACCAATTCAAATAGAGGAGTGAGTTAGTTACTTACCTGTGATCTGAACATATTTGTTGTGAGGTGATGTGGCTCTCTCTCTGCTGCATGCCTTTATTTCTTTTGATGCATGATGTTTGCTTGTTGATGTGCAGCTGTGTCTTGTTCAGGTTCTTCTCTGGCTGGGTCTGAGCTTTAGGTGCTGTCTCAACCTTCATGTGTGCATTCTCCTATTGCTGGTGTTGGGTTTTGAAGGGATCAACTGCTACAGGAATTCCTACATGAGCTCCTGTAGCTGCTTCTCCCCTTGAAACTTCAGCTTCTTCCTGTGCTTGGAGCTTGAGGATGATGCCATAGGTATAGATAAAGATGGAGAGGTAGTAGGTAGGCTTCAGGTGAGGTGGATGGTACTGCTTCCTCTCTTATTCTTTTTTTTTCTTCTTCTTTTTTTGAAAAACTGTTTTTTCTCGTGTTTTTCTTAGACAGGAAGAAAGATGATGCTTGGGGTGTGATGTAGGATTGGAAATGATGGCAAGGAGGTTTGAAGACTGTAGGAGGGTTTATAGCCTCTTCATGGAGCTTCCCTGTTTCTAAAACTAGCTTTTATATCCATTTTTGTCTCTCTGTAATTCCTATAGGATACTCCTGTGTAAAACATAGAGCCTCCTGTAGAAAACACAATTTTTGAAAAAGAAGCACAGTGGGGTGAAATAAATGCCAAAAATGATGGAGGAAAGTGTGGAGAAGGTAGGATAGGTGCTAGTGTGGATGTCAGGGTTCCCTTGGCACCTTCTTCTACTTCCTGTAGTCCTCCTGCAAACTTGCAATGCAAATGAAAATTCATTTTTCTTTTTCCTTTTTTTTTTTTTTTGAAAACAACTAGGGTGCCTCAAGGAGGTTTTCACCCTAATTGCCTACCCTGGGCACCTCCAAGGGAGGTTTTCACCCAGGGATATTATTCTTTTTTCCTCTTTTTTTTTACATCACTGGGTCACCTCAGAAGACGTTTTCAACCCAATGATGGGACTCAAGCACCTCATGGAGGTTTTCACTTGAGTCCTTATTTTTTATTTCTCTTTTTATTTTTCTTCGGTGAGTGGGTGAAGTGGAGGCTAAGACATGCTCCACTACCATCACTACCTTATTCAAATCTTCAATGAACTCTCACTTGGGGAGGGGCTTCTTGTAGACTTTCAACTGATTTCCATTGACAAGCATGGGGCTAGCTTCATCATCAATGGTTCTGATCAGAACTGAACCATTGTCATTTCATTTCGCCAAAGTGTAGGGTCCCAGCCATCTTGTCCTCAGCTTGCCTTTGAAATATTTGTATCTTGAATCATAGAGTAGTGCCTAATCTCCCTCTTGGAATTGCTTCTCCTTGATATTTTTGTCATGCCATATCTTTATTTGAAGCTAAACTACCTCTGTATGAAGAAGGGACTGCAATATGTGTTCATCCAATCCATTGAACTGAAGTAATATTTCCTTCTGTGCATGGCTGAGGTCTAGGTCTAGCTGAGCTGCCATCCTTAGGGTATTGAATTCAAATTGTATTGACAACAAAGCCTTCTTCCCATAGACCAGTTCATAGGGTGTGAACCCTGTTGTGGTCTTCCATGTTGTGTTGTAGGCCCAAGTGGCCTCAACTAATCTATCCACCCAGTATTTTCTGTTGTTGCTCACTACCTTGGTTAGGATCCCTTCTAATGCTCTGTTAGTGACCTCCACCTACCCATTGGCTTGCGAATGGTAAGGGGTGGAAGTCATGTGCTTGATTCTATGATGTGTGAGTAGGTCTTCAATCAAATTGGAAGTGAACTGACTGCCTTGATCTGTGACCAACTCTCTTGGATACCCGAACTTGTAGAATATGTTTTCTCTTAAAAACTTAGCCACCTTTTCCTCTATCACTACTTTGGTTGCTTTTGTCTCTGCCCACTTTGCCAGGTAATTGGTGCACACAATGATGTATTGTTTCTACTTTGAAGGAGGGCTGATAAGACCCACAAAGTCCATTCCCCACTTCTCAAATGGCTTAAAGGTCACTTGAGGTTGCATGGGCATCTCATCCTTTGGAGTAGGTTTCCCCATCCTCTGACACCGATCATACTGGGTGGTATATCTCCTCACATCCTGATGAAGAGTGGGCCATTAGTAGCCTGCTTGCAATATCTTGAAGGAAGTTCTTTTTGCTGCAAAATGACCTCCACAAGGCCTGTCATGATAGATCAAGAGGATGTCAAAGACTTTGTCCTCCCTAACACATCTTCTCAAGATCTTATCTGGGCCAAGTTTGAAGAGATTTCCCCCAATCCAGGTTAAAGGGGCGCTTTTCATTACTATCTTTCTCTTTTCGTTTAAGGACAGGTGTGGTGGTAACTGTACTGAAACCAAGTAGTTTTCTATATCAGCAAACCATGGAGAGAATACTGAGATAGAAAACAGATGTTCATCTGGAATTTGGTCATCCACCATTCCTTCTTCACCTGTAGACAAATTTAATCTAGACAAAAAGTCAGCAAAAACATTTTCTTTACCAAGCTTATCAATAATGATCAAATCAAATTGCTGCAGTAAAAGCAACCATCTAATAATGCGAGCATTTACATCTCGTTTGTTCATTAAATATCTAATTGCAGCATGATCAATGTGCACAAAGGTTTGATAGCCTGTGATATAATGTCTGAATTTGTTTAATGAATGCACAACAACTAGGAGTTCCTTCTCGGTCACTGTATAGTTTAACTCTGCCTTTGACAAGTTTTTGCCTATAAAGTATATGGCATAAGGTAACTTTTCATTAATTTGTCCTAAGGTTGCTCCTATTGCTTTGTTCAAGGCATCTGTGTGAATGTGGAAAGGTAGGGCCCAGTTTGGGCCTCTCAGAATTGGGGCAGTCATGAGCTTGCTCTTCAAGGTATGTAGGGCTTCTTGATAGTTTTCTGACTAGATGAACTCAACATCTTTGCCTAAGAGGCCAAACAAAGGAGAGGCTAGCTTGCTGAAATCTTTAATGAATCTCCTATAATACCCAACTAAGCCTAGGAAACTTCTAACATCTCTCACTTTTTGAGGAGGTGGGACCCTTTGGATGATGGAAATTTTGTTGGGGTCCACCTGCAGTCCCTGCTGAGATATTGCATGACCTACCACTATCCCTTCAGTCATAAAAAATTCACATTTTTCTAGACTGAGGGATAGGTTCATCTCAATACACTTGTCTAGCACTTTTCCTAGGTTAGATAAAGCTTCCTGAAAGTCAAAACCATATGGAGTAAAGTCATCCATGTATATCTCTACTGCATCATGAAGTAATTAAGAAAATATACTCCATACCGCTCTTTGGAAAGTGGCTGGAGCGTTGCACAAACCAAAAGGAAGGATCTGGTATGCAAAGGTACCCCAAGGACAAGTGAAAGTGGTCTTATCTTGGTCTTCGAGTTGATTTGAATCTGATTGTACTTGCTAAACCCATCTAGGAAAGAGAAAAACTTTTTCCCTGCTAGGCTGTCTAACACTTGATCTATGAAAGGTAAAGGAAAATGGTCCTTTTTAGTGGCTTTGTTCAATTCCTGATAGTCGACACAGATTCTCCACTTACCATTTTTCTTTGGCACTAGCAACAAGGGAGAGACCCATTCACTGTCAGAGATGGGATAGAAGAATTCTACATCAAGAAATTTTTGCAGTTCTTCCTTAACAATATCCTTAAGTGCTGGATTCATCTTCCTTTAAGGTTGCCTGACTGGCTTGCAACCCTCCTTGATGTATATATGATGAGTACATACTAAAGGGTGCACTCCCTTCATCTCCTTATAACTCTAGGTGAAGGCATCTAGGTGTTTTCTCAGTAGGCTACATAGTTCCTTTTCCTTGGAAATGGGTAGGGATGGATTGATTTTCAAGGTTCTTTCTGGGCCGAACTCTATAT
This sequence comes from Pinus tabuliformis, assembly GCA_031772625.1. NCBI lineage: Eukaryota > Viridiplantae > Streptophyta > Pinopsida > Pinales > Pinaceae > Pinus > Pinus tabuliformis. The sequence goes on along the minus strand of CM062808.1, from coordinate 735,621,357 downwards.
TCTTAACAAGGAGAGAAGTCTAGTCGGCCACACAGAGATCAATTGAGGGGTTGTTTTGGGTTTCTCTTACTATGTCCTCTAATGTTGATACACTGGGAGGTGGATTCTGAATCAGATTTTCAATCATGTCATCCTCATCTTGCTGTTCCCCCCCATGGTGATTTCTAATGCACAAAGTGTGCAATATAGACTTCATTGTCATCTTCCTACTCCAACGAGAGAGGTAGATCATGTTCTAACAAGGATTGGGCAGGAGGATATAGGATTAACTGCTTGGACATGTGCCCGTTCTTTATGGTTATGTTCCCAACTCGATAGCTAATGTAGGCATTGGTGGTAGCCAACCAGGGTCTTCCTAGAATGAGAGGATACCCAGTGAGCTTTGCCTTTGGCTGGAGAACTAAGAAATCAGCAAGGTACTCCCAAGAATCAATGGAGACCATCACATCTTCCACAATCCCCTCAGGGGTCACAATTGAGAGGTTTGCTAGCTGTAGCATGGTCGTGGTCTTCCTCAAGAAGCCCTGGAGGTTAATTTTGAGCATTGTGTCCTTTGTCATCACATTAATGGCAACTCCCAGGTCAATCAAGGTATGTGGGATCATGGTGCCATTGATGTGGACATTAACTATTGGGCTTCTAGGGTCCAGATATTTTGGACAGATTACCTGCCCTAACATCAGGTCGGATAGTTGTCCTATGACATTGATGGTTGGGGCATCTCTCTTGCGCCTTCCTGGATGCCTAAAGCACTTATCTTTGATCAACCTACTGTAGATAAGCACATCTTTTATGGTTTGGAGAAGTGGTATCTTCACACATAAATGTTTCAATTCCCTTGAGAGTTCAGTTTCTTCTGGGGTAGGCTGGACTATCACAAATAGTTTCTCAAAAAGGGTGGAATTGCTTTAGGTTCACTTTCCTCTTTATCTTCCTCAACCTCCCTGGGTGGAGGCTAGCTATCTGGGAGAACTTTCCCAGATCACAAGTTAATTTCCTGAATCTCCATAGCATAAGTTGGGCATGATGGTTCCCCACTATACACTTGTTGAGCCTGTTTGTTGTTCAAGTTCAGATTTGGCTGGGCAGGCATTTGAGGTTGCTTTGGTGGAGCAGGAGGTGACGGTTGTGGTTGGGAAGGTGGTGGAGGAAAAAAAGGAGGAAGAGAGTTGTATCGAGGCCTCCACCCCTCATTAGATGCATTCCACTAAGGTTGTGGCTGAGCATAGGATTGAAATGAATGGGTGGCTGGTTGGGCATGATATTGAGATGTGAAGGAACAAGGAAGAGGCATGGACTAGGAAGGATGAGCAGGGGGACCCCAAGAAGGTATGGAAGTGACTTGGTTGGGGTTGGAGTATGCCTGAGATGTCCCTTGCATCCCTTGCTAGTATGGTCTAGGTCCCTTTGGTTAATGTAATAGAGTTGTTTAGTAACTCCCTCAGCCCCTTGATATACAACTTTAAGTCTGGGTATGGAAGGGCACTTATCTGTAGAATGAGTTTCTTCATAGACTGAACAAACCTCTATAGAGTTCATTGGGGATGCTTCCTAGTGCATCTAGGGCAGAAAATGGCCAAAGCCCTCTCTGATTCCTCTTATTTCCTTTTGATATGTAAGGTATCCATTTGCATGGCAAGAGTTTGTAGAATCCAACTCTTGAAGTCTTCCATCATGTTTCCAATATCTCCTTTAATGGATGAGTTAGAGGAAGAGGTACTGGATATGGGTTGACTCCCCTACCTTTCTTTCTGGCTGCTCTAAAATGGTTTCTAAAAACAGTCTTTATGTCCTCATAGGAGAGTTGGTAGATGTCTCCCTCGGTGAGTAGATGGAGGGTGTCTAAAAGATCTTCCCAAATTCCCTTGAGCAGGACCAACTTTAGAGACTCAGGGTCAAGTGTACATTAGCCCTTTTGTAACTGAGCTGGAACCTCTCTTCATAGTCTTCCAGGGACTCATCACTTCCTATGGTCATTCGAAAACTTTCTTCTTTAGTATCTTTTGACCTACAATAGTCTTGATACTTGTTGTTAAAGGCTTTCTGCATCTAAGCCCAAGTTGTGATGCTAGTGCTAGGTAATCCCATGAACCAACACAGTGCAACATCCTTGAGAGTAGAAGGGAACAGTTTCAACTTTTTCTCATCTTCTGCATAGTCATAGGTTTTACAGATAACAACATACTCGAACAAAAAGGTGTCAGGATCTTTTGTAGTCAGACCATTGAAATGAGGTAGGGTGGAAGGGCTTATATTCTTCATTTTGGGGTCCCCATTGGTCTCCCGAATGGGAAAGGTACCCTCTATTCTCTCTCCATTCCCCCTAGCATTTTGGTTTTCAGCCATTGGCTCTAAAGGAATGTTTTCTTCTTCTTCTTCCCCTATAGATTCTTCAAATATGTCTTGTTGTTCACCTAAGGGTTCTTCTTGATCACAGCCGCCGAAGAAGAGAGAAGGCTAGCTGTGTGAAGTAGTGGCGGTGTTGGGAATTTTTTTTCCTGAGTTATCTCTATTCCTACGAGAAAGGAAGTCTTTTTTTGTTGGTTTTTGTTTCTTTTCCCCACATTGACAGTACCTGCAGAAACTGAAATTGTGATTGAACAACACAAATTGCAACTAACCAGAATGAACTTGCTGAAATGAAATTTGCAGAATTGAAGAGGAAAGTAAGGAAATGCGGAACTGAAGGAAAAGAAATGACTAGTATACTCTTACTGAAATGAAATTTGTAGAATTGAAAAGGAAACCAAGGAAATTCACAACTGAAGGAAAAGAAAGGACTAGTCTACTTTTGCTTAAATAACTATTATCAGAATGTTGCAATAGGAAATAGAAGAAAGCAGTAATCACAGAATACTCTGACACTTCCCTGGAAACAGTGCCAAAAAAGTGGTGAGCAACAATATTGCAGCAATAATGCTGCAACTCTTGGGCTGCTTACTTTACTCTTATCAACTCGGTAGTTCGTAACAAACTTAGAAGCGTCGGTGCTATATGCACAAGTACTAGTTCTCACTGCAGGTTGTCACTTGGTTAGCCGGCGCAAGATCACTAGGAGCTCAAGAAAACTTCTATGGATTCTAGAAGAAGCTCTATATGTGCTGAAAGGAAGGAAATATTACTCTACATATGTTATTCTAACTGCAGAAAGGAGAAAGACTGAAATGTAAAGAAAATCTAGTAAACCCTAATTAACCAACTAATTCTACTTTTGCAAAAAGCAGTATGAAAGCCATGAAAGGAATGCCATTACCTACTCAAGGAAGTAAAAAACATCTAACTAAACTATTTCTAGAAGTAAATAAGCAAAAAAAATCTTTTTGGATTTTTATGTGAATTTGACATGCATGTAATTTATTGTGTGTGAATGTGCAGCGAATAGGTGGCATTGGAGGGTGGTTTTGGGACTTGAGAGGATGTAGGATGGTGTGGATTGGTTCTAGGAGGTCTCAGGTGGCCTTCTGGAGGCTTTTCCCACACTCATCCTTCAAAAGAAAGCCTACATGAAAATCTACAGGAGGAAAACAGGGCAACTACAGGAAGCCTACAGGAGGAGGCCGAGAGCATTTTTCACTATTTTGAGGGTGTGAGAGAGGGTGGAAAAGGTGGATGAAGGTTGGAATAAGGTGTTATGGTGCCTAAGGTCTACCATGAATCATCGAGAGAAAGGAAGATGACTGGGTTTGCTCAAGGAGAGAGGAAGAAGTTCTATGGAAAATGCAGGAAACTAAGGCAGAAATGAGGTGAGGTTTCGGCGACCTGTAGGGCATAGATCAGATGGAGGATGGGATAGTTGATAAGTTGGCCTACTGCTAGAAGAGATCTATTGCAAATCAACTGATAGTCAACCAATAAGATCAAACAAGCAATGAAATGAATGCATCTAGGAAAACAGAGTTTTGCATCAAAATAGTCTAAACGATGATCTATGAAAGGAAATGTTGAGGAATGTTGTAGGAAAGGAAAGCATGAAAGAAGACTATTGTAAATTAGGAAGTGAGCATGATGAATAAGATCTAAAGCAAATCAGAACTAGACTATTAACCTACTAAAAAGCTGCAAACACTAGAAGTCCTATGAATGAGGAAAATCTGTATTTTCAGGGAAGCAAGAGGGTCTTTGCCTCAAATCATGGTCCCAAAGGGAGGAAGAGAGGCCAAGGCACTATTGATAGCCTTTTGAGTCTTTTCTAATCACTATTTAACCTGCTATAGAAAGAAAAAATGGAAGCAAACTACTGAATCATCAAAAGCAACCTATTCTTAACCATAAAAGAAATACATCTAACAGCAACCTAATCTACAAACTGAAATAAAACATACAAATACAAGTAAAGAGGAGCTTGGCTGCTTGGATTAGGCCCTAACCTAAGAATTTTAGCCCTCTGAGGTAACTCAGTGCGAGCTCAAAAAGGATTCCATCTTTATTATCAAAAAAACAGCAAGATTACATGAAACTATCACAAAAATAATAAGCTCGAAGTTGGAGCAGAGTTTAAATAAGAAAAAATCCAACAAAAATCTGACCCTAGTGAGGCCCTAGGCCTTTCTAGTTATACAAATGAAGCTACCAACAACTTCCTTAAAATTAGGGAGGCTTGGCTCCCAAAACTCGAGATAATCATCAATCATCCTCCACTTGCTCGGCTGCCTTCTAGTGCATGATTCAGCTGCTTGTACTCTAAGCCGAATGAAGGGGAATTCAAAGTGAGGAGTAATAAATGAGGGGGATTCCCTTCTATAATTCATCTCCTTTGTCCACTGGATCCTTGACTTTGACCTCGAAATTCATCAATAATCTGCATCAAACACATGTTAGACCACATGGCATCATAACTAACTCAAATCACTCTATAAGCATAAATGTAATCAGAAAATCATACAATAGGCTAAGAGAATGGTTGATTTGAGTAAGTTAGGAGGTAAAATGAGCCCATATAATTACCCATTTATGAGGATCATCACCTTTCATCCATAAACAGATGGCCAAACAGAGGTAGTCAATAGGACAGTGATCCAGTTGCTCAGGGGTTATTGCAGCAAGCATCCCAAGCTTTGGGATGAAAATTTATGTTATGTGCAACATGCTTACAACTGTGATAAACATTCTTCTACACAGAGATCTCCTTTTGAGACTTGTTTTGGTTTTATACCAAGGTCTTCCTTGGATTTTGTCTTTGAAAAAGACATAGCGGTTTATGGACACAGTGATGTGGACAAAGCAACCAGGTTCATTGAACAGATCCAAGAAATTCACCAGGTAGTGTAGGAACAACTGGAAAAGAGCCAAGCCAAGTACAATGCAAGGCATGATAAGCATTGAATGGAGCATAGCTTCCAATTTGATGATCAAGTCTGGCTGTATATCAGCAAAGACAGAATGCAAGGTGAAAGAAAGAAAGAAGCTGAAGCCAATAAGGTATGGGCCTTCAAGGTACTTGATAAAATTGGTGAGAATGCTTTCCGCCTTGATTTTCTAGCTTACATGCACATTTATTCAGTGGTAAATGTAGAAAATTTAAGACTGTTTGAACCTTCATTAATTGAAGATCTCGAAGAGCAAAGTCAATTTCCTTCTATTAATGATCTGTTGCCTGAATATCTCAATGAGTTGTTGGAAGATACAATTTTGGACAGGAAGGTGAGAACCACACACATAGGGGATGTTGAGTACCTAAGAATTGGACTCAAAGGTTCAAAACCAATCAGTGCAAAATGGATAGAGACTGGACAAGTGAGGGAGTTGTATCCTCACTTGAGTGATGCTTGAAAACCAACTTTTGGTGGTCCAGAAGCCTTTTCAGTGGGAAGGTGTGATCCAAATGGATCCTAGAATACTCTCTAAGCCTTGAAATCTTTTTAAAAATTGTTTAAAAAACCAAAACAATTGCATGAGCGGAACCTTCAAAAATAGGGAAAACACTATCAGCAGCCAAAATTATGAAGAAATGGTGGAAAAATGGGTTATCAACAACTTTGCACATTAACTGTTAGATCTAGCTGATCAACAGTCCAGATTTGATCAGAGAATCGTAATCGACAGTGGCAATCAATGGATATTGGCGTAGATCATATGTGTGTTGCGATAGCGATTGACGGGGTCAATGAGGACCATCGATCAAGCATGCAGATCAATGACCCACGTTGCATTGCCATATCGCATCGATGGATTACAATAGTAGCACTCACCACGACCCGGGGCACATGCGACTTACGACTATGACAAGTCGCATCGCAAAGTCGCATCGGATCCATGTAGAATGGCACACACACACAAACACACACACACACACACACACACACACACACACACACACACACATATATATATGCGCAATAGTCGGACCCAATAGAATTATAAACAGGATGCGTTAAAGTTTCAGATTCATAGAAAGGCCATTTTTAATGTTTTTTCATAGTTTCGATTATTAAATGAAATACAAAGGATAAAGCGCCGATGCGATAAACCGAACCTGAAAGGGTTCGGGAATGAAAACGTATATTGTTTCAAGTCCGGAGGAAGCCATTTTTCACGCAAAGGAACAAGCCATTGCGATATGTGACAATGACTTGTGGGCAGACCCAGTAAGAGTATTGACTGGTTTTGAGGACTTTTGAAGTTTGATACATAGTGTGTTGGCATATTTTCTCTGTTTCGAATACATTTCTCTGTGTTAATAGAGAGCAGCTGTTTCAGGGGTTCCAAAGTCCCGAGGCACTCTTATGTTGCAGAATAGGTGGCCACCTTCCCTTAAAGCATTATCCAATGATTGTGTAATGCTAGAAGATGGATTCGAGCGGACAGAGGCTGGGAGAAAGAAAGCCAAGAAGGAGAAACGAACAGGTAGGGCAGATTGGCTTTAAAGCCACAAACAGAGAGTAAACAGAGGCAAGAAGTATTGAAGGTAGTGTTGAGACAGAGTAACAGAGATAGAGAGCCAGTGAGGGGAGTCTGTGTACTCATAAGAGACTTGGGGGATCCAAGTAAAGCCTTATTGTTTTGTATCTGTTGTGTGAGGCTCAAGTTGAGCTCACTGTTGTAAAACTCTGTTTTGAAGAAATAATAGAGAGGTCACCACTGAAGGCTAGACCAGGAGATGTAGCCGAGGAGTATCGGGTGAACTCCTCATTAAATTTGCTGTGTTATGTGTTGTCTATTATGTTTTTGTTTACTACTTCATTATCTGTGTATTTCGAAATCTTATTGATCCATTGCATAAAATAACATAGGCACATCCAAGCACATGAGTTTGTAATACCTTATTAATTCTCTTAGATATCATTACCAGATCATAAAATATAGTACCTTGGCATAGAGTCTATGTGCTATCTATTTCTTCTATATGTTTACATCATGATACATTTCATATGCATTCTACCTTTGTTCTTAGGTTTCCTTTTTTCTCCATTTCCTTTCCCATTTAAGCCTCTACTTCCCCATTTTCTCCTCTTCCTAGTTCTCAGGACTTGCTTCATATTTCCTGTGTGGTTGTTGTGGTTAGTCAACATGCTCATTGTCACTAAGGCGATGGTGGTCGAAACCTGTCAAGGGTTTATAAGGACCATCAAAATGTGTTTCCCTCATCTTGAATTTATAAGGAACAAATCACTCTAAACATTTTTCAACAACTATGTGTGGAATCAGATTTTCCTGATGAAGACAACTGTATGCTTGAATATGAGCTTTTCGATGTTGTAGTAGTATGGGTTACAGATGGAGGAAATCTATGTGGTAATAAAAAGCAATATATGTATAGAATTGATCTTTATTAGTGTATGAAGGCCCTCCTTGGTCATGTCTTACTAAACAAAAGCAATGCCAAAGATGAAATTCTCCTAGTTTTGGATGGCATTATGTTGTAGTTGAAAGAGTTGAATAGTAAGTTGATACACATTGTAGATTCTGTAGCTCCAAGCCCTGGATCAAAACTTTTGGAACCTATGCCAATCAAGGTCTATACCTATGATTCCACCCGATTTATATGTTTTTCCATTCACTCTCATATTTTTATTTAGTTGCAATCTATTAAGACTAATAGAAGGATATATATAGTTGGATCTTGAGAAACCCATAAATAATTACAATATAATTTGTCAACTACAATTAACCTTTTCTCTAGTTTTATATTTTGTTAGTAGCTTAGTTTTTTATATGGCAAGCCATTGAAAGGAAAAAAACTCATCACACGTATAAGTTTTTGTTATTAATATAAATAAGTAACTTAACCAAAAAAAATAAAAATCGCATTCATATATATTAATAATTTGAATATTGATTTGACAAAGTATTTGGATCTCCATTTTTTTGTGAAGAGGTATGAAATCGTTGGCCATTGATTATAGTAAAACTCTACAAAATTAGTTGTTGGAAGTTTTGTTGTGTATCATGATAATTTTATATCAAATATGTGTTGGATTTAATTCTTTGCAGACTGTACCATGGTGTTCTTACAATGTGAATTTGATTTGTAGGGCTTCTCCCTCCCCATTGCATCATATCGTATAGATCTCACAACCCCATGCTAGATCATTATGGTATTAGAGATAGTAACAACATTAGGAGAAAATTAAGTTGAAAAGGTGAAGATAAAGGCATCCAGGAAATCATGAGATATTGAATAGAGGTTACTAAAGAAAAGAAATATGTTGGTTGAAGAGGGGAGGAGAATAGTGCATTTCTACCATTAGGGATTAAATTTCTAGGTGCATGTGGTGAAAACTATATAATATTATGCATGAGGAGAAAAATTACTAAAGGTATGTATCTTAAACATGAGGGTCAGAGAGGACTCTATGTTGTGTAATTTAAATCAATAGAGCTAGATAAACTATAATCATCTATGTAAGCTACAAGAAAGTGAAACGACATTATCTTTGAGGAGACATAGGTCAAATTGGAGGTCAAGAATATGATAGGCACACATGGAAATCCTTAGAAATGATGATGAGATGGTGATGAAAAAAGAGAGACTGTTAATTTTAGGTATGTTCTATGCTTAGAGAAATTTATTTTAATTTTCACAGTTAGCTCAAGATCTTTTCTAGATTAGCAATCACATCAATATTAAAGTAAACTGCAAATAGAAAATAAACATAAATTGTAGAAGACAAGCCAAGACAAGAGGACACAAGATATGGCACTAGCTAGGAACAAACCCCAATGTGGGGAAACCCTTGACAAATTCTTCTTCTATGTTCTTCAATAGTTCAACAGAGAGAGAGAGATAGAGTAAAATGATTTGAATTCAATACTTGGATTTCCAAGTAGGATATTAGACATCAGAGATCTTCACCATGAAGATGACACAATGAATTTACAGATCTGATACCAAGGACTAAAGATATGCAGCAGATGAACAACTTAATCAATTACCCAGATTATGGAAGCTTTCCTTTCATAAGGCTCTCCTTCCTTTGTTGCTTCACTGATCATGTCAAGGCCACTAATCTGGTATGTAGCAAGGATTGGTGCATTTCACGGCAGACCTGGTCATTGGTTAGGGCACGAACATACCTCATAGTTCACATGATTACTGAGGCTAGCCTTCATATAATCCTCCAGTGATATGCTTCCTTATAAGGCTACTTTCCTTCTGAATGCAGCTACTAAAAAGGGCCTCCAACTGCTGGCTATGGCCTGTGGCCTAGCCCAGCAGTGGACTAAGATTTAGGTCTCCTTAATCCCTTAAGAAACCAGACTTAGGCTCCTCTTTACAGTGGATACTTCTGTCCAACAAACTGAGATCAAGAATAGCTTGAATATGCCCAAAACAGTCCACATTGTTATCTACAGCAATATGGATTTATCATTCATCATGACAGTGGCTTGGTGATAGCAGTTAGGTTGTGTATTAGACCTCCTTTAGGATTGCAACTAAGTCTTCTTATGACAGCTGTTAGGACTGCCTTTGACCAGGGAATTATGTCTCCTCATGTAGCTACGTATTAGAGTCAAGTTGTTGTGGAATAGATTCATTCTCTAGCTGTGAATTAGGGCTCAATGGACTGCAGATTTAGGGCACCTTAGTACAGTGTATAAAGGTATCTTTGGACAGTGAATAAGGGCTCTTTAGAACTATGGATTTAGGCCTTCACATACCACTGATCCAAGCCTTTCTAATTGTGGCTTAGATAACCCTTTAGGACTATGGCTAGGTCTCTTTTAGGGTTTTCTTTGATAGCGTTAAAGCCTCCCCTTACTGTGTTATAGAAGCCTCCTTGACTCATAGATTAGGGTTGTTGATTGACCTATGGCTAGGGTACTTGGGCTCCTACCAGACTGCAACTATGCCTTCTTTGAATGCAGCTAGGGTATGGCTAGATTAGCTTCTACGACAATGTATTCTCCTCTAGATCTCTCTATCCACCAAAACCCAAACAAGTGGAGAGATATCACAAGAGATGTGTGTCTCAAATGACTTCAAGTCCTCTTCTATTTATACTAAAACGTAGATAATGAATAGACATGAATATTGCACTTCTGAGCCTACTCAAGATGTTGGTTGACTTAACAATTTGTCTTATAACACAAATAAATTCATAACTCCATGAATACTTGATGGAATCGGATGATATTTAGATCAATCCTACACCTCTTGATGAGAGGGATCCAATAAAAATATCATTTGCCATAAACATGATGACCCACATGGAGTTTGGCCCTAGTTTCCAATTTTAACACTCCCTCTCAACTGGGCAAAACTCCATCTGCTGATCCATTTGTCCAGCTGTACTATCTCTGCCATCAGTGCCCTACACTACTCTGCTCTGCTCTTCTTAGCTCTTCTATGCTCAGATCAGCTCAACGCTACTCATCTCAGCTCTACTTAGCTCTGCTCTGCTAAACCATGAAGAAGAAGAATTGATCGAGAATGTCTCATACCATTCTCCATTGACCCGAAGTCCATCTCAGAGTGTACCACTAGTCCCAGACTAGTCCTTTACTGACCCGAAGATAGTTTTAGAGTATGTACCACTCTCACTGGTCCCATACCAGTATCATTGATCCCAGATCAATGAAGGTCATCCTAGCATAGGGAGTATGGTAGATACAACGAAGCTTCCATCGATAGTACTATGGTCCCTATCCTCATTTCCCTGCTCATTGATTAGACGAGAGGTACTTCCCATGAGTCTCAGACTGCATGGGTAGGATGCCTCTACAGGAGAACTAATCATCTTGTCCACAGGAGAGCGAATCATCCTGTCCATAGGAGAGAGAATCATCCTGTCCAGTGGATTCCACAGAGAACTAATCATCTTGTTCCATAATCGCCATGGAGAACACATCATCCAGGCCCATAGGAGAATGAATCATCATGTTCCATAGTTGCTATAGAGAACAAATCATCCTGGCCCATAGGAGAACTAATCATCCTGTTCCATAGTCCCCACGGAGTGTCACAGGGGAAGGTTGAACTTATCATCTTGTACATAGTGCACCACCAGGGGAGGGTGAGTCACCCTGTTATCATATGTGTCTCTAGTAAGTACCTCAAGCCCCCTAGAGCTCCCAGAGCTCAATGCATGCAACATGCAGGACCCTTATAAGAAGGTCTCTCAACAACTCCAGGTCATTTGGGAAAGTCACAGATTTGACCTTTCCCCGGGGCTTTGACAAAATGTCTGCGACCTGTACATCATCTCAGTGTGATGGAGCCTCCTTGCTCATCGACTGACCATATCCAAGATAAGGTAGTATCTAATGTCTATCTGCTGGAGAAATCATCAAATACGGGATTCATTAATAATCAAATCCCACCTCTGGTTATCACATAGAATCACAGTGGTATTCATCATGTGTACAAACAACTCACTTAAGAGCTTCTACAACCATGCAGCTTCACATGAGATCATACTCGTAGATATGTATTCGATCTCAGCGGTGCTTGTAGCAACCGAATTCTACTTCTTGCTTATCCATGATATTGAAGCAGAATCTAAAGAGAACCAGCACTGAGAAGTGCTCTCGTGATCCTTCACACTGCCTGCCCACTTAGCATTCGAATAATCATGCAGTTTCATATTTTTAGCAGTGTATCTCAATCCATGAGAGATTGTGCCCTGAAGATATCTCAGAATATTCTTGGCACCAATCCAGTGAGGCTCAACCAAATATGAGCTCACCATGCTAACTGCAAAACATATGTCCGGATGGAAGTTCACCAATAACATCAATGCGAATGAGTTTATGAAACTCAGAGGCATTTCCCAAATCTGGTTTGACAACACTACCATATAACTTATAAAAGTTATGATGGGCTTGCAGTTCATCATTCCACATCCAGAATCCAACTCCCTCTTACTTCTGCAAGTGAGAGGGTTTGCATTTGTTTGAAATAGGTCATCCTCAGAAGGTGTTGGTATGAGAGGTCTATCATCCACAACCTTTGGATAATGGTTTGGATCGGTTTTACTCCTAGTGAATCTCAGCTTCATCTGACAGTTATCAGTCCTCTCATACTATGCCCGAGTAGTTTTGCTTCAAGCCATAGAGGGCTTTCTTCAACCTAGATATGTGAGATTCCTGATCATCAATCTCAAACCCCTCGGGTTGTTCCAAAACTGTGGACCTGCTACATGAGGGGAATGGTCCCCTTGTAAGATTTTCCTTTAGTACATCTCAGATATGTACCTTCATTCTCTTCTTGAATTTAGGCATCCCTATCACCATCTGACTTACAGACCTTCGGTGTTATGTGTCAATGGACATGGTCCCTAGTGGACTTCCTACAACTTGATACAACCCTGAACTCAAAAACATCTTTGAAAATTCTATTTTCAAACATATACCTTTCCATCAATGAGTGCCACCCTATAACCTTTGACTTCCATTTCCAAAATGGGCACCAAGTTCTTATTGTGATCAGCTACATAAAAGAGATTCTTTAAATGAATCGAGTTACCCTTATTCAATTGAGGGGTAACATTCCCTACATCCTTTCTGGGGTAGGTGGCATCGGCTCCAAGTATAATCCCATGATTGTTTCCATCTCTACCAGATTAGAGAGAGAACCCTTCTATCCGATGAAGTGCCTTGAAGCACTATAATCCATAAGCCGGATTCCCAAAGGATCTGAAGAAGAGGGCCAATACAAGATCTTATCAGAAACAACATTTGATTCTTCATACTTGGGGTTCCTTGCTTTCTCTAAAGAGTCGGCCGTGTCCTTGATGACCTACATTACCTATCATTCCTTTGATCATTGAAGATGTCCCTGGAATGATTTTTATCATCATCAAGTGATGTGTCCCTACCATTCAGACACTCCTTCGCATAATGGATGAACTAGTTATCTGCCTTGCCTTCCACCCTGAGATCTGGTATTTCAATGAAGTGATCTTTTAGGTAGGCCATATTTCGCTGTGCCATTCTGATAATATTCTCTGCTTTGTCTTCACCCTTGGTGAATTTGAAGAGGGATGAGGAATCCATTGATCCTTTTGTCCTTTCCCAACTGTCTTCGGTGATTTCTCTTTCACTCTTGCTTGGGCATTGTCTTCACCCAATTATGATACCATGTTAATTTTAGGTATGTTCTATTCTTAAAGAAATTTATTTTAATTTTCACAGTTAGCTCAAGATCTTTTCCAGATTAGCAATCACATTAGTATTAAAGTAAAATTTAGATAGAACATAAACCTAGATCACAGAAGACAAGCCAAGACAAGAGGACACAAGATGTGGCGCTAGCTAGAGACAAACCCCAATGTGGGGAAACCCTTGATAAATTCTTCTTCTATGTTCTTCAATAGTTCAGCAGAGAGAGAGAGAGATAGAGTAAAATGATTTGAAGTCAATACTTTACTTGCCAAATAGGAGATTAGACATCATAGATCTTCACCATGAAGATGACACAATGAATTTACAGATTTGATACCATGGACTGAAGATATGCAACAGATGAATAGCTTAATCAATTACCCAGACTACAGAAGCTTTCCTTCCATAAGACTCTCCTTCCTTTGCTACTTCACTGATCATGTCAAGGCTGCTATTCTGGTATGTAGCAAGGACTGGTCCATTTCATGGCAGACCTGGTCATTGGTTAGGGCATGAACATACCTCATAGTTCACCTGATTACTGTAGCTAGCCTTCATACAATCCTCCAATGATATGCTGCCTTATAGGGTTGCTTTCCTTCTAAGCGCAGCCACTAAAAAGGGCCTCCAAATACTGGCTATGGCCTGCGGCCTAGTCCAATAGTGGATTGAGATTTAGGTCTCCTCAATCAGCCCTTAAGCAACTAGACTTAGGCTCCTCTTTACAGCGGATACTTTTGTCCAACAAACTGAGATCAAGAATAGCTTGAATATGCCCAACACATTCCACGCTGTTATCTACAGCAATATGGATTTATTGTTCATAATGACAGCAGCTTGGTGACTGTAGTTAGGCTATGTATTAGACCTCCTTCAGGATTGCAGCTAAGTCTTCTTATGACGGCTGTTAGGACCGCCGTTGACCAGTGGATTATGTCTCCTCCTATAGCTACGTATTAGAGTCAAGTTGCTGCAGAATAGGATCATTCTCTACCTGTGAATTAGGGCTCAATGGACTGTAGATTTAGGGCACCTTAGTACAGCATATAAGGGTCTCTTTGGATAGCGAATAAGGGCTCTTTAGAACTGTGGATTTAGGCCTTCACATACTACTGGTCTAGGCCTTTCCAACTGTGGCTTAGATAACCCTTTAGGACTACGGCTAGGTCTCTTTTATGGTTTTCTTTGACAGCGTTGAAGCCTCCCCTTACTGCGTTATGGAAGCTTCCTTGACTACATAGATTAGGGTTGTTGATTAACCTATGGCTAGGGCACTTGGGCTCCTACCAGACTGCGGCTATGCCTTCTTTGACTGCAGCTAGGGTATGGCTAGATCAGCTTCTAGGACATCGTATTCTCCTCTAGATCTCTCCGTCCACCAAAACCCAAACAAGTGGAGAGAGATCACAAGAGATGTGTGTCTCAAATGACTTCAAGTCCTCTTCTATTTATACTAAAACGTAGATGATGAATAAACATGACTATTGGGCTTCTGAGCCTACTCAAGATGCTGGCCGACTTGACAATTTGTCTTATAACACAAATAAATTCATAACTCCATTAATACTTGATGGAATCAGATGATATTTAGATCAATCCTACACCTCTTGATGAGAGGGATCCAATAAAAATATCAGCTACCATAAATAACATGACCCACATGGATTTTTGCCCTAGTTGCAAATTTTAACAGAGACATATATGACAACAATAGGTAGAGATGATGTTACAATAGAGGGAATAGTGGAAAAGATGCATATGAGCAATGTTGATTCCCAAGTTGTTTAGTGTTGATGCATTTTTGAAGGAAGAAAAGGTCCATTTACTTAAATAAATGTAAATCCATACTAGTCAAAATGATGCAAAAAGAATGTTGTCAAAGTGAAGAAGATGATAACATGAAAATTCATAATAGTAATTGTAATATCTGTAGAACTAAAACATGTATATTAATTTTAAATATTAAGTAATTGTTTGGAATTTATGATAAATAATGTGGAAATTATTATTATATTAAAATTCATGGAGACATTAATACTTTGTGGACAAATGTATGCCAAGAATGGATAATTATAAGCTAAGAAAGGATAAAAATAATCCATGAATTAACGTACTAATTGGTTAATGATCACTGATTGGCAATGCATATGGATTAACCAGTACTTCGTTATAAGGATGACCAAAGTTGATCATGCAAAAAAAAAAAAAAAAATCTCCAGCCCTAGAATCAAACTAGAGGAAAATGAGTTTCAGTCTTTGCCTCGTAGGTCACCTTTTACTGCTGAGAAAAAGACCATTAGTCTCCAATTTTACATACAAGCTCTACCATCCACAAATCTTACTCAAGTTTTGAGCACTCAAAGATCCTCAACATTTAATTTTTTGTAGTACTTGCAACAAATGATTAGGGGGGATTTTTAAAATCAAAAGGTTCTCCATAAGATACAGAAAATTCCTAAGGACATATGAAGGAAAAAATCACATATCTATCCTTACTCTATGTGGTATTGGTAACCCAAATTCAATCATGGATTTCATGGCAGATTCACGGTATGAAAATCAATGTTAAAAACCATTCATGCAAGGGTTTGGAGGTATGGTTCCCAGTCATAAGCTAATTATTTCTTTTGAAAAGATTACCTTATTCTTGTGTGAGGAGATAAAATGAAATATAATGAATTCTTTTGAAAAGATATAATTATTCTTGTGCATAGAGATAAAATTAACTATGATGATTTATTTTGAAAATATTACCTTATTCTTATGCACAGATCTAGAATTAACTATGATGATTTCATTTGAAAATACTATCTTCCTCTTGTGTGTAAAGATAGAATTAACTATGATGATTTATTTTGAAAGGATGACATTGTTCTTGTGTAAAGAGATACAGTTAACTATCATGATTTATTTTGAAAATATTACCTTGTTCTTATGTGTAGAGATATAATTAACTATGGCGATTTCTAATGAAAATATTACCTTTTTCTTGTGCATAGAGGTAGAATTTAACTAATAATTGAAATAGTATTACTTAACTTTTATTAAATCAAATAGTATATTCCAAGTAATAAATTATGCTATTCTTAGTTAACAATTACTATAGTTCATTAACTTAGGATATTTCAATAAACGTTCCTATATTTAATAATGAAAGTAAATAGACATGGATTTGTATAATGCATATTAAATATAGACAAAAATGATAGATGGATTTTATATTATTTGTAATAACAAGAATAGTTATAGTTCATATTGGTAAACATGGTTTTATATTGAAATTAACAACTCGATTAATACCCATGATTTTTCAACAAGGAAAATATAATTGAGAATTATTACTATGGTTTTGTGGGTTTACACCCATAGTTTTTACATTTTGTTAGATACCCTAGCATGATTTGCAATAGTGGTTGTTGGTGGAAAAGTTTCCCTAAGGTAAGGGTTGACAACCTCAAAAGAGTATAAAAAGATAATTAACAAAGAGCAATCAAGAAAACATGCCAAACATATGAATTACTAAACTTGGATTTGGAAACATACATGGATGATAATGTTCCTAGAGGTTCCAAACCCTCTGCTTCCTCCAGAATGAGTAGGCCTACAAGTCAATTTACAGAATCATATACATGATAGATAATTCAATGTGAATATATAAAAGATATGTTAGATCATCATATATAAGCATATAAATTACTATTCATTAGATAATAACATATCAGGAACAAGACATGAGCTTATTTATTGATTAAGAACAATAGGTACAGGAAAGGTAGAACCTGATCCAAGCTAAAGCACTAACGAAGCCTTCCTTTAGATTTTTCTAGCCCAAGCCACAAAGAGAACCTCTTTAAAAAATGCAAGGAGATGTTATAAAGATGATGAAAATCTATGCAAAGGAAACTTAGGTTTCCATAGAGACTGGGAGTGTGAGAAAATCAAACTTGATTTGGGAAGAAAATGGGTATAATGTCGATAGCCCTTATCTTATGTCTTTTAGGCCTACCCAAGGGGTGTATCTATACCACCTGAAATTAGTTAATTCAATTGTGTTATGGGCTCCTGTATGTGGGCTCTCGATAAAACTTGTGAACCCCGCCCGAAAAATAACATTTTGCTTTATTTTTTCATATTTTAAAAGGTATACGCAGGTATAGAGTTATAATACCCACAAATGTACGCGATTTAGTGTTGGAGGAGTTGCGTATGGAATTTGAAATATTGGTTTTTAATATAATATTAAGTCTGCATGGGAAAAGGTTGCCCAAGGCTATATAAGAGAATCAAGTCTACAAGAGTGCTAAATGATGCTATAACAAATGCCCCATAATATATGAGTTCATAAGGGGTACATTATGGATGAAATATATTAACTATAGAGAGAGGGGTGATCCAAAAACTCGGGAGGCGATCACCAGATTCTAGCTCATCGAATACCTATGGAAGGAGTCAAAAAGAAAACTCATGTCCAAGGTGGGAATACCCATGCTCAGAAGTAATAAATCATATCTGACGTGTTAGGTTCCTATACCAATAGGAGTCATAATTTTGAATGACTAAGGTGAAGCCTTGTAATATTGTACATACCTTTTCTTTCTGCAAATGTTTTCCATATTAAAAAATAAAAATAAAAAATGTAAAGAGGGTATGTCCTAAAAGAATAATCAAAGGACAATAAGAATGAAAAAGGTCAAAAAATGAAAATATATGAACCCCAAAAGACAAAAAGAGACCATGAAAGTGTGCAAGTCAAAATGCCATTGCTAGTTACTTCAATGCATAATAATGATTGTGTGCATCTCGTCACTCATGCCACAATACATGGCAATCAAACTGTTTAATCTTGATTATACCATGCGTTGAATTTTATATTTATAGTTAGAGAATAAAATTTGACCAAAAAGTGTAATATTGGTAGATCATTATATAGGTAGAGTAATAAAAGGAGCTCCTCAATTTAATCTGAGCCCTTGGATGATATAAGGTTAGAATTAGATAGTTTACTTTGTAAAAGAAAACAAAAAGATTGATAAGGGTTTGCTAGCCTAAATGCACCCAAATAAAGGAAGAAAAAATGGTAGGATGAGTAAATGGGTAAGTAGTAGAAAGGCTGCAGAAATATCATGTGATTATGCAAAAGCACTTATGTCATTTTCTTAAATGCAATTTAAAAAAATGCATAAATAGTGGAGAAAGCAAAAACAATGATTCACAATGGTTCACTCCTTCACTTCACTAATTTCCCTTTCATAATAAAAATATTAATACCTATAGTTATTTAAGTCAAAGAGGCTCAAAGAATTTCTCTGACTTCTGGTGGTACCGGACCCTCGGCTTGATGACTTAAGAAGGAAAGGTGTTAAATTCCCTTGCAATTCATTCATCCCCCTCACAAAACCCATTTTCCTAAGGTTAAATTCTTTTTTCCTAGGAAACCCCATGATAAACATATTTTATGCAAAAACGCACCAAATACAATAATCCTAAGTACTAAGTGTATGTAAAGCACATAATATTTTGTATACCTAAGTACAATACCCCTTTCGCTCATTTCACCTCATATTAACTTTTTGATTAAATATATAAAATTCTCGAAAAACCCATTGGCCCATATATGTTTAGCTCCTATATATAAATTAATACCACTCCTTAGTTTATTTATAAACTACATGACAACCCTATATCCCACAAAATATATTAAAACCCCTCCCTCAGTCCTTAATCCTATATTAAAGCGCCCCTGATGAGATTAAGTTTTAATTTAATCCAATACCACCGGTGATGAGACCCATGGCCCCCCCAAAAACGTTTTGTGTAAATCGCTGTGCAAATTCATCGCCCGACTCTTGTTGATTGTCCCTCCCCCACATCCAATAACTCACGTCCATATCAGTTTGGCCCGATGTCCGTCCTTTACCTGCCTGATAAGGCAATTTTCCTCCTGACCCCCGATGCTACGTGTCAAATGATGAATGGAATCGAGCGACCCCTCCCGAATACCACCTGCACCACAAAAGTGGTTTGATGGCCCTCCAAACTGCTTATCCCATATAATTGAAAAAAATGCCCACTGTTCATCAATTAATGAACCCACCAAAATTGACGTTTTTCTATATAAGCCAAATTACCCCTCTTTTTACTCTTTTCGCACATTTTCTATTCAGAACTCGGAAAGCCATTGCGACCCCTGTAAACAACAAATATGATCACTGGGAATCCTCCACCTAGGATAAGCCCAGAAATAAAGAGAGTCCTCCATCTTTCCAAGCAGACCAAAGTGGGTGACTGGTACCTTTATTAGAACCACACAGAAATCAAAATATATGGTTGCATGCTTGCACCATATAAGTTGCCAAGATACCTCCCCATGAGGTTGTTTGCCTTAGAATATTACAGACAGATCATCAATGCAGATGAAGTCAACTTTGTCAATGCCAAGAAGAAGGCCTATTTTAAAATCAAAGATCAATTAGGTCCCTTCATATGCAATTCCAAAGAGGCAGGGAAAGAGGTAGACCTAATCCTGCAAAGAATGAAGTTCCAAAGGAGTTTTGTATGGAGATACGACCTTTTGGAATTCATTACCAAGAAAAGGCAAAAGGTAAAGCTAGGACCCTTCATCCACCACCCCATACTAGAAATAGAGGCATATGCCAATCAAATAGAATGGGTGGAAGGTACCCTAGTAGAGCAAGACAACACAAGAGTAGATGTAGAAAATGCTCTCA
This sequence comes from Pinus tabuliformis, assembly GCA_031772625.1. NCBI lineage: Eukaryota > Viridiplantae > Streptophyta > Pinopsida > Pinales > Pinaceae > Pinus > Pinus tabuliformis. The sequence continues at coordinate 735,601,087 of CM062808.1, read as the reverse complement.
TTGATTTGGAAAAGCATCTTGATGACAACTATTTCCTGCAAGTACCAGAAGAGTAAGAAAGAGCCATGAACACCCCTCCAATCATGCAGACTCCTTAGAATGAGAAGAAGATTCCAAAAAGAAACAGAGAGGGAGCTTCCACTTTAGGAATGGACACCTCGAATTTTCAACAGGAAACAAGCAAGAGGCAAAGGCTGAATTCAGCCTCTGAACAGGAATACACAGAGGAATTAGCACAGGTTACCAACATAGAAGCGGAAAGAAGTAGGCCTACTACTCCATCTGAAGGCATGCAAGAGCCTTTCACATCACAAACTCACATGTTGGAAAGGCAGCTTAGTGTGGAAGTGTCTTCATTCAGCAGGCATGTTGACAAAGACTAGGACATAAAGGAAAGATACAAGGAAATCAAAGCTAGAAATGAGAGGCTTAAGGCCCAAACATATGCTCAGTACCTAAAGCTGACTCCCACCAATCAAACAAGGCTAATGTCAGCCTTTGACATTAAAGAGGGGAAGTTGTAGATGTCTTTCATCAAACCTACAACACAACAGCCTAAGACAGCATCTAATTTCAAAAAGGTTGACTTTGAAGTGTTGGCCAGGGATATTCATCCCATAGACCAGATTGAACTGCACAAATAGGCTGGAGAGATGATATACTCCACCCTGACAGGTAAATCCATAGCTTCTCATCATCTATAGAACTCTTTGAACAACATTTCTGCACAATTTTAGTTAGAGAAGGCCTCCTCATAGGCCAAGGATACAAGGATCAATTCCTTAGAGGACTTAGTGATTGAATTGGGACACGATCCCAAGGATATAAAAGATACAGAGTAACTTATAAAGAAGAAAAATGATGATATTGCTGCACTTAAGAGGCAATTAAAAATACCCCAGCTACAACATCCTCAAACTCTAGAAGTCGTAGAGGGCCAAACCAGAAATGAGGAGTTGATGGACTTGGTCCTAAATCTGAATGATCAATTAAAGGAGATAGAAAAGGAGTTGGATGCTTTAATTCAATTGAAGCAAAGTGACATGGCCACAACTTCTAAAGATGTCATCCCTACAGTATCCACAATAGTCCCTTCTACACTGGTAGCTTCACTGGCACCTACAGCTCCACCTGCCACAACATTGCTAGTCACAGCAGAATCTACAACAACAGGTGCATTAGGTGAGAAAGCAGCAGAATTGGTTAAATCCATGGAAGAGATGTCTATCCAGGCTACAGAAATGAATGGATTGAGAGAAAAGGTGGCATGTTTGGAAACTAACTACAAACTTTCCCAACTTAAGAAAAAGGAGGAACCTCAAAATGCCCAAAGAATGAGTGAAAGGATCAAAATCTTAGAGAAAGACTTAACACTGGAGAAACCCCTTGGGCAAACCAAGGAAATGTTGTGGGCCAATATCATTTACTCCATCAAGGATATTTGGCCATCAATTCAAGTTATTTTTGAGTAGACAGAGTTAGTAAAGATAGCTACAGAAGCTATCCAAAAGGTCAAAGAAGAATTAGGAGACATGCCTGAGGATGCCAATAGACTCATCCACTTCCTCAATAGAAAAAATAGGTATGAGCTCCAAGAACTCAACATAGAAGATAGGATGGAAACCATCTTGGAAATAAGGAAGGTCCTTTCCAAAAGGAACCTTATGCTTAAACTAGAAGAAAAGTGCCACAACATGCAGATAGCCATTGATAGGTTCACAACTAAATTCCAAATTTTGAGGGAGAAAGGTTGCCCAGTCCTTTGGTTATCAATGAAAAACTAATGACACAGTTGGACTATGATAACACACTCAGACATTTGGCCAAGGAACAAGCAAGAAATTCATCCATAAAAGCCCTACCAACAGGAAAAGTTCTGTACAACACATTTGAAAACATGTTTTTCCTTGAGCATGAGATAAAACATTTATTCCTCACCAAGCCCAATTTTGCCAAGTATACTGAAGTTGATGAGATCTATAGGAGGATGATCAATTTAAAATTACCTGATGTAGAATGATGGGAGACAATGAATGATTTACTGTGGTAAATTTATAGCAAAAAAGTTACTACACAGTAAAAGTGAAAGCAACCAGGTAAACAAATGAAAACATGGCAGCATGGTCAAAGAGTATCAGGTGAAAGATAAAAATTGAAGAAGATTCCAGCGTGAAAGATCACAACTACAAACCAACATAAAGGGCTACAAACTCAACCATAAAAGCCAGCAGTACCAAATAAAAAGGGACAGCATGAAACCATCCATTAGCTGTCTCTATCTTCTTGCAAGAAGATATTTGTATTTCCTAGAATAAATCTCAAGTTTTTTTTGAGATATTTTGTAATAATTTTTGTATAAATACTTCACAATTCGAAGTATGTGGTGTGGATTCTTAGAAATTCTATAGACTTTCTTCATCGAAGACTGTAAGCTATTGTACCACTATTTGGACTAGCTAGCTAGATTAATGAATAAAGCCAAGAAATTTCACAGGATTCATGTGTAGAGCGAAAGTGCAGTCAAGTATTTTCTCTTGTGTTGTGATTTTTCTTTAAAAGTTTTTCCATAATATTTAATGTATCTGAAATCTGAATTCTATAATATGGAATGATATCTCAAAATTTTCTTCATCGCACTATGTTTTAACTATTATGCATCTTAATGTTTTCTACTAATTATCTAAATTAAGGAATTCTTAATTGCCCTTTTCTAATGATTAACCTGTGTTCCTCATTTTAATCCCCGTTTGAGAATTCTTAAATTCTCTCTCACCCTGGTTAAGATAATTTCACCCATTTAGCCCAAATACCTGCACTTTACTCTGCTAGCTTGCCCTTTGAACACAACCTTTAATGAGTTAATTCCAGTTCTGCTGCCCCTATTTAACTCCATAACCCAATGGTCCAAAGACATCAGTTTATCCATTTGTTTTAAGGATTCCACCATCCAACCTTCAATACAAATCCAAAACCCCCTAAACTTTAAGAACTAGCATAAAATCTTAGCAAACAAAGCTAAATCATATAGAGAGAGTGCTCTCTGAGTCATAGGTTGGCTAGAGCCTACACTTAAAAGATTAGTTTGTGGTTACCTCAGTCTTTTCCTTCTTTTGATAACTTCTAGGCAAAAATTTCTAAGTGATAACATAGTGGCGACCATACTGGGGGACTCAAACCCTCAGTCCTAGTAAATATTTAAGAAATTTTGAATATGTATTTAGAGCCTCTTAAAGTAATTTATTAGAAGTTATTTTGAAAATATCACGAAAGAAAACAATTAGAAAAATTTTTAAATTCTGGATTCAAGGAGAACTCATTATACTAGGGCTAATCTAGATCCAAACCCTACCCTATTAGTTGATAATCCCAACCTGATTTCAAGAAAATCCAAAAAAGAAGAAAGTTCAGCTAGTCACACATCGTTAGTTAAAGCTAATTCATGTCTTGATGAGTGGTTGTTTTTATAAGATCTTCCCTTTGATGAGCAATTTGATTTGTCATTATTTAAATCAAAGTTTGAAAGTGAAATATACGATACTATTCTAGACCCTGATTTCATTGCAGACCTTGAAGTCTAAAAAGCCAACCAGTCAATTGATGAATACATTCTGAATTCTCCACAATCATCCCTGAGTACTACTAAGATCCCTAAGCTTTCTGAACAATTGTCCACCACTTTTAGTTCACCGTTGTTCCCTTCAACTTCTGAAGACCATTATCCACCCCCATTTATACGTTCACTCTCTTACCAACCTATTACATCCCATTTACCACCCACTAGTTCTGGTTCTTCATCCATTCTTCATCCACATCTGAACCCCACCCAACCTATAGCCACGACAAATAGATATTCTCCTCTTGTTTCACTTGCCCCACTTGGTGCTATGCCAGCAGACTACTAGAGAAAAATCATTCAATTTGATGGCACCAAACACTACACTGCACAACACCATGTCAATAAGATGACATATTACTTCGAACTACATGAAATTGATATTGTGGATGTTCAAATGAGACTATTTTCTTAGACTTTAGCTGGTGATGTTAGGAAATGGTTTAGAGAATTGACTGATAATAGTATTGATAGTTTAGAAGCATTTCATCAACAATTTTTTAACATATGGGAAAAGAAAAAGAATCCCCTACAAATTCTTTCAGAATATGAAAATATTAGAAGGGGACCTAATGAAACTGTTCAAGATTACTGCACTAGATTTAACAGTATATATAACGCAATCCCAGTTAATCTTAGACCCCCACCTGACTTAGCCTTAATAAAATTCCCTGATGGTTTTGACACAGATATGGCATTCCAACTTAGGGAAAGAAACCCCCCAACATTAGAAGAAATGCAAAGTGTAGTTGTTAGTGTCGAAGCTAATTTGTTAGCCAAAAGAGGTAGAGTTAGAAATGAAAATAGAGGAACTGCTAAAGATGAAGCTTCACCATCTGACATCAAAATAAATAGTTTAGCCAAAAGTATGGAAAGACTAATGGATAGAATAGATAACATAGAAAGGAAACCCAATGGGATAATCAACAAGCACCTCCAGTTAGAAACCCGAACTTTAGAAAAAACCAAAACCAAAACAATGGAAAAAATGGACCTAATCAGAATATTAGGCCTCCCTTTCAAGAAAATTATGCAAAAACATCCCATCCTGAAGACCCAAAGCAAGACACACAGATTAACCTGATGGGATTAGATGATGAAGATGTTGTTTTTCTAACCCAATATGATCAGGAATTTCATATGTTGCAGCAATTGCAAATCCAGTCTGGAGAGTCATTTGATTATAAACAAGGCTATGATTCTGCCATCTTTGAAGTGCATAAACTGTATAACCTAAGGAGTAAAAAGAACTCTGATATCCGTGACCAAGCCAAGAAAACAATACCAAATCCACCCAAGAAAATCAAAGAAGCTCTGGTTTCTGAAATCCTCCAGATTCTCCCCAGACAGAACCAGAATCCTTCTGGCCCCACCATTGTATATATAACCCCTAGTCAACCTTCCGATGATCAGCCATCCACTTCAATTCCCCTAAAGAGCTAATGGATAAACCTCAAAACACTAGATTTGAAAACCCACATAAAGAGGTCCCCAATAAAGGAAAAGAAGACCATCCTACTCAAATCCCTACTATGAAAACTCAAAACCCTCAAACAGAAAAAGCCCCTTTTCCATTCAATATGGGAGCAGAGGTGGCTAAGCAAAAGATTTTAGTCCCTTTAACAGAACTAATCAAGAATGAAACTTACAAATCACAAATAAACCAGACTTTAAACATTGCTAAAAATGAGGATTCCGTTAACCTGTTCGACGACCAATCAAAACTTATGTTTGGTCCAGATGTTAATGGAAAACCTCTAGAAGGAGGAGTACCACCTTTCTATATTAGCCTTAGCATCCATGACAAAATTATACACAATGTAATGTTGGATTCTGGAGCCCCCCACAACTTAATGCCCAAATCAGTAATGGAGAAATTAAGCCTAGACATTACAAGGACTTATTCTCATTTGACTCAAGTCAAGTAAAGTGTCTAGGATTGATTAAAGACCTGTGTGTTACCTTAGTTCAATATCCTGCCAAAAGCATCCTTATGGATATTGTGGTTGCTGATATCTGACCGAAGTATGGCATGTTGTTACCTAGATCATGGGGAGCCAAACTTCAGGGATCTTTACAACTTGATATGTCATATGAAACAATCTCTGTTTTTGGACAACCTAAGAAGCTGTACCATGGAACTTTAATGAAATACATGGTAAGTAGCCAGGATTGGCCTCAAAACTTTCTTATCTACTCCATACATTCAGACATTGATTCCTTTATCCTGTATAATGCTTATCAAACACAAGAAACACTTTTAGATAGTATTGATATAGAACCAAAAGAAATTGCAGTTTCTATTGAAAATTAAACGAATCAAACTTTAGGGCTTTCCAATAAACAAGGAGGCCAAATTGCTTTAAATGAGGAAAATTTTGTTGCCCCAGATGATGAAAATTATGAGCATGAGATATTATGGCATCTTGAATTTGATGGGTCAGTCAATAAGTTTGGAGGAGGAGCAGGAGTGTGGATATATAACTTGGAGAATAATCATTCAGAAGGCCATGCATACAGATTGAATTTTAAATGTACTAACAATATGGCTAAGTATGAAGAACTAATTTTAGGTCTTAAATTAGTTAGGAATCTAGGAGCTAAAAGAGTTTCTATCATGGGAGACTCTGAATTAGTTATAAAACGGATTGATGTTGTATATATGACAAAGGACCCTAGATTAAGCTGTTATAGAGGAACTATTGTAGAAATACTAAACACTTTCTTCGAAACCAAGCTTGCAGTAATCCCCAGAAAACATAATATGCAAGCCCATAGTTCAGCAATGTTTTCCAACACTTGCAAGTTACCCTTCCAACCTAAACATCAGTACACTACTGAAGTTAGGCACAAACTTGCAATTCCAGATAATTTGAAGAATTGGCAAGTATTTTCTAATGATAAACAGATAAATATTTTTTTTAATTTAGAAGAAGAGTTTGCAAATCATAACATAGATATTGATACATCCATAGATCCTGACTCTAAGGATGAGTTAGAAGTAAATGAGATAGAAGGTGATGAACTAGATAGATTTAACCCAACTAAATTTACTAAGTCAGATGTAGAAAACCTAGAGCAAGTTGAGATTGATGAAATAATTAACGAAGACACTGAAGTAATTAATCTCAAAGATAATTTCTTACCTAAGGGATTAACCCCTTTGGAAGATTTATTTGATTCAAATGATGTTCCTAGGAAACCTAAAATGGAACCAGTAAGGTCTGATATAGAGGAATGTAATATAGGCACTGATGAAAATCCAAAATTGATCAAACTTTTGAAATCATTACCTCCCACTAAAAAAGTAAAATACATTGAATTATTAAAAGAATTTCAAGATGTCTTCTCTTGGAGTTATGAGGACCTCAAATTCTATGACACCAACATCATACAACACACAATCCCTATTAAAGAAAATCAAAAGCCTTTCAGACAAAAACTTAGAAGGATTAATCCTATCTTATTACCTTCAATTGAAAAAGAAATTCAGAGGATGTATGATGCTAAAATAATTGCACCAATCAAATTTTCTGATTGGGTATCAAACCTGGTGCCAACTAGGAAGAAAATTGGTGAGATCAAACTCTGTGTGGATCTCAGAAATCTCAACAAAGTGTCACTAAAAGGAAATTACCCTCTCCCCAAAATGGACCACATTTTACAGAGACTAGTTGGAGCAACTAGAATCTCATATTTGGATGGGTTTTCTAGTTACAATCAAATGTTAGTTCATCCTGATGACCAAGCCAAAACTGCCTTTACTACTCCTTGGGGCACATTCATGTATGTGAAAATTCCTTTTGAACTAATAAATGTAGGAGCCACTTTCCAGAGGGCTATGGATATAACCTTTGTAAAATAAATTCATGATTTCCTTCTGATATATCTAGATGACATTACTGTATTTTCAAAATTTAACAATCAACATCTGGATCATCTAAGGCAAGTCTTTATTAAATTCAGAAAATATGGAATTTGCTTGAACCCCAAGAAGTCTTTGTTTGGGTTAGAAGAGGGAAAGTTATTATGTCATATAATTTCAAAAGCTGGTATCTGAATAGACCCTGCAATAATAGAACCCATCTTACAGATATAATATCCAAGGAACATTAGAGAATTGCAAGCTTTCTTAGGGAAAATTAATTTTCTTAGAAGATTTATTTCTAATTTAGCAGAGTTAATTAGATCACTGAACAATATGTTGAAAAAATATTCAACCATAAAATGGATTGTTGAGGCTAAGAAATCCTTTGAAGACATTAAATTGGCCTTAACTAAAACACTAGCGTTAATCAGTCCAAAATTTGACATAGATTTCATCGTATTTTCCTTTTCTTCTGAGCACACAATTGTTGCAGTCCTACTGTAGAAAAAATGACCAGGGCTATGAACAACCTATTGATTTCTTTAGCAAAGCCCTGAGAGATGGACCTTTGAAATATAAATAATGGAAAAACAAGCATTTGCTTTGGTCAAAGCCATCAAGGATTTCAGGTATACATCTTATATTCTCATATAGTGGCCTACGTTCCAAATTCAGTAGTCAAAGACATCCTAACTTAGGAAGGTCTAGATGGAAAAAGGGGAAAGTGGATCGCTACTATTTTAGAGTATGATATAGAAATCAAACCAAGTTAATCAAGGGCCAAGGTTTAGCCAAACTCATGGCTGAATTGAATTGTTAAACTTTGGATATAAACTTTATTGCAGCAATAGATGATGGAGAGGAGAAGACGACTCCACTAGTTAGCCAGGCCTTTATTGAATCACCTTGGTATGCTGATATAATTTATGTTTTACAAAACTTACAAGCTCCTCCCGAATTATCTAGAACCAAAAGCAGGTTTTTAAAGATGAAATCCTTAAAATTTTGTATATTAGACAATGCTTTGTTTTGGAGAGATCATGAAGGTATTCTTCTAAATTTCCTATTAAAATATGAATCTGACAGAGTATTGCAAGAGTTTCATGCAGGTGACTGTGGAGGACACCTTTACTGGAAGACCACTATAGATAAAATTCTTAGAGCTAGTTTCTACTGGCCTACTTTGTTTTCTGATGTCAAGAAATATGTGACCTCTTGTCACAATGTCAAATTTTTGAGGGAAAAAAAAAACTTTTACCTTTACCCCTCAAGACAATCTCTGTTGAAATACCTTTTCAACAATGGGGTTTAGACTTCATTGGCGAAATTCACCCACCATCCTCTGCCCAACACAAATGGATCCTTACTTCCATAGACTACTTGACAAAATGGATAGAGGCCATACCTTCAAGGCATGCCACTGACATTGTTATCATAACCTTCCTTGAAACCAATATTTTGTCAAGATTTGGATGTCCAACTAAGCTCATCACTGATAATGTAGCAGCCTTTAAATCCAAAAGAATGATAGATTTCTACAACAAGTATCATATAACCATGGGCCATTCCACAGCCTATTATCCTCAAGGAAATGGACTGGTAGAATCCTCAAACAAAAGCCTAGTAAACATCATCAAAAAGTAGCTAGAGGACAATAAGAAAACATGGAACAAGAAGCTAGTCAATGACCTATGGGTAGATAGACTAATCACTAAAAAATCAATTGGTACTTCTCCCTAGAAACTAGTTTATGGGTTGGAAGCTATTTTTCCATATTCCTTGGGAACAATAGTGATGAAGTTACTTAAAGAAATGTAGATTGAACCAAATAGTATCAAGAGAAGAATCAACCAAACAATTCATCTTCAAAAAACCAAGGAAGAAGTCTATATTAGGTCTCAAGTCATGCAGGAAAGAGTTAAAAAGATTTTTGATAAAAGAACCAAGGCTAAATATTTTTGCCTTGGTGATAAGGTGCTCAAGTGGGATTCAAGGAGGGAAGATAAAGGTAAACATGGGAAATTTGATTTCCTATGGAAGGGCCCATATGTCATTTATGCTTTTAGAGGTAATAATTCTTTCTTCATAAAGGAAATGGATGGTACAGAAGTGGAAGGTGGGCTAGTGAATGGTCGAATGCTTAAACATTATTTTGAACCTAACTATTGATTTTTATGTCCCATTGTACATATTCTATTCTTAAAGTCTAGTTTGGATTGGATGGTGATATTTGAAGTTGAAGCTCGAAGAGAAGGCCCTAAGCTTTAAGGATCTATTGTCATAAGTATTAATAATGTAGAAGCACAGAGGAAATTTTTACAAGGTAACATCAACAATAATTCAGAGGCTAATGATCTAGAAAGTTCTTGACTTTTCACTAGAAAATTTCATCCCCAAGTGGAGCCACTGTTAGGTTCCTATACCAATAGGAGTCATAATTTTGAATGACTAAGGTGAAGCCTTGTAATATTGTACATACATTTTCTTTTTGCAAATGTTTTCCATATTAAAAAATTAAAAATAAAATGTAAAGAGGGTATGTCCTAAAAGAATAATCAAAGGACAATAAGAATGAAAAAGGTCAAAAAATGAAAATATATGAACCCTAAAAGACAAAAAGAGACCATGAAAGTGTGCAAGTCAAAATGCCACCGCTAGTTACTTCTATGCATAATAATGATTGTGTGCAGCTTGTCTCTCATGCCATAATCCATGGTAATCAAACTATTTAATTGTGATTATACCATGTGTTGAATTTTATTTTTATAGTTAGAGAATAAAATATGACCAAACAGTGTAATCTTGGCAAATCATTAGATAGGTAGAGTAATAAAAGGAGCTCCTCAGTTTAATCTGAGCCCTTGGATGATATAAGGTTAGAATTAGATAGTTTACTTTGTTTAAAAGAAAACAAAAAGATTGATAAGGGTTTGCTAGCCTAAATGCACCCGAAAAAAGGAAGAAAAAATGGTAGGATGAACAAATGGGTAAGTAGTAGAAAGGTTGCAGAAATATCATTTGATTATGCAAAAGCACTTACATCATTGTCTTAAATGAAATTTTCAAAAAATGCATAAGTAGTGAACAAAGCAAAAACAATGGTTCACAATATGGTTTATTTAACACCCCCTCATTTATTTCACTCCTTCACTAATCTCCATTTCATAATAAAAATACCTATAGTTATTTAAGTCAAAGAGGCTTAGAGCATTTCTCTGACTTCGAGTGGGACCGAACCGAACCCTCAGCTTGATGACTTAAGAAGGAAAGGTGTTAAATTTCCTTGCAACTCATTCATCCCCCTCACAAAACCCATTTTCCTAAGGTTAAATGCTTTTTGCCTAGGAAAACCCCATGATAAACATATTTTATGCAAAAACCCGCCAAATACATTAATCCTAAGTACTAAGTGTATGCAAAGTGCATAATATTTTGTATACCTAAGTACAATACCCCTTCCGCTCATTTCACCTCATATTAACATTTTGATTAAATATATAAAATTCCTGAAAAACCCATTGGCCCGTATATGTTTAACTCCTTTATATAAAGTAATCCCACCCCTTAGTTTATTTATAAACTATATGACTACCTTATATCCCACAAAATATATTAAAACCATGCCCTCAGTGCTTAATCCTATATTAAAGCGCCCCTAATGAGATTAAGTTTTAATTTAATCCTATACCGTCGGTGATTAGACCCATGCCCCCCGAAAACGTTTTGTGTAAATCACCGTGCAACTCCATCGCCCGACTCCCGTTGATCATCCCTCCCCCACATCCAACGGCTCATGTCCATATCGGTCCGGCCCAATGTCTGTCCTTTACCCACCTGATAAGGCGGTTTTCCTCCTGACGCCCGATGATATGTGTTAAATGATGAATGGAATCGGGAGACCCCTCCTGAATACCTCCTGCACCACAAAAGCGTTATGATGGCCCTCCAAACCTCTTCCCCCATATAACTGAAAAAACTACCCACTATTCATCAATTAATGAACCCACCAAAATTGACGTTTTTTCTATATAAGCCCAATTACCCCTCTTTTCACTCTTTTCACGCATTTTTTGTTGAGAGCTCAGAAAGCCATTGCAACCCCTACAAATAGAAAATATGCTCATAGGGAATCATCCACCTAGGATAAGCCCAGAAATAAAGAGAGTCCTCCAGCTTTCCAAGCAAACCAAAGTGGGTGACTAGTACCTTTATCAAAACCACACAGAAATCAGAATATATGGTTGCATTCTTGCACCATATAAGTTGCCAAGATACCTCCCCATGTGGTTGTTTGACTTAGAATATTACAAACAGATCATTAATGCAAATGAAGTCAACTTCATCAATGCCAAGAAGAAGGCCTATTTCAAAATCAAAGATCAATTAGGTCCCTTCATATGCAATTCTAGAGAGGCAGGGAAAGAGGCAGACCTAATCCTGCAAAGAATGAAGTTCCAAAGGAGTTTTGTATGGAGATATGACCCTTTGGAATTCATTACCAAGAAAAGGCAAAAGGTCAAGCTAGGACCCTTCATCCACCACCCCATACCAGAAATAGAGGCATATGCCAATCAAATAGAATGGGTGGAAGGTACCCTAGTTGACCAAGACAACACAAGAGTAGATGTAGAAACTACTCTGATTGATTTGGAAAAGCAGCTTGATGACAACTCTTTCCTACAGGTACCAAAAGAGCAAGAAAGAGCCATGAGTACCCATCCAATCATGTAGAATCCTCATAATGAGGAGAAGATTCAAAAAATAAACAGAGATGGAGCTTCCACTTCAGGAATTGACACCTCGAATTTGCAACAAGAAACAAGCAAGAGGCAAAGGCTCAATCTGGCCTCTGAACAGGAATACACAGAGGAATTAGCATAGGTTACCAACACAGAAGCATAAAGAAGTAGGCCTACTACTCCATCTGAAGGAATGCAATAGCCTTCAACATCACAGACTCAGATGTTGGAAAGGCAGCTTAGTGTGGAAGTGTCTTCATTCAGCAGGCCTGCTGATAGAGACCAGGACATAAAGGAAAGATACAAGGAAATCAAAGCTAGAAATGAGAGGCGTAAGGCCCAAACATATGCCCAGTACCTAACGCTGACTCCCACCAATCAAACAAGGCTAATGTCAGCCTTTGACATTAAAGAGGGGAAGCTACAAATGTCTTTCATCAAAACTACAACACAGCAGCCTAAGACAACATCTAATTTCAAAAAGGTTGACGTTGAAGTGTTGGCCAAGGATATTCATCCCATAGACCAGATTGAACTGCACAAACATGCTTGAGAGATGATATACTCCACCCTGACAGGTAAAGCCAGAGCTTCTCATCAGCTACAAAACTCTTTGAACAACATTTCTGCACAATTTTAGTTAGAGAAGGCCTCCTCATAGGCCAAGGATACAAGGATCAAGTCCTTAGAGGATTTAATGATTGAATTGCGACACGATCCCAAGGATATAAAAGCTACAGAGAAACTTATAAAGAAGAAAAATGATGATATTGTTGCACTTAAGAGGCAATTAAAAATACAGTAGCTACAACATTGTCAAACTCTAGAAGTTGTAGAGGGCCAAACCATAAATGAGGAGTTGGTGGACTTGGTCCTAAAGCTGAATGATCAATTAAAGGAGGCAGAAAAGAATTTGGACGATTTAATTCAATTGAAGCAAAGCTACATGGCCACAACTTATAAAGATGCCGTCCCTATAGTATCCACAACAGTCCCTTCTACACTGGTAGTTTCACTGGCACCTACAGCTCCACCTACCATAGCATTGCCAGTCATAGCAGAATCTACAACAATAGGTGCATCAAATGAGAAAGCAACAAAATTGGTCAAAGGAAAGGAAGAGATGTCTATCTAGGCTATAGAAATGAAAAGATTGAGAGAAAAGGTGGCAAGTTTAGGAACTGACTACAAACTTGCCCAGTTGAAGCAAAAGGAAGAAGCCCAAAAGGCCCAAAGAATGAGTGAAAGGATCAAAATCTTAGAGAAAGACTTAACACTGGAGAAACCCCTTGGGAAAACCAAGGAAATGTTGTGGGCCAATATCATTAACTCCATCAAGGATATTTGGCCATCAAATCAAGTTATTTTTTAGCAGACAGAGTTAGTAAAGATAGCTATAGAAGTTATCAAAAAGTTCAAAGAAGAATTAGGATACATGCATGAGGATGCCAATAGACTCATCCACTTCCTCATTTACAGAAAAAATAGGTATGAGCTCAAAGAACTCAACATAGAATATAGGATGGAAACAATCTTGGAAATAAGGAAGGTCCTTTCCAAAAGGAACCTTATGCTTAAACTAGAAGAAAAGTGTCACAACATGCAGATAGCCATTGATAGGTTCATGGCTAAATTCCAAATTTTGAGGGAGAAAGGTCTGCCCAGTCCTTTGGTTATCAATGAAAAACTCATGACACAGTTGGACTATGATAACAAACTCATACAGTTGGCTAAGGAACAAGCAAGCACTTCATCCATAAAAGCCCTACCAACAGGAAAAGTTTTGTACAACACATTTGAAAACTTGTTTTTCCTTGAGCATGAGATAAAACATTTATTCCTCACCAAGCCCAATTTTGCCAAGTATACTGAAGCTGATGAGATCTATAGGAGGATGATGAATGTAAAATTACCTGATGCAGAATGGTGGGAGACAATGACTGATTTACTATGATAAATTTACAGTAAAAAAGTTACTGCACAGTAAAAGTGAAAGCATCCAGGTAAACAGATGAAAATAGGGCAGCATGGTCAAAGAGTATCAGGTGAAAGATAAAAATTGAAGAAGATTCCAGCGTGAAAGATCACAACTACAAGCCAACATAAAGGGCTACAAACTCAACCATAAAAGCCAACAGTACCAAATAAAAAGGGATAGCATGAAACAGTTCATTAGCTATCTCTATCTTCTTGCAAGAAGATATTTGTATTTCCTAGGATAAGTCTCAAGTTTGTTTTGAGATATTTTGTAATAATTTTTGTATAAATAATTCACAATTCGAAGTATGTGTTTTGGATTCTTAGACATTTCTATAGAATTTCTTGATTGAAGACTGTAAGCTATTGTATCACTGTTTGGACCAACTAGTTGGATTAATGAATAAAGCCAAGACATTTCACAGGATTCATGTGTAGAGTGAAAGTGCAGTCAAATATTTTCTCTTGTGTTGTGATTTTTCTTTAAAAGTTTTTCCATAATCTTTAATGTATCTAAAACCTAAATGCTATATTATGGAATGATATCTCATAATTTGCTCCATTGCACTTTGTTTTAACTATTATGCATCTTAATGTTTTTTGCTAATTATCTAAATTAAGGAATTCTTGATCTATAGTAAAGGATTCTTAATTTCCCTTTTCTCATGATTAACATATGTTCCTCATTTTAATCCTGCTTTGAGAATTGTTAAATGCTCTCTCACCCTGGTTAAGATCATTTCTCCCATTCACCCCAAAGACCTCCACTTTACTCTGCTAGCTTGCCCTTTGAGCACTCACTTTAATGAGTTAATTCCAGTTCTACTACCCTTCTTTGAATCCATAGCCCAATGGTCCAAAGACATGAGTTTATCCATCTGTTTTAAGGATTCCACCATCCAACCTTCAATACAAATCCAAAACCCCTTGAACTTTAAGAACTAGCCTAAAATCCCAGCAAACAAAGCTAAATCATATAGAGAGAGCCCTCTTTGAGTCATAGGTTGGCTAGAGCCTATACTTAAAAGATTGGTTTGTGGTTACCTCTGTCTTTTCCTTCTTCTGATAACTTCTAGGGAAAAATTTCTGAGTGATAACATGATGATCAAGTATAACGCAGATCTAGAATGTATACACAAGTGAACAGAAGGAGTTGTAGAATACATAATGGATCATCAAATCATAGCCACAAAGGAACACATATGAGCTATGTATCAACATCACATATAGAAGAATATCTTATCAATTATGGTAGAATACTATCTAATCAATGATGCTAGAAGATTGTCTAATCAATGATGCTGAATAATTGATCCTCATAAAAGTACCATGTCATAGAGGGGGAATAGTGGTACTACATAAACTTGGGTGTCAATATATAAGATTTTGCTGTGAAGGACTAAAACATATAAAGGTGGGAGGTGTCAATGGAAGAAAACTAAAGGAGCTATCAAGTGAACCGACATGTTGACACAACCCAAAGTCTTCACCAACTACAGATGGTACATTTCTACATTATGGGAATAAATGAGCTGAAGTAACCCATGTGAGAAATCATTTGATTACTGGTCATTGATGTATACCATTAACAAACATGAGACAACTCACCAATAATGATAATGAGTGTCAAGGTACCCAAGTACAATCAAACAAGTGTGAATACATGTGTTGAAGTCAAACACTTCAAAGAATATACCAATCAGGAGACATTGATTTATTCTCACTAGCGATAGTGAAGGAGTCTACCACTAATGACTACAAACCTTAAGGTATTGAAAAAAGGACTCTGGACCTTATTCCCAAAGAAATGAGTTCGAGTTGATGTGAAAATATTTGTTCGAAGGAAGGAATTAAGGCATCCCACATTAACTAGTGTGAGTGTAATCCACAGGCGAATAATTTGGAAGAACTCATGCGAAGAGAGATGAGGTAACTATTCCGAAGTACATTTTCAATGTACAAAAGATGTGGCTAGTTCATGGTAGAAATAATTTGAACCAACCAATAATGAAAGTTGACATAGAAGTGAGGAATCCACCAATAAATTCAAATGGAAACTAAGGTACTGCATGAATCCCAATGTGTGATAATGTAAGATGACATCAAACAAAAGGGAGACCACTCAATCAAATACCCATGATACTGATCGATTCTAAGAAAAAGGCCACCTATCAATGATGCAAATAGGGCCAGGGTGAAACTCTAGGTATACTCTCAGAACAATTTGTCTGAGTCGATAAGAGAAGACCCGCCAGTAAGAAGTTAGTGGGAACCTCCTTAACTAGCACAAGTGAAGGACCAAATAACTGATGTGATACTGAATATAAATTGACAGACTAGATATGGCCGACAAAAATGAGTAAAGATACACTGCAAAATGGTCGACACAGGTTTAATTCCCTTGAAAAAAAATCATGAATTGATGTGACTTTATGGTAGCATAAGATAACTTTGTATAATTTTGCAATATAGGAGGCATTAACAAACTCTCCATATGATTGGAAGAGATAACCAACAGGAGGAGGACTGACTCAAGAACAAGGTTATGGCTTCCCTAAAGCTAGACTAATTTTAAGTGGAGGAAAGACTCATTTTAAGTGCTTTATTGAAGGGTGAAACAATTGACTCTTTCTACCATCAAATATGAAGAAACCATCCCATTCCCGTTATTTTTGGAATATTTTATTTTTTTGTCTTTTTCGTATTTAAAGCCTGAAAAGGAATAAAATAATGCCTAGAGTATAGTGGAGAGAACGAGTGTCAAGCGAAAGTGCACTAGTTCCTTGGACTAGAATAATCCTATGCTCAATGCAAGGTGGTGGATGCTAGTCATCGACACTCCAGCGATGCTCTCTCTACAAAAAAACAGGTGTCAAGTCGCAAAGGCTAATGAATGCATGGTTTGAACTTGCAAAGGGTCATGGTCAAAAGTGACTTATACACGAGTCCAAATGAATTCAACTTAATTCCAAAAGAGGTGCAAGTGGTCAAAATGTAGTGTAACAGTACAACTTAACACATGGGAGCCTCTAGGGTATAAGGCTAGAAAATAACGAAGAAGAAAAAGAATGAGGCTTCAATGCAAAGTCATGGTGGGACTAAAGAGGACTCCCAAGCCTACATAATACTTGTAGCATCTGTGACATATTTCAACAAGGATATAACTAGGAAGCCCATGGAAGGAAAGGCTCTACCACTATGTTACGATTTTATAAGATGATAAGTGAAAGTGGTTAAAAATTACAATATAATGGGGTCAACCTTATGGAAAAATATCATAGTATGAGGTCAAGATACATAATACAATGGAAAAGTGATATGCATTAACCTATGTGTAAGTTTAAAAAATGAAAGCTGCCATGGCAGGTCAAAAATCATGGAGTCAAAGTGAAGTAAAAACATCATTAAGTCTTTGTTACAATGAAAAATAACCTTTCCCAACACTTCAAGAAAAAATTCAAAAGTTCATAAAATTTTAAAAATTAAAAAATAATGAACTTTTGAAAGTGGGTTTTTAAATTTTGGTAATAAAAAAAAATTTGGACTCACCCCAATTCATTTTCACCATCCAAGTGTTTAGAAGATGGTTCTTGGATAAAATTTGGGCAAACCGATCTGATCAAATCCAATAATGAATTCATCGTACACAATCTCCAGGTAATTCTTATCCTTAAACTCATCCATTTGATCCAAGATTTCATGATTTGATCGATTTTAGAGAGGTATTTTTTGTTTTCACGTGATTCTCGGCTTTTATATGGGTCGATAACTTGAAAACCATGAATATAAATCCATATACACGAGTTTTCAAAGGAAAATTCATGTGTGTACTCAACTTCTCTTTACAAAAGTCACGTACACAGAGTAAGATTGAAAAACTTAATTTTCAATGGATGAAATCCCTCAATTTTGTAGGATGTCGATCATTTGGAGAGAGAGAGAGAGCATACTAACCTTGATAATGAATTTTGAAAGGATCAAGAATCGTTATATGGATTAAAAGATTACAGATTTCTCAAATTCTTCATGATGCCCAACATGAGAACACAAATTCGATTGTTGGAAATGTTAGTTCATTATTGGGACTTAGAGTAGGAGGTATTCATTATAGATCATATGCCTTTACTTATCAAATTAGAATATATCTACTTCATAATAGCACTTTCTTGAAGGAGAGAAGCAGTTGACCTGAAAGGGAAGGCCTGTGGAGGCCTTAACATTGCTGATTATATTGTTGTATACTGTTCACCAGAGACTAACAAGGTTGGATCACAAGTTGCAGTCAAAGAAATCACGAACCTACCAATTAAAACCATCCTCTTTACCATTACCAGGATAATTCGTTTAGCCTCACTACATCAGGATTCATGACTTGCTATGTTCTTGGCAGTAGAATGCCTAAGACCACTATTCTATGATTGGTGTACAATGCTCTTGATCAACATAAAGAAAAAATTGACATCAGTCAGGCAGGGAAAAACAAAGAACTTTGGTTATGGTAGCATCCTTTTCTCATTTTTCTTTGAGTTTATTCTAGCACTATGACTCAGAGTAGCTACTGCTATCAGCAGTCCTAGAGATCCTAAGATGTCCAGATGGGCAGATCTAATGAAGTGACTTGGCGGAGGCGAAGTCACTCGTGCAAACTTCGATGACGAGTTCTTCCATTGGTGGGATAAAAATTTATTAGCCATATATGATTACTCCTATGTAGGTGTAGACTTCTGAGAGGACCCAAAGCTAGCACCACCAGCAAGAGTTGCATGGGGTTAGATTGGTAAAATTTTAATATTTAACTTATTCAATTTTTTTTATATTTTTGAATATAATTGTAAGAAATTCAAAATAATTTTCTGTGAAACAAAAATGTCACAAGATTAAATGATCATGATACAAATATTTGACGAGCGAGACCTAAGGGTCTATCAAGGCATAGGCGCTGTAATAGAGATGCAGAGAGAGCAACAACTGAGTCTGAGAGAGTTCTTCATGTTGTTAAGAGGAACTTGGAGAGTTTGACTCGCCAGGTTCCCATGGAAGAAGTAGAGGATCTCCCTAATGCTATATAGAGACAAGTGGTTGGAGTACCATGAAAGTGGGTGCACTCTTCTAATGAGTGTCCGATGTCATCGTCTTCTTCCGTGATGCTCATCTAGGGCAGGGCCTACAACCTTAGATTTTAGATAATTGATCTTTTTGATATATGGAAATGATCGGGCTTAAGACCTAATTTTGTAGTACATTTTTCCACATTTTTTAATATTTTGACATACTATATCTATCTATATACAAATATTTCGTGATGATTCGATCATATATACAAATGATTTTGTGATATTTTTTATTTAATGTGATGAATGATTAATGTGCCAATCCAATGCTTGGTTAGCTATAAAATCAGAAAATGCATTATCTAATCGTGGAATATGAATGAAAGTAATAAAAGTGAATGATATTTGCAATAATCTCACTCTCAGAAATTGGTGATGTAATAAAGGATCCCTCACATGATAAATGTTATTTAATTGAGACACAACCAGTTGTGAATCCAAATAAACCACTAATGATTCAATACCATAAGATATTTCTTCATATAGTAAATTGATAATGACATTGTATTCAACCATATTATTAGAAGAAGGACCAATACATATGCCTCTTGAGACTAACAACTGACCAGATGGATAATATATTACCCAAGTGAAAAAAACTAAATTCCGAGTATGTCTACTATCACCATATGCAAATCCTAAATACACTACATCACCCATCGAAACCTGCCAAGGAAGATAAAAATTATCATCATCACCATGAGACCCATAGACAAAAACAAAAACTATTTACAATATTTACAAAATAAAGCAAATTCTAGGCAAGAGCCTAAGCATAATACTTCTTGAGATAGAGCTCATTTCTGGGCTATGACAACACATTTTCCTCAAATTCAACCAATTCATATGCACCCTTATTCAAGACCTTTTTAACAATATAAGTGTCATACCACATAGGTTTGAATTTACTGCCCCCAATGTGTCTTTGTCTTGGTCATAGTCCAAAACAAGGTAACCTTCACACAAAACCCTAAGTCATATAGCCTTGTCATACTAGTCTTTTACTCTTTTCTTAAGAGCTTCATTCATTGTGGTTGCATCTTGATGCTACTCATCGAGATATTCTAAATGAATGAGGCATTATTCAAGATTTGAGGTGTCTAGAAGAAGCTAGACTACCAATTTGAGAGATAGAATTTCACATTGTATAAGAAACATTGATTCCAACCCATACACTAGCTAAAGATGAGTAAAACCTGTAGTGCTCTTAAGAAACATTCAATATACCCAAAGCGTGGGATATAGCATGATGTGTCAGTTGGACATATCCTGATTGGTCGTCCTTTGTAGGATAGCCTTAAGGGATTTATTGACAGCTTCTACTTGTCCATTTGCTTGAGGATAATAAGGAGACGAATGTTCCTGACGAGATCCCAACTTTAGAGCGAACTCATACATCATCTTATTCTAGAAATGACTTCCATTATCAATGACAATGTCTTTAGGAATACCGAAGCATGAAATGATTTGATTAAACATGAAAAGAGTTGATGTCTCACAGCTGTTATTGAAAGTAGGCATAACTTCCACCCACTTGGTGATGTAGTATATTTCTACGATAATATACTTGTGGCCCTTACCCAAAGTCAGGTTATGTAGAAATTTTGAATAATTTAACACATATTCAATGGAGATTATCCTAATCATGTACTATTGTGGAATACATACACAATACATAAGCTCCTCTATGTTGATCATCAATTTAGTAGCATCAATAACAATAAAACATCAAGAGCATTCACACATTAACACAGGATGTAACCCGGGGAAAGCTTACAGCTGAAAACCCCACACTATCTGTATATTAATGATTGAGAACATGTAACATTACAAAGTACAATGCTTATCACAAGCAATCTAGTACCAGCTCCACCTGTTAAACACAATACAGCTCATATCTGATCTCCAAATATATTCCACTGCTTGCCTGCCTCCACTGCTCAATACCTGCTCAAGAATGAATGAGAATGGATTAACCAAACTCATATTTACCTCCAAAGAATCACTCACACTGGGAAAGACGTGAGCAGAGGCTATAATACTGGGAAATACTCATTGGCATACTCAATCCCTTGATTGTGCAAATCCTCATGCACAACTATAGTCACAACTGATAGCAATCTGATCCTCTAACACCTGTCCCTGTTGAAATGAACATGAACTGACATGAAACTGAGTTAACTGATGTATTCTATAGTTGCATTATGAGTAAATAATTAGTTTAACAAATCATCATTAGTCTATTTGCAGTTAGACTAATTACAACTAGTTTAACCAAGTCAAACTGAACACAACTCCATCAACTCCACAATCAACTCCACCAAACTCAACTGATTGAGTTCTAACTGAAGTAATGCATGAAAAAAATCAACTGACCCACAAAGAAAGCATACTTCCTTCTAACAGCTGCATGTGCCACATCTGTAGCTCAAACTGAAGTGCTCCAATAGAATAAGATCAAGTTTATAGTCCAAATATTATTATGAGACAATAATATTTAAATTTTCTATTTTTGACAGCCAGTCTAAAAATAGACTTTGATCACTTCTACTATGATCAATCCTGCTGTGATCACTCCTGCTGTGATCATCCCTGCTGTGATCACTCCTGTTGTGATCATCCCTGCTGTGATCACTCCTACTGTGATCATCCCTACTGTGATCCAAAAATAGAACTTGCGCCATAATTTGCATGCGGGCCCACTTAGTGAAGAGGACTCTTTTCACTAAGCTCCATCATCTTGTTGCAATCTCAACACTCCCTCTCAAAAAGATATGGATTATCACCAACCCCTATCCTACCTCGGTGGTATTCGAATTTTCTCCTGGTGAGAGCCTTCATCAGAATATCAGCATCCTGATTCTCCGTTGGAATGTATGAAAGCAACATGATCCTCCGCTGCACACAATATCCGATATGATGGTACCTGATGTCAATATGCTTAGATCTATCATAAAATATAGGATTAGCCGAGAGTTTAATGCAACTCTGGTTATCACAGTAAATCACAGTAGGATCCAAATGAGAACCGAACAAACCAACCAGGATCTTCCTCATCCATATAGCCTCGTATGCAGCCAAACTTGCTGCCATATACTCAGCCTCTTTTGAACTGAGTGCCACGGATCTCTGCTTCCTCCTGTACCAGGAAACTGCTGTCGATCCAATACTGAAGACCCCTCCTAATGTGCTCTTTCTGTTCGTTGGGCTCCCTGCCCAATCTGCATCCGTGAAGCCACATAGCTTCACCTCATCCTCCTATCTGTACCACAATCCATATCCCGATGTGCCTCTCAAATAACGCAATACATGCTTGCCCGCCTTCCAGAAGAGCTTGGTAGGCTTAACCATAGCTTGTGAAAGTTGGTTAACTGCATAACATATATCGGGTCGTGTATTGACCAAATACATCAGCGACCCCACCAAATGTCGATAAACAGTGGCATCCACTTCTTCTCCCGAAGTGGCATCTTCCTTCCTCCAACCTCCAGGAAGAGGAGTATCAACAGGCTTGCAGCCATGCATGTTGAACTTCTCCAGTATCTACCGAGCATACTTGCCCTGAGAAACAAACAGTCCACCACTGCACTGTCGTATTTCCAATCCTAGGAAATATTGAAGGAGGCCCAAGTCCTTCATCTCAAACTCCTTAGCAAGATCATCCTTGCATGAATGTATCAACAGCTCATCACCCGTTAGAATCAAATCATCAACATACAGTACAATTATAAGCAACTTACCCTCCACCACAATCTGGTATAGGTTAGGATCTGCCTCGCTCTTGGAGAATCCAAGTCCTGTGAAATAGTTGTCTATTCGTGTGTACCAAGCATGTGGTGCTTGCTTCAACCCATACAGTGCTCTCTTGATCCTGCACACATGTGACTCGCTGCTGAAGACCTCAAAGCCTTCGGGCTATTCAATGTACACCTCCTCCTCAATGACTCTGTTGAGGAACGCAATCTTCACATCCATCTAATGAATTTTCCATCCCATCTCCGCTGAGAGAGCAAGAATCGTCCGTATGGAAGAATACCTTGTGACAGGTGCAAAGGTCTCCTCATAATCGATCCCCTCTATCTGTGAAAAGCCTCGGGCAACAAATCTTGCCTTGTACTTCTCCACACTCCCGTCAGCTTCCTGCTTAACTTTGTAGATCCATCTCAAACCCACCACTCCCTTCCGATCTAGGGACAATCTCCCATGCACTTTTTCTGACAATAAAATCATACTCTTCCACCATGGAGTCTACCCATGCAGGATCCTCCACAGCTTCCTCGAAAGAGGATGGCTCAATCACAACACACTTGCTCACAAGAGCCATGTATCCAATGTACCGATCAGGTGACTGTATCTGCCTGCATTGGGCTGTAGGTGGTCCTACAACTTTCTCTGCATCTTGAGCGAGTCGCTCAGCTTCTGTCAAGCGCTTTCATCCTCTGATAGTTGGCGCTGCATGAGTGGTCTCTTCCACTGCATGAACCTCGTCCTGTGGCTGATCTATTTCATAAATCTAATCCTTAGGAACTAATAGCTCCTCATATGCATGCAAGTGTAGCTCCCTCTCAAGCGAACACTTCATGGCGTTCTCCTCCTGAAATTTTATATCTCATCGCACAACAGTTTTACCACTGTCTGGCAAATACACACAATAGGTGTGGGGTGTATCAGTGTACCCCACAAATATCCCAACCTCTGCGGTCGGCCCCAACTTCTTCCTGGCATCCTTCGTCACATGCATGTAAATGTTAGCACCAAAAATCCTCAAATGAGAAAGATCAGGCTTCTTACCAGAATAAGCCTCCTCGGGTGTACTCATGCCAAGTATCCTATGAGGACAATGGTTCTGCACATAAATTGTTGTATTGCATGCTTCTTCCCACAAGTGAAGGGTTAGGTCCTGATCATGCAACATTGCCCATGCAGCACCCACAATTGTTCTATTCTTCCACTCAGCTACCCCATTCTGTTGTGGGTTATGGGGAGCTATGAGCTCTCTTCGAATCCCTTCTGCCTTGCAGAGATCCTTGAACTTGTCCGAGATGTATCCACCACCATTATCGCTCCTAAGAGCCTTCACCTTCTTCCCTAACTCCTTTTCGACTAGTGCTTTGAATTCACAAAAATTTGAATATGTCTCGCTCTTCTTCTGCATGAAGAAGATCCAGCACTTACGAGAGAAATCATCAACAAAAATCACATAATACCTGTGTTTTGCTGTCGAAGAAATCGAGAAAGGTCCACACATGTCTGTGTGAATTCTCTCAAGGATCGTCATGGCGTGACTATCCTTCTTGTGAAAGGTGGCTTTCACAAACTTCCCCAAAGTACATCCCTTGCACTGATTTGACTGCGCAAGAGTGCCTTTAGGAAGCCCTGTAGTGATCTGCTGTAGTATCTTCAAGGCTCCATGGTGAAGGTGACCTAATCTCCTGTGCCATAACTCGCCATCATCCCAGCTCACCAATCCTTCTGCCTTGCCTACCATTGTTGCGCATCCATCTACTTGCAACTGATAAAGGTTCCTCACTCGAACCCCTATCTTCCGGGTCTCACCAGTTGTCTTGCTACGCAGGAAAGCCTTTCCCTCGCTAAAAACAACATCATACCCCTTGTCTTCTAACATCGTCATAGAGATAAGATTCTTCTTCAATCCTGGAACATGCATGACTTCCTTCAATACGAAGGGTTTACCAGACTCCCTCTCAAAGGAAATGGTACCGATACCGGTCGCACTGTTTCCACCATCATCGCCCATCTCGATGTGTACTCCAAGATCTTTTTCCTCCAGATCAGAAAACAAATCTCTATCTCCCGTCATGTGAAAAGACGCACCACTATCCAAGAACCACATCGATCCCATCACACTTGAAACCAAGCATGTGATCAATGAAAAATCAAGCTCAAACTACGAGGCTAGAGCCTCTCTTGTTGTATATCTAGTAGCCTGCTTGTTCTTCTTCTTCTGCGGATAATTAGTGGCATAGTGTCCGTGCTGGTGACAGTGAAAACACTTCACCTTGGACATATCCTGCTTCTTGCCTTTCGCACCAGACTGAGAATCTTTCTTGCTCTTCCCTTTCTTTGCTTTGGCAGCCAAAGCACAATTTTCTTCATCAGCTCCCTTTGACGAAGATCCATCCCTGGTACTCTGCCTGATCTCCTCCTGCACAAGATCTGACCATAGTCTTTCCCATCCTGGCAATTTCTCCCGACCACTAACAGAGTCCTGATAGGAATGCCAACTCTTCGGAAGATCAAGGAGAGCTAAGCTCACCAAGTCCTCATCATCGACAGTAACCCCCACACTTCCCAGCTCATCTCGACACTGAGTGAACTTCGTGAGATACTTGGGCATACTGTCACCCTTCGTGATCACTCTTGCTTTGGAATAGATCTGTTAAAGCCTTCCAAATCAGATATGGAGAAGTCTTTCCATGCAGGCTAGACACAATGTGATCCTTCACGCCTTCCAATAGAATCCTTCGACATTTTGTAGTCTTCTTTTGCCAAACTTCCGCTTCAGCAGCATCAGTGGACTTTGGAACATCTGTCTCTATGAACTCCTTCAGCCCGTTATCATCCAATACTGCCTCCATCCTATCCTTCCATGCAATATAGTTTTAGCTGCCCTCAAGAGCATACTCCAATCGCAATTTGTTGAAAGACATTGCCTCATTGACACCAAGAAAACACTGCTGCAAATTCGAATTCCACCAACTCCAAACTCAACTGCCTCGGATCTAAGATTCGTTAGAACATAATATTTCTCGTACAAAGATTGACTGTATGGGCATTCACCAGATATCCCACCTTCCAAAGTAAAGATGAATCCAGAGGCTACCTGGCCCGATTACAGACTCTGCCTGAAGAAATAGAATGTAAACACTTCCTGAATAGTAGATCTAATGATCAACAGCTCCGATGCCATGTAGAAATTTTGAATAATTTAACACATATTCAATGGAGATTATCCTAATCATGTACTATTGCGGAATACATTCAAAATACATAAGCTCGTCTACGTTGATAATCAATTTAGCAGCATTAATAACAATAAAACATCAAGAGCATTCACACATTAACACAGGATGTAACC
This sequence comes from Pinus tabuliformis, assembly GCA_031772625.1. Lineage (NCBI taxonomy): Eukaryota > Viridiplantae > Streptophyta > Pinopsida > Pinales > Pinaceae > Pinus > Pinus tabuliformis. The sequence goes on along the minus strand of CM062808.1, from coordinate 735,574,680 downwards.
CGGGGAAAGCTTACAGCTAAAAACCCCACACTATTTGTATATTAATGATTGAGAACATGTAACATTACAAAGTACAATGCTTAGCACAAGCAATCCAATACCAGCTCCACCTGTTACACACAATACAGCTCAGATCTGATCTCCAAATCTATTCCACTACTTGCCTGCCTCCACTGCTCAATACCTGCTCAAGAATGAATGAGAATGGATTAAACAAACTCGTATTTACCTCCAAAGAATCACTCACACTGGGAAAGATGTGAGAAGAGGCTATAATACTAGGCAATCACTGGGCAATACTCATTGGCATACTCAATCCCTTGATTGTGCAAATCCTCATGCATAACTATAGTCACAAGTGATAGCAATCTAATCCTCTAACACCTGTCCCTGCTGAACTGAACATGAACTGACATGAAACTGAGTTAACTAATGTATTATATAGTTGCATTATGAGTTAATAATTATTTTAACAATTCATCATTAGTCTATTTGCAGTTAGACTAATTACAACTAGTTTAATCAAGTCAAACTGAACACAACTCCATCAACTCCACAATCAACTCCACCAAACTCAACTGATTGAGTTCTAACTGAAGTCATGCATGCAACAACTCAACTGACCCACAAAGAAAGCATACTTCCTTCTAACAGCTGCATGTGCCACATCTGTAGCTCAAACTAAAGTGCTCCAAGAGAATAAGATCAAGTTTGTAGTCCAAATATTATTATGAGACAATAATATTTGAATTTTCTATTTTTGACAGCCAGTCTAAAAATAGACTTTGATCACTCCTGCTGTGATCACTCCTGCTGTGATCACCCCTGATATGATCATCCTTGCTGTGGTCACTCTTGCTGTGATCATCCCTGCTGTGATCACTCCTACTGTGATCCAAAAATAGAACTTGCGCCATAATTTGCATGCGGGCCCACTTAGTGAAGGTGACTCTTTTCACTAAGCTCCATCATCTTGTTGCAATCTCAACAGGTTACAAGTAGTAAAATAAATACCCCACTTGGTAAATGGACTGACATTAAGAACACGAAAAAGTGGAGTTGGATGCGTGCACAATTTTTTGAGTATAAACTTTACAAGGATGGCATTTCTTAATCAATTCAATACAATCTTTGAAAATCAAGGGCCATAAATAAACTGCCCGTAAGATCTTTTGGGTTGTAGTAATCCCAGATAGATGACCTCCACAAGCTCCTGTTATAGCTCCAAATCTCACTCTTATGGTTTGTGATGCTATCTGCTTGCTGTTACTGTCTGGTCTGCTTTTGAACTTTAAGTGTTGCCAGTTTCTTAAGTTTGTCTTTTTTATTTTTCTTGAAGCTTTTCATATACGCTATTTTTCTTAGATACAAAAGCGTATATACGCTTGTTTCTTTGAGTGAACCCGCGTATACGCAGGTTTCCTCAAACACAGTCGCGTATACACGCAATATGTACATAAGTACAGTCGCGTATATATTGCAATTTTCAAGATCTATAAATCTTTTTAGTCTCTGAAGGTTTGTCTGGTGGTTTGAGTCAGTCTGAAATAGTCATTTTCCAGTATCAGTTATTTGTTTTACAGCGAGCATCTTGTTCTGAATTCTCTCGGATTATAAGGAGTATTGGTCTTGTTTTTTGTTGATTGCAAGCGTCATCATTTTTTGCTAAAGCATGCAAGATTTCTTGCTAGGAATCTTGGCTGCTCTGTTTCATCAGGGCAGGAAGATTGAATTTAATCTTTGTGTTAATCTTGCTTTTGGGTGACTTTTTGTTTGCTTGACAAAACTGCTTTGTGACCATCCACTTCTTTGTTTCATGAAAGTTGTTGATTGACACTTTCTTGGAATTTGTCTTTTTGATCTTTTGGTTTTCATTGCCAAAGCTTTCATTGCTGCTTTTGATTGTTAAGAGCGATTTCAAACACATTTATTTTTGTTGAGTCTTCATCCATTGTGTGGTGTCGATTCGCAAAAGTGTTTAATTGCCTATTTTTCAATCACAAGTTTCAGTGTTGTTGAGAGCATTTTTTGAAAAGACTTTTTTGTTTGTTGCTTTGAAGAAAATCTTTTGAAAATCTTAGTTTTGCTTTCTTGAACTTGCTTTTCATTTGGTTTCCTTTTAGTAAGTGAAAGTTATTTATGTTTGTCTTAGAACTTGTTTTTAGTGTTTAGACGAAATGAATGGTAACATTTCATATTCCATCTAGGCATTTTAAGTGGCAAGATAAAGATTAATAAGCAAGCAACTTTCATTTTTTGTTTTTAGAGTAGTTTTGAATCTTGCATCCACATATAGTTGTTGCATTAGGATAAATTTGCATCCCCTTTTTAAGCATACATAGCTTTGTTAGTTTTTGTGAGTGTGAAGTGTGTATTAATGAAAAGAAAAGAAAAATTTGTTTTATTAGAAGTACCTCTGAACCCTATAGAAATTGCTCTTCATCGAAAAACGAAAAAGTTCATGTGCATGTAGTTAAGTTTTTATTAATTTCTTTTGCGTCAAAAAAACACCACTAGTTTCACTTCCGTTACCTTGTGACTTGAAGAACAGCCTAATAAAATCAAGCGCTAACTAAAATTCACTAGAACTTTTTGTTTTAGTCAGTTACACCAACAAGATTAGGATTTTAGGGCCTTGTATTAGGTGAGTGGAGAGTTAACTCTCCAAGGCCATATAAACATCAAACGTAGGAGTCTGAATAACGAGAGAAAATCCAATAGCATTAGGAAGACCAGGAAAGCTCCGGATCTGGGAGTTAAGCACGACGGTCTGTGAAGACAGGGAAGAGAGATACCCCCTCTCCTACTTGTTTGAACTTACCTCACGACTGTTCCGCCTGGCTTCTGCAACGAGTTGGTATCCATAGTTGCTGCTGCTAGGGAACTACATAGGTGGCTGCGGAGGGGAATCCCGTGGCACCTGAGGTTGGCGTTGCATCACTCTCGACAGTACTACTGGAGGGCACCCTTGCGAATCTTGGGGGCTTGCACCGATGCAGGCTGTTGTTAGGAGGTTAGCGTAACTTCCTTTGATACCTTCGCTGATAGGACTGGGCCCTCATCATCCCAGACTATCTTCGGAAGGCCCCTTATTTCACTTTCTCGTATTTTGGTGTCCAGTCCTAAGCACCCGGAGCGGAAATACTTGGAAGTTGTTTGACTGGCTGTATCTTTAGGGACTTTATAGTGTGTGCTCTGTGCTCCTAGTTGGCCTAGCTTTCAATTTTTTGAGTCTTTAGTTAGATCATAACAAAAAATTCAAAGTGGCTGACCAATCTCCTAGACGGTCTCGAAGACTTTGTGGTCTTTCGCCACCAAGTTTAGAGCCTTCTCCTAGAAGGCGCAGAGGCAATACTACCGGTGGGTTCCGTCCCACGCCGGTTGACGCATCAGGGATTGATCCTCCTCTCAGGGGCATTAGCGGCCAAGCAAGGCCTGGCACTTCTAAACAAGAGAGGGACACTCCAATCCTTTCTCGAGTTCTCTTTCAAGCGGAGAATAACATAGAGGTAGAAGAACTTTCAGAGTCGTTAGCGGCTCCAAATTCTCCACTACCATCTAGTCATCCAGACGTACTGTAATACGTTGGGACTCCGACGCATAGACCATCAAGTCCAGGTTGCGCTACGCGCTTACCATCGATGACCACTACTGGAAGCATGGCTTCTACAAGTGCTACGACTATGCAAACCCCAACATCGGTGCAAGGGGGGGGAACCATTTCCATCTCCTCTGCTCCCTTGTTTGGATCTTTTGCTAGCACATCTTTAGTTGGGTCTACCTCCATTCCGTCCACAAGTGGAAATGCCCAAACCAATGCTTTTGGTACTGGATTCTTCCCATTTGGCACCCACTCACAGGGTATTCCTTTGGTTCCATTTAGTGCCGCTACGTCCATGATGGGCGGATCGGCTTCATTCCAGGGTTTTCCTTTTGGAAGTGGTCATATACCACATTCCAACCCGATGGTAGGATCCATGCCTTTTTCTTCTGTAGGAAAAAGCAACAATCCTTTCCAAGGTTGGAATAACCCTGGGGTTAGTAGCGCAGGAACCGGGAATCCGTTTATCGGCCAACAAGGGAATAGGCCATACTCCACTGTTAGTTCATTCCAAAGTATTCCTCCCCTAGCTTCGGCTTGGAATCTGTATCAGGGGTTATCAACTCCTTACAATCCTTTAGGAGGAAACTTTGCTGGTTATGGAGGCTATACAGCCGGATTTGGTCAAACTCAGAATTTTGCTGGAACACAAGGCTTGCCTTTTGGTTCAGTCGGTTCTACTGGTTACTTCAGGCAGCCTGGTGCCTCCCAAATTCCAGGACAATCTTTTCAAAGCTTTGGGAGTTCTGCCCAATCTGGGTGGAATCCCCAAGGTCCTCCTAGGCTTCCGTTGCTGGCAACGTTGAACTTGCCAGATCTCACTAAGTTAACAAATGACCCAATCAAGTACAATCCGGCCTGGCCTCCGGTCCCAACCAAACTCCCTTCGGACATTCCAAAATTCGAAGGGAAGAGTGGTGAGGACCCAGGTGACCATGTAACCACATTCCATTTATGGTGCTCATCTAACTCCCTTATCGAGGACTCGATTAGGTTGAGACTCTTTCAGCACACCTTGACTGGTAATGCAGCCAAATAGTATATAGAGTTGCCAGGGGGCAGCTTTACATCGTTCGCTGACTTAGCCAATATTTTCTTAAATCATTTCTAGTTGCCTGTCCGCTATGATGTCGAACTGAACTTCTGGCCACCTTTCGTCAGGATAAGGCAACCCACATTTCCGACCATATTCAGGAATGGAGACGGAGAAAGAGGCTCATTAAAGCCAAAATCCCTCCGGAGTACCTTCTCGAGTGGTTTTTGAAGTCGTTACAACCTGAGATCTCCAAGGATGTCTACCTGTCTGGGGTCTATTCTGAGGAGCAAGCCATTTTTAGGGCCCAGCAATTAGAATTGATCTACTCTCAGTCTGGGATCCTACAAAAATACTTGCCAGATGCTCCTGGATCTACGGTTGACGTAGCTAAGTCGAAGCCAGGTTCGCACGCATATGGTATCATTGGGTCAGTAGACACAACTACAGTGAACTTGTTGAATCAATTGTAGCAGTTGTACTTGCAAGCTGCTTCTAACAACCAAGTCACATCGTCTAATCCCCCCGCTTCCCAAACTTCTTCAATAAATGCCGTCCAATCTGATAACCCCAAAGGAAATCAAAATTCCAATGGGAAAAAGAAAGGACAAGGTAAGAAAAAGAACCAGGATGGGAAGCTTGATGCAAATAAATCCGGCAACAACACTGGTGGTGGTAGAAATGAGTCGAGAAAGAAAGTCAAGTTTCCATGCAAATTGTGCAGTGGAGACCATCTAACTCATCTCTGCCCTAAGATTGAAGATGCTCAACGCTTGTTAGGACAACAAGGGACTTCTAGTTCTCAAGATGTGTTAACCAACCCATTTCCCCAAGGGCAGCAACTTCTTGCTAGCGCGAGTTCAAACCCTGGTACCTCCGCGAGGGCAACCAGGAAGGGGACAAATCATCAAATGTCTTCATGATGGGTGCTCACGCTAATGTGACCACACAGTCATGCGATTATGGTGAAGGTGAAACTTCCAAGGGTAAATCAGTTCTCGAAACTAACAACCCACTTCATATTGAGCGACCTTCTATCGAGACTATACCTCGGGTACCGAAAGGTTCCACAAAAACGTGCGACTATCAACCCTAATATTAGGGCAGCCCAAAACTACTCCATTGTCGAGGATCTGGCCCAGAGTCCATGTGCTATGTCCACGTTAGAGGTTCTCCAGTCGTGTCCTGCTCAACGAAGTGCCTTGCTATCGACAATGGGGGCAGTAGATCCAAGTAATTCCTTAGCTCTCACTTTTGATATGAGTAATGTCAAAAAGAGACTTCCTCATCACATGGCTTTTCAGATAAAGTCTACCTACTAGAAAACGAATATTTTTTGGACGGTTGTAGATGAGGGAGCTTCCACGTGTGTCATGTCTATGTCATGCTGGAAGGCCATTGGATCACCGTCGGTTGTTCCTTCGTCCACCCTATTGACAACATTTGATGTTCATTCTCATAGGCCATACGGGATTATCCCGGCCTTTCCTGTATGTGTTGGAGGGAAGGTCGTCAATATCGAAGTAGAGGTCATAGACGCTAACCTAGATTATAATCTCCTCTTAGGAAGGAACTGGGTATACGAAATGGATGCCGTTGTTTCGACTCTGTTTCGTGTCATTTGCTTTCCTCATGAAGGGAAAATTGTTAAGATTGATCAATTGGACTATTGTCCAGTCGATCCTCAAGCAAACTCTGACTCTACTGTTCCTTTAGTGGGTAACCCCCGTCTGCCTACTAAGAGTCTAGGAGTCGGGATGTACTCTTCATTGATGGGTACGTTTAATATTCCCCCTCCTACAGCTGGTATAGATACAATTTCATCCTCCAGGGATCCTTTACGGAGAGAGTTTGTTCAAACTCCTTATTCTTCGAATCCTGGAACCTTAGCTTCATCTGTGACCACATCAGGTGACGACAAGGTGGGAGGAATAGAATCTCTTATGTCTGCAGTAGAGCTTAGATGTGAATCTATAGATAACTCTACAGATAACCATTCTACTTCTTCCTCTGGGAAGGAGATAGATGGTGATGTGGCTCATTTTCGGACCTTTGATTCCACCTCTGCATCGGATTGCTCGGATATTTTTTTCCATCGGATGAAGTGACATTTGAAGCAATGATGTCCGTAGATCGACCTTTGGAAGATTTACATCGTCGGTTACACTTTCGTTCCCCTACGCATGAAGTCGAATCTCGGTCATCCAGTTCGACTAGTGATGTTTGTACGGTCCCTTTAGCTCCAACACATTCATTTTCCGAAGGAAGTATATTGATTGGTTCGATCATCGTACCTATAAACATCCCTAGGAGTAAGTTGGCGGAGCCCCCTGACGGGCTCTACCTAAGGAAGTGCTTTGCTTAGTTTTGGCCAGGCAATGGCTTCTTTGTATTTTATGTATAGTTGTACATATATCGTCGAGAGTTTTTCTGATATCAACACTTTTTGGTCTGCTATGGCAGGTGTTGATGGATGATTTGGTCTATTTTGGGTTCGCCGATGGTGCTAGTCGGCACACTCGGAATCTTGCTTCCGCAACTTGGGTACTCTATTATCCAACTGGTCAATTGATGGCATCAAGAGGCGTGTGCATCGGTCCTGTTTCAAACAATATGGCCGAGTATACTACTGTTATTAATTTATTATCCGAGGCAATCTCTCATGGGATCGACTCGTTGGTAGTATATCTTGATTCTCAATTGATAGTGTCTCAATTAAATAACATTTATTGGGTACGGGATCCATCTTTATATCTCTAATATTTAAGGGTGAGGTTGTTGCAAAGATCATTTATTTATATTAATTATTTGCACATTCCAAGATCTCATAATTGGTTAGCTGATTCTATCGCTAATCAGGCATTAGACTGGCACATCAATCATTCATCATAATAAAATCAAGCATCAAAAAGTCAAACTGTATATGTATATATATATATATATAAATATATATCGTAAATCGTCTCGAGTGTACATATGTGTGTCCAAAAAATATACAAAATTGGGACTCAAATGCCCATAATCATGTCCGGCATATCTAATGCCTCAGCTTAGGATGAACGTCTAAGTATGTCACTATAGCATTGGCCACATGCCAAAAAATGCAAACCCAGTCACGTGGCATGCCAACCACATGACGCTGCATATCCTCAGGAAGGTCCTCTATGACGGACATCGGTACTCAGCAACTCAATCTTGCCAAGTGTCGTTGGATGTTGTTTAGAGTCCATTCTGTATCAGTAGCCGCCTCTTTGGCTCCTCGGCCACGCCATCCATGCCGCAGGAATCCATCTGGTCGTACCGACCCGATGTCTGGAACATGATCATCATATCAATCATTTGAATCTCATCAAAAATATTTTTCAGAATTCATCATTATATTTGAAAAATCCAAAAAAAATCATAAAATCATAAAATATTACTAATCTCGCCCCATGCTGCATTCGGTGGTAACACTAGATCAGGATCTCCTCGGAAATCCAGCCCAGCATAGGGGTAGTCATCCACGGTGATGATCTGCTGATCCCACCAGGTGAAGAAGTCATCGTCGAAGGTAGTCCTTGGGACCTCCCCACCCCCCAGACATTTCATCAGATCAGCCCACTGGCCCATGCGTGGATCGCGTGGGGTACTGATGGAAACTGCTACCCTAGGGCAGAGTGCGGGAACCTTCTCAAAAAAGAAAGTACACAAGATGCTCCCATATCAAAAGTTTTTAGTCTGACCCCTCCTGATAGAAGTGAGCTGGCTCTTCATGTTGGCCAGAAGAGGAGTACACCAGTCGAACACAGTAGTGAGACAGTCAACTACCACGCTCATGTTTTGTCGTGATGCCTGATGCAGAGAGGATGATCCGTTCACTCGAGCCATGGTAAACAGGATTATCCTAAGTGATAAACTCGCCACATGTGTGATGGAAATCTGGCTCCCAACCTTCTTGGGATGTACCGGGCAGTATATCTGTACATAGTCCTCTATCGAGAGGCCACTCCGTGTCCTGCCCCAGGACTGTACTACCTCTCCCCTTCGGGAAAGGCCCGTGATAAAATAAATATCCTCCACTTCTACCCTGAGTGGCATCTGATCGATCATAAAAGCTTCCTCATCGACATCCCAATAATCAATGAGCATCTCAAGCAGACAGGTGTTCGCTTTCATATTTGGCAGTTTGAAAAATTTAAGCAAACCGCATCCCCGTAGGGCATCTAATGCTTCTGGACTGTTCATAACTTCATTGTCTACCGCTGCGTGCTCTCTTTCACGCCACTTGACAGGCATCCTAAGAAAAAATCGATTTAAGACCGTTAGTTTTTGTTTCAAAATGGTTCGCGGCTTATACGCGGGTCCCTGTGCACACAGTCGCGTATAGGGCCCGCGTGTACGTGGGTTCAATATTACCAACCCGCGTATACGCCGCGAGGAAATTTTGGACAAAAGTTCAACGGTGAAACATCAATTAAAAATCTTAAAACTTGTCACAATCAATTGCAAGCTAAGTATAAGAGTTACCTGGAGGTTTTCGACGAATTTGAACGGTTGAATCTGGCTGTGGGAAGTTTGCTCCTTTTGCTCCAAATCTTTTGCTCTCAAACTCAAATGGTAAAAATGGTGAGTCCAAAATGCTTTTTATAAGTTTTGAAAATGCAAAAAAAATTTCAACATTTTATTTTGTTTGGCCTCATGTGAATTTTAACTTGGGAGCTTGGAATGTCGAGATTGGTCTGTTTTTCAGGACATTTTGGATGATTTTCAGTTTTGAGGTGGTTCCATGACTGCTGACCCATCATGGCAGGTATCGTGTTCTCATTGGCATATAGGTTAGGGACACCATTTTTCCGTTGCATTATGCATACTAGCCTCCATTTGACTGATACATCTGCCATCGGGTTGATCCCATCGTGTTATGGTTCGTAAGCCATCTTCACTCGCAGATTCTTTAAATCATGACACGATGGTAGAGCCATCCTTTACATGGGCATCGTAGTTAGCACCTCACTAACATTTGTTGCCCATGCTGCTCCGATTTGAGTAGGCTCGGGAGTCCTCTGTAGTCCCGCCATGACTTATGCGTTGAAGACTCATTCCTCTTAGCCTCTCCGCTTTGTTCTGGCCTGATACCCTAGAGGCTCCTTTGTGTTGAGTTGTACTACTGCATTGCATGTTGACCACTTGCACCTTTTGGCCTAGAGCCGGCTTCACTTGGACTCATTTTTAAGCCAACTTTTGACCATGACGTCTACAAAATCAACCTTGCATACCTTTGACTTCTGCAGCTTGACACACCTTGATCCATGGAAGGAACATACCTTTGGGTGTCACTGACCAGTTTTCACCTCCCTGCATTGAGCATAGGAACGTTCCTTTCCCAGGAACTAGATCATCTGTTTCACCGACACTCATTCTTTCCACTGTACCATAGCATTCTTTTATTCTTTTTCCGGCTTAACAGAAAAAGACAAAAAAAAATTGAATATTCCAAAAAAGAGTGGGAACGGGACATTATTTCCATTTATTGTTGGCAGCTAGAGTCAGTCGTGTCGCCCTTGAACAAAGCACTCAAAACAAAGTCTCCTCCATATGGGTGGGATTTAGTTTGACTTAGGTATGCCAAACCTTGTTATTGAGTCAGTTCTCCCCTGATTGGTTATCTCTTCCAATCATATGGAGTGTTTGTTCGTGCCTCCTGCATAGCAAACTTATACAGAGTCATCATATGCTGCCACATAGTCACATTGAGTCGTGCTTTTGTTCAAGGGAAGTTAGCCTGAGTCGGCTTCTCTGCGGTGTCTCTTGACTCATTTTTCAGTCGGCCATCCCTGGTTATCAGTATCATGTCTATCATCACATTAGTTATATTGATCCTTTACTCGTGTCGGTTTGAGAAGGTCCCCATTGACTTCTTGTTGGCGGGTCTTGTCCTTATCGACGACGACATCTTGCTCTGAGGACAGGCCTAGAGCTGCACCCTGGCCCTATTTTCATTATTGATAGGTTACCTTGTGCTCAACATCGATCAGTATCATGGGTCTTTGACTGAGTGGTTTCCCTTGTGTTCGACGTCAGCTTACATTATCACACATTGGGATTCGTGCAATACCTTGGTTTCCATTTGATCCTATTGGTGGATACCTCGCCTCTGTGTCAGCTTTCATTATTGGTTGGTTCAGAGGGTTTCTGCCGTGCGCTAGCCACATCTTGTGTACGCCGGAAACGTACTTCAGTTGGGTTACTACATCTTTTTCGTCTGATTCCTTCCACATTATTGGCCTATGGGTTACACTCGCGCTAGATTGATGAAGGATGCCTTAATGCCTTCCTTCTAGTGGATCTTTCCCTATCGACTCCGACTCATTTCTCTGGGGCAAAGATCTAGAGTCCATTTAGCAGTACCTTGGGGTTTGTAGTCATTAGTGGCAGATCCTTCGCTATCGACAGTGGGAAACCATCATTGTCTCTTGATCGATATATTCTTACAGGTGTTCGACTCCAGCTCATCTATTCACACTTGTTAGATTGTACTGGGTACCTTGACGTTCATTATTGTTATCGGTGAGTAGTCTCACGTTTGTTAACGGTATACATCAATGACCGGTAATCAAACGGTTTCTCACATGGTCAACTTCAGATCATTTATTCCCATGGTGTAGAAATGTACCACAGCAGTCAGTTAAGACCTCAGGCTGTACCAGCATTCATTGGTTCACTTGACAGTTGCTCCTATTGCTGCTAGTTGATACCACTCCACTTTATATGTTGCAGTCCGTCATGGCAACATTCTATATGCTGGCACCTGAGTTTGCAGTGTAGCACCATCCTATTCCATCATGTTCAGTTGGTACCTTTTGGGGATTAGTCTTTGATATCAGTGATCCGTTGCATCTTTCAGCATCATTGACAGTCTTATATGTGATATTCAGACATGTACTTGTTCATTATGATCAGATGATCCATTATGTATCTTTCAGACATTTATACTTGTATACTTAGTGGATCCGCTTGTACTTGATATGCGGACATGCTTTACTTTTTTTGAGCATGGGTATTCCCACCTCAGACAGTGTTTCTTTCTGATCTCCTTTGGTGGCTTGGCAGGCTGAATTCTGGTGAAGTCCTCCTCGGTTTTTGACAGACTTCCTTTCCATGTACTCGCATAATATATTTCAGCCATCATGTACCCCTTCTGACCTCATATATTAGGGGGCATCTGTTATAGCTCCAAATCTCACTCTTATGGTTTGTGATGCTGTACTCATGGCCTAGGGCAACCCTCCTTCCAGACCTGATCCTAAAATTTAAAAACAGTGTTTTATCCCTTATACGCGACATTGCCCTGAGTTAAACACGTGTATACGCGGGTATGTGTATAGCCAATCCGCGTGTATGTATTAAAACACTTAAAAAAATATAAAACTCCTTATTTTCGGGCGGAGATCGCGGGTTTTACCTGCTGATCACCTATTAGTGCCCATGGCCCAACTGTTCCCAACCAACTCCTAACTAAAATACTACTTTGGAGATGGTATAAAAAGACCTCAAAGGGAAGGCCTAAGGGAGGAGAGAAGAGAGAGAAAGGTTATTATGCTGAGATTTTTCCCTTGACCAGGTCTGAAGTCCCTTGTGCCTTTTGCACTTCCCCCATTTTGTACAGGAAACCTTTGTTTCCTTGTGTGTTGATGTTCATCTACCATTTATGACATCATGGAAGGATTTTTGTTAGAGGCTTGAGGCCGGAAAGGATCCGGAAGGAAGCTTTGCTTGGAGCCTGCTGAAGGTGACTCAGGTGAAAATATTCCTTTTTATGTACTTTATTTGTCTATAATAAAAGAAACACATGTCTTGGTTCCCGAAATGAATCTTCTTTATGTTAATGATATTCATGTTTAGAATTCATATGTAAATGGTTGTTTGGATTTCATAACTAACTACCTTTCTTTATAACATGAAGATGGTTTCTTTATAAGTTTTTGTCCATGTACTACTGTATTCTTTGAATTGGTTGTTTTGCAGGACGAAATAGAAGAAGGGAACTCCAAGAAGGGTTTGGACCCTAAGGGCCTTCTCAAACGTATGACCAAAGGTACGTACCCTTATCATAGAATTTGCTTATAATAGCATAATGGCAGTATGAATGTATGTTTCTTTGAATAGATAACTTTCAGTCTGCTAGGGTTTCAACCCAAAAAGCCCTAGGGGAGCAATTCCCTCTATCAGCTCCACTATGGCAGTCATTCAAAGTTGACTCAGCTTCTTCCAAGGACACACAACGTTTAAGGATTGAATCAATCCCATGACGATATAAAGTATCACCAATGATAAGATAATTTTTAGCCAGGTGATGCAATTTACGGTGTTCATCCTTAGGAAAGGAATGAGGGAACTTTGAAGTCTAGGGATATATAATGATATCTCCATACCAAGGATCTTGTGAGGAGATGAGAAAAAGATGCTCATCTGGAAATGATGCTTCATAAAAAACATCTCCTTCACAAGGCAATTGCAAAATCAATTTTGCAAAAACCAAATATTTATTCAACTTAGCTAAAACAAACTCGAGATCAAACTCTTGCAAAATGTTAATCCATTTATTGTATTTTCCCCTAATCACTCGCCTACTGAGAAAAAATTGATAGGGGTTGACGGTAACCAATAGAAAGGTTTTTCTAAGAAAAATCTAATGACAAAGTCGCTCAACAGTGTGAATAGCTACCAAAACCAATTTCTAAACATGAGAATACCTATGTTCAGGACCAACTAAGCCACAACTTAGATAATAAATCACATGCTCCCAAAGATTATTTTCTTCTTGAACTAGAACCATACCAATAGTTGAATGTGCTACTGCGAGGTACAAGAGGAAATATCTTTTATAATCAGGTGGAATCAGAAGAGGAGTATAGGTCAATGCATTTTTGAAAGCATCGAATAAGAATTGATCGAATTTGTACCAAAAAAATAGAACTCCTTTCTTGATTAAACACATAAATCCTTTTGTGATCTCAACATAATTTACGATAAATATCCTTAAAAATTTGGCTTTTCCTTAGAGATTTTGAAGTTGACGGATACTTGATGGGGGAGGAAATTGAAGTATTGCCTCAACCTTGAAGGGGTCTACACGAATCCCTTCATTAGACACAATGAATACCAATAACCAACCAAATTTAACTGCAAAAACACACTTATTAGGGTTCAACCAGATTGTGTAGTAACAACATCTCTTAAAAACCAAATGGAGGTGTTTTGGATGTTCTTCTCTCTTGCGAGAGAGAGCAGCTAAATCATCCAAATATTCTTCAATTATATGCTTAATGTCATGGGAAACATAGCACATAGCCCGTTAAAAGGTAGCCCCAACATTTTTAAGGCCAAAAGATATTTTCCTGTCTACAAATGTACCCCAAGGGAAAATAAATGTTGTCTTATGTTGATCCTCAAGACGAATTGTTATTTGATTGTATTCAGAAAATACATCCATGAAGGAAAATATTTCAATTCCAATGCACTCATCGATAATTTGATCGATAAATGGAGTGGGGAAATTATCTTTAGGAAAGTCTTTATTCAAATCCCTAAAATTGATGCATGCTTAGATTGTTCCTTACTTTTTATCAATAGGTACTCCATTTGAAACCAATTCAGTCAAAGGAACATAGTAGATGAAACCTTCCCTAAGCAGCTTCTCTACCTCAACGTTAATAGTCGCAGTTTTCCTAAGATTAACATGTAAAATATTTTGTCGTACATGCTTTTCATTTTTGTAGGTCTTGATCTCATGTTTAACTATCAAAGGATTGATTCCAGGAATTTATTCATAAGACCAAGCAAATGCATCTTGAAACTCTTTGAAGAGATCGATATAGATTTTGATTTCTTCAGGGGAACACTCAGCTCCATTGAAGATATTCTCAATAAATTTTGGATTCCTAGAAATGTTCATCGAAATGGTTTCCTAAATTATATTAAACATGTTACCTTTGGCATAAATAAGTGATGGATCAAAAGGGTTTAAAACGTTATAAACATTTCCACTAGAGGAAGGACAAGACAAGTTTAATTCAACTTTACCCAAATCAGGGAGAAAATAGGACTGATGATGCAAATCATGCCATAGTATTTTTACACCAGACATTACTTTAAAAATTGCCTCATTGGATGGTAAAATAATATCAAGGAAATCCATAACCGAAGTGAAATCAACTATCCAGACCAAAGCCACATTCCCATCTACATCTCTCTGATGGGAGAGGGATGAGATAAAAATATGTAGAATTCACAATAGATTGATAAATAATTTCCGTTGTAGATATTGGATAAACAATTCCACCTCCTTGCCCCTCTTCTAATGTGGAATTAGGAGGGGGAAAGGGCCAAGGATCACAAAAATAATGAGTTCTGAAAGAAAATTGCTGAGGAACGATCCTAGAGGATTAAATGGCGTTTAAATGAGAAACAATAGATTGAATATCAAAAGTACCCATAAAGAAAGAATACATTCCAACTCCTAAATTATTGACAAGATGCTTGGTATTATTTCCCAAGGGAATAGTGGAGTCAGCAGATGCATTAGGGTCATTAGGAGAATAAGCTAACTGATCAAACATAAAAATTCTCCCTTCATGACAAAAGAATATGATGCGAAATAAAGACGAGACAATGGCATCCATTGTGTAAACCCAATTGTGACCCAAAAAAATATTATAATTGAGATTAGCATAAACTATCTCTAATTTCATATTAGCGACCTTTCCCCCTACAAAAATAGAGAAGGCAGGTAGAATCCCATGAGGACTATGAGAATGTCCATTGAATCAAGTTAAGAGAGTAGGAGAGGGAGAAAATTTAGGTGACCTAATAGACTTCCAACATGACATAGACATGACGCATGTGGAAGCCCCTTTATCAACTACAGTTTGAAAGATAGTATTCTTCTAATACATATATTTAATCAAAAAAACCATGTGATGAAGTATTCTAGTATTAAAATTTGACATATCAAATGTAATTACAATAGAATTATTTTGGTCTACTGCTCAAATCACGGTGAGAAAAGAACTCCTTTGTGCAAGACATGATTGGAGTACCTCTAATGCCAACATGGCACAGGGGATCTGAGTTAAATCCTCAACAATAGAGTATTTTTGAGCACCCCTCACATTAGGATTACAAGTTGAATGTTTTGAGGAGCCTCTTGGCATATGAGGTATAGGATCTACTATGGGCCTCTCAATATGAAGAGATTTTGGGATATCAGAAGCATTCCTAGCTTTAGAAGGCTCTACCTCTCCATAATCATGATCTCTTGTTAAAATATCAACATGAGACTTAACCACATATACATTCGATGTAGACTCTCCTTCCTGGTTTCCCCCTGTAAGGGTTCTAGTACTAGAATTCATGCCAACAAGTAATTGCTGCCCTTGGGGAAATGGATTGGTAAGGAAAACCTGGGAACTAGAAGAACCTTGCTAACCTGACAAGCACTGAGCATCCTGAATCTTAGGGAACAGATGGGTAAGGTGATCTGTGTTGCATAAATTGCATGGGAAATTAACTTTCTTCATAGATTCCTTTTTTCCTCACCAGTGTCATCATTGGGTTTATTAGAATTTCCCTTCCCTTCCTTATCTTTTTTCTTCACACATCCCTTATTCTTGCCCTTGGATTGTTGATTTCCTTTGGGATTTTAGGATTGGACATTGTTAACTGCTAAAGGTTGAAAAGGAGTAGACAAAAATGACGTATATTGTGTTGTAGAAGTAGATTGTAATGACAGTTGTTGTAATTGATTCAATAAACTTTCCACATTGATATTGATTGATCCTATAACTCCATCGGCATGGGAGCCTACTTTTGGCTTGGTGAGATTGATTTTCAATCTAGGAGCATCAGGAAAAATCTTATAGAGAACTCCCAACTAGGAATAGATGAGCTCTAATTGTTGGGCTCCGAAGATAGTATGTTCTTCAGTGAATACCGTAGAAAGTGGCACATCCTTAGAAATCTTTGGTTGCAATGATTTCAAAAATCATTCCAGAAGAAACTCATCATAGATATAGGCCTTCACCATTCTCTTCCCTCTGCACCACTCTTGAATGTGGTCAGAGATATGCGTAGCCTTGTCCTGCTCAAAATTGGTCAGAAGTTAAGTTCCAACATCGTAACGGGAAATCAATTGAAAATGGTTTAGAAACATTATGACTAATTCACGAAATGTAGAAAATTCCAACCCCCCCCCCCCCACCCCCAACTTGATGTACCATTTAGCTTTGTTTCTAGTTAAAGTGCGTTGGAATAGTATCAACCTAATAGAATCATTAATGAGGGAGTTTGGGGAGCACCATAAATGGAAAGTGGTTACCTAATCAGTCGAAACCTCACTAGAAATTTTGGTAGGGACCGGAGGCCAAGCTGGGTTATAACGGATCAGATCATTTGTTAATTTTGAAATATTTGGCAAATTAAGCATTGCCAAGAATGGTAAGCACAAAGGAATAAAAGAATTCCAAGTGGAATTTACAACATTTGAAAAAGAATATCCTGGGTTTTGAGAGGTACCAGGTTGCCACGGGTTACTCGTAAAAACACCTAAACCATAAGGAAAACCTTGTAGTCTAGGGGTATACGGAGGGTATCCACCCCTACTACAGGGTTACTTGTCATAGAAAAACTTCCTCCAAGTGGAACATTATATGAAGGGGAAATACCCTAATAAGGATTACAAGCTCTAGCTAAAGTAGGAAAATTTGTGAAGTACCAACAGTAAGGAAGGGCATACTCCCCCGTTGGCTAAATAAATGGAAAAAAATCCCTAAACAAAAACCACTCACAGAAGGATGTGCCAAGCCCTGGTTCCCTTGAAAAGGATTAATTTTTTGAGCATGACCAAAGAAATGCATTGATCCTAAATTCAATGATGGATTGGAAGGAGGAACATGTCCACTTCCAAATTGAAAACCTTGTAAAGGCACTGAACCAATAGGCATAGAAGTCGTAGATGTAGAAGCAACAAAGGGTAAAGCTGAAGAAATTGAGGAAATCCCACTAGTTAGCATTCTAAAAGGAGAAGATCTTTTGAAAGGAGTTGAAGGTTGGGTTCCCCCACTCAGAATCAGGATGGAGGTAGAGCCAACAACTACTGTACTAGGTGTAATAGTAGATATAGGAATAGCACCTCCTCCTACAACTGAGGAAGGAGTATGTACTCTAGTAGTATCGGCAAAGCCACTAAGATTGGAAATTGAAAAGAAAGAAGGAGAGTAAATATGGCTAGCCAACCTATGAGATAGAGTACCCACGTGTGATATGGCATAAGGAATATGAGAAGGAAGAGGTTCCATAGGAGTCTTAGGAGGCTCTGAAACATATTTAATTTCTACTTTGTCTTCTAATTGGAAGAGTACTCTAGAAAGCACCAAAGTGTTTCCATTCGAATTATGGACTAGACTAGGTTCACCCTGTGAAATAAGATCCCTTAGAAAAGGATCCATCTCTGTTGCATTGTCTAACACTAATTCATAAGTGCTAACAGAATTACTCCTATGCCTTCTAGGTGAAGGCTCGATACCCGCAGGTGAAACCCGCGAAGCCTTCTATACCGTTGAACAAGTCGGTCAACCAATTTTATATATTAAGAGAGATTAAAGACTAAAAACACCTATGGAAATCTAGGAGCATAGAGCACTCACCAAAAAGAGCCTAAAGATACAACCAAGCAAACAAATTCGAAGTATTTCCACTCTAGGTGATTCGAACTGGACACCATAATACAAGAAATTGAAGATAAGGATATCCCGAAGGTAGTTTGGGATGATCAGGGCCCAAGCCTACCAGTAAAGATATTTGAGGAAGTTATACTGACCTCTGGGCAATAGCCGTTGTCGGTGCAAGTACCCAATCTTTGCAAGGGCACCCTCTAGAAGTACTAATAAAGTGATGCAACGTCTATATCAGCTACCATAGGCATTTTGCCCTGCAGTCACTTGTCTAGTCCCTAAGAAAGGTAACTAAGGTCACCAATTCATGATCAGAAGCTGGGTGTAACATTCGTGGGTGCGTGATCCAATATGTAGGAGAGGGGGTATCTCTCTTTCCTGATCTTCACATGTCCTCGTGCTTAAATCACGTGTTACAAGAGATTTCCCAGACAACTTAACGATACTATATTTCCACTCTTTGGTAAACTTCTATACTTTCAATTCAAGTGTCCTTGGAGATTTTACTCTCCATACACCTATTCCAAGGCGCTAAATTCCCTAGACTAGTTGATGTTGATATGACAAAAATAAAAGTCTAGTTCATTTTAATTAATCATTTATTTTAATTGGTTATTATTTAGGACAAGGGAAATGGAATTGAAACTTATGGTGTTATGAAACAAAATAAATTAATATAAAACCTAGGCTACATGAAAATGAAACGCTTTTTTTTCTTCAATGAAAGTGATTTCTACACGGGTTCTACAAGAAAGCTAAGAAATAAAAACTCTTTTTCTTTTTCTTTTTAAGCATTCACACATTCAATACCTAACACAAACACTAAATCATGTCTAAAATGATACTTACCCTAATGCACACAAGAATGAAAATGAAATATTCATGTAAAGATAAGAAATAAACAAAGGTGAAATCAAAAGAAAAAGCCAATTTATCAAGCAACAAGAAGAAAATCTAAAATAAGTAGCACTCCTCAAATAAAAAGTACTTTTAACCCTAAAACAGGAATTCACACTTTTTCTAAAAGGTAAAAATCCAAAAAGTCAAAAAACCAAAGAAAAGAAATATATATAAAATGTTTTTCTTTTTCTTTAAAAGATTTAAAGACCAAAAGTTTCAGAAAGTGAAAGCAAGCATCAAATTCAAGACCAACAACAAGAAACATACTCAAATCCCACTAGTCACTAATGATCATAAATATTAAAAGACTAATGTGAATAAGAGACTAAAACACCTAGAATGATTTGGTAGGGAAGACACAAAGGATTTTGGAAATCAGAAAGATTTCAAAGAACTAAAATATTTGATTTACCAAAAATTGCAAACACCTTTCTCAAGAAAACAAAGAAAAGAAAAAACAAGACAAATTCAAGGATTTAAAAGAAGCAATCAAAAACACTGGGTTATAAAAAGGTTGAAGAACAACCAACTATCCCAAAAGAACAAAACAACCAAACACCTATTAAAGAAGTTCTGAAACCTATTTTCAGATATACAAAGCTTCAAAATTTACAAACCCTAGGTTGACATAGGATTTTCATAAAAGGTATTGAATAAAATGATAAAAATTGATAAAATGATACTTCTAGACCTCATTCATACCAGAAAGAGATAAGCAAACTTGGTCAAACCCCTAGCAAAGACAGAAATGAAAAAGTCCAAATTTTCATATTTGTATGTGACTTTCTAACTCCATAATCACGTATGTAAACGTCTGCGTCTAAAGATCCCGTGTATAGACAAGTTTATTAAAAAAAACGTGTATATGTGCTAATTTCTACAATAAAGGTGATGTATAAATGGAAAAATAGGAAAAAATAAAAGTATAGCCTTGATCCAAGGGATTAGGCTAAATGACCAGATTGCTTAAGATTCAAGAAGGCTGGAAAAGTCAAAAAACAACAAACCAAAACCCAAATCAAAGAATAACAACCCTTCTAGGAAATACTTGATGGTATTCCCCAACAGATTCACAAATTTTGTTGGAAGGAAATGTTCCCTAAGAAAGGGTTGACAACCTCAACAGAGCAGAACAAGATAATAAAAAAAGAGTAGTCAAGGAAGCATTCCAAACATATGAATTACTATATGTGGATTTGGAAACATACCCGAAGGTCCTATGTTTGATGATGTTCTTGTAGGGTCCAAACCCTTTGCTTCCTACAAAATGAGCAAGCCTACAAGTCAATTCACATAAGCATATATATGATAGATAATTCAATATGAATACATAAAATATATGTAGATCATCATATATAAGCATATAAAATACTATTCAGGATACAATAACATATCAGGAACAAGACATGAGCTTCTAAATTGATTTACAATAGTAGGTATATGATCCAGGTAGATCTCAAGACACCAGGGGCATGAAAAGGCTCAAAATTCAAAGTGGCAGAAAGATAATTAACTTGACATCAGGTTGAAGTGCTCATTGCCCTGATTCCAATGGTGCGAATGTCACTTCAATCCCAGTCTATATGGAGAAGATAGAAGCAATCAAAGTTGAGGGTTGACTTACCCATGTGGCAGGCTTAAAGGAGACACAATTTTGACCAAACTCGGCCACCAGATTCCGGCCAAACTGGGCCAATTTCTGGGAGAATTTGTCACTCGGTTAATTTGTCTCCTTCGGTCCAAATATGAATTTTCGAGAAGGCTCCAATTGGTTATGAAAACTAAAAAAAATATATAAAAAAATAGGCTAATGGGCCACCACCCCTGCCGGCCTTCCCAAATGTCATAAAAAAAATGTATTATATGTTGGGGTGGGTAGCCATGACCCTGCCACCCCGGGATCCTCCACATAGCATACAACAAAGGTTAACGGTGGGGGCACGGGCTTCCAACCCCGTCGCCTGCCACCTCACTCTTCTCAAACAAGCTGCGGGCATATATATAATGGCCACCCCATTTAACATAGATGCGGGAACTATGTAAACGGCCACAGGAGTTTGGAAGGGGAGCGGGCCACCGGGACTGGAGGAACCATCTCCCAAAACAAAGACGTGAATCCTATAATAGCCTGTCATTTAAATATTATCCGTTGGTTTGACTATATAAAATAGGTTGCATTTATTTTATAACATTCATTTAATACTTACTTGCCAATTTTTAATAACAAATAGTGATAAAAAGGGAGGGGCGGGGTTTGACCGCCCAACCCCTCCCTAACCACTTGCAATTTTTACCAACGCTCCAAATGGTGGTGGTTGGAAAATCCACCCAATCAATAATATAAAAAATCATTTTTTTCTCAGTGTGGGACAGAGGAGAGCAGGCATGAATTTCGAGACTGCAGGTGGCAGAACCTTGAACAGAGCTGAAACAGGGGGTGGAACCTTGCCTGAGCACAATTTCCAGGGGGTCAGTTTTGGTCTGGTGTCAAAATTGGGCAAGTTTTATATTGATTTTGAACCTCTTGGCGACAAGAATTCAATGGTGATGCTAATTTCTACAACATAGCTCTCCATCTCTCGGCCATTTTCCAGAATGGAGGTATAAGACTCCTTTTTGTAATTGATGATTGTATTCTTCTTTCTCATGCCATTTAATGAATGAAGGCCTCCCCATTGATTGAGCAAGGCCCGGAGACATAGTCCAAGTCAGACAAATTTTTTTATCAAGCCTCTTTTCTTCTTTCATGCTTTTTGTGTTTCTTCCTCTTCTCTCATGTGCACATTAAATTTCTATGGTTAAGCTACAATTTCTACATGTGATTTTTTAATACATCTATAAGAAAAAGATCTTGGATCAAGTGGCATCAGAGAAGGTCTTTTTAGATGTGAATTGCATGTTTGTAGGCTAACAATAAACAGGCTCCGAAGAGGCGAAGGGGAACTAAATTCTTTTGATCTCGAAGCGGCACATGCACATCGAAGGAAAAGCATGGCAGATGAAGAGGCTCGTTATGAAGAGGAGGTAAACTTCCGCAAGAATTTATATACACAATGGCAGATCGTGTTGAGAAGCTATTTTCAAGACTTGAAAAACTTGAGAGTATAGAGAAAAGAAATCCAGAAGGACAAGGCTCAGTGCACGGAGATGATGGAGGAGATCTACCTCCTCCTTCCACGAGTGAAAGTTCTTCTTCCTCCCATCACCATCATCATAGAAATTCAAGGGATGTGCATAAGAAACCTTTCTTTAAATTAGATGTCAAATTTGATCTTCCCATGTATAACAGTGAAAGTAATGCACAAAAGCTTAGTAATTGGATTAGGCAGATTGAGATCTACTGCAGGATTCAACAAATTGCAGAGGACGAGGCAAAGATTCAGTTGGCCTCTCTTCGGCTGAGTGGAACCACTCTCATCTGGTGGGAGAGAAAATTACGAAGCGGTAAGAGTGTGGGTAATCTTCCTTCCTTATGGCCTAGTTTTGTTTCTGCATTTAAAGAACAATTTTATCCCTTGGGTTATAAGAAAAAAGCCTTAATGTAGTGGAAATACTTAAGGTAGGGCAGAGATCAAGATGTTCAAAGATTTACCGAGGAGTTTAGAAAACAAGCACTTAATTTTGGCTTTGCACTTAACTCACCTGAAGTAGTAACTAAGTATATTGAATCATTACATAGTTACATTATACATTCATTATTATTGTTTGAACCTACTACCATTGACTTGTCAGTGTAAAGGCCATTCATCTGGAAAACAGGGAAACACATGGACAAGATGACCATTCAAAGAGAACCACAACAGCCAAGATAAGGGGAGAAAAGCCCTCTTGTATACATTGTGAGAAAGAGGGGCATGACGAAGAGAATTGTTGGAAGTTGCACCCTGAGCTGAGACCTGAGAGGAACGACAAAAAGGGGAAGCAGAAGATCGTCACCAGCGTGAAACAAAGCCAAGATTCTGAGTCAAAGGAAGATGAGAAGGTCACAGTTATAGGATTTGCACGAGGTAGGCCCATTGACTTAGGGTCTGATTCTGGCGATGAGACAAAGTTTGCAGCCCTTGGTATCGCGGCAGGAGGACTTGAAGATTAGCATTTTGATTCTGGAAATGAATCAAGGATTTCAACTGACATAATGAAAAGGGCACTCCCCGTAGCAGGACTCCAAGGACTTGAGGAGATCAACCACCACATCCAAGTAGAGAATGCTGAGCTAAGGAGGCTTCTATAGGAGGCAAGGGAAGAAAAACAAAGATTAGTACGCCAGTTGCAAGCCAAGGATGAGGCCTTGGAAAATCTTCAACATAGCTATCTGGAGGTAAAAAGTGATTCTCTGATTTCATATGATTTTCATGATGATGGATTTGTTGCTTTTGAAAAACATACTACAGGGATTGGATCCAAACTATTGAAGAAGATGGGGTATCAAGGAAAGGGCCTCGACATCATAAACCCCATCAAAGTCAAGGAGTTTCCGCGTCATGTAGGACTTAGATACACTAGAAAGGAAATGGGGGAAAGCTCCAATACAGCTAGTAACCAGCCAATGACAGATGATGAAATTACTTCCTCACAGTCCAGCGATAGTGAGGGCTCCATGAACACTTATCAATGGAATACCAGGGAAAGTGCCCCAAGGTAGCCCCAAAAGTTTGGAGGAAAAAGAATCATTGTAGTCATTACAACAAAGAGGGACACCAACAAACCACGTTTCCGATGCTCTATGCTCTGGAAACATCGCTAGAGGAGCTGAAAGGTGAACATGTTCAATAAATGAATCCACCCCATTCACAGTGGTCTGCTTTATTAAGTTGGTTTTTTAAAGGGTAGTAGCTTGTTATGGCCACCATTGTAAATCATACGTTGCAAGTAAATGTAAAAAATGATGGTGTGTTTCCCATCACTTCAAGACACAATGATGATATTTTGGCCTTTCCTTATTAGTATTTGAGGCATTAATTACTTCTATGTAATCCTTGGCCAATGAGTGTGTGCTATGAACTCTTGGCAAGGAAGGGTTGTTGAGTAATGTGTTGTGTGCATGATTGCAAGAATGTACCAGTTTTGAATGCAGGTGATTGAAAGTGTGGATTGAAATAGTGTGCTAAGTGTAAATTTTTTTGGGGTCCAAAAGCTCTTCAGTGGGGAGGATTGATCTAGGTGGATATTAAGACACCAGGGGCATGAAAAAGGATCAAAATTCAAAGTGGAAGAAAGACAATCAACTTGACATCAGATCGAAGTGCTCATTGCCCTGATTCTAACGGTGAGAATGACACTCCAATCCGAGTCCGTATGGAGAAGATAGAAGCAGTCAAAGTTGGGGGTTGACTTACCCATGTGGAAGGCTTAAAGGAGATGCAATTTTGACCAAACCTAGCCACTGGATTTGACCAACTTGGGCTAGATACTGGGTGAATTTGTGGCCCGGTTAATTTGTCTTCTTCGGTCCAAATATGAATTTTCGAGAAGGCTCCAATTGGTTATGAAAAATAAAATATAAAATATAAAAAAATAGGCCGACAGGCCACTGCCCCCATTGGCCTTCCCAACTGTCATAACAAAAATGTATTATATGTTGGGGTGGGCAGCCATGACCCCGCCACCCCGTGATCCTCCATACGGCATATAACAAAGGTTAACAGTGGGGGCGCGGGTTGCCAACCCCGTCGCCCGCCACCTCAAGCTTCTCAAACAAGCTACGGGCATATATATAATGGCCACCCCATTTAACACAACTGCAGTGACTATGTAAACGGCCACAGGAGTTTGGAAGGGGAGCGAGCCACCGAGACCGGCATAATCGCCTTCCAAAACAAACACATGAATCTTATAATAGCTCGCTGTTTAAATATTGTTTGTCGGTTTGACTATATAAAACATGTTGCATTTATGTTATAACGTTCATTTAATACTTGCCCGCAGATTTTTAGTAACAAACAGTGATAAAAAGGGAGGGGTGGGGTTTGACCATGCGATCCCTCCCTAACCACTTGCAATTTTTACCAACGTGCCAAATGGTGGTGCTTGGAAACTCTGCCCAAACAATAATATTAAAACTCATTTTTTTCTCAGTGCAGGACAGAGGAGAGCAAACACAAATTTCGAGACTGCAAGTGGCGGAACCTTGAGAAAGTTGAAACAGGGGGTGGAGCCTTGTGTGAGCACATTTTCTAGGGGGTCATTTTTTGTCTAGTGTTAGAATTGGGCAAGTTTTATATCCATTTTGCACCTCTCAGTGACAAGAATTCAATGGTGATGCTAGTTTTTGCAACAAAGCTCTCCATTTCTTGGCCATTTTCTAGAATGGAGGTATAAGACTCCTTTTTGCAACTGATGATTGTATTCTTCTTTCTCACGCCATTTAATGAATGAAGGCCTCCCCATTTATCAAGCAGGGCCCGGAGACGTAGTCCAAGTCGGATGAACTCCGTTATCAAGCTTCTTGTCTTCTTTCATGCTTTATGTGTTTCTTCCTCTTCTCTCATGTGCACATTAAATTTCTATGGTTAAGATACAATTTTTACATGTGATTCTTTAATACATCTATAAGCAAAAGATCTTAGATCAGTATAGGAAAGGTACAACCTGATCCAAGCCAAAGCACCGACGAAGCCTTCCCCAGATCCATCCAACCTGAGCCACGAAGAAAACCTCTCTAATAAATTAAAGGAGATGTTATAATTATGATGAACATATCTGGAAAGGAAGCTAAAGTTTCCATAGAAACTGGGAGTGCAGGAGGCACAAGAAAATTAGATTTGATCTGGGAGAAAAATGGGTATAATGTTGATATCCCTTCTCTTGTGTATTTTAGAGCTACCCAAGGGGTGTATATATACCACCTGAAATCAGCTAATTCATTTGTCTTACGGTCTCCTATAGGTGGGCTCTCAATAAAACCCATGAACCCCACTCGAGAAATAGCATTTTATTTTATTTTTTAATATTTTAAAATGTGTACACAGGTATAGAGTTATAGGAACCGTGTATGTATGCAATTTACTATGGGAATAATTGCGTATGGAATTTGAAATATTTTTTTTAATATAAGATTAAGTCTACATGGGAAAAGGTTGCCCAATGACATATAAGAGCATCAAGTCTACAAGAGTGCTAAATGATGATATAACAATAGTTATAGTATTTATATGTTAAATACAAAATACTTATGTTTCTATAATTGAAAATGAATTTAAAAATAAAAAGTTTAGTTATGGTTACAAATTTTATTGTTTTTATGTAATAGAAAGGAGGTTCTTTCATGCCAATAGTTATAACAACTGGTGAAGATTTAATCCTTTAGATAGAGAGATCTGAATTCTCTAGCATTCTAGTTAGATGAAAAGTCATAATCTTTGGGGTTTTGTAATTTATATTTCAAGTAATCATGACATTATTTTTTTTTTTGACGATAGTGGTTGCATGGATGAAGTTATGACTTAGTAGGAATTGAGTAGTTTTTAAACTACTGCAGTTGAGGAGATCATTCTATATAACTATTCTTACATGTAAGTCATAAATTTTTAGATTCATTTTTACAATAGGAAACTCGGTTACTAAGATATATTTCTAACTTATGATGATTTTACAATGGTGATGCAAGGAAGAAAAAAAGCTAATTGCAGTAAGTAATCATGTCACTAGGATATTAGGAACTCTTCGTAATGTTTTCGAGAAACATGACGACATGTCTAATGTATGGGCCTCTAGTTAATAATGTTTGAATGAAATATTATGCTTTTCTTGTAAAATATCAACAATGGACAATGGATGGAGTCTCATGTTTCCATTTAGTGAGGGATGAACTTACTCGCAAAAAATTAATAAAATAAATGTTTTCTAGTTTTTCCCTTCAGGGTTTCTAGAATAATGTCATATGCTAGTTTTTCCCTTCAAGGTTTCCAAAATAATATCGATGTTCATTTGTGTGTTTGTATAATTGGTTGCCTTGATGATATTTTCACCTTTCATATGGTTGGAAATTATATCATTCATCATTTTTTTAATAAGACCTCATTAATTGAATGATGATAATGTTGAAAAGTTGTAACTGGCTACAATATGACAACAAGTTTAACTAATTATTATTCCTTTACATAATTCACTATTCCATTTCTATCGTTATTTCACTTAGTGATTTTGATTATATCATTTAATGATTAGATTAAGAGTATGTGATAATTAATTCATGGGATGCTACATGTTGTTAAGGCTTGTAAAAAAATATTAATCCTATGAATTTTGTACGAGGTATACCAAAGGATGTTACAAGTGGTATCAAAGCTAGGTTGCAACACTAACAACTTTTGGGTTTCGTAAGAATGAGGAGTAGTATGAGTATGATGTTACATGGTGAAAATCAGGCATGCTATTAATAATCTATTTGAATAATAGTGTTAATCACTGCTTTGAAGAATAATAGTGTTAATGACCTCTTTGAAGAATAATTGTGATGGTGGCAGTCAGTTTTTATGTTCAGAAAAAAATGTTCAAAATTGTGTTTCATTTGATTATAATTAAATTATGGACATTTTTAACATTGACACAGTAAATAGTGATAGTGTGGATTAACATTGACTACCAATCTTTGTATCCATACTCTTGTGGTAATGTTTAATGATGCATTAAAAAAAATGCTTTGAATTGCAGTGCGTTTCTTACAATTTTTGGAAAAGAATGAATGCATGAATTATTTTTTCAATAATGGAAACAATGTGATAGTGAAAGAGTCTAGGAAGGCATGGGTTGTCCTTGATGTTTTTGACACCATGCTAGAATATTTATAAAACATTAAAGAACCCTCTTGGATGTTGGGAATAAGTAATGAGTCAAGTGGTAGGTCTTGTTGAATAAAATGATGCTTTATATGATTGTAATGACTAACAATTGATTGTATTTTGTTGTGGAATTACCTTAAATGTCGATTGAATATATTAATCTCTGGTGGCATTGTCAATTTAGTAAATTGCACTATTCTCCCGTGAATTATATAGGTATGACATCATTTTTGTTAATTGCAATACTAACATATTGTATGCAATCTGCTGATAAACTATTAGACTTATCTTTGAAGGTATATTGCAATAAGTTTACGCATCATTTGGATTTTTTTGGGAAGTTATTGATAAAGTGTAAACAATTTGATAATCGTAGTTCATTCCCATATTATTCATTTAATGGTGACATTACATTATTTGAATTTGACTTTGTTATTGGCTTCTAAATTGTTACTATTATTTTTTATCGACGCTTAGTTTCTAATGGTAAATTAGCATTCTTATATGTTGAAAATTTTTATGGGTAATTATAGGATTTTATGCGTATTACGATAGTATGCAAGAAATATTGATGGCTATAAAAGTGAATATTTGTTTAACCATTCATAAGAATTACTATATTTCTTGGATATCACAAAGAACATAGATCGTGATAGAAGTAATTCCCTATAAGGTGACTCATTTTATATAATTGATTTGTTCTGTCAATCATAAGGAACATAAATGAAAAAGGTTGTGGTCTTTTATATGAATTAAGAAACAATGCATAAATGGTCACTAGTGTGATAATAGTAGAAAAAATTATTTAATAGCTTATTAAATAATGTATTGTCCAGTAATGGGGACGTATGTGATGAAATATGTTATATATGTTCTATAAATTTAATGATAAAACTAGTAATAGCTAGGTGTCGCTTGTTATAGTTATTGTTCAAAATTTAAACATGACAATGTAATTCTACAAGTTGATATTTCAATGATGTTGTTAGTATGAATGAGCCTGTATACATCATGTGTTTATCAAAATATTGCATTTTCATCCTTTGAAAATTCATCCAATTTGTGTGCATTTTTTTAGTCAAACTACATATTAAACCTAATTAGTTAGGTCTATTATCATTTATAATTGTGGTGTCTTCTTTGTCATTACTAAATAGAACTTTCTAGATGACATTTTGTATTGATTCACATTATTGACTTCTTTGACCAAAAATGTTTGTGTGATAGACTTAAGTTAGTAATGATGCATAATGCATTATGGTTGGGTACATGTGCAGGGAAATGAAATATCATTTTGAATGGATTAGAACTGTGGTGGGTGATAATTTTTGGATCAAAATGGATAAATCTATTAGAAGGTCCTATTTACCTTAATTGTTGTTATGGAAAACATCTTTGTGGAAACTTTGTTTTTAATTCCTTCATATGTATTGTTTGGAAGATGTATCCTTATTTTGTATTCTTAGTCTTCATGCATGGAAATTGTTAATGTAAGTGAAAAAATTGATAGGACCAATACTTTCTTACTTTATTAAAGTATTGAGAAACATTGATGCATGTAAAAATTAAAAATGCACCTTGAGTATATTTGACAAGATCTTTTGTAAGTAACATGATATTGTGAAGTGTATGATTTTATGAAGAGTGGTTGTGACTAATGTTATCAATATGAGTAATCAAGGGTAGGTTAATGGTAGCTAATGATCTCACTAATATTTTGGTAACAAGAAACATAAGAACTAGTGAAAGGTAAAAGGTGAATCCAAGGGTGAAAACTAGAACTCATTTTCCTCTGGTTTTATTCCAGGGGCGTGGATTTGTTTTTTGCAAGATCAACTTTGGTTTGCCATATAATTGAGTACTAGGAAATCCATATGAATTACCAATCAATTATCATGAACTAATTAGTTCGTTAATTCTTGTCTTATTTTCATCCTCTCTTGCCTTATATTTATCCTCAAAGTATTAATGCATCCATGCATTTTAATATAATAATATTTTCCAAGATATTGATCGTAAATACTAAACACTTAGTCAAGATTTAAAATTAATGTACATGTTTTTGTTATAGGGATATTATAGCTCCACCCCTTAAAGATCATCATAATCATCGGTATTCATCTCTTCTTCTTTTAGCCATCATTATATTTTCGTCCAATCTTTATCTCCCACTAGAGATTTATATTTTCATATATA
Organism: Pinus tabuliformis; assembly: GCA_031772625.1. Lineage (NCBI taxonomy): Eukaryota > Viridiplantae > Streptophyta > Pinopsida > Pinales > Pinaceae > Pinus > Pinus tabuliformis. The sequence goes on along the minus strand of CM062808.1, from coordinate 735,544,458 downwards.
TTCCTTTTATATTTTATAATCCGTCATTTAGAAAATCTTTCACAGATGGCATCTATCTCTAGTCATGATAGTCTGTAAGTAGAACATTCAAAAGGGGATCCTTCCCCTCACAATATTCTTGGAAACCAAGGCCACTCTACATAATATTTCAATTACACATTGTCTATCAGCTTTGGAAAGCACTTTAAGAGTGGTTTATTAGCCCAACAACAAGCACCTTTGGTATTTTATCATCCCCAAGATGATACCCAATGGAATATTGACCAAGGAATCAAATTAGTATTCCTCAATTGTACTCACATTAATTTAATCACAATATTTTCAACTATTAATCGTTGATGTAATTCCAAGTTCTAATCACAATATTTTTAACTATTAAACATTTATGTCATTCTAGGTGAAATCATTAAGCACAATACCTCTATAAGTACTCAAAGAGCATATAGTCCTTTAATAATAGGAATTATCAAAGTAGCCATTTTTGCACAAAGTCCATACTGTCCTAGCCCCTGCTAACATTAGGGGAATTTTGAGGTCTAAAATGGGCCTCCTAAGAAAAATGTACAACCAAAATAAAATTTATAAGAACCAATAGGATTCAAGATAATGATGTCAATCATGGGGGATGATTCACCATTTTTGGAGTAAAAAGGTAAAAAAAATAAATAATAATAAAATAATAAAATAATTTTTTCAACTCGTATTTTCAACTTATCTCCCTAAGGGTTTACTCAAATTTTGAGTAGGAGTACTCACTTTTTCATGTATTTCTCATTTTTCATGAATCAAGGTCCATCAAAAGTATGCAATATGGGTACTCCTTAGATGAGTAATCAAATTATGCATCCAACGAGTGTTGTTGCCTGAAATTTGAGTAAACCCATATGGAGATAAGTTGAAAATACGAGTTGAAAAAATAGTTTTTTCCCCCTCTAAAATATGATGATGTAATCTAATCTAATTTTATTATTTCCTCTATTATTTTATAATTTTCTTAGGAGGCCCATTTTAGACCTCAAAATTCCCCTAATAAGACATTCACAAGTCTGGTATCATGAATCCTTGGAAATACAATAGAGGCAACTATTGAACTATAATTCCAATAGTTCTTCCCCAAGTGTTAGTCTCCTTACTTCTACGAAAGAGTTAAAAATCAATTATGGTCCAAGAAAGGGACAAGAAAACACATATAAAGGAAAATTATTCCATTTTTCCAGTAGGGATAACCCTGTTTCATGGATGTGACCACCAAAATCTAACCTGATTGGAGATAAATGTCATGGGTGGAAGATGCATGAAAAGGATTGCAAGAGATAAAGGTAATCAAAATTAGAAGGTTCCAGAGTGAGATAAAGATCAGACATATACACAAAACTAGCACGATGCTACTTGAGTTGAGGAGGTGTAAATATGTGAAATATTTCTGATTAGTTTCCTGGTAGGAGAAGAGCCTAGCACTCTGGGAAGAACTACTAGAACTGTAGTTCAACGATTTCCTCTATTTTATTTCTAGGAATTCATAATACCATACAGGTGAATGTCTTTATAAAGGTCTAGGATAGTCTGAATTTTGTGTAATTATGTCTACCTTGATCATTCTTGTGATTAGAGGACTATATTCTCTCTGAGTACATGTAGAGATACCGTGCTTAATGATTGCACCTAGAATTACATAACTAATTAATAGTTAAAAATATTATTATTAACACTTGGAATTACATAAATTATTTATAATTAAAAATATTGTGATTAAAAATAATGTGAGTAACTTGAGGAATACTAACTAGATTCCTTGGTCAAATGACATTGTGTATCAACTTAGGGATGATAAACTACCAAAAGTGCTTGTTGTCGGGTTGATAAGCCACTCTTAGAGTGCTTGAAGCAACTGATAAACTAGATATGAGTAAAATATTGTGTGGAGTGGCCATGGTTTCCAAGAATATTGGCAGTGGAAGGATCCCCTTTTGATTGTTCTAGCTATAGAACTATCATGGCTAGAGATAGATGTTATGAGTAAAAGATGATCTAAAAAATGGATTTTGGAAGATAAAAAAATATAAATGAAAATGTTGACACCTAATCCTTGACATCGGGAGACGAACTAAACAGTCTCTCCCTCATGTATATAATGAGGACCTACCTGATGGAATAATACAGTTAAATTTATTTTTTCCCTATGGAGTTACTGCCTGGCCTAACATGGTATCAGAGCTAGCTCTTTTTAGCCTTTGTGTCCCTTGTAACTCCCTATCTGATCTCCATATAGCTGAGGAACTCCTCCATAAAATTAGCTGCTCCTGACATGGTAGCTGCCCCACTGTCCATACTGCCCATATTGCTCCACTATCCAGCACTGTCCATCGTGTTTGACTGTTCATAAACGTTTCAAAAAAAGGGGCGTTGTACTGACATAAGATAAGCATTGTCCTGTAAAGAGGGCATTATTGCACCTGCCGCCTCCATTGCATGAATTGCTTCACCGCTCTCCACCAGAACCTATTCTGATTACTCGCTATTCTGGTTTCAAGTCTTGGTTTGTTCAATTTCAAAGTTTCCTGCAGTATTGGCGTGTTGCTGTATAGAAACGTATTTTGTTTCATGAACATTTTCATGAATGTCTTGGTTTCATTTTCATTCGTTTGCATTCGTTTATATACGATTTTTAACGCTGCCTGAGATTTAAGGAACCCCCGCAAACTCCATTCCACCATGTCCATGACGATATAAATCTCGTTAAAATTTCAGAAACAGTTATGGGGCTATAAATGGCACAGTAGCCACAAACGTGGACATTTTGGGTGCTCTTCTCCTTGCAAGCCCAAAGTCACATAATTTTGTTCTCGTCGTGTCAAAATCGAATAGATTTTTAATACTGTCCTGGCCTGTAAGCCGATATTTTTAACGCTGCCCTGGCCTGAACACAAGTGTTTTGAGCCGAGATTTTTAACGTGGGCCTGACATGGCGCAGAGGAAGCATTTTGTCTCTTCACTTGTTTGAATCTAAAGATCGGCTTGATTTCTCTTTCTCTGCAATGATACCAGAAGTTTTGGCAGAATGGCACTGATATGTTAATTGAGTTTTGAAGAAGTCGAAAGGGTATCGAGATCGTGGAATGATTCCCAAATTGTGATGTCGTCACTGCTCCAACTTTGTAGAGCTCGCGGTTCATTTCGTTGTTACTCCAACTTTGTAGAGCTCGCGGTGAATGATTGATTATTGACTGTGATATGAATTAAACAATCAAAATCATTTCCCACAGACAACGTCGCAGTGTTTTCTTTGGTATATTTAATATCATTTTTTTTCTTTGGTATATATATATATATAAAAGATTCCAAGCCACTATTTTTGGTATATAAAACCACTGACATTTATATGAGGTGGATTTATATAATGATGGATTTATGTGGGTCACATGGTGGATTTGAAATCTTTTGAGAATGCCCTTTTGAGTACAATTTTACTGTATATTGGCAGAAGTATTTTTCTATCAGCAGAAGTATTTTTTTTATAGAATGCATTCAATCATATCCATGGTGGGAATAGTTCTCACTGGCAAGGAGAACTATCCTGAATGGTCCTGGATGATAAAACACACCCTCATTTTCAATGAGTTGTGGAAAGGAGTGTGTGTCGGAGAAGGAGACAATGACCCAGTACAGCCTACCTTAGACAAAGAGCTCGTCATTTGGGAAAATAAGAACAGCAAAGCTTATGCATTAATCGCAGCATCTGTAAATGAAGAGGTGAGTCGCCATATTTCGTCATATTCAACTACCTTTGAAGCCTTACAAAAGCTGAAAGAACTCTATGACTCACATTCTGCACTTGAAGTTGTCCAACTCATGATTAAACTCTTCACTCTTGAACTGCAAAATAATGATCCTCTTGCTCTTGCATCTGAAGTAAAGTCTATAATGCATGATATCAAATCTACTAAGGTTGAATTTGATATTCCTCTTATCACTTTTCTCAAGGCACTTTATCCTACTTACTCCAATTATCTTGAGTCATTGCAAGCAAATGGAAATCTCAAAGATATAACCTTTGACTCTCTTGTGAAAAAGTTTGCTGAAAGAGAGAAAGCTTTTGGAAAGAAGATAGCCCCTGAATCTTTTGAAGATACTGTGTGCCTTGATCATTAAGAAAGCATTTTGCTCAAGATTCTACAAGAGGAAGAGGTGGACGAAGAGGAAGAGGAAGATATTTCAAAGGCAGGGGGGGCAGACATTCTCAAGGAGAAAAGGAAGATTTGCATTGTATTCACTGCAAAAGAAATGGATCACATGATGCCTCTGCATGCAAGCTACCATGGGACAAAATTGAGCATAAAAGAAACCAACAGAAAGGTAAAACTGATGATACAGACAAAGGTAAAGCACCTAAATCCGCTCACTATGTTGAGGCACAATGTAACATTAGAGTAAATGAAGATTTGTTTAATGCTTCACTTGCTTCTTGGAAAAATGATTGGTTGCTTGATTCAGGAGCAACCTGTCACATGACTCATAGAAAATATTTTTTTGAAGATTTCACTGACAATGTTGATGGAGCAGTATACTTTGCAGATCAATCAAAAATCAAGCCATCAGGGCTTGGCACAATCAGGCTTAAACTGCCTAGTCTTCCAGACTTTCTTCTGCATCATGTTCTATATCTCCCACAACTGGAGAGAAACTTGCTGTTCCTGGTCCACATCCGCCAGTAAGGTCACTCCATTCATAGGTTTGATGGCAAGCTTGAGGTAAGAAAAGCATCTAACCACTCACTTGTCATGAGGGGAATAGAAGAAGAAAGGCTTCTCAAGCTGCAAGGAACCTCTGCTTATGCACAACATTTCTCATAAAATTGTCATTATGAAGAAGGTATACTTCCATCACGTTTATTATGGCTTGCTAGATTTGGACATTTGAACTATGACAGTCTCCGCTTATTGAAGAAAAATGGTGTTGCTGGTTTGCCTACAATTCCTAGGAAACTTAAGCAATGTGATGCTTGCATTCTAGGAAAGCATAGCAAACATTCTTTTCATGATTCACATTCAAGAGCACATAGGAAGCTTGAACTCATTCATTCAGATTTATGTGGTCCAATGCTTGTTCCTTATGCAAATGGAAATAAATATATCATGACATTTATTGATGACTACATCGGAATGTGTTGGGTTTATTTATTGAACAACAAATCTGATGCTTTTCAAACATTCAAGAATTTTCATAAATGGATTGAAAATGATGCACAATCTCATATTGGGTCTATTCGCACTAATAATGGAAAAGAATACACATCAAATGAATTTGAAAAATATCTTCTCCAACATGGGATCAAACATCAAACAACTGTGCCTTATAATCCCCAACAAAATGGTGTAGCTGAAAGAATGAATAGGACAATCTTAAATATGGCACAATCCATTTTTTTTCATTCAAAAATGTAAAGATAATGTTTTGGGATGATGCCATTCTATGTGCTTCATATATAAAGAACAGATTTCCATCTAATGCTATAAGAAACAAGACTCCTTATGAAATGTGGTATGGACATCTTTGGTAAAACATCTCAGGATCTTTGGTTCCACCTGTTATGCTTTTATACCAAAGGTACATAGAAGTAAACTTGGTGCTAGAAGTTGTAAGTGTATCTTCCTGGGGTATTCAAACACCTCCAAAGCATACTGCCTCTATGATGAAGTAAATAAGAAGTTTGTTGTATCTAGAGATGTAATTTTCCTTGAATCATCCAAAACTGACAATGTTGTTGAGCGACAACTTGATCGCTTGGATAGATTCACAAAAGCAAAATCATTTCAAGAATTCGATAATCAGATTCTGCATCTTGAAGGGGGGATTCCTATACTAGATCAACATGTGGAATCTTCTTCTGAAGAACACTCTCCCCCGCATGAAACTCCAACAACGGATGATGCTTTAAGTGATGTAATTGATAGAATTGGGAGACTCAACCTTGACTTAGTCCCAACTCAATCAACGGAGCAGCCTGGAGCATCTAAGAAAGGTCCCCCAAAGTCGCTGACAAAGACACTTGAAAGTGTTCATCCTGATGAAGTTGGAAAGACAGGAACCAGAAATTCAAACCGGCAAAATGGAGGTGATGTAGATGACTCTAATTCACCTGTTGATATGGATGTTTCTTATGATTGTGAATTGAACTTGTCTACAGATTTTGAACCAACTTCCTTCAAATAAGTTGCTTCTCATGATGAATGGAAAGAATCAATGCAAAAGGAGTATGATGCCCTCATAAAGAACGACACTTGGAAGCTGGTTGATCCTCCATTTGGAACCAAACCAATTGGCTGCAAGTGGGTCTACAAGAACAAGTATAAAGCTGATGGCTCACTTGACAAGCACAAAGCTAGGCTTGTGTCAAAAGGTTTTGCACAGAAGGAAGGGGTCAATTATGAGGAGACTTTTTCCCCCACAACAAAATGGGCTACCATCTGGACACTCTTTGCACTAGCAGCTCAGAACAGTTAGAAAGTCCATCAAATGGATGTAAAAACTTCTTTCTTGAATGGAGATCTAAAAGAGAATGTTTTTATGTCCCAGCCTGAAGGTTTTGCTGTGAAAGGACATGAACATAAATTATGCAGACTTGTGAAATTCTTGTATGGCCTCAAACAAGCACCGTGAGCCTGGTATGAAAAAATAACTGAGCTTCTTCTGAAACTCAATTTCAAACATTTTGATCTTGATGATGCAACTTTATTTGTCAAGAAAGTTGGCAAAATAGTTGTATATCTTGTGGTATATGTAGATGATCTTTTGATGATAGGGAACAATGAAATCTACATTGCATCCATAAAGAAGGAATTGGGGAAAAGTTTTGAAATGACTGATTTGGGCTATGTTCACTACTATCTTGGCATTGAAGTAACCCAACATCCAAAGTCCATATTTCTTTCTCAAAAGAAATACATTGGAGATCTGTTGAACAGGTTTGGCATGACAGAGTGCAATCCTCTTACTACTCCAATGGAACAAAACTTAAAGCTCACATCTATTGAAGGAAAGGAATTTGAGGATGCAACAAAGTATAGACAGCTTGTAGGAAGTCTCAACTACCTAACTACTACCAGACCAGACATTTCATTTGCTGTTGGAATCCTCTCCAGGTTTATGCAAAAGCCTTGTGAGGGACATTGGTCTACTACAAAAAAAGTTCTAAGGTACTTGAAGGGAACTCAAGACTTTGGAATCAAGTATACACAGGTGGACGACTTCAGCTTGATTGGATACTCTGATTCAGACTTCAATGGAGACAAATAAACTGGGGTATCTACTTCAGGATATGCTATGAGTCTTGGATCAGGAGCTGTCTCCCGGAGATCACGCAAACAATCAGTTCCAGCAGATTCCACAACAGAAGCAGAATATGTGGTAGCAGCTGAAGCAACAAAAGAAATTGTGTGGCTCAGGAAAATTCTTAAATAGTTGCAGGTAAAACAAGTACAATCAACTCCACTCATGATTGACAATACCTCTGCAATAAATTTGGCTAAGAACCCAAAGTTCCATGATCGAACGAAGCACATCAATACTAAATATCATCTGATTTGACATCATGTTGAGGCCAAAACAATCCATCTTTGTCATTGTTCCACAAATGAGAAAATTGCAGACATCTTCACCAAAGCGCTTGGAAGGGAAAAGCTTGAATGATTCAGAATGATACTTGGACTCACCAACATCCCTTCAGATTAAGGGGGGGAATGTTGACACCTAATCCTTGTGATTGGGTGAATTATTGTAAATAGATAGATAGGAAATATGAACAGTCATCGGGAGACAAACTGAACAGTCTCTCCCTCATGTATATAATGAGGACCTACCTGATGGAATAATACAGTCAAATTTATTTCTGCCCTATGGAGTTACTGCCCGGCCTGACAGAAAAGATAAATCTCCAGTGGGAGATAAATATTGAATGTAAATATAATGATGACGAAAATAAAAAGAGATGAGCACTCTGGATGGTGTTATTTTTATGGGTGGCGGGGGGGAGAATATAATATCCCTAGAACCCAAACATGTATATTGATTTTAAAGCCTGAATAATTGTTTGGCATTTATCATAATTAACATGGAAAATATTATTAGAATAAAATGCATAGATGAATTAATACTTTGTGGATAAATAAAAGTCAAGAAATGATAAAAATAAGCTAAGAATTAATAGACTATTTGGTTAATGGTAATAGATTGGTAATGCATATGGATTACCCAGTACTCTATAATAAGGTAGGCCAAATTTGATATTGGAAAAACAAAATATGCACCCCTAGAATCAAATTAGAGGAAAAGAAGTTTTGGTTTTCACCCCCAGAATCACCTTTTATCATTGAGAAAAAGTTCATCCATCTCACGTTTCACATCAAAACTCTATCATCAACAAATCTTACTCATGGTTTGAGCACTCAAAGCTCCTCGATGTTTGAATTTTTCATTACTTGTTGCAGATGATTTGAGGGTATTTTTAACATCTAAAGGTATGCCATAATATAAAAAACACCTAAGGATATATGAAGAAAAGTCCCATAGATCTATCCTTCCTCAATGTGGTCTTGCTCACGCAAATGTAATCGTGGGTATCTTGGCAGATTCACAATATGAAGATCAATCTTAAAAACCATTCATGTGGGGTTTTGGAGGTATGGTTACCACTCAAAATCTAATTATTTATTTTGAAAATATTACTTTATTATTGTGTGCAAATATAGAATTAACTATGATGTTTTTTTTTTAAAAGATTACCTTTTTTCTTGTATACAGAGATAGAATTGACTATGATGATTTCTTTTGAAATATTACCTTGTTCTTGTGCACAAAGATATAATTAATTATGATGAGTTATTTTGAAAATATTACCTTGTTCTTGTGCACAAAGATATAATTAACTATGATGATTTATTTTGAAAATATTTCCTTGTTCTTATGCCCAAATATAGAATTAAATATGGTGTTTTTTCATTGAAAAGATCACCTTGTTCTTGTATGCAGAGGTAGAATTAACTGTGATGATTTATTTAAAAAAAAAACTTTTTTCTTGTGTGCAAAGATATAATTAAAATATGATGATTTGTTTTGTTATATTACCTTCTTTCTCACAGGTAGAATTTAACTGATAATGGAAATAGTATTGTTTAACTTTTATTAAATCAAATAATATATTTCAACTAATAAATTATTCTATTCTTGTTTAACAATTACTATAGTTCATTAACATAGGATATTTCAATAAACTTTCAAACATTTAATAATGAAAGTAAATAGACACGTATTTATATAATACACTTGCAAGATAGACGAAAATGATAGCTTAATTTTATATTATTTGTAATAACAAGAATAGTTATATTTTTTTTAAGTTGAATCTCAGAGTATCCATAGCAATAATCGTATATTTGACAACGTTTCGAATCCCAAAAACGATCCATCATTGTCATGATGATGGATCCCTGTTGGGATTCAAAACATTGACAAGTATACGATTATTACTGTGGATACTCTGAGATTCAACTTAAAAGAAATGAACCACAGATGTCTGAAATCCAAAAAAGAATAGTTATAGTTCATATTGGTAAAAATGGTTTTATATTGAAAGGAACAAGTGGATTGATACCCATGGTTTTGCAACAAGAAAAATATAATTAAGAATTATTTATGGTTCTGTAATTGAGAATGAAATTAAAAGTAAAAAATATGAGTTGCGGTTATGACTTTTACTTTATTTATGTAATAGAAAGGAAGTGCTTTCATGCCAAGAGGTATAATAACTAGTAAAGATTGAATCCTTGATATAGAGAGATCTAGATTCTCTTGCATTATATTTGAATGAAAATCCATAATATTTGGTGTTGTTATAATTGATATTTTACATAATCATGACATTAGTTTTTGCTAACAATAATGGTTGTGGGAATGAATTCATGACTTGCCAACAATTGAGTAGCTTTTAAACTATTGTAGGAGAGGAGATTATTATATATCTCTAATGTTACATGTAGAGTGATAAATTGTTAGATACTTTTTACAAAGGGAAACTTGGTTACTGAGATATATTGCCAGCTTATGATGATTTGACAATGGTGATGCAAGGAGGGAAAGAAGGTTATTGTTGTAAACTATCATGTCACGATATTATGAGCTCTTGGCCAATGTGTTTAAGAAACATGATGATATGTCTAATGTATGGGCCTCTAGTTAATAATGCTTGAATGGAAGAATATGTTTTTCTTGTAAAATCTCAACAATGGAAAAGGGATGGACTCCCTTTCCATTTAGTTAATGATCAGGTGCTCAGTATTTAGCTCAAAATTAAAAGTTCTCAGATTGGATCAAAAATTGTATGGTTGTGCTTGTCTCATCAAGACAATCGCAACACAATTAGTTTCATCGAAAATAGAGTCTAGATGAAGGAGAAAAGGGCAGCTATTTATTTTCCTAAAAAACTAAAAAAATTACAGAATGGGACAGAATGATGACATGGCAGTCTAGTCAGCAAGGGGAATCTTCTTTAGTCTTCGCCCAATGGGGCTATGACAAGTGTCACCTCCGCATTCACCAGTGTGGTTGTGTGAAAGGAAAATTGCCTAGTTGGCTCCAAGGTGGAATTTGATTTTTTTTTAATTATTTAAATATTATATATATAATTTTTATTTTATATTATATAGTTTTTAACTATATATATATATATATATATATATATATATATATATATATATATATATATATTAATTAATATTAAATTAATTTAAATTCGAATTAACCAAAGTTCCAAACTATTTATGTTGGATATATTTAAATGTTTGCATTAACGAAAGTTCCAAACTATAATATATGTTGCATATATTTAAATGGAAAAAGACATATGGGTTGAGCGGATGTAGGTTTTGAACCCGTGACCTCCCCCACCCGAAGTATACACTTTACCAATGGGCTAACAAGGAATGATTTGAAAGCTGTAGCCATGGTTTTATATTTAAAGCACATACGGAGCCGATGGTGGGGGTGGTGGGAGCCAGCAGCAAATAAATCCTATGTTATCAGGCTATATTGAGCGGCGACTGTATATGCCCACCATTCGATTTCGGCCTTGGCAAAATCGAAGGGTGGGCATATACAATAATCGTTCAATTAAAGACCGATAGCATAGGATTTATTTTTTGTCATGGGAGCCAGCCCTGTGAGCCAATGCCCACCCCATATGACCACGTGCCAGAACCGGGGGCTAGCGCCAGTGCTAGGCGCGCCCTTAATCTTGCTTAACAATTAATTAATCACGTTTAAGATTAATTAAATTGTTCATTAAGTTAGCGGAGTTTATGGCGGAGCCACCAAATTTGGAACCGCCACCAAACTTGGCAAACTTAACTAGAGTCTCTCTAGATTTAGCGGAGGTTTTCTAGGAAAAACTGTTTGAGCCATAACTTACTCAATTTTCGACCAAATTGAGATCAGAAAGAAGTGTTCTTAGCTAATTTGGACCTTCTGAACACATTGGTGTAGGTATTAGGATCCATAGAACTTTGTAAACATAATTTTTTCCACATTGAGCTAATAAAGAGGCCCAAGCCATGGAAGCTAGACCAAGGAGATGTAGCCCAGGAGGGGTGAACTCCTTCATCAAAACACTGTGTTAATGTGTCTCTTTGATGGTTTGTTGTACTGTACATTTTTTTTGTTCATTATTCATTTTTGAAGCTATTTTTCTCATGAATGTCTTGTTTAACTTAAGGAAATTTACCTATCTGTAAGCACAAACAACTAAGGAAACCTCAACACAAAAAACAAGAAGAAAGCAAATGATTATAAATCTGTAATTGTTATTAGCACAACAAAACTAATACAAAAATAGATTAGTGAAGGATGAAATTCCTCGTGAAATCTTTAATAAAATAAATGTTTTCTATATTTTCTCTTCAGGGTTTCCATAGTAATTTATCAATGTCCATTTGTGTGTTTGTCTAATTAGTTATCTTGATGATATTGTCACCTTGCATGATGTTGTAAATTAGATTATTCATCATGCTTTTAACAAGCCTCATTAATTGAAAAATGATAATGATGCAAAGTTACAATAGACTTCATTAAGACAACAAGTTGAACCAATGATTATTTCTTTACACAATTCACTATTCCATTTATATGGTTACTTCATTTAGTGAGTTTGATTATATATTATAGTGATTAGATTAAGAGTATGTGACAAGTCATTCAAGGGATGCTACATGCTGGTAAATTTTGTAAAAAAAAATTAATCCCGTGAATTTTATATGAGGTATGCCAAGGGATGTTACAAGTGGTATCAGAATCAAGTTGTAACACTAACACCTTTCGGGTTCGGTATGAACTAGAAGGGGTAGAGATATGGTGTTATTGGTTGAAGCTCAGGTATGATACTAAAGATTGATTTGAAGAATAATAGTTTTAATGACCGCTCTGAAGAATAGTAATGTTAATGAGTGCTTTGTGCTGATGTCATTGAGTTCTTATGTTGATTAAAGATAGTTCAAAATTATGTTTCCTTTGATTATAATTAAATTTTGGACAATTTTGAGCACTCACACAATAAATAGCGATAGTGTAGATTAAGATTGACTACCAACCTTTGTATCCATATTCTTAGTTATGCATTCAAAGAAAATGCTTGGAATTACAATGCATTGCTTAAGGTTTTTGGAAAGGAATTAATACATGAATTATTTTGCCAATAATGGAAACAATGTGATGGTGAAAGAGTGCAGGAAGGCATGGGTTGTCCTTGATGTTGTTGATAACGTGATAGATTTTTTAAAAATCATTAAGAACCCACTTGAAAGTTGAGAATAAGAAATGAGTCAATTGGTAGGTATTGCTGAATAAAAGGATGATTTGTATGATTGAAATAAATAATGGTTAATTGCATCTTTTTGTGGAATTACCATGAATATATATAGAAATTATGATAATTTGATGGCATTCTCTATTTAGTAAATTGCAATATTCTCTTGTGAATTAGCAAGGCATGATACCATACGTTTTTTTGAAAACATTAATGGCATCATTTTTGGTAATCGTAGTATTAAAAGATTGTATGCAATATGTATACAATATATTGCTAAACTATTAGACTTATCTTTGAAGGTATATTGCAATGAGTTTATGTATCATTGGGCTATTGTTGGAATTTATTGCTAAATTTGTTGACAATTTGATAGTGGTATTTCATTCCCATATTATTAGTTTAGTGGTGACAATATGTTGTTCAAATTTGAGTATGGTATTGGCTTATAAGCTACTACCAATATTTGTTATCAACACTCAATTGCGATTGTAAATTAGTATTCTTATATGTTGAAATTTTGTGTGGGTAATTATAGGATTTTGTGAAAATTAATATAGTATGCAAGAAATATTGATACGAAAGTGAATATTTGTTTAAGATTCATAAGCATGATTGTAATTCTTGGACATCATAAATAAATTATATCACGATAGTAGTAATGCCTTATAAAGTGGATAATTTAATATAATTGTTGTTCTATCAACTGTAAGAACAAAAGGAAAATGATAGGGGTCTTTAACATGAAAAAAACCATACATAAATGGTAATTGGTGTGTTAATGATATCAAAGATTATTTAATAGATTGATAATGTATTGTCTAGTAATGGGGATGTATGTGATGAAATAAATTATGTATGTTCTACAAATTTAATGATAAAACTAGTAGCAGATAGATGTTGCTAATTACATTGATTGTTCAAACTTTAGACATGAAAATGTAATTCTATAAGTGTATGTTTCAATGATGGTGTTAGTATGAATGAGCCTGTATACATCATGCATCTAAAAAAATATTGGATTTCCATCCTTTGAAAATTCATCCAGTATGTCTGCATAATATTGGTGACATTACATGTTATACATTATTAGTTACGTCTATTAAGTTTCAGAATTGTGATGTCTTCTTTTTCATTTCTAAATAGAATCTTGAATACCTTTTGTATCGATTCACATTACTCACTTCTTTGACCAGAAAAGTGCATGTCATTGACTTCAAGTTAGTATTGTTATGTAATGACTTATGGTTGGGCACATGTGTAGAGAAATGGTATACAATTTTTCATAGATTATAACTATGGTGGGTGATAGTGTTTGGATAAGAATGGCTACATCTATTATAAGGACCTATTTTCCTTGATTGTTATTATGGAAAGCATCTCCTTGGAAACATTGTATTTAATTCCTTTATATGTATTTTTTTGAATATGTATTATTATTTTATATTCTTAATCTTAATGCATGGAAATTATTTATGTAAGTGAAAAAAACTTTGATAGAACCAATACTTTATTACTTTGTCGAAGTATTGAGAAACATTGATGCATGTGAAAATTAAAAATTCACCTCAAGTATATTTGACGAGATGTGTTGTAAATAACATGATTTTGTGAAGGGTATGATTTTATGAAGCATGGTTGTGACTAATGTTTTCAGTATGAGTAAGCAGTGGTAGGTTAATCGAAACAAATGACATCACTACAATTCCAACAACATGGAACATAAGACCTAGTGAAAGGTAAAAGGTGACTTGGGGGGCAAAAACTGGAACTCGTTTTCCTTTGGTTTGATTCAAGGGGTGCATATTTTTGTTTTTTTCAAGATCAACTTTAGTCTACCTTATTACAAAATATTGGGTAATTTGTGTGCATTACCAATAAGTTATCATTAACCAATTAGTATTTTAATTCTTGGGTTATTTTTATCCTTTTCTTGGTGTATATTAATTCTTTCTCGATTTATATTTATCCACAAAGTATTAATGCATCCATGCATCTTAACATAATAATATTTTCCATGTTATTTATCATAAATACCAAACAACTAGTCAAGCCTTAAAATCAATATACAAGTTTGGGTTCTATGGATATTACATTCTCCCCTCCTTAAAGATAACACCATCCATGGTTTTCATATCTTCTTATTTTCATCATCATTATATTTTTGTCCAATCTTTATCTCCCACCCGAGCTTTATCTTTTCATTTTTATTTCTTTCATCTTCCGCAATCAACTTTTTAGATAAAATTTCACTCATGACATCTATCTCCATTCATGAAAGCTTTGTAAATAGAACAATCAAAAGGGGATCCTTCCTGTGCCAATATTCTTGGAAACCATGGCCACTCCACACAATATTTTAATTACAAGTAGTTTATCAGCTACTATAAGCACTCTAAGAGTGGTTTATCATCCTGACAACAATCACCTTTTGTATTTTTTCAGCCCTAAGTTGATATATAGTGGCATATTGACCAAGAAATCAAACTAATATTTCTCAATTGTACTTACATGATTTTTAATCAAAATATTTTCAACTATTAATCATTTATATAATTCCAGGTGCTAATCACAATATTTTTAACTATCAATAATTTATGCAATTCTGGGTGCAATCATTAAGAAGAGTACCTTTACAAGTACTATGAGTGTATATAGTCCTCTAGTCTCATGAATGATCAAAGTAGCCATAATTGTAAAAAGTGAATATTGTCTTAGCCCTTCCTAAAGACATTCACAAGTATGGTATCATGAATTCTTGGAAATACAATAGAGGAAACCATTGAAATACAATTCTAGTAGTTTTTCCCCAAGAGTTAGACTCCTTATTTCTAGGAATCGGTTAAAAAATAGTTATGGTCCAAGAAGGGACATGAAAATACAGATAAAAGGAAAAATCCTCCATTTTTCCAGGATGGATGACCTTGTTTGGTTGATTTGACATCCAAAATCTAAAATGTTTAGAGATAAATGTCATGGGTGGAAGATGTATGAAGAGTATTGCAAGAGATAAAGGAAGTTATAATTAGAAGGTTATAGTGGAAGATAAAGACTGGGCATGTACCTAGAACTAGCAAGATGTCACTTGGTTAAGGAGGTGTAAATTGATGAAATATTTCTAATTACTTTCCTGACTCCCTTAACCAATGGAGAACCAATGATGAACCCCTGGTGGTACTCACTTGGTTCTCTCCAAACACATACACCACTTCACCTTACGCTCTCACTCTCTCCAAGATATCAACCTCCTGCTACAACTCTAACTTGAAATTGAGGAGTAGTTGATTTTGGGAAAATGACTAGCATCAATTTCATTCTCTACATACCCAGATGATTTATCTCTCAAGTGGAAATTATTCTTCTCAAATTTCTCACTTGTCTCAATTATCTAGGACACTTTTATTTCATATTCATGAGGTCTATATTGTATACATTTTTTCAAGGAATCCAAAAACTTTGTTTCGAATACCACATTCCCAATTCTAGTGTCTCTGTAACAATACAATGAAACATGTTGATACATTTTGTAATATTTGGATGGACATGGTAGAAATGAAAACATTCTTGGACAGTGTTGATGGAAAAATACTTAACAACAAAAAAAAAAATCATGGAATTGATGGATGGGATATTGGTTATAAAATGTGACAATATGGGTGGGACTTCTTTAGCGGATTCCAAGTATAAAATACTAATTTTGGGAACTCTATTCACCATCAAGTTTGCAAATAAGCTCCTAATGTATTCATTGAACACCTTGTGCTCCATGTCATAAGCATATTTTCTCACGTGGATGTAATCCCCCACACACATTATAAAAAACAAAACTTCTACAAAAGCTAAAGGGGAGTATGTTACAGGGAAAAGTGTCTACACAAAACTGCTTATCCCACTAAGGTGTGGTAGATACCTTAGAAACAAACAAAGTAAAGCTACTTTCATTTTTCCTTTATGAAATATAGATGAGAGAAAAACAAAGGAGACCAACCTCTATCTTGTGCTTATCTCCTGGTTCGATTCCTCTCTCTCCTGATAGTCCTTCGCTACTTGCTTCCTTGTACGCCCAGCTTCACAGAGTACCTATAGGATCAAAGTAGCATAACACTATACAAGAACATGGATCTATAATCATAAACAATCTAGGATCAGATGTAAATTGACCATACAAATGCATAAAACATAAATGACACAAGAGTATGGAGGAAAACTTGAATAGCTTTTATTGATAATCAAGAAAGAGCCAAGGGAGTTACAACCAGTTGTTCTGACCCAGCATCATCCTCTCAGCAAGTAAGCCCTTATTCACCTCATACAAATCTTAGATCACCCAACACTATGATGTTGTCTCAAGAAACCAACAACAATTCCTTACAAGATGCAAAATTCCAGCCTCTGGATCTCTGGGATGAGGGATCCATATATAGATATCTGTAAGGGAGGTGAGTCAGCTTGTGATTTGATTAGTGTCTTCCCTCTGATAGTTCTTGTTTCCACTTGGAGATTGATGATCTCTTACTCATCCTTGGTTGAATTTAGAGAGGCAAGTGTCACAGGAGAAGTTTCTGGAAGATTCCATGCCTCTCCACCTCGCGGATTGACACTACCATTTGTCACTTCTCACCCATCGCACCCCATAGAAGGGATTTTTGAAATGCAACGCACCCACAAAGTGTACTTAGGTGAGATGCAACGCACTTTTCCTATGGAGCAGCTAAAATGATCCTGTTTTGACCAGTTCTGAGCAGTTTTTCATGGAGAACTTTTGGGAGAAGCTGTAATCAGTTGACCTTGTTCCTTTAGGGGTTAGAAAAACACTTTTAGGGACTTAGGAGCCCTTGGTTTATGGACATTTTATGCTTGGGGTTGCAGTGCCCAAAAATGTCTATAACAGTTGCCCCCTAAAGCATGAGGTCGTTAATCTTTCGATGTCGGGTGAAATGCTTTATTATGAGGATCCGAAGTTCTTTCAAGCTGGGAGGAGACCTGTAATAAGATACAATACAATACATTATCTTCATAATATTTTCATGATCTAGCTGAGGCGGGCATTCCCATGCTTAGCTTTATAAATTCATTTTCATGTACATAGGATAGACAATCGTCTGAGTGTAGATTGATGATTCTGGTAGAGTCATCATCCCTTTGATTGGATGATTATCTGTGCAGCAATAATGTACATTTGATGTCTTTATTTCCCTGAATATATATCGCAACTCGGATGGATGAAACTAGATCCGAGGTCTTCAATCTCATTCGATCTTCACTCAAAGTACAAGTCTATCCATGTGAGAGATGTTCTGGAGTCGAACATGGAAAGACATCGCCTGATTACCAACCAATGATGTAAGCTGTTAACAGGCGTGAGAGGAATCACCGATAATGATGATGACCCTCAAGGTATTGCAGTACAATTCACGTGGTGTGAATAAAGGACTTGGCGTTGAACACCACGCAAAATCTTTCGGTCGAAGGTCATTGATGTAAACCTGTCGCCGGAAGTGAGAAACTTGCCATTGAGGCATGCAAGCTTCAAAGTACTGAACGGGGTACTCCTAGATCGACTTCTTGGATAATGAGCTGATGTCGACAATAAGCAATCCGTCATAGGAGGGCCTTAATGAATCCCACATCAATGACATGGAACGGAGCAAATGATTTTAATGGAGGTGAAAACAATCTGGTGATATAAGGTTCAAGGTGGCGGTCATGAAAGAATGGAGTGCAAATGTATTGTAGCGGGTGAGACACAGGTGAATTCTCTGAATGACTTCTCTTGAACATATCGGTGACACTGACGTGATGGATTGGTAGCATTAACCCCAAATGTGGATGGTGTGATGGGACCATGGTGATGTGATCGGTGAATGAAACAACCCAACTCGACTTAGATGCGGAGTGAAAGTGTCATGTTCAAGAGCGACTTGCTACCAACAAAGTTTCTTCAAGTTTTCTTCCCAATTTTTCCCTAGTCATTTCTGACCAGTACCTCTTTATTTTTGTCAAGCTTGAGGAGGATAACATATGCTTGTTCTATAATTTGCCCTTCGGGCAAACCCATCGCTATGTTTTAACGAGCCTAGCGATAGTGAAACTCATTCTTGTATGCTATGGACAAGTTTGTTGCTATTAAGTTTTAACGAGTTTAACGACAAAGATAACTCGGTCCTTTTCAATTTTAGAGAGTCTGAAAATGTACGTAAAGGAAACTCCAAAATTCCTTTTTCGTCATCTAATCCCTTAAGTCCAAAAAAGTATAAAACAATACAGAAGGGATGAATTTTCGACACTTTTAACGAGCCGAACAAAACAAGCACTCGATCGTTTGTGTAATAACCCCTCAGGTCCAAAAATATTAAAATCTAAAGGATGGATAGCACTTCCGGTCCCTTTAACGAGCTGGAGAGGCCAATGGCTCGGAAATCTTTTCATATTTTACGAGTCAGTTGAAAAGAGCTTAAAGGAGACTCGTCTTTTGAGGAACGAGTGATAAAATTGGGTAGCAACTGATTCCAGGTAAGGTTTGGAATTTTGCAATCATGGCAGTGTTACAAGGATGGCTAGTGGGATCACTCTTCGCAGTTGTTCCTCAAAAGGGGTAAACAATCAAATGGAGGTGAATGATCGGCCAATACAGAGTAGAGGTGATGATGAGAACACGACCAAGGCTTTAAAGGTTGAAGTACTACATTCACGATGGTTATTTACCAGGAAATAGTTCATTTTTAATGAGCTTAAATGCGGGGAGAAACATTTGCTCATGACTTATGTTTATTTTTTAACGAGCTTGAACTATGTGCTAAAATTGCTTGATACAACGGTCATTTTTTGATTTTACCATAAATAGCTTTGTTCTTTCAAATATTGTACTGCATTTTCAATTGCTTCATCAAACTAGTTAGAAATGAATAATATATGTTTGAAAAATGAGTTAGAACACTAATATTTTACTCGAACTACGTAAAAAGTAATTTAAAAGTGCTTTTACCTCTCACTTTACCATTTCATTTGAACTTTGGTTTGTTGGAGCTTTGGAGGTGCTTTTCCCCCTTGATTTTCATCAGCTGATTCCGGGAGATTTTGTGGACGATTCTCGGCGCCGTCTGGACCAGTTAGGAGCTAAACCTAAGCTCTTTCATTTCATGCTTTCCATTTTGCATTCTGAGCTTGATTCCTAGTTTTTTTGAGCCTCTAGGGTTTGAAAAACTCGCCCTGGCTTCAGTGCACCCCTTGTGTATCGAAAGGTGCATTGGATGTTAGCCTGTCTACTGGCTAACTGACATGCAACGCACCCAGAACACTACTGTAGGTGCGATGGGCGCAAGGAAGGAAGTTTATGCACAGTTTTTGATGGAAATTTTGCCTATCTCTCACCAAAATCAGGATCTAACTCTTCTCTTGTTTGTTTTCAGAGATTTTTGGAGCAAGATGACTATTACATGGCGAGAATGTGAGCATGAAGAAGAATACCTGCTCGCTTTACATGATCCAGTTACAGTAAACGCATTACGGAACTATGGCTTGCTGAAGTTTTTCCGCATTTCTAGCATGAGACAACAGATCAACTTGCTGCAGTATTTGCTCGATGCTTGGGATCCTACCAGCCAGGTGTTCCAAATTAGGGTCAAATCCATCCTTTTGACTGTAGTGGACATCTATTTCTTGACCGGCTTATCGAGGCGGGGTGCCCCCATCTATTTATCAGGTTCGGCCCGAGGAGGTGAATCTGTGAGAGATTATGTTCGCAGATATTGCAGAGAGGGATCTCAGCCGAGTAAAGACAGCAATATCATCATTCGTGACGTCACTGATAGGTCCCTGAGGACTATTCTGTTTACTTTTGGTATGATGGTTGGTGGTGCGGCTCTTCATGTAGCCAACCGACCTTATATGCAGTATGCCTTGGAATGTCTCCAACCGAAGGTGTTCAACTAGTGCGACGCAGTACTCCTTGTGATAAAAGAACAGTTGACCAAGGTGAAGAGTGGGAGGTTGAAGAACTTTGGGTATGGTTCTATCTTGACTGCCTTCGTCTTGGAAAAGATACCACTGATGCAGCCGCAGTATATTGCACTCAATTTACCTTCACCGACTAAACCACGTATACAGAGATGGGTCGACCATATGTCTAGGCATGCTGGTTAGTCTCAGATTTCCTTTTCTGATACCTTCTTTGGGTGGTTTGATCGTCAGGAAATGGTTTTTTCCGAGTATCCATATGCTGGTATGGACTTCCGGGGTGACACAGATTTAGTACTGCCGGCTGGCGAACAGTGGGGTGCCATTGGTAAATTCTTTGACCATATTCCTGTTTATCATTTTTCTTTTATAATGTCCTTGTGCTTTATTCTATCAAGACTAATCAAACTCATGTGTTCATGCAGATGTCGGTAATGTTCGACCAGTAGTACGCCTGAGAGTGCCAGCTGCCGCCCCAGCAGGAGAGGCTGTTGGAAGGGCTATCCTTCGCGACCTCGATGTGGCCGAGACTCTCACAACATTATAGGACCAGGTCGAGGGCCTCACCCTCGATATTCCAGATGTGAGGACTGACGAGCTGCCCTTAAGGTTGCAGCAGCATACTACTGGTGTGCCAAGACGATGGACTCGACTCTTACGCATGATCGCACATGCTATGACTTGCTATCACGAGCACCATTAGACTAGGGTGCCCCCTAGCGTTTTGAGTTTTGGGTCATTTGACCAATTTTTTCTTCGTTATAGAACATTATGTGTAAACCATAAACAGTTATATATATATTTTTGATTTTCAGAGTTTTATTTTGTTTAAGTTACATGATCCAAATGCAAATATTGATGGGATGCTTCTTTTTATAAATGTTGCAAATGTCTATCTAACACATAATTTGCCAATGAGTCAGTTAATGTGTTTAGGCTTTTGGAAATATGCTGATATTGAATAAAATCAAATTGCCTTTCCAAAATCTTAACCCTTAGGAACATGCGATAAATAGCTGGATTTCGGACAGAGTAGATACAAGTTGTAGTATGACAAGTTGTGAGTCTAGCCTGACAATTAGTCAGCGTATACCACGTGTGATGGCATCAGAGAGAAGTTCTATCAACACACTATATTCAGCGATGTTATTCGTTGATCGACCAATACATACCCCTCTGAAACTTACTAACTCGCCGCTTGGATCAAAAATTGCCCAGGCCGCGGAAGATAGGTTCCGCGAACTACGACTCGCTCCGTCGGCATATCCAACACATGAATCCAATAGGTTTGACATCTGCAACAAATGTAAAAAGTGGATTACTTGACCAAAACAAATACTTTAGCAAAAACAAAAACATAACAAAAGCATATAGGTTACTATACTGAATCACGCATAGTAACGCTTGAGGTACAACCCGTTACGAGGTTGTGCCAGTGGAATCCCATCATAATCCATTAACTCATAGGCTCCTTTTGCTAACACTCACTTAACAACATAGGGGCCCATCTATAAAGACTTGAATTTACTTGCCCCAAATTTATCGGATTCTTGGTCATAAAGCAAGACCAAGTCACCTTCTGAGAAGACACGGGGTTTGACATTCTTGTCGAACTACGCCTTGACTCATTTCTTATGGGCTTCGTTAGCCAAAGTGGCATCACGATGGGTTTCATCCAATTGGATTAGTTCCAAGAAACGAGCCTCCTCTTCTGAAGTCTCGGGGAGAAGGTCAATTGTGAGTTTGAGGGATGAGATTTCACACTGGATTGGTAAGACTGCTTCTAGGCCATATACCAGTTGGAAAGGTGTAAACCCGGTTGCATTCCTTACCGATGTTCGGTAAGCCCACAAGGCTGAGTACAGGATTAGGTGCCAACTTCTTTTGTGAACTCCAATCATCCTTTGCAGCATGCGCTTCACGACTTTGTTGATTGCTTCAACTTGTTCGTTGGCTTGCGGGTAATATGGAGTAGAGCTGTCGTGAGACAACCCTAATTTGGCAGCTCATTCGACCATCATGTGATTGCGAAAATGTGATCCATGATCTGTGACTATAGCTTGTGGAATGCCGAATCTGGCGACTACATGATTGAAAAAGAAGAGGGTAGTTGTTTCACCAGTATTATCTAATGTAGGCATCGCCTCGGCCCATTTGGTAAAATAGTTAACTGCGACTATGATATACCCATGCCCCCCGGTCGAGGTGGGGTTACATATCATGAAATCGATGCCCCATTTATCGAATGGTCCAACAATAAATATTGGCTGTAGAGGTGCGGGTGGTCTTCTCGTTTTGCTATCGAAAATTTGACAAGCATGGCACTTCTGACTGCGGTTATGCAATATTTGAACATTGTTGGCCAGAAGTATCCTACTCGTAAAAAATTTTGCGCTGTAGCATAACCGGATTGATACCCCCCACACGCGCCTGAATGGCAATCATTCAGGACTTTTTTCGGCCTCCTCATGGGTGAGGCACCTCCTCAGAACTGTATCGACACCACGACAATAAAGTGTATCACCGACAGTCATGTAGTATTTTGATTGGTATCGAATATGTTTTTGTTCGTAGTGAGAGGTATTGGGCCTATATTTTTGGGTTTCGAGATATATGATTATATCTCCATACCACAGATTGCTTGAAGATATCAAAAACAGATTTTCATCCACGATTGTTTCTTCAAATGTTTCATCATTGGATGACGATGGGAGATCACATAATAATTCCGCGAAAACCAGAGCTTTCTTTGACTTGGATTTTACAAATTCCAGATCAAATTCTTGTAGAATTGCTATCCCTTTTGAATATTCCCCCCCCAGCAACTGTCATGACAATATATAAGTCATGGGATTGCAATCTAACAGAATGGTAGTTTTTCGAAAGAGGACATAGTGTCGAAATCTCTGTATCGCTTGAACAGCTGTGAGCGCTAGCTTTTCAACATAAGAATATTTGCTTTCTGTATCATTTAAGTTCTTACTTAGATAATATATAGGATGTTCAATTCTGTTGTCTTCTTGAACTAAAACCATTGCGATGGTTGTATCCACTACAGCCAGATACAGGTTAAAGTCTTTTTGATAATCAGGAGCGTAAATTAATGATGCTTTCATTAGGGATTCTTTTAAAGCATCAAAGGAAGCTTGCGCAACCTGATCCCAGACAAAGGGTACTTCCTTTTTCAAAAGACGCGTATAACCTTTAGCAAGTTCGGCGTAATTTGGAATGAACCTCCTCAGAAAGTTTACTTTCCCTTGGAGTTTCTGAATCTGAAGCAAATTGGAAGGTGGAGGCAAATTTATGATTACCTGAACCTTACATGGGTCGAGACGAATCCCATCTTTCGAGACTACAAAGCCAAGTAAACGACTAGAACTGACACAAAATACACATTTGTGTGGATTGAGTCGTATCTTGTAGTGTCGGCAACGTAGGAATATCGCTCTTAAATGCTACAGATGATCATTCCACTTTCACGAATGAGCCGGAAGGTTGTCAAGGTATGGTTGAACGATGTTTTTGATGTCATGGAAGGCATAATTCATTGCCCTCTGAAATGTTGCCCCTGCGTTCTTTAAACCAAAGGGTAATTTTCGATGTGCGAATGTGCCCCACGGACAAATAAATGTAGTCTTTGACTGGTCCTGTGCGCGGATATTTATTTGATTATACCCGGAGAATCCATCCATAAATGAAAATATTTCACATCCGGTGCATTCATCAATTATCTGGTCAATGAAGGGTGTAGGGTAGTTGTTTTTTGGACAAGCTTGATTTACGTCCCTATAATCGACGCACACTCTAATTGTTCCTTGTTTTTTCATAATAGGGACAATATTCGACACCCAATCGGTTAGAGGAACCGGGTAAATGAAACCAGCATGGAGACGTTTTTCAACTTCTGCCTTGATGGCAGCGGTTTTCTTGGGGTGCACCTGCCATAGCCATTGTTGTACTGGTTTGACATCTGGATACATCTTGATTTCATGTTCAACGATACTCGAGTCAATGCCTGGCATTTCATTATATGACCAAGCAAAGGCATCTCTGAATTCGCGAAAAAGAGCGTTATATATTTCCAGTTCTGAAGGAGAACAACATTTGCCAACATAAATATTCTCTACAACATCTGTTTTGGTTGAGATATTTATGGCGATAGTCTCTTCAATGTTGGACAAGTTTCGCTCGAAATCCACCGTGTTTATAGTATTTGATAGAAAAACAAAAACTAAAGGATGACAAAGGTCATCAGGAGTATTTTCTTCACAATCCGGAAGAAGGGAACGATGGTGGTAATCTTCCCATGGTGCCCCTTCAATTACCATTGATTGAATAATTCCCTCGTTGGTGACATGCACTCGCGACCAGGGATCTGAAGGGGTGCCATATTCCTTAGACCTATCTATCCAAACGCTTGATGAGCGTTGATTTGGGTTTGCCTCCCATGCTAGGAACATTGATTGCTACAATATTTCTGTTAGGCTTGGAGGCAACACCTGCGCATGATCCATGTTGATATCGTTTCCTGAGATCTTTTTAATTGAAGATATCATATTGCAGGTTCCTATCGACGCTACTTCTACCAAATTGATTGGAGGTGGAAGGGAAAAAGTTCCCATTAATATAGGGTCTTTTAGTAGGCCTACTTCGATATTTTGAAGCGAATGGGGGCTTCCATGGATCATTGGAATGCTTCCCGTAACTTGAGAACCATTGGGGAGGAAGCTTTGTTGATTGACGATTGTAATCCCTCCTTGAAAAGGAAATGCAATCTTCCTAAAATAGGTCGACACAACAGCAGCCATAGCATATATCCATGGTCTTCCCAGTAGGATATTGTAATCGAGATTTCTGTCGATTACTTCAACATCTATTTCTACTGTTTTCCCTCCTAGTTCCACCTTCAAGTTACTTAGAATACCATATGGGGTATGTTAGCGCTCAAATCTGGCCTCAGGCTGAAGAAGGAAAAATCCAAGGCAACATCAAACCACTTAGCCTCGTAGCTAGCCCTACGAGGACAGGAGAGGGCTCTCTCTGGGTCTATCTCGGCAAAGATCTTCAAAGGGCAGAGATAACCAATAAAGAACACTGATTTTAGGCTAGTAAACTGATAGAGAAGGTTTGATTTCAGATTTTTAGGGTTTTGGTGGAAAACAGGGGGAAAGCAATTTTGGGTGCGGGGATGGGACACAACTTTTCAAGAGGTCTTTTTGGGGCAAGGTAGGAGACTGTCTTGATGCCTTTGAAAGAGTTGGGTGGATAAGAATGACTGGTGAGGAGCTAAGGAGAGCAAGAAATCACCATGAGTTCTCCTTAAACAGATGAAAACATTGATATTAAGCAAACTTAAAGGCAGAGCATAGCAATCATGAATTCTACCTTATCACTTCATTTGCCTAATTCGCAGAAGGAAAAGTGAGAAAATGATACACATAATAAAACTTACAAGTAGATAAGTGAAGCACACCATCAACACAAGTAACCACAGGAATCCCAAAGAGGGCTGCAAAACCCTGGTCTTTCCTTTACCAAAATTGCAGAGATACAAAGTGTAATACAATAGAAGCTTATGCCTCAAGAGTCCAACCATGAAAATGACTAAGAAAATACATAATATAGGCAAGCTAACACCTTTCCTTGCCTCTAGGGGTCGAGCTCATCCTTCTAGGAGCTGTTTCAACCAATTCTAAACTGAGCACTAAAATCTAGGCAGCCAAAACAACTTGCCTCTATAAGCTAGGAAACCAATTCATTCATTAAATTTTTGACTTTTTATGAATGAATCTTCTAGAAGAGATAAATAAGTGCCATGACATCATAAAATCACATCAATTACATCAAGGAGGATGAAAAATCACTCCAAAAATTCAAAACTAGTCAAATCTGCGTTTTGCTGAGCTGTAGGTGAAAATCTGGCAAATTTCCCTGATGCGTAGCGCCCCAATTCTCTATGCATAGCGCACCTTTGAGCCAACGTTTGAGGCCCTTCCCGGCATCCAAATGAGTCAAAAGTAGGCTTGTTGGAAAGGTATCGATGTATACTTTCTAACCCAAGTGGAATTTCTCAATTTTGTGTCCATTTGCCCCTTCAAAATTGCAATCTCCCAAGACTGCTTCCTGTGTGTCCAAAAAGTGGCAGAAAGTCATTTTTTGCATGTTTTTTGAGCTTCTGAGGGCTCAAAACCTGATGAAATGTCTTGGAAATTGCTGAGCAAGTGTAATTTGTCATGAAAAATCCAAAAATGCTGATTTTTTGAGAAATGGACTTGCCCATCTTCAGGGTAGCGCGCGGCGCGCTACGCGTTGAGGGCAAAAACCTGTTTTTTGACCAAAAAAAATTCAAAAATGACCAAAATTGCTCCAAATTCTCTGAAATTTGAGTTTAAGGTGTGTCATTTAGTGCCATGCTCCTTCAAGGAAGCCTCAGCCAAAATATGAAGGGGATCAGGCCTTTTTCTCCGTTTTAGTGCCTTGGCCAACCGTCCTTTGAGTACCTTCATTCTTGCTTTACACACATGCATTCGAGCCCAATAGTGATTCTTCATGTGTCGAAGCATGTCCTTTTCCCTGTTTGCCTTGGCCAGCAACTTCTCCAAATGAGTATTGACCCGGATGAGCATAGCCTCTCGCTCAATGGGTGTCAAATCACCGGGTCTCTTGCGAGCCAAGTTGTGGTCTTCATGGATCCTCCACAACTCATCAAGAGTGTGCTCATCCTCTAATTGCTTGTTGCGCTGCTCTAAGTAGGTGATTGTCCAATTTTCCATTTCCAACTTCTGCTGTAACAAGCGATTTTCAGCCTTTTGTTGCTGAATGATCTCCTTTAGCTCCGAGCTAAGAGAACTGATGTCAAGGTCAATAATGTCAATGTCTGGATCACCTGACAGTCCCTTCCTCAATCATGGGCTGCTTGCCTCTCTCCAGTACCTGTGTTGCTGTCGAAAGCGAGGCCCCTTCAACATGAGGTGGATATAACACTCGCTGTGCTGATGAAGAAGGCGAGACCCCTTTCACCTGGTGTGAAGATAATACTCGCAGTGCAGATGCAAATAAGGCCCTGTGGCCTCTCTGATATGTAACAAATGGAGGGGAGCTGACATGCTCGGGCTTTGGAATGTCAAACTGATGTGAAGGCCCTCCCTCATCACGGACAACCTCAGGAGGTGGCTGTGGCATTGTGAACAAGTCACGAGAAATGAAATCCTCCCATGGAATACCATGTTGTGCCAACTGATACATGACCACAATCTTGATCAGTGCATAATGATAGATGCTCTTGTGTTGCTGTGCTGGGCTCTTTCTTTGCACCAAGGGCACCATCCTCTCTATATTTCGGCACATGAAGAATGGAATGTTCATCATTCGTACCCGTGTGAAATGCATCAACAAACGGATATGGTACGAATATAAACGTGAAAATCTGCCCTCGCAAGTGAAATAGCGAATGATGATCCTCATCAAAGGTGCATACTCGTCTCTTAAGAATCTGAAGGGAAAAACATCAGTTAGGTGCCTCATATATACAGGTTTGATATATGGCTCCTAATGAAATCTATCCAACTGCTGGCGCTTGTTCCACTCTTCTCCAATATTGGGTATCCCTGTTGCTTGAGCAACAATCTCGGGTGACAATGTGAAGTCCACTCCTGCAAGATTCACATGCCCATTGTGCAAATGTAGGACAAACAAGCGGACCAATTCCCTATGGTGTTGAATTTGGGAGATTCTCTCGCAATATTCATAGCATGATTGGTATCGGAAACATGTCACTGCAAGTGGACAAGCTTGTAGATAAGCCAAAGAGGTGGGCTCCTCCCTGACATGCTGAACACCTTTACCACCCCTATGATGCCTCCTTGGCACCTATACCTCTGGTGTTGATTCACGGTCATCACTTTGCTCATAATCTGTTTCGGTTTCGGACATGGTTTTGGAGGCAAGTGACTAAAAAATAATGCTGACTGTAACCCCAATGAACTACTATTTTGACTTGTTTAAATGCTGTTACCAAGGGGACAAACACACATGGGAAATGTTAGGGAAAAGGGAACATTGAGGGGATTATGGAAAACAAATGTGAAAGGAAATTTTAGGAAAGGAACATGGAACATATACAATCATAGTTTGTGGGATTTTAATGGGAAGTAGGGTTTAGGAAATTTACATAGGGTTTTAGGAATTAGTAGGGTTTAGGGCTTTTAATGATTCTTAATAGGGAAATTATATGATTGCATGGAAAAATGTCAAGGAAAATGGTGATGAAAATATGGGGAAAGAGGAATGGAAAATGGGTAACCTTGGGCAGCAAATTTCAATGAAACCCTAGCACATTTACATTTTTAAATTTTGACACAGCAAGGTAGGGTTTTTACTCCATATTAGCATGGCATTTTTTGCATGTTCATTGCTCATTCATCTTAGCCAAACCAAAATCACCATGGATTAGAGGCCTACCTGAAAAGATTTTGAGAGAGAAGTAGTTTTGGTGGCTTGCTGGCGATTTCCTGAGCAAGAAACCCTACGCGTGGCGTGCCCAGCCTGATGCGTAGCACGCCTCCAATGTGTAGCGCCTGAGTTAATTTGCACTGGAAAATGTGCGCTGATGCGTAGCGCGCCCCCAACGCGTAGCGCGCCTCCTCTGATGCGTAGCGCGCCGCTGTAATGGCCCAATTCGCCCAACGAACTTTGAAATCGACTTGACAAGTATTCTCTTGAAGTGTTGAGAGGCAAATGAGTTACCAATGAGGAGGGAGGGGCTTTTATAGGCTCACTTTTGAATTTAATTTGCCCAAAACCCACTTTATAATGCTTTTGAAATGACACTTTTTTGAATTAATTGTTGCTGACTTCTGGTTTCCTTTTTTCAAAATAAATTGGTTGAAATGATGATTTGTCTTGAAAATTTTTGCAGGGATAGCTTCTGAGATGTCTTGGCAAAGGAGACCAAGGCTGCATGCCAACTTTCGGAGAATTTGAACTTTTTACAAATTTTTACAAAAATGAGATAATGACCTTTGACTTCAAAAACAGGGTTTTTGAAAACAAGGTAAAAATTAGCTGTACAATGATAAGAGTTATTAAAATGATGCTTAATGATGAACATCCCTCTGGCCTGCTGGTCCTTTATGACATCTCAAGACAAAGCTTGACTCAACCCTAGACCTAAGACCTTGACATTTAAAATAGGGAAATCACCTTGTGAAGATTTTATTTACTCAAGAAAACATGATCCAGTAGTGCCAAACAAGAGGGGAATAAAAGACATAAGCTTCTCCACCAGGGTTATGGCATGCCTAACGGGATGCAACATGATCACACTGATGAGACACCTAATTATGAAATGCAAAGAGTTTTGATCTCTGGTGGAGGGCTACTAGACCGACTCTAACATTGGCTCCAATGGGGATGGTAGCTCCTTGGAGATGCCAAGAACCTTAGACCTCTGGGAGAGCAGACCAGTGTTTTCCAACCATTGGGCAATGGAGTCATTATTTACATATTTGACCTAAGCTTGGACAGCTTTATTGACTGGACATCTGACTACAAATTGGACACAACTTTGACCCAAACTAACTCAACTTTAGACAGAAAATGGACTGATAAAAACAACATGACAAACCTCACACCAACTAATCTTCATCTTCAGAATTATAGCCTTCACCACGGGCCCCAGACTAAAAATGAAAGATCAGTACACACATGCGATAAAACAGAAGTAAAACGGTATGTACAATGATGATGACAAGAGCAGAAAATGCTCAGATATGGTACCTCTTTAGCAGCCGACCATTGACCGACCCTCCGGGATAATCATCTCCGTTCATTTCTTTGAGAAGAAAAGCATTTTGACCACGATATGCTGCGATTTTGTAGGGACCTTTCCATAAATTATCAAATTTTCCATGCTTCCCTTTGTCTTCATTTCGGGCATCCCACCTCAAAACCACATCATCTATTTGGAAGTCATCCGGTTTTGCTTTCCTGTCATAAATCTTCTTTATGCGCTCTTGCAACTTGAGAGTATTGTGAAGAACCTCCTCCCGTGTCTGCTGTAAATGAATCATTTGACTAATCCGCCTCTGCATGGGATCCTCCTCGCTACCAGCTTCTTGAAGCAATTTGACCACCGGAATAGCAAGTGAAGTAGGAAACACCGCATCTGTCCCATACACCAGTTCAAAAGGGGACATACCAATTGACTTTTTCTGACTTACCCGATCAGCCCATAATGCATTCACTAACTTTTTGTGCCAGCTCTTCTTATTGATTTCCAGCAATTTTTTAATGATATTTACCAAATATTTATTCGAAGATTCAGCCAACCCATTCCCTTGCGGATGGTAGGCGGTGGAATGCCCCAAGCTGATATTGTATTTGTAGCAAAAGTCAACCATCCTCTTTGATTTAAATGCTGCTGCATTATCTGTAATTAACTTACTTGGACCGAAGAGGTGGCAAACTTTCATACCATGATTGGGCTTTACCTTCCAGAGTGGCCAAGAATATCTTCATCAAGCAATCTTCAGGAAAATCAACCTTCAACTTGCGAATATGCATGTGAAATCTAACCAGATGTAGAGCAGCGTCCTTCCTACCATCATCTTTAAATGTAGGCAAATTCCTTGACCAATCTACCTTCGGAATTTTATTTGGAAAACCAGGGATGTGATCTCGGCTCATGGGAGCATATCTTCTTGCAACCCGATCCATTTTGAAAAGCTCAAAACTACTAATCTTCATGCAGTGAAGTCACCATGAAGCATTGATCTCTGGAGTTTTCAGTGAAGGAGTCGCCAGTGAATGATTTTAGCCTTGTCAGTGTCTAATCGTTGTCCACCATCAACAATCAGATCTGAACTTGATACATGTACTGGGGTAATTAACAAGTTAGATGTCACGTTTACAAGCTAGACCGGAGATTGACTGAAGCAGCGTTTATCTACTTCCGCTAATGCAAAGCAAAAGCGTTTCGAAGGCTACCTGGCATAACTTCAGGCTCCGTCTGTAGCTTATAAAACAAATGACATCAACAAGCAAACCATTTGTTCTTCCCCAGTATGGTCGCCAATATGTTAGCGCTCGAATCTGGCCTCAGGCTGAAGAAGGCAAAATCCAAGGCAACATCAAACCACTTAGCCTCGTAGCTAGCCCTACAAGGACAAGAGAGGGCTCTCTCCGAGTCTATCTCGGCAAAGATCTTCAAAGGGCAGAGATAACTAATAAAGAACATTGATTTTAGGCTATTAAACTGATAGAGAAGGTTTGATTTCAGATTTTTAGGGTTTTGGTGGAAAACAGGGGGAAAGCAATTTTGGGTGCGGGGATGGGACACAGCTTTTGCAGAGGTCTTTTTGGGGCAAGGTAGGAGACTGTCTTGATGCCTTTGAAAGAGTTGGGTGGATAGGAATGACTGGTGAGGAGCTAAGGAGAGCAAGAAATCACCATGAGTTCTCCTTAAACAAATGAAAACATTGATATTAAGCAAACTTAAAGGCAGAGCATAGCAATCATGAATTCTACCTTATCACTTCATTTGCCTAATTTGCAGAAGGCAAAGTGAGAAAATGATACACATAATAAAACTTACAAGTACATAAGAGAAGCACACCATCAACACAAGTAACCACAGGAATCCCAAAGAGGGCTGCAAAACCCTGGTCTTTCCTTTACCAAAATTTCAGAGATACAAAGTGTAATACAATAGAAGCTTATCCCTCAAGAGTCCAACCATGAAAATGACTAAGAAAGTACATAATATAGGCAAGCTAACACATTTCCTTGCCTCTAGGGGTCGAGATCATCATCCTAGGAGCTGTTTCAACCAATTCTAAACTGAGCACTACAATCTAGGCAATCAAAACAACTTGCCTCTATAAGTTAGGAAACCAATTCATTCATTAATTTTTTGCTATTTTATGAATGAATCTTCTAGCATAGGTAAAAAAGTGTCTTGTCAACATAAAATTACATCAATTACATCGAGGAGGATGAAAAATCCCACCAAAAAGTCAAAACTGGTCAAATGCTACGTTTTCCTGAGCTGAAGGTGCAAAACTGGCAAATTTCGCTGATGCATAGTGCGCCATTTCTCAACGCATAGCGCACCTTTGAGCCCACTTTTGGGGCACTTCCCGGCATCCAAATGAGGCACAAGTGGGCTTGTTGGAAATTTATGCATGTCTACTATCCATTCCAAGTGGAATGTCTCAATTTGGTGGCCATTTTCCTCTCCAAAAATGCAATCTCCCAAGACTGCTTCATGTGTATCCAAAAAGTGGCAGAAGGTCATTTGTTGCTTTGTTTTGACCTTTTGAGGGCCCAAAACTTGATGAAATGTCTTGGCAGTGGCTGAGAAAGTGTATTTTGTCATGAAAAATCTAAAAATTCAAACCTTTCTTCAATTGGACCTCCCCATCTTCAGGGTAGCGCGCTGCGCGCTACGCGTTGAGCCAAAACCCCGATGTGTAGCGCGCCTGAGCCCTACACGTAGCGCGACTTTCAGATGCTTTTTGGAGGCCTTCCCGGTGTCCAAATTGGGCACAGGAAAGCTCGTTGGAAAGGTCTTTGAGTTTTATTTCCAAAAAAACTAAAATTTTTCAATTTTGAGTTCATTTGCCCTGTCAAAAATTAAATCTCCCAAGACTGGTCAAAATGTGCCAAATGAGGCCGCCTCAAGGAAGAGTGCTGTTGCAGTCAACTTTTGAATGCATTCCTCAACTCTAAATTGAGCCCATGATATCTAATTGGAAATAAATTTGTATCTAGTTATCATTTGACTCATCAATAAAGTCATTTGGCCAACCAAGCTAGGAGAAAACTTGATTTTCCCAAGGTCACTTCAGAGGTGCATTCGATTCTCCTGAGGCAACGGTATTTTTGACATTTCTCTAAAACCATGACACCTGTGTAAAAAGTGAAGGAGGTTTTTCTTCCTTGGCATGTTTTGGGAAAAAAAATCTCTCAGTTTTCCAAAATTCATCTTTGATTTCTCTAAAACATCTTTTGAGTGAAACTTATCCCGATGTGTGGAACAAGGGATTTTGTCGAAATGAAGCGAAATGAAGGGGATAAGGGGCTTCTAAATTCTTGGGGAAATTTTTGAAAGTAGGGAGGGATGTTAGGAAGTAGGGGAAAGTGGAATCTCAGAGATCGGGTGAGGGGAAGGGGTCTAAAAGGGCAAAACACAAGCCCAACCTAGAAAATTGCCAGGTTGTAGCAAGAAACTAGGGTTTGTGCAAAAATGAGGAATTTGGCGGATCTAAGGGATGGGAAGTGTTTAATAAGTACATTAAGGATAGGGGAAGGTGTATGAACATATGGATACAAGTTTTGCTAATTATTTGACCATCCAAGAGAAATTACCTCCAAAACCCTAAGAGAGGGAAATGGACCTTACCAAGGCACAACTGAAGCATGAATAAGCTGTAAAATGACCCAATGGAACTTGACATGATGATAAAAACCATATGAATGATGATAGACTCAGCTAAATAGTGACATAGACTGACATTTGGGAAACTTTAGAAGGAGTGAAAACAAACCCTAGACCTAATGCCTAGTGACCAAATTTTGCTTGAAAACTTTTTGAAATGAGAAAATTTGACCTTGACACTCTGAGACCACTTTGTAAGAGCATATTTGATCACTGGAGGAAGGCTGGAAAGACTGACACTAACAGGGTATATGTTCGTCTGTCAAATGCTTTTAATGTCGTCGAAGATCGCGACAAGGTTGGAGATCCTAAAGTTTTCCAGCAACTCATTGACATAATACATGTAGATTCCCCCTCATCAGTAATCATTCGATGGACAGTTTTGTTGAGGGCTTTCACTTGAATGAGGAAATCTAGTTGAGCTAGTAATTGAGGATTGTATCCTTTATGATCAAAGGATACAAGATTGGAATCCTTTGGGTCTATCCCACTGATGGCTGATAATAAAGCCTGCTTTTGGGATGGGCAATTTTGCAATACCTCAAGCGTCGACATAGCCGATGGTGATTGGCCCAAATATTCCACTATATTATAATGCTGTGCTGCTCTAGCACGAGGATTAAACGTCGACTTGTGTACTACTCCCTTTGGCAGTTTTATTGTCAACTCAGGAATGGTGGGCGGCGCAACTTATGCCGAAGTTGTTGTCGAACTACTAGGTTGATCTTTATCCTTGTTGTTCGACAGCTCTGGATTCCCATAATATTTGTTCCTTGTCGATATCAAAGCATCATTTTTTTGTTTGGAAACTGACAACCTCAACACTTGAGATGGGGAAGCATTTTCACTGTCAACCAGATTTGTTCCTGGATTCAGAAACGGATCAGTTAATACTGTTGAGGTCTTTGTATTCTTGAAGAATTTTTTAAGCTCAGCTTTATATGGACAATCTGATGTCCAATGATCCTCATCGCATATAAAGCATGGATGATTTGGTTTCCTATTTCCAGAAGGGTTTGCAAAAGATTTTTCAGGTGATGATTCTTCCTGTTTCTTCTTCTTCCCTTTGACTTTCTTCTTGCCCCCTGGTTGCTTGGTTTCTTTGCCTTTATATGTCGATACGGCATTTACTTCCGAGGCAAGAAGTTCCTCTTTTGCATTTTGACTGGAAATCTTACGGGCCTTTTTAGATGTAGCCTTTGTCGATTTCGTGTCTGTTGCGCCAATCACGCCATCATCGGCATGAGAGTCATTGTTTGATTTAGGAGGAGGAGGGACTGAGAATTCTGATCTAGGAGCGTTAGGTATTTTATCGTAGAGCATGCCATACTGAGTGTAAATCAAGTCCAAATATTGTGCACGAGCGATAACCTGCTCTTCGGTGACGACTCCCCCTTTTGCCACATCTTCCATGATGGAAGGCAATAATGACTTAATAAACCATTCAGCTAAAAGCTGATCAGGAACATACGTTTTCACCATTCTACGATGACATCGCCACTCATGTATATGATCAGATATGTGAGTGGCCGTTGTTTGTTTGAAATTGGTAAGAAGTTCTGTTCCCCTTTCGTACCTTATCGGTAACTGAAAATGGGTTAAAAAGGTTGTGGCTAGTGTACTGAAGTTGTCAATTGAAGCTCTGGGAAATTTAATAAACCATTTTGCTGCCGGACCAGTTAACGTCCTCTGAAAAAGGAAAAGCCTAATCAAATCATTGTTTAAGGTGTTTGATGAACACCATAGATGAAAGGTCATCACATGATTCGACGGATCTTCACCCAGTTTTCCATTAAATTTAGGAATATCTGATGGAATTTTATGCGAAATCGCTGGCCACCAAGGGGGGTAAGCGATTGGATCGTTTGTTAACCGATTTAAATCAGGTAACTCTAAAGTCGCCACAAAGGGTAACTGTTGATTCAAGTTAGGTGAAGCATACCCAGGATAAGATGGGATTGCCTGAGCAGTTGGTCTTTGCATACCAGCATAATGCATTTGATGCTGGTAACTTTGGTAAGGTTGGTGGGCATGACCATTGTAGAATGGTTGATTTTGACCGTTTTGAATATACGGCTGCCCACTATTTGCAAATATTTGTTTCTCAGAACCTTGGTATACTTGTTGGAACTACGGTTGTTGGTATTGCACTAGCCGTGGTTGTGAAGCCATGTGTTGTTGCCTGATACTAACTGTTTGACCAAGATGAGGGGTAATTGTACCCGTTTGAACCTGTGTCATTCCACCAGTCGGCGATTGTGGTTGAGTTGCAGGGTCAAGAGGCTGTTGTATTACAACCTGAGAAACCTGAGGTTGGCATACAACAGGTAGCGCTTGAACTTGCGACACCGTCACAATAGCTGGCGTAGTTGGTATACTTGACATAGGTAAACATTGTTGCATTGAATATACAACTCTTGGTTGTTGAGGTAGTATCAGTACCCAACCGCTTGACGTAATTCCAGCATAACCGAATTTTTTTGTGAACTCCCGTATGGATGTCCTCCTGGAGGGGACAATGAAAGGGTATACTGCCCCCCATATGGTGGTAATCCGGTACTTAAGGGAATGGTTTGCCCTTGAGGACCGGACTGCCCAAATTGACCTCCAAATGGATCAATTTGTTGAGACTCAACATAAGAGTTTCCGGATATTATTCTGGATGAACAAACAGGAACGGACCATACCGTCGAAACAGCCCCTGAGTGGGTTCCTTCTAGCGATTGAGAGCTAGTTGGGACAGATGGTATACCGGCGAACATTGTTGGAGTGATAGCAGGAAGTTTTGCCGTCGCTGTGTCAGACGACACAGTCCTAGATGTTGACGGTTGTTCAAACATTTCTAATCTACCCAAAAGATTACCTAGCGATTCTACCAGAGCTTCTGCTGGCGGTAGACTAATTTATGATGAAGAAGGATACAGAGTGATCCCGACTCCAAATTGCAGTGGAGTACTAGATGGAGGATCCTCCACAATCTCTTCTATAGCAATCAGACCAGGTGGAAGGGGTAGACTGTCAGGTCCGTAGAATATTTCTGGTGTCAAAGAAGGTATAGAATCTGCAGTGACAGATGTTTGGGGAACAACACTCTCCGAACCGGTTGTAGATGGAACTGGTTTAGTGATACAAGTGTTTACCCTCAGACTAGGATCAGTACTACTGTCCTTTGGTGGCTGTTGAACTTCTTCTATAGAGGCAGGGATACCAGAAGTGTTTGTAGTAACCAGAATCTCTGATGTTGTTGGAACACTTGTTCTAACTTTACCAGGAGATTTGGAACCGGTTAAACGAGTTCGCTTTGTCCGTAATAGCTTCGATTCCGGAGACAAAGACGGTTGACTCGTAAGCCTCTGCGAACGACGGGGTTTCAATTGACTTTCTTCCATGATTGCAGATTACTCAATCAACTAAAAATCAAGGGGAAGTATGTTTCCGAATTAGATGAATTTTAGACGCTTTGACACAACTTGTTTTTTCAATTTTTAAGAGTCGAGAAAAAACAAAAGATGACTCTAGTCACCTTCAATTTTTAATGAGCCTGAAGTGACAAGTGCTCAGATGGACCTTTTCCGTTAAGGAGTCTGAAAAGGAACGAAAGGGACTGCTCTGGAAATCTAGGCAGAGGGATTACCAAACCAATCGCAAAACTACAGAAAACTTGTTACGGTACAGCAGTCAATCTTCCCGAATGCTGTGTTCAGTGCATTGCGATCAATAGGGCGGCAGACACGGCTTCCTATGGATAAAGGATTAAGCCTATTGTGGTCTCCCAAAATATACTCGACGATACGTGGGAGCACAAGTCCGTACTGGCACTTATCGTCTCAAAGTGGAGGAATCACCCAACCATCACTGAGAACAAAAGTTACCAGGCTTTACGATGCCGGAATATGTCTCTAGCCTAGACCTCTAGATGTTGTGCATTAGGTTCCAAAGCATTGTTAGATTCATTAAATTTATTTTATAGTTGATCTTGCTTAAGAAATTTTCCTTTCGGGTTCACCGCGAGATGTAGATGTACAATTCCTAAAATGAAATCTAAGATGATAAACAGTCTTTTATCTTCTTTGTGCAATGAAAATCCTACCTACTAAGGAAAGAGAGACAGTATTCTTTCACAAAGAGCAAAGAGCACACACTAAATGCACTGTCCTAAATCAAACCAATCAAACAGTCTAAATGCAAATGCACATGCATGTATTTGTTTTCGGCTTTCTTAGTATGTGAATGATAAAAAGAAAGCTAATGCGCAAATCTAAATTACTTTTCAAGCGACAGTTACTAACAAGTTTCTTTTCAAAATCAAAAATGAAGACAATCACAACACTTTACGATTCGGAAATGAATACTTGCTTTCGACACTAGAAAAACTACAAATTCAGACCAAATACAATAGTAATAGGGTAATCGACAATCAATAGCAACCAAACTCTCTCCTATGACAAAAAACGACACTTGCGACATTTTCAAATCAAGAAACGACAATACAATTACATTACTTTTTGCAAAGGAGAACTGAAAATGACTCAACAAATACACAAAAACATTTACAGTTCTTTTGCACAATGGAGGCAGAATATCAGCAAGGAAAGGGGTTTCAAATAGAGATATACTGATTACAAACAACAAAAATCATGAATAGAACTGAAAAGAATGAACACAGAAACCAAAACTGAGGAACAATGCCAAGTCTGATCAGCGCACCTGTAACACAATGAACTTGAAATGCAGCGCACCTACTACACTCGGGAAGTGCGCTGAATTTCAGATTCACAGAACAGAGCCTACGCTGGGCCAGAGACAAGACTTTGCTTGGGTTCTGGGTCACAGTTTGCAGTTTAGTTCACGGGTTTTGGCCGAGC
The DNA here is from genome assembly GCA_031772625.1 of Pinus tabuliformis. Lineage (NCBI taxonomy): Eukaryota > Viridiplantae > Streptophyta > Pinopsida > Pinales > Pinaceae > Pinus > Pinus tabuliformis. The sequence goes on along the minus strand of CM062808.1, from coordinate 735,505,352 downwards.
AAATGGTAATCAATAAACCAACAATCAGGGGTAGATCTAAGGAGGTTACTAGAGCTACCACTAGGGCAATCAGAGAGTTTGTAAATCAATTGTTTAATTCATAAACAAATCCCAGAGATTGACTGAAGCGACATTTATTTATGCAAATGCAGTTCGAAAGCTACCTGGCTCGACTTCAGGCTCCATTTGTAAGTTTATAAAATAAACAACAAGGAAGATAAACAAACAACCTAGTCGCTCCCCAGCAGAGTCGCCATTTTGTTACAGGGAAAAGTGTCTACACAAAACTGCTTATCCCACTAAGGTGTGGTAGCTATCTTAGAAACAAACAAAGTAAAGCTACTTTCGTTTTTCCTTTATGAAATATAGATGAGAGAAGAACAAAGGAGACCAACCTCTGTCTTGCGCTTATCTCCTTGTTCGATTCCTCTCTCTCCTGATAGTCCTTCGCTACTTGCTTCCTTGTACACCCAGCTTCATAGAGTACCTGTAGGATCAAAGTAGAATAACACTATACAAGAACATGGATCTATAATCATAAACAATCTAGGATCAGATGTAAATTGACCATGCAAATGCATAAAACATAAATGACACAAGAGTATGGAGGAAAACTTGAATAGCTTTTATTGATAATCAAGAAAGAGCCAAGGGAGTTACAACCAGTTGTTCTGACCCAGCATCATCCTCTCAGCAAGTAAGCCCTTCTTCACCTCATACAAAGCTTAGATCACCCAACACTATGATGTTGTCTCAAGAAACCAACAACAATTCCTTACAAGATGAAAAATTCCAGCCTCTGGATCTCTCGGATGAGGGATCCATATATAGATATCTGTAAGGGAGATGAGTCAGCTTGTGATTTGATTAGTGTCTTCCCTCTGATAGTTCTTGTTTCCACTTGGAGATTGATGATCTCTTACTCATCCTTGGTCGAATTCAGAGAGGCAAGTGTCACAGGAGAAGTTTCTGGAAGATTCCATGTCTCTCCACCTCGCGGATTGACACTGCCATTTGTCACTTGTCGCCCATCGCACCCCATATACGGGATTTTTGAAATGCAACGCACCCACAGAGTGTACTTAGGTGAGATGCAATGCACTTTGCCTATGGAGCAGTTGAAATGATCCTGTTTTGACCAGTGCTGAGCAGTTCTTCATGAAGAACTTCTGGGAGAAGCTGTAATCAGTTGACCTTGTTCCTTTAGGGGTTAGAACAACAATTTTAGGGACTTAGGAGCCCTTGGTTTATAGAAATTTTATGCTTGGGGTTGCAGTGCCCAAAAATGTCTATAACAGAGTATCCTCCCCAGGAAAACTTATAAATATGGGTTGAGTAGTACATCAACTCTATTGACCCAATCACAATCACAAACATTGCAACCAAAATAATATTTTTTTTCCATATCATAAGCTATACTATGGTGAGCAAAATTAAGGTGATAAGCATAATGCCAAGCACAACTTTGCCAACATGTCATTCACAATTCAAATATAAACTAATATATTTTCAAATATATTATATATATATATATATATTATATATATATATATATATATATTATATATATATATATATATATATATATTATATATATATATATATATATTATATATATATATATATATATATATATGTTGGGTGTGTTTTATATTATTTCCATGCATCATGGGGTTCAGGGTAGCACCTCGAAAAAAAAAAAATTTATGTGGATCAAATAATAGTTGGGTGGACCCAAGGATCAAGGGCATACCCAAAGATGGTGGGTGTTAGTGTCAGTCTTTGCATCCTTCCTCCCGTGATCAAATATTCTCTTACAAAGTGGTCTCAAAGTGTCAAGGTCAAATTTTGTCATTTCAGTAAGTCTTCAAGCAAAATTTGGTCACTAGGCATTAGATCTAGGGTTTGCTTTTATTCCTGTCAAAGTTGTCCAAATGTCAGTCCATGTCACCGTTCAGCTGAGTGTACCATCATTCAGAGGGTTTTCATTATCATTTCAAGTTCCACTAGGTCATTTTACACCTTGTTCATGCTTCAGTTGCGCCTAGGTAAGGTCATTTCCCTCTCCTAGGGTTTTGAAGGCAATTTCTCTTGGACGGTCAAATCATCGGCAAAACTTGTATCCTGATGTTCATACACCTTCCCCTATCCTTAAATTACCTTATCAAACACTTCCCATCACTGAGATCCCCCAAATTCCTCATTTTTGCACAAACCCTAGTTTCTTGCTACAACCTGGCAATTTTCTAGGTTGGACCTGTGTTTTGCCTTTTGGACCCCTTCCCTCACTCAATCTTTGAAATTCCACTTTCCCCTACTTCTTAACATCCCTCCCTACTTCCAAGAATTTTCCCAAGAATTTAGAAGCCACTTATCCCCTTCATTTCGCTTCATTTCGATAAATCCCTTGTTCCACACATCGGGATAGGTTTCACTCAAATGACGTTTATGAGCAATAAAAGATGATTTTTTTAAAACTGAGAGAGTTTTTTGTCCAAAACATACCAAGGAAGAAAAACCTCCTTCACTTTTTACACAGGTGCCATGGTTTTTGAGAAATGTCAAAAATACAATCGCCTCGGGAGAATTGATGCACCTATGAAGTGACCTTGGGAAAATCACGTTTTTGCCTAGCTCGGTTAGCAAAATGACTTTCTTGATGAGCCAAATGATAACTAGACACAAATATATTTCCAATGAACTCTCATGAGCTCAATTTGGAGTTGAGGAAGGCATTCAAAAGTTGACTGTAATTGCACTCTGCCTTTAGGCAGCCTCATTTGGCACATTTTGACTAGTCTTGGGAGATTTGATTTTTTGTAGGGAAAATGAACTCCAAATTGAAACATTGTGGTTGAGTTGGAAAGTAAACTCAAATAAATTTCCAACGAACTATCTTGCACCCAATTTCGACACAGGGAAGGCCTCCAAAAGTCACATGGAAAAGGGCACGACACACATAGAGAGCGCGACACACTAGGAGAAAATTTCCAGTGTAAATTTACACTTGCCCGACGCACATGGAAGGTGCGACACATAGAGCTGCCAAGGCTGATTTTTCTTAGAATTTGCAACCAATTTCCTTCAATCCCTTGAATTTTCCAGGTGGGGTCAATCTCTCAGTGTTTCATCTATTTTTATGTTAGTATGATGATAGTTCATGGCGGCTTATGGTTGCACAAAAACTCTTAAACCCTACCACCTAAAAACACCAAAGCCATTGTTGCTAGGGTTGAAAAATTGTGGTGTTGATGCCAAGGCTCCTCTTTAACCTCTCATCTTTTCCCTCCTCTCCATTTTTACCAATCCTCCCTTTCTCATTTTGTTGTGGGGAAAAGTATCCGATGCGGATGACCCTATCCCTACTCTAAAGGTGACAGTCTTTAGCAACAACTGAAAGTAAAGCTTTGATGTTTTCCTTTATGAAAGTACAGAGGGGGAAGAAATGATCAACCAACCTGGTATCCTTCGCTTAGTCGATCTTGATCCTCTCTCTTTGTCTCTTGTTCCCAGCTCCTTGCTCTCTTTGCCGGTCCAGCTACACACAAGCCCTGCACAAAACGAGAGAGGAAACTACAAGATACAAGTACTCATAACTGATGCATGGATTAGAGTGAATCAAATATACATGTAAATACAATACATCAATGCAATACAAGTATATAGGAGAACATGCAAAACTTTATTGATAGAAGTAACAGGGTTCTGAGAAGGTTACAACCAATGATGGCTCCAATCCAGCAGCACCTCCCCAGCAGCAAGAACTCTCCTCTTCACCTCTAGTAAAACAATCACCCAATAGCTCTAACTGTAATCCAACAGCACCTCCTTGCTTTACACAAAATTCCAGCCTCCTTAGACCTCATAGAAGAGCTCTATATATAGGAGGGAAGAAGAGAGGATGAGTCAGCTTGAGGCTGGCATAGAGCTGACTAGTGTCCTCTCCCTCTTCAGTTAATCTTCAGTTCTTGAGTCCACTTGGAGATCCTTGGTTACACATGGTGATCAAGTACCTCTTACTCATCACAGGGCGAATCTTATGAACCAAGTGTCAGTTTGGAAGCTTCCTGGGCAGTTGACACCTTGCAGGATGACTGTGCCACTTGGCCAATCTCGCCCAACCCAGGTAGCCTTCATTACTTTTGACTTCCAGCGCAGGTACAGAGTGGGACAGTTGCATTACAGTGCAGAAGCTCAGTTAAGCAGCTGACATGATCCAAAATAAGCCTGTTTTGAAGTGTTTTCAGGTGGAGAACTGATTGGAAGTGCTGTTGTTTGCTGACCTTGTTCTTCTAGGGGTAAGAACAACATGTTTAGGGACTGAGGATCCCTGTAATTATCGACATTTCATGCTCCATGTTACGAGGCACAAAAATGTCTATAACAGTTGCCCCCTAAAGTATGAGGCCGTTTATCGGGTGAAATGCTTTATCTAGAGGGTTCGAAGTTCATTCTAGTGCTGAGGAGGCGCCCTGTAATACAATACAATACAATACATTATTTTTCATTCTATTTTCATGATCTAGCTGAGGCGGGCATTCCCATGCTCAGCTTTATAAATACATTTTGGTACATAGAACAGACGACCGTCTGATGGTAGACCGATAATTCTCTGCTGGAATTATCATCCTTTGAGTAGGATGATCATCTGCTGCAATGATGTACATGACAAATGCTTTTATATTTCCTGAATATGTATCGCAGCCCGGATGGATGAAACTAGATCCGGGGTCTTCAAACTCGCTCGATCTTCACTCTAAGTACAAGTCGATCCATGTGAGAATTTCGCTGAAGTCGAACATGGAAAGACATCGCTTGATTACCGGTCAATGATGAAAACCGTTAACAAGCGCGAGAGGAATCACCGATAATGATAATGACCCTCAAGGTACTGCAATACAATTCACGTGGCGTGAATAAAGGACTTGGCATCGAACGCCACGCAAAATCTTCTGGTCGAAGGTCATTGATGTATACCTGTCGCCGGAAGTGAGAAACTTGCCATTGAGGCATGCAAGCTTCAAAGTACTGATGGGGTTGTTCCTAGATCAACTTCTTGGATAATGAGCTGAAGTCGACAAGAAGCGATCCGTCAAAGGAGGGCTTAATGAATCCCACATCAATGACACGGAACGGAGCTAATGATTTTAGTGGAGGTGAAAACAAACTGTGACATATGATTCAGGGTGGCGATCATGAATGGATGAAGGATAATGTATGGCAGTGGATGGGACACGGTTGACACTTTCAGAATGACCTCTCTTGAACATATAACGACACTGATGCGATGGATCGGTAGCATTACCCCAAAATGTGGATGGTTTGGTGAAGACCATGGCGATGAGACCGGTGAATGAAACAACCCAACTCGATGTGGTACGGAGGAAAAGTGTCATGTTCAAGAGCGACTTGCTACCATTAAGCTTTGATGTTCTCCCAATTTTTCCCCAGTCATTTCTGACCAGTACCTCTTTATTTTTGTCAAGCTTGAGGAGGATAACATATGCTTGTTCTATAACCTGCCCTTCGGGCAAGCCCATCGCTATGTTTTAACGAGCCTAGCGATAGGGAAACTCGTTCTCGTCTAAAGACAAGTTTGTCGCTATTTAATCATTTTAACGAGTCTAACGACAAGGAAAACTCAGTCCTTTTCATTTTTAGGGAGTCTGAAAAGGTACAGAAAGTTAACTCCAAAATTCCTTTTTCGTCATCTAATCCTTAAGTCCGAAAAAGTATAAAACAATACAGAAGGGATGAGTGTTCAGTACTTTTAACGAGCCGAACAAGACAAGCGCTCGATCTTTTTGTGCAATAATCCCTCAGGTCCAAAAAAGATTAAAATCTAGAGGAGGGATAGCTCTTCCGGTCGTTTAACGAGCTGGAAGGCAAAACTCGGCAAACTTTTCATATTTTACGAGTCAGATGAAAAGAGCTCAAAGAAGACTCATCTTTTGAGGAACGAGTGATAAACAGGGATAGCAGTAGATTCCAGGTACAGGTTGGAATTCTCTAATCACGGCAGTGTCACAAGGATGGCTAGGTGAAATCACTCTTCGCAGCTGTTTCTCAAAAGAGGTAAACACACAAATGGAGGTGAATGATCGGCCAAATGAAAAGTGGAGGTGACGGTGCACAAACACGACCAAGGCTTTTATGGCTGATGGATTTACGATCTCAAAGGTTATTTACCGGGATAGGCTCTTTTTTTAGATAAAAATGAGCTTAAACTCTGGAGGGAACATTGCTCACTGCTTTTATTTATTTTTTAACGAGCATGAAGACCGCGTTAAAACTGCTCGGTTCTGCTTGCATGCCCTCAGCATAATAACGCAAAACGAGGTGCATGCCCCCCAAGCTTCATTGCATTCAACTTGGTGGTTGGAATGAAGGTTTACCTTTGAGATTTGGAAAGGGGATTGGTTTCATTTTTTAATGAGGTTGACACAGTAAAAGAAACTATCCTCATGACTCCTTGTTTCATTTTTTAACGAGGTTGACATGAGATAAGAACTGTCCTCGGAGCCACTGTATTTACAGTATTTCTATTAGGGCGATGATCCATGCTGACAAAATGTTTAGGAATCTTCCGAATCCATTAGATATAGAAGATTTCATATTGTAGGTTTCCACTGTGGCCACCTCCACCAGATTACTTGCAGGCGGTAGGGAAAATGTACCCATTGAGGCAGGGTCTTTTAGGAGACCTACTCCAATATTTTGAAGTGAATGATCGCTTCCATGTGTCATTGGAATGCTTCCCGTAACTTGTGAACTGTCGGGGAGGAAAGTTTGTTGGTCGACGACTGTAATCCCTCCTTGAAAGGGAAATGAAATCTTCCTGAAGTAGGTCGACACGACTGCGGCCATGGCATATATCCAGGGCCTTCCTAGTAGGATGTTGTAATCGAGGTTTCCATCAATTACTTCAACATCGACTTCTACTGTTTTGCCCCCCAGTTCATCTTGCAAGTTACCTAAAATCCCGTAGGGAGTGTATGATCGTCCATCAAATGCTTTTAAGGTCGTTGACGATTTCGACAAGGGTGGTGAGCCTAAATTTTTCCAGCAACTCATCGACATAAGACATGTAGATGCCCCCTCATCAATAATTGTTCGATGAACAGTTTTGTTGAGGGCTTTCACTTGAATAAGGAAAGCTAGTTGAGCTGGTAACTTAGGGTCATATCCTTTATGATCAAAGGCCACAAGATTGGAATCCATTGGGCCAATCCCACCTATTGCTGATAATAAAGTTTGCTCTTGTGAGGGGCAATTTTGCGGTACCTCAAGTGTCGACATAGCGGACGGCGATTGGGCCAGGTCCTCTATTATATTATAATTCTGTGCTATTTTGGCACGAGGATTAAATGTCGATTTGTGTACTACTCCCTTTGGCAACTTTACCATTGGTTCAGGAATGATGGGTGGCACAACTTTGGTCAAAGCTGTCGTCGAACTACTAGGTTGTTCATTAGCCTTGTTATTTGACAGCCATGGATTCCCGTAATCTTTATTCCTTGTCAAAGCATTATTCTGCTGCTTTGAGGTAGACAACATAAGCACTTGGGATTGGGAAGCATTTTGATTAGCAACCAGATTTTGACCAGGATTAGGAAACGGATCAGTCAACACAGCTGAGGTTTTCGGACTCTTAAAGAATCTTTTAAGCTCAGCTTTGCATGGACAATCTGCTGTCCAATGATCCTCATCGCATATATGACACCCCGAAGGGGGTTTCCCTTTTCTCCCTTTCTTTTTCTTCTTGTCTCCTGGTTGCTTCAGTTGTTTGCCCTTGTCGTCCGACACGACACTTACTTCCGAGGCAAGAAGTTCTTCATTTGCATTTTGATTCGAAGTCTTACGGGTTTTCTTAGACGAATCCCGTGTTGACTTTGCATTTGCAGTGCCAATCACACCATCGCCGGCATGAGAGTCACTATTTGATCCAGGAGGGGGAGGAATTGAAAATTCCGGTCTAGGGGCGTCAGGTATCTTGTCATAGAGCGTGCTAGACTGAGTATATACTAAGTCTAAATACTGGGCACGAGCAATAACTTGCTCCTCTGTTACGACGCCTCCCTTGGCCACATCTTCTGTTATAGCAGGAAGAAGCGACTTTATAAACCACTCAGCTAAAAGCTGATCTGGAACATAAGTCTTTACCATTCTGCGACGACGACGCCACTCATGTATATGATCTGATATATGTGTGGCCGTTGTCTGCTTGAAATTGGTTAAGATCTCGGTTCCAGTTTCGTACCTTATAGGTAACTGAAAGTGTGTTAAGAAAGTCGTGGCTAGGGAACTAAAATTGTCGAAAGAGGCTCTAGGTAATTCAATATACCATTTAGCCGCCGGACCAGTCAATGTCCTCTGGAAAAGGCGAAGCCTTATCGAATCATCATTCAAGGTATTCGACGAACACCACAGATGGAAAGTCATCACATGATTCGACGGGTCTTCGTCAGGATTTCCATTGAATTTAGGAATGTCCGAAGGAAGTTTGTGAGGAATCGCTGGCCACCAATGGGCATAGGCGATTGGATCATTCGTCAATCGATGTAAATCTGGTAATTCTAGAGTCGCCACGAATGGCAACTGCTGATTTAGGTTTGGCGAGGCGTACCCAGGATACGATGGAATCGCCTGAGTAGTAGGCCTTTGCATACCAGCATAATGCAACTGATGTTGATAGGACTGATATGGCTGGTGGGCTTGGCCACTGTAAAGTGGTTGATTTAACCCGTTCTGAATATAGGGTTGCCCACTATTTGCAAAGATCTGTTGCTCAGATCCCTGGTACACCTGTTGAAACTGAGGTTGTTGGTATTGCACCATCCCTGGCTGCGAAGCCATGTTTTGCTGTGCGACACTAACCGACGGACCAAGTTGCGGGGTATGGTTCCCGTTTGTATCTGTGTCGTCCCGGCAATTGGCGATTGTGGTTGTGTTGCAGGGTCAATGGGCTGTTGCATTACAACTTGGGGTTGACATACAACAGGCATCGATTGAACTTGCGACACGGTTACAATTGTTGCGTCGTCGGGATGCTAGACATAGGTACACATTGTTGCATGGAATATACAACTCTCGGTTGTTGGGGCAACATAGGCTCCCAACCACTCGTCGTAACTTCAGTCAAACCTGAATGCGGTTGAAAACTGCCGTATGGGTATCCTCCCGGAGGGGAAGTGAAAGGGCATATTGCCCCCCATACGGTAACAATCCGGAGCTCAAGGGTATAGATTGCCTTTGAGGACTGGATGGTCCAAACTGATTTCCAAAGGGATCAATTTGTCTAGTTTCAACATAAGAATTACGGGTATTATACCGGAAGAACAAACTGGAACAGACCAAGTTGTCATAATAGTCCTGGGTGGACTCCTTCTAGCTGTTGAGAGCTAGTCGGGACAGCTGGTATGCCGGCAAACATCGTCGGAGTGACAGCAGGAGCTTCTGCTGTCGCTGTGTCATTTGGCACAGTCCTAGATGTCGACGGTTGCTCAGACATTTTAAGTCTATCCAATAAACTGCCTAACGATTCTACAGGAACTTCCACTGGCGATGGACAAACTTCTAATGTAGAAGGAAAAAGAGTGATGCCTACTCCAAAATGACTTGGAGTATTTGCTTGCTGGTCCTCTACGATTTCCTCTATTGCAATCAGACCAGGAGGAAGAGGAAGACCGTCAGGTCCGTAAAAGATTTCTGGTGCCGGAGAAGGGGTTGCTTCGACAGCGACAGTTGTTTGAGCAACAAGACTCTGTGGACCGGTTTCAGATGGAACTGGTTCAGTTACGCAAGTACTTGTTCTCAGACTAGGATCAGTACAACTGTCCCTCTGTTGCTGTTGAACTTCTTCAATAGAGGCAGGGATTCCAGAAATATTAGGAGTGACCAGAATCTCAGATGTCGTTGGAACTGTTGTTCTAACTTTAATGGGAGATTTTGACCCGGTCAAGCGAGTTTGCTTCGTCCGTACTACTCTCGATTCCGGAGACAAAGATGGTTGACTCGCGAGTCTCCTCGAACGACGGAGTTCTAATTGACTTTCCTCCACGGTTGCGGATTACTTGATCAACTAAAATACAAAAAGGGAATTATGTTTCCGTATTGAATGAATTTTATTAGACGCTTTTAGACACAACTTTGCTTTTTCATGTTTTAAGAGTCGAGAAAAAGCTAAAGATGACTCTAGTCGCCTTCGATGTATTAACGAGCCCGAAGTGACAAATGCTCGGTTGGACCTTTTCAGTTATAGAGTTTGAAAAGGGCCAAAAGAAACTGCTCTGGAGATCTAGGCAGAGGGTGTGCCAAACCTTTCGCGAAACCACAGAATACGTTTTACGGTACGGGTGGGTCGATCTTCGTGAATGCTGTGTTCACTGCATCGCGATCAGTAGGGCGGTCGACACGGCTTCCTAAGGATAAAGGATAATTGCCTATAGGGGTCTCCCAATATACGCGACGGTACGCGGGAGCACAAGTCCGTATTAGTGCTATCGTCCCTCAGGAGGAATCACCCACCTTCGTAGAGATCGACAGTCACTACGTTTAACGACGCCAGAACACGTCTCTACCTAGACCTCTATTGTGAGCGTTATGTTACAATGCGTTTTTAGATTCATTCAATATATTTTAAGTTGATCTTGTTTATCAGTTTGTCTTTCAGGATCACCACGAGATGTATTGGTACAAATTCCTAAATGCAGCTAAAATGATAAGCAAGCTTTACAATCTTTTTAGCTTTGAAAATCCTAACTACTGAGGGGAGAGAAAAGACACTATCTTTCCACACAGAGCACAAAGCACAAACTAATGCACTTTCTCCTAGATCAGACACGCAAACTTATCAAAAAAAATGCAAATGCAAGATGCATGTATTTCTTTTCTTTTCCTTTAATGTTGATGTAGACAAAAGGAAATTGTTGTATAATTTTCGAATTCAATTTGAAGCGTAAACAAACAAGTTTCGTCTAAAATGAAAAGACACCTTACAGGTACTTGTTTCAACACTAAAAATATATGAATTCAAACCATAATATGAAAAACAAACAAACTCAAACAGCCATGAACAGTAATAAAACTAGCTCTTAAGATCACAAAGACACTTTTACAGTTCAGGATCTAAGAGGTCACAGCTATACTGGTTTGCTTTTCACAATGGGAAACTGTAACTGAAACAAGAAATACTGAAAGAACAATCACAGTTTCATCACACAACTGAGGCGGAATAATGTCAAGGAAAGTTGGTTTACAGCAAGTACAATGACCAGCAATCAGCAGCAAAAAATCAGTGAAAACAGGGCTAAGACACAGTGGAAAACCTCTGGAAGACACTGGCTAACAGGTCCAGCGCAGGCTCTGGTCTGTCAAATTGACTTTCAGCGCAGTTCCCGAAGGGAGTACCTGCGCTGTAATGCAGACTGCCTGTGGACAGCCTGCTCTGGGACACGAGAGTTGCGTTTACAAGGATTTCCGGGTCATAAAAAGCTCAAAAATGCACTGTTTTTGCTGAAATAAAAAGCTATAGGTCAAGTACAGGCTAAGGGATGATCAAGAGGATGAAAAGCTATCACAAAGAGAACAAGAGTATTTTGTAGATCAGCTCTTCAAATCATGAATCTGCTCAGTAAATGAGCAAGAGTAGCAGTCCCTCTACTTCGCTTTTGATATAGTCAAAAGCTTTTCGATTTGGTACTCTTTTCTTCAAGAAATGAATAGCAAAATACTACAAACACCAACAAGATACTAGGCTCCCAGTGGAGTCGCCAGTTTGTTGTGGGGAAAAGTATCCGATGTGGATGACCCTATCCCTACTCTAAAGGGTGACAGTCTTTAGCAACAACTGAAAGTAAAGCTTTGATGTTTTCCTTTATGAAAGTACAGAGAGGGGAAGAAATGATCAACCAACCTGGTATCCTTCGCTTAGTCGATCTTGATCCTCTTCTTTGTCTCTTGTTCCCAGCTCCTTGCTCTCTTTGCCGGTCCAGCTACACACAAGCCCTGCACAAAACGAGAGAGGAAACTACAGATACAAGTACTCATAACTGATGCATGGATTAGAGTGAATCAAATATACATGTAAATACAATACATCAATGCAATACAAGTATATAGGAGAACATGCAAAACTTTATTGATAGAAGTAACAGGGTTCTGAGAAGGTTACAACCAATGATGGCTCCAATCCAGCAGCACCTCCCCAGCAGCAAGAACTCTCCTCTTCACCTCTAGTAAAACAATCACCCAATAGCTCTAACTGTAATCCAACAGCACCTCCTTGCTTTACACAAAATTCCAGCCTCCTTAGACCTCATAGAAGAGCTCTATATATAGGAGAGAAGAAGAGAGGATGAGTCAGCTTGAGGCTGGCATAGAGCTAACTAGTGTCCTCTCCCTCTTCAGTTAATCTTCAGTTCTTGAGTCCACTTGGAGATCCTTGGTTACACATGGTGATCAAGTACCTCTTACTCATCACAGGGCGAATCTTATGAACCAAGTGTCAGTTTGGAAGCTTCCTGGGCAGTTGACACCTTGTAGGATGACTGTGCCACTTGGCCAATCTCGCCCAGCGCAAGTAGCCTTCATTACTTTTGACTTCCAGCGCAGGTACAGAGTGGGACAGTTGCATTACAGCGCAGAAGCTCAGTTAAGCAGCTGACATGATCCAAATAAAGCCTGTTTTGAAGTGTTTTCAGGTGGAGAACTGATTGGAAGTGCTGTTGTTTGCTGACCTTGTTCTTTCTAGGGTAAGAACAACATGTTTAGGGACTGAGGATCCCTGTAATTATCGACATTTCATGCTCCATGTTACGAGGCACAAAAATGTCTATAACACATTTTTCCTATTATCCCTACCCTAAAACACTACCAAACCCTATTCTCTTTCCGCTCCTCTTATTTGTCAAATATACACTCCAAAACCCTACCTTATCAAAACCCAAAAACCCTACCCTATCAAATCCCCAAACCCTCCTATATATCCCTAAAAAAACATCTCCCCATGAACCCTATTCCCATCATATTATCCCCCTCCTAACACTTCCTTTTTTCATTGTCCCCTTGGTGGCAGATATCACAAACAACACCTAGCTTCACACCATCATCAAGGGGCAGCCTAAATACAGTACACACAACAGTCATGGCATCACAACATTCATCAGATTATGAGATGGAGACATGAAGTTACTCATCCTCAGAAGAGCAGGCTCCCAAGAGACATCACAAGAGTGGCAAACATGTTAGGGATGAGCCCACTACCCTCACTGAATTACAAGCATGCCCTCTTGCCATGTCATGTTTCCAGCACCTAGCATGTTTTGAATTTTGTGAAAGGGTGGCTAATGTTAGAGTTCATCATGAGTTGGCCCAACTTTTTGTGCTTCACCTACATGGAGGCCAGTCTATCTTGGTCGAGGTCACCTTCACATTGACACCCGAAACTATCTCAGTGGCAACAGGCATACCAAATGTTGGAGAACAGTGGCATAAGAAGAAGAAGGTGGATAGGAAACACTATGAGACTTACATTAAGGCTAGATTCTTGAGTCAACTCACAAGAGTCTTTCCATTTAGATATTTGAAAGATGAGTATGCTCCACTCATGAAATTGATCATGAAGTACTTCAGTTGTGAGGTATGAGTGCAAAGGCCCGGATAAAGAGCTTGAAGGAAAAATTGAGCAAAGCAACAAAAGAGGCAAAAGAGGCAAAAGAGAAAGATCGACTTTGAATCTTGGCTGAAGATTCCTTGGCACAGCATAGCACTTCATAGAAGACCTCCAGCCCAAATTTCAAGAAATTTGGGGAAATTTTGGTCACATGACAAATTTTTGGGCAAAACACAGGTTTTTTCTCCCTAAAAATTGGGAGCTCCAAATGAAGAATGGTTTACATTTTTGGATTCAACATGAAAAATCGTGATGACTGGTGCTTGGACAAGAAATTTGGGCAAGATCTAAGTCTCCGGGAGGTCAAAAACACCCAAAAAATGACCTCTTTGCCCCTATTTTGACACACAAGAAGCAGTCTTGGGAGAATGAAGATTTGGAGGGGCAAATGAGCACCAAATTTAGAAATTTCACTTGGGTTAGAAAGTAGACAGGACAAGCTTTCCAAAAATCACACTTGGGAACATTTTGGACTCCTACAAGTGCCTCAAAATAGGCTCCAAAGTGGCACGGTGCACACAGAGAATGGCGCGGCACATACAGGAAAAAAGCCCAATTTTACCTCCGTTTCGAGAAATTTCGATTCGTGACTTCTCCAAGTGGGCCCGCTCATCTACATTTCATCTTTTTTGGCACCTAAGATGGCATTTAAATTATTTTCACTCCATATTTGCTTTTATCCAAGTGGCAAAGGAAGGCAAACGGTCACCCAATCCATTTGTCATGTTTGTAACGCTGCACCTGTAGCTAATGGTTGGCTTTCCACTTCCATTTTGTAATGATTCGAGTAACTCCCCAACCCCTAGGTGTTCTATCTCTTCATGGAACATTCTATATATTGTATGAAAACTATTTGCAAAGGGTTGGTTGGCTTGTAACTTCTAGGAGATGGTGGGCAAGAAACTCTATTTCTTCATTGTATATTTTGACAGAGAATTAATGAAAGGCAGCGGCTTTGTTTCATGAGATTCATGTGGTTGTGAGTGTAGCAAATATGTCTCTTATGTTTCATATGTATTTTTTTATGTTTCGCAGTTCATTTCATATTCATTTCCCGTGAAATTTTCTGAGTTAGATAAGGTAGACTTCAATTTTATTGCTCTGCCTGTGGGAAAATTTCAGGTTCAGCGTTCTTTTTCTATTGAAAAGGATTCATGTACTTATGCCCTTTTCACTCTCCTAAGCAATCTCTCCATTCCGCATTATTTCAAACTAAATTGCTACACTTTCCACCTGTCTTGCCTCATGGAGTAATCTGTGCCTTTGTATTAAATTCTCTGTTCATTGCTGTCCGTTGGTCCCATAACATCCCAGAAGCTCAGTCATTCATAAAAATTGTTTTTTGTATCCATATTCACTTACTAGCCTAAGATAAATATTTCACTGTAAGTCATCTCAGACCATTTCATTTATCTATTCACTGAGCGTGACTTGGAGAGAGCCCTCTCCTATTCTGGTAGGGCTAGCTACCATACTGAGCGTGGTTTGTGGTTACCCTGAATTTTGCCTTCCTTCAGCCTAAGGCAGATTTAGGTGCTAACAGTGGGCAGACCTACCAATGGTTTTGTGCACAGTTTTCGCACATGTTTTTTGGGCATGATGGTTTTTTTCCATGGTATTATAGATCTGGGCAAGGGAACTGTAGTTATTTTCTAATCTCGGATTAGTGGATTGGGGTTTATAAATGCTTTGGCATGTATATATATGTATTGTAACATTGAAAGGAATATAATAAAAAATGAATATGGTATTCCCAGTTTTTGGATCCAGGGGAAATATTTGTTTATATTTGTTTTATTTTCTCACCATTATCTATCTTTCTATTTTAAGAATTCATTTACAGGTAATTTCTGTATAGGGTTAAAAACTACATTTGGTATCAGAGTTGTTTCAGCTTCAAGGGGACGCCTTTGATGTTGAGAGGTTTTTCTTGGGCCTATGGTAGACCCCATTACAAGTGGAGAACTGTGAGATCAATTCTTGTGGTGAAATAAAAATAGTGAAGAGTCAAAAAATAGAGATGGAGAAATTCAATGGACAAAGTTTTGAGTTGTGGAAGCTCAAGATGGAGGACCTATTGGTGGATAGAGATCATTTGATTGCTATATATCCTAGTACAACACCAATAGGAATATTGGTAGATTATTGATCGAAGTTAGATTGGAAGGTGAAGAGAAAAATACGATTGTGTCTCTCAGATCCAGTGTATTTGAATGTATCAGGGTGAAGCTATGATGAAGCCTTCATGGGACAAGTTAGGGACTTTGTATCAATCTAAGTCTTTTGTGAACAAATTGTTCCTACATAAAAAGTTGTATAACTTGAGGATGTAGGATGGAGACTCAGTGACAGAGCATATAAATGCCTTCAATACTATGGTAAGCCAATTTTTATCTATTTATATTAAAATTTCAAATGAAGATAATAGCATACGTTTGTTGTGTTCTCTACCAGACTCATGGGATAGTGTGGTTATTGCAATAGGTAGAAATAAAACTACCTTGAAGTTTGATCAAACAGTCTCATCCTTGTTGTCAGAGGAGACAAGACAGAAAAATATGGAGAGCCAAAATGGAGATGCATTGTCTATGAGAGGATGATCCCAGAATAGAAACAAAAATAAGTCCTCAAGTGGGAGTTAAAAAATCCATCTAAAATTAATAAAGGTAAAATAATACCTTGGTCATGGGACACATATTCCAAGATGAAATTTGGGCAAAAATTAGTGATGGGGATCACTTGTGATTAATTAATGGCTAAGAAAATTGGAAAAGGAAATGGAAACAACTTTGGAAAGGCACGAGGCATTTTATTTATGAAAATAATGGAAATTAGGAGAAAAGGGAGGTGAAAGGTAACAGGGTTTCATGCGAGGAGGAAACTGAAGGAAAATAATGGAAAATAAAGAAAATAGAGGCCTCATTAATAAAAAGGCTTCTAAGGATCAGTTCACAGGCCTTTTTAGTTTAGTTTTGGAGCTCTCTCTCTATTTTGTCTCTCTCATACTCTTGGATATTTAGAGTTTTCTTGGAGCACTCTTGGAGGAGTGTGACATACTTGGATCTTTAGAGCAAGAAGGGAAGGAAGAGTAGGAAAGCACAAGAGGACATCAGAATCAACAACTACAATGGGATTCGCTTGTAGGTACCAAGTTGCATGTCTGATTTCCTCACTAGTTTTAGCATGCAGGCATATGCATGTGGTTCTTGGTTATGATTTGTCATTGCCATGGAGGATTTCCTAAATTAACAATGCATTTGCCTAGCCTTTCCATTTCCTGGATAGCCATGGTGTTTTGGGTTTTACTTTTGTTTTCTGGTTGGTTTTCTTGTGCCTTTGGCTATGGGTTGAGTTACTAGTTCCTAGAATCCTTGGTTGGAAAAATGCTCAGGAAGTCCTGTAACAACTTGGGTTAAGTTACTAGTCCTGGAAGCCTTGATTAGAAAAATGCTATGGAATCCCTTGGGTGTGTTGAGTTACTAGTCCTATAATCCCTCGTTGAACATGTTGGCATTATGACATAGGCTTGGCACTATGGCACAGGTGTTGTCCTTGATGGAAACTCACAGATCATAGTTCAGGCTCTCAGAATGAAGGAAAAAGATATATACGCAGGTTCACCTTGACCAAGCCACGTATACACGCGGGTTAGATGTTCCAAAGACATGTATGTGTATACACACACTTTCATGCAAGGAAAAGCACGTAAATGTGGGAGAACTTATTTTTGGTCCGTGGTATTTAGTCCTTGGTATTTGAACCTATGGTTTTGGACCATGGTATCTCATCTGAAGTGTTGATCCCAAGTATTGGGTCCATGTTATTGATTTGTTATGGTTTTGGACCGTGGTATTGTGAAAGGCCTAAGACTATAAAAGAGGAAGGAGATCTTTTGGCAACATGATCTGAATTATTGAATATCTAATAAAGTGCTAGATTTGGAATACTAGTGATTGCGTTATGGTGCAGAGCTGGATCTGAACAAAGGAAGAACTTAAGTGCAAGGAAAAGGATAAGTTCTATTGATGGGTCAAAATCTTAAGGCTTGAATAATAGTATCTTTGTATGATTTTGATCTGTTATATGTGGCACACACTTGATCTATAAATCTGATAATCTGGGTTAACTAATGTCTGAATATTTGAAGGAGTGAATTATCTTTATAGATCTGTACGCAGGTTCAGTGAAGTGAAGGCGCGTATACACGTTGTTTCTGTAAGTCAAAAGTGTGTATACACAGGTTGGTCTTAACACAGAAGCGTATGCACGCAAGTTTCTGAATATTGAAGTAGCATACGTCTCTTAAATTATGTTCTAGCTGCTTCTGTTGATTACTGCAGTGATCTGGGTTCAGAATTGGTGTATGGTTACTGTTACTGTGTTCTGGGTACAACTGTCAGAGAAGTATCTATTTGATTTAATTTTGATTGGTGAAAAGGAGATTGTTTGATGCAGAAATTCTTGATGTTTGATTGATGTTATTCATGGATCTAGTCTGAAAATTTATGAAACGTGGTCCCTGGAAGAAAAGAGAAGGTTGTAGTCTTCTGCAGGTAGCAGCCTGCGTACTAGTACCTCAGCTAGTAAAAGAGCTAAGGGGGTTGTAGCTCATTTCCAGGTGAAGCTGGAGACCGAGAGAAGGTTGGAGCCTTCTACAGGTAGCAGCCTATGTACTGGTATAAGACTGCACCAGTACAAAAACATTGTAAAAAGAAGTTTCTAATTGAAAGAAGATAGAGACGAATTGTAGCAGGTGGTTTTCACCCACATTGGGTTTCCACCTTATATCTTGTGTTCTTGTGTGTGACTGTCTGCATTATTTTTCTATTCCTGGTTGATGTCTATATGGTTCTGACACACAAATTTAATATTAACATCTGAAGAATAACTAAATTAAAATTCTTTGAGTTATACACTGTTTTCCTTATCTGAAGTTGTGTATATATGCTGGTTTCTCTAACTAAAGTAGCGTATACAGATCTGTGGTTGAATTGAAAAATAATTGACTTGATAATACTGATTCACCCCCCTCTCAGTATTATTTCCAACAATTGGTATCATAGCAAGTCCTTCAGAAGAAGCTTGACTGCTTGAAGGAAGATCTATCATCATGAGCAACTACGAGAGAGAGGCATCCATCAGGCCACCAATTTTTTATGGGAGCAACTTCGTCTATTGGAAGGTAAGAATCACAGCCTATCTTTAGTCTCTTGGTACAGAAGTTTGGGATATTGTGGAAACAGGAAATACATTTCCATCAACAACTCCTACAGATCCAGATGGTAAGAAGCAATATGAAACAAATGCAAAGCCTATCAATACTCTATTCGGGAGTCTATCTCAATCAGAATTCGTCAAGGTTATGCAGCTTAAAACCACAAAAGAAATATGGGACAAGATCGTTCTGAGCTATGAAGGAGATGAACAGGTAAAACGAGCAAAACTACAAACTCTGGGAATTCAATATGAAAGTCTCAGAATGCACAATGATGAAAGTGTGGCTAACTATTTCCTACGTATAGATGAGATTGTAAACTGTATGAAAAACTTGGGTGAAGAAATGAAAGAAGTTGTTTTGGTTGAAAAGGTACTAAGATCATTGTCTCCTAAGTTTGATTCAAAAGTTTCTGCCATAGAAGAAAAACAGAATCTACAGAGTCTTACCATGTCATAGCTGCACGGAATTCTAACTTCTTACGAGATAAGGAAAGGGGGACCATCAGATAGGAGAGAAGTTGCATTCAAGGCCGCAGGAAAAGGAGATTACTATGAGACAGGACATATGTCAGAAGAAGAGGAAGAATCAAATTTTGTCAAGAACCTTCAATGGGGAACTGAAAGATTCAGAGGTAAGTTGCCTTTCGAATGCTTTTCTTGTGGAAGAGTCGGTCACTATGCTGCAAAGTGTCCTCATAAAGATAGACTAGACAAAGGAAAGGAACCTGTCAGATGGAACAGAAAACAGAATGTAAGTAAGAAGAGCTATTATACACATGAAGATAGTGATGGATTTTCAAATAGTGATGAAGATGAACAAGGTAATGATAATAGACTTTTGATGGCTTTTGAAGATGATGACTTCTTGGATGCTATTAATGAAGAAGATCTTTGTGAAGAAATCTCTAAACTCAAAATTTGTTTAGAAGAAAAGACCATGATTATAGACACTTTGAAATTCCAACTTGCTGAAAGAGATAAACACAATGAAGAGTTAGAATGTGAAATTGTGGGACTTAGAAAAGAAATTAAGAAAACAAAAGCTCTTAATCTTAGATTTGCTAAAGGATCTGAAACTTTAGATGAGATTATCAAAGTAAAGCATTCTCCTCTAATCAAGACAGGTCTCGGATATTCTGAAGAAACGGCTCACGCACAGAAGCCATCCACCTCCAAAAGTTATCTTGATGCAGCAAGGAGAAGTGAACAGGTTGACAATCGACAGCAAAATCATAATGCAGACTACCAGGTAAATCAAGGACCATTGGCTTCATGAATGAACAAAGATTACCAAGTAAGTCAAGGCCAATCTACTTCAAGGATGAACAGAAGCTTCAATCAACCACAGGTAAATCATTCTCAATTTGGCTCAAGAATGGATGTCAATAGAAACTACAATCAATTGGTTGGTAGGTTTGATAATCGCAGGAATTTCTTCAATGGCCAATGTTTTTCTTGTTATAAATTTGGTCATAAAGCCGCTCAATGTGTTGCCTACAAGACCATCATGACTAGGGAAGCTCAAAAACAAAGGAGTCTGACTAGGAACATGAAAAGGACCTACAATAACTTTACTGTTCTTGAAAATGAAATAGAATGTTCTATTTACAACAACTTCGGTCATGTACAGTATGAATGCAGGAGCAGGTTCCGGCAAACAACTCAGAACTAGCAAGCTTCATTGAACCCCAAAACATGGAGAAAGAAAGAACCACAACCAGAAAGTTGTGGGATAGCCTTATATGCAGAAGGATAGGAAAATCAATGGTACATCGATAGTGGATGTTCGAAACGTATGACAGGTGATAAAGAAAAACTTTAATCATATAGTGCCTTAGAAAAGGAAAAGAAGGTCTCATTTGGAAATGACACCCCTGCGTTCATAAAAGGTAAAGGTTCTGTTCAATTGAAAGAAAAGGTCAAAGCTGGAAATGTTATGTATGTTGATGGCTTAAAGCATAGTCTATTGAGTGTCAGTCAAATGTGTGATCAAGGAACTGAGGTAATATTTCAATCAAATGGATGTAGTGTTCCTGATCTTGATACAGGAAAAAAAGTGATCAAAGGCATAAGAACTCCAAATAGTTTATACATATTCAAAGAAGGACAACATCAATGCTATCTAAGCAAGAATGATGAACACTGGCTATGACACAGAAGATTGGGGCATATTAGCTTCTCTCAGATAAGGAAAGCATGCAAATATCGAGCGGTTGGTGATCTTCTTGACATCAGAATTCCATACAATACAATATGCAAATCATGTCAGTTTGGTAAGCAAACCAGAACTAATTTCCCTAGGAAGGAAGGATCAGATAGCAGGCCACTTGAACTTGTCCATACTGATATATGTGGTCCAACTAGGAAGAGGTCACCTCGAGGTGAAGAGTACTTCATATTGTTCATTAACAACTTTTCAAGGATGTGTTAGATAGGACTCATGAAGTATAAATATGAATCTTTCGAAAAGTTCAAATCATTCAAAGCCTTGGTTGAAAATGAATCAGATCGCCAAATCAAATGCCTCAGATATGATCGAGGAGGAGAATTTACCTCAGATGAATTTTTCGATTTTTGTGAAGAACATGGCATAAGAAGGGAATTTTCTGCTGCAAGGACACCTCAACAAAATGGAGTAGTGGAAAGGATGAACAGAACGATTCAACAAATGGCTCATGCTATGCTCTATGAATCTAGAACTCCCACAACCTTCTGGGGTGAAGCCGCATTTGCTGCAGTAACTATTCTTAACAAGACAAATGTTCAGGTAAACAGCACTCAAACTCCTCATGAACTTTGGTATGGTAAGACTCCCACAGTATTTCAAAATTTTTGGAAGCAAATGCTACATTAAAAGGACTGATGAAAATCTTGGCAAGTTTGAACCTAGAGCAGATGAAGGCATTCTCCTTGGTTACTCTCCCCACGGTAAAGCATATAAGTGTTACAATAAAATACTTGGAAAAATTATTGAAAGTATTGATGTAGTGATTGATGGATAAGGAAATACCCCTAGGCAGGAAAGATCTGAAGTCTTTGAAGATGATGAGGACTATCCCCCAACGTCAAATCAAATTCATGATGAAGAAGAAACCCATGAGACACCAGAAGAACAAATAAGAATAGAAGAAAAGACTCCATCCAGATACGTTCAGAAGAATCATCTAGAATCTCAAATTTTGGGGCAGAAAGAGGTAGGTGTACAAACAAGGAGAACCATTTCAGAAGCTTCAAGCTATCTAGCATTGCTCTCCTCCACCGAACCACAAAATGTAAAAGAGGCATGCAAAGATGAATGCTGGGTCAAGGCCATGGAGGAAGAACTTGAACAGATTGAAAGGAATAACACTTGGGAGTTGGTTCCTAGACCAAAAGATAAGAATATCATAGGGACAAAGTGGATTTTCAAAAATAAATTGAATGAAAATGGAGATGTGGTTAGAAACAAGGCAAGACTTGTTTGTAAAGGATATGTGCAACAAGAAGGCATATACTTTGAAGAAACCTTTGCACCAGTTGCTAGACTTGAGGCTATAATGTTCCTTGCTCTCTCTAGCTTTCAGAAGTTCAAAGTATTTCAGATGGACGTAAAATCTGCCTTTCTGAATGGAGACTTGAATGAAGAAGTGTACATTGAGCAACCAGATGGTTTCATCCTTGGAAATGATCCAAATCTTGTATGCAGACTCAAAAAGGCTCTCTATGGCCTTAAACAGGCTCCAAGGGCTTGGTATTTTTGGTTGGATGAGTACCTTCATCAACAAGGTTTTGCAAAAGGATCAACAGACAGCAATCTATATATAAAAATTGACAATGATAAGTTGCTAATACTTGTTGTATATGTTGATGATATCATCTTTGGTAG
Organism: Pinus tabuliformis; assembly: GCA_031772625.1. Taxonomy (NCBI): domain Eukaryota; kingdom Viridiplantae; phylum Streptophyta; class Pinopsida; order Pinales; family Pinaceae; genus Pinus; species Pinus tabuliformis. The sequence continues at coordinate 735,482,598 of CM062808.1, read as the reverse complement.
CAATGAAGAAGCCATGAGTCAAAACTTTGCTTTGGTGATGCAGAAAGAATTTGAAATGTCCCTGCTTGGTGAGCTCACATATTTTCTTGGTTTAAAAGTTCAACAAAACAAAGACGGTATCTTTCTATCACAAACCAAGTATCTCAAGCAGATCTTGAAGAAATATGGGATGGAGGACTCGAAACCAGTATGTACTCCTATGGTAACAGGATGCATTCTTAGCACAAATGATGAATCAGTAGCTGTACATCAACCTACCTATAGATCCATGGTTGGTAGTCTACTCTATCTAACAGGTACCTGACCAGACATTATGCATGCAGTGGGAATAGTTGGAAGGTTTCAAGCAAATCCAAAGGAAACTCATCTTCAGGCAGTTAAGATAATTTTCAAGTATCTTCAAGGAACTCAAAACTATGGCTTATGGTATCCTAGAGATACAGATCTCACATTTCATGCATATACAAATGTTGATTGGGTAGGAAGTGTGGATGACAGAAAAAGCACTAGTGGTGGTGCATTCTTCATGGGTCCTAGATTAGTATCTTGGTTTAGAAAGAAACAAAGTTCCATTGCTTTATTTACGGCTGAAGCAGAATATGTAGCTGCTGCATCTTGTTGCACACAACTCCTTTGGATGATGCAAACATTGCAAGATCTTCAAATCACTTGTACTCCACCTATCTCCATTTTTTGTGATAATACAAGTGCTATCAATATCTCAAAGAATCCTGTCATGCATTCAAAGACTAAGCACATACCAATCAAGTATCATTTTCTCCGGGAACAAGTGCTAGAACAAAAGGTCAAATTGGAGTATGTTCCCTCCAAGGAAAAAGTTGCTGATATACTCACCAAACCTCTGCCCAGGGAAACATTTGAATACCTCAGACAGAAGATGGGAGTAGTTGATGCATCATCTTGCTGTGAACCTATCTGTTTTAGAGAAATGTGGTTGTACACGAGTTTCATGAGGAGGATCCGCATCCATACGCCGATTTATGCAGATACAGTCGCGTATATAGTGGTTTTAAGGAAATCAATGGGGATAGACTCTAGTTGAAGAGAGTCTGATACGGGTCTGACAGAGACCATCTGGCACAGGTTCAGGGGGAGCAAATAAACTTCTAATAATGCATTGTTTGCATTACATTAGAGGCTCTTGGTTCGAGTACATAAGCTATTTTTGGGTTCAGGTGGATCAGCTGTAGAAGGAGAATAGAAGGAGAACATGGTTATTGATCTGAATAGTGATTAATAGAAGCTGTTGATATTAGTTATTGGTGACTTTCATAGTCTTTCTCTAGATATTTCGTCTCTATGTCATGTATATCTTTTTTTTTATCAAGGTCATGTAACGGCCTGTTTTGGTTTCCCCACTATGTCTGGGATGAATGATGTAATGTACTTGGTTTTCATATGTAAATTTCTGATGTATCCCCACTTGTTTGAGTGATGGATGTATATATAGAGTATTTTGGTGATAGGAAGGTCATTTATGATGTATAAGTCATGGTTCTTCTTTAAGAACATATTTTTGCAGATCTTGCCTACAGTCAGGGGGATCATGATCAGCACAACAGAGCAGAGATTTCAGCACGTACTCAGGGGGAGCATAACCCATTGCCCTTGATGACAAAGGGGGAGAATGACTTTGAGGATCTTGGGGTTTCCATCAAGTCCAAAGGGGGATATTGTTGGCATTATGACACAGGTTTGGCACTATGGCACAGGTGTTGTCCTTGATGGCAACTCACAGATCACAGTTCAGGCTCTCAGAATGAAGGAAAAAGATATATACGCAGGTTCACCTTGACCAAGTTGCGTATACACGCGGGTTAGATATTCCAAAGATGTGTATGCATATACACACACTTTCACGCAAGGAAAAGTGTGTACATGTGGGAGAACTTATTTTTGGTTTGTGGTATTTAGTACTTGGTATTTGAACCTATGGTTTTGGACCATGGTATCTTGTCCAAAGTGTTGATCCCAAGTGTTGGGTCCATGGTATTGATTTGTTATGGTTTTGGACTGTGGTATTGTGAAAGGCCTAAGACTATAAAAGAGGAAGGAGATCTTTTGGCAACGTGATCTGAATTATTGAATATCTGATAAAGTGCTAGATCTGGAATATTGGTGATTGGGTTATGGTGCAGAGCTGGATCTGAATGAACGAAGAACCTAAGCGCAAGGAAAAGGATAAGTTCTATTGATGGGTCAAAATATTAAGGCTTGAATAATAGTATCTTTGTATGATTTTGATCTGTTATATGTGGCACACGCTTGATCTATAAATCTAATAATCTAGGTTAACTAATGTCTGAATATTTGAAGGAGTGAATTATCTTTATAGATCTGTATGCAGGTTCAGTGAAGTGAAGGTGCATATACACATTGTTTCTGTAAGTCAAAAGTGCGTATATGTAGGTTAGTCTTAACACAGAAGCATATGCACACAGGTTTATGAATATTAAAGTAGCGTACGTCTCTTAAATTATGTTCTAGTTGCTTCTGTTGATTACTGCAGTGATCTGGGTTCAGAATTGGTGTATGGTTACTGTTACTGTGTTCTGGGTACAGCTATCAGAGAAGTATCTATTTGATTCAGTTTTGATTAGTGAAAAGGAGATTGTTTGATGCAGAAATTCTTGATGTTTGATTGATGTTATTCATGGATCCAGTCTAAAAATTTATGAAACGTGGCCCCTGGAAGAAAATACAAGGTTTTAGCCTTCTGCAGGTAGTAGCCTGCGTACTAGTACCTCAGCTAGTACAAGAGCTAAGGGGGTTGTAGCTCCATTCAAGGTGAAGCTAGAGAATGAGAAAAGGTTGGAGCCTTTTGCAGGTAGTAGCCTGCATACTGATATAAGACTGCACCAGTACAGAAACATTGTAAAAAGAAGTTTCTAATTGAAAGAAGATAGAGACGAATTGCAGCAGGTGGTTTTCACCCACATTGGGTTTCCACCTTATATCTTGTGTTCTTGTGTGTGAGTGCGTGCACTATTTTTCTGTTCCTGGTTGATGTCTATATGGTTCTGACACACAAATTTAAGATTAACATCTAAAGAATAACTAAATTACAAGTCTATGAGTTATACGTTGTTTTCCTTATCTGAAGTTGCATATATACGTTGGTTTCTCTAACTAAAGTAGCGTATACAAATCTATGGTTGAATTGAAAAATAATTGACTTGATAATACTGATTCACCCCCCCTCTCAGTATTATTTTGAATAGAACAAACACTCTGGAAGCCAAACAAAAGCTGTGGGTTGAGTTACTAGTCCTGGAAGCCCTGGTTGGAACAAATGCCCTGGAGCCCTAGATAGCTTGGGTAGAGACCAATCCGGTGATGGTTAGTGATGTCTAACTATGAGGTGGAATCACTGGTTGAGGTTTGAGGTGGTTTGACCTCTGGAACCCCTTGATGGTTTTGATTGATTTTTTTATGAGATCCCAGATTCATGTTTGGAATATGGTAGGGGTTTGACTATCTGAAAGAAATATTTGGTTCATCCTAGTCTACAGTTGGGTGGTTTGTGGAAGTCCCATACCTTTTCAACCTATACAATCATCAATAATAGCTCTCTTTCTACTTGGTATTTTATGGGTAAACATACTTGTTTATATGTGGTATATATGGCTGTTATATTCTTGATATTAACCATGTTATATGTTGCTTATGAATGAGTTTTATGGCAATGGGAATGTATGGCTCTCATCATGTTTTCGTTCATCACTGAGTGTATAGTGAATATATGTCTTAATATATGGTAATGCAGGTATTGTGATGAGGAATCAATGCTTCTTAGTGATTCTCAGATAAGTATGAGTCCCCTATGCTTAGATCTATTGTTTAAACCTGTAGATTGCATCTTTATGACATATTTGATGAAATGCCAAACATGGCTAGTAGGGGTCTAGACAAGTCATTGTTTAAGTAATTAAATTTATATCATTGTTCTGATGTTATATTTTATTTTGGAAGTGTCATGGAGTCTGAGTCAGTGCCCTGAGCCCTAGGCCTAACAACGTGGCACATAATTCAGAGTTGTGGGCATAAAACTACATGGGAAATTTCCCAATCGTAGGCATACCAATGTTGTGGGAGAAACTAGAGGGTCCTAGTCGAAATCATGCCCATGTCATCGGAGCGACTGGGGGATTAATATAGTAAAAAGTTAGTTTTTCTTAGGGGCTATTCACCTAGAAGGTTTGGACTGCTCCTAGGGGTTATGCATTAGGTCTGGAAGGTCTGTGTTATTGTGTTCCGTTAGTTCCACTTCCTTAACTGACACATAGGAAGTCGAATCATATCATAGTAACTCTTTGTCACATGTTTACCCCGCTTGGCTGGTTAGTTGTGTAGATGTGGGAGGAGAGTATTACATAGTGGTATCAGAGCATGGTTCACCCCTCAGACTAGATGGTCGATGTGTTGGTCATGCATTCATGTGGGTTTCGTACGTCTTACTCATATGTGTGGTCTATGTGCTTGTTGTATATGCATGGTGTTGATCATGGTTGTAGTGATGTCACCATGTGAAGGTTGATGGTGTTGTTGTGGAATGTGTCATCATGAGTGTATGATTGGTTATGTGTTGTTTATGAAAGTTAGTGTTTACATTTTTTCAAGTGTACATTGATATGGTTGTTGTTTTTCTACACGAGCTCATGATGTGTATTTGATATGGTCATACATCTATATTCTATATATCTATATGCTACTATGATTATGTTTATACATGTATCACGCTAAATCAGTTGATATTTCAGATGAGATATCCTCCCCGAATTATGCTAAGCTACATAAGATGCCTTGTAGGAAATAGAAAAAGATGACTAGCAGAATGGTAGACTACAGTTCACAAGATTCTCCTTATGGATCAGATGAAAAATTTGGTGTTGGGAATTCTTCTAACCTAACAGACAGATTGAGAAGCTTGACGGAATAAATAAGGAGTTTCAAATCAGATAATGACAGAATCATACACGCACAAGAGAAACATTCATAGGTTAATGTAGTAATCCTTCAGAGTTTGTCAAAGTTGCAGAAATGGGGACGACTTTGGATCATCCATGGGAAGGAAGGCATAATTAATAGGGCATATGGAAGTAGTTCTCCTGGTGGGTACATGTCATATAGAGATGACAAGATCAGAGATGGCAGGTTCTTATACACTCCATATATGAGAGGTGATAGACATAGGTACTATTCTATTTTTTGTCCTGATAGGTATCATGATCATCATCATTATCATCCTTACAGGAGAGTGAAAAGGGATATTTTCACATTGAGTTTAAGAAAGAAAAGCCACCTACATTTGATGGAGAGATGAGGAAGTCACAAGATACAGACACATGGTTTTTGGAATGAATAAGTTCTTCAGATTGCATGATTACTCAAATAACATGAAGGCTAGAATAGATACATTCAGTCTTAAAGGTAAAGAAGATATATGGTGGGAAGATGAAAATAATGTTAGAGATATTTATGAGGAGAAGTTGACTTGGAGTGAGTTCGAGAGGCTATTCTAGAAGAAGTATCTACCAGAGAGATACTATGACAACATGGAAAAGGAATTATATGAGTTGAAGATGAGATCTATCACTGATGATGAGACACTAGTATATTTCTAGAGTTGTTGAGGTATGTGGCTTAGTTCAAGGAGGAGAAGGCCAAGGTTCAAAGATTCATTAGTGGGTTACTGATAGAATTCAAAGACAAGATTGAGTTTGATGAGCTTAGATCATTGTAGGAGGCCATCTGAAAGCTAAAACATTTTTATGAGCATTGATAAAATCTCATAATTGAGACTAAGTAAGATTAGAAAGGTAATGTAAAGAATGAAATAAAATGGAACAAGAAGCGAGCAAGACCTCAGGGTATAGGTAATAAAGAGAATGCAACAACATCTAAGAAGTTCAATGCGTCTGACAAAGGATAGGGAATTTGATCTCAGGAGAAGAATAAGGATGAAGATTGGAAGCTTTTATAGTGTTAGACTTGTGGAGGAGAGAATTATACGAGAGATTGTCCACAACATCAAGGTGGTAGACCATAAATATATAGTGCTCAAGAGGAACAGATAGTGGGAGATGTTGGATAGAGTATTTGTAGGATCTATGCAGCATTGGATAACAATAAACCATATCACCATGCATCTATTATCAAGATGGATGGTATGATTTGTGATCAAGTTGTTTCTATTTTGATTGGCCCTGGATCTAATTATAGTTATGTTAATCCTAATTTGGTGGATAAGTGTCATTTGAATAAAGAAGTACATGGAGAGTCTTAGTTAGTGAAGTTGGACCGAGGTGAATTTTTATGACAAGGTTATTGAGTTTTTGGATGACAATGGGGAGCAAAGATTCTTACAAGGTGAGAAGAAAGAAACATTAGTGAGAATGGTGATAGCTATGCAAGCTAAGCATAGTCACAAGAAAGGGTGTTTGTTATTTTTAGTGCATATTTCTAGTGATGAAGGTAAGGAAGTTGAGGGTGCAGATCTTTTGAGCAGGTACCTAGTTCTACAGTAGTTTCAAGATGTATTTCCTATAGAGATTTTAGAGTTTCCACCTCACAAGGAAGTAGACATTTCTATTGAGTTAGTACCAGGGGCAAAACCAACATCTAAGGCACCTTACAAGATGGGAACACCAGATTTGGTAGAGTTGAAGTTGCAGTTGAAGAAAATTCTTGAAAAGAGATACATTAGGTGAAGTGTATCACCATGGGGTACACATGTACTGTTTGTGAAGAAGAAGGATGATAATCATAGGTTGTGCATTGATTATAGGCAGCTAAACAAAGTGACCATCAAGAACAGGTATCCGTTGCCGAGGATTGATGATTTGTTCGATCAGTTGAAGGGAGAAGCAGTGTTCTCAAAGATTGATCTAAGATCCAGATATCACCAGCTACACATTAAACAAGATGACATTCACAAGACAACTTTCTAGACTGGGTATGAACATTATGATTTTGTTGTAGTTCCATTTGGTTTGACTAATTCTCAAACTACTTTTATGTGCTTGATGAATAGTGTGTTGCGTCCTTATTTGGACAAGTTTGTTATTGTGTTCATTGATGATATATTGGTATATTCTAAAAATGAAGAAGAGCATGTTGAACACTTAGAAACAATATTGAGATTGTTGAGAGAGCATCAATTGTATGCTAAGCTTAGTAAGTGTAGTTTATTTCAGACTAAGGTACATTACTTGGGACATGTGGTTTTAAAGGAACGCATATCAGTGGATCTAGAAAAGGTAAGAGCTATCATGGAGTGAGCAGCTCCTAAGAATGTGGATGAGGTGAGATCCTTCATGGGGTTAGTAGGGTATTACAGGAGGTTCATTAGGAACTTCTCACAGATTGCTTATCCTATCACATCATTGCAAAGGAAAGGAAAGATGTTTGAATGGATAGAGGAATGTGTAGCCAGTTTTGGGAAGTTAAAGCAGTTGTTGACACATGCTCTAGTGTTAAAGATAGTAGATCCAGGCAAAGAGATTGTGTTATGTATATATGCTTGCAAGAGAGGGCTTGGTGGAGTCCTTATGCAAGAAGGACAGGTAGTGTGCTATGAGTCAAGGAAACTGAATGAGCACAAGCAGAACTATCTAACACATGATCTTGAGTTGGCAGAGATCATTTATGCATTTAATATGTGGAGGCACTATCTTCTTAGAAGATGACTTTTATTGATGAGTGATCATAGTGGATTGTGGTATCTATTTGACCAACCGAATTTGAATTCCATGTAATCTTGATGGTTGGCCATAATCAATGAGTTTGACTTTGAGATCAGGTATATTATGGGTAAAGAGAAAAGGGTTGCAAATGCTCTTAGCAGGCCGATACAGGTGAATCATATAACAACTTTGTGTTCCTATGGGACAAATCTATAGGATAATATCTTGTAGGAAGGTTAGCAGGATGTCTGGTATATGGAGCTTATGCACAGGTTTCTGCAGAGTATAGGTATAGGTATAGATATAGGTAGTGGTATAGGTATACGTATACGTATAGGTATATGTATAGGTACATGTGCACAGGATGTGGACTATCATCTCACATCATATGGATTTGTTAGGTTTAGAGATAAGATATATGTACTAGACAACAGTGAGCTCAAGAAGGTGATATTGAGGTAGTTTCATGCGAAACCATATTCAGGTCACCCAAGCTATCAAAAGACACTTACAATAGTGAATAAGTTTTGCTATTAGCCACATTTGAAGAGAGACGTGACAAATTTCACATCTAGGTGCTTGGATTGTCAGCAGATGAAAGCAAAGTGTAAGCATCCAGGTGGACTACTATAGTCGATTCTAATTCTAGAGTGGAAATGGGAGTTCATTTCCATGGGCTTTATCACAGGTTTTCCAAGGACATCTAAGAAGCATGATTCCATCATGGTTATGGTGGACACATTGGTGAAGGTAGCACACTTCATTCCAGTGAAGTATACATACTCAACGAATTATGTGGCGCAGGTCTTCATCAGAGATTTGGTGAGATTGCTTGGTGTTTCATAGAATATTGTGTCAGACAGGGATGCGAAGTTTGCTTCCGAGTTTTAGAAGGTATTTTTTGAAGGTTTAGGTACAAATTTGGCCTTCAACACAACTTATCATCCGCAGATAGATGAAAAAACATAGAGGGTCAACAGGATATTAGAGGACATGTTGAGGATGTATGCGATGCACTAGAAGTGGAAGTGGGAATAGTATCTTCCAATGGTAGAATTTTCTTACAACAATCGGTATCTGGAATATTTAAGGATGAGTCTGTTTGAGGCATTGTATGGGTAGAGTTACAATACTCCCATTAGTTGGAGTGATCCAATTAACAGGGTGTTGATTGGACCAAACATGTTGGCCGAAATGGAATGGAGAATGTAGGAAATCAAGAAGAATATGAAAGTAGCATAGGATAGGTAGAAGAGCTATGCAGATCAGAATATGTTGCTAAAGGAGTTTTAGGTTTGGGAGCAGGTGTACTTGTTCATCAAGCCGAAGAAGAGCTCCTTGCATATTGGATCATGTGCCAAGATGGCACCTTAGTTTTGTGGATCTTTTAGGATTCTTGAGAGGATTGGGCCAGTAGCCTATCGACTTGCACTACCTCTTATAGTGAACATCCACAATGTTTTCCATGTGTCATTTCTTAATAAGTATGTTAAAGATGTTGATCATGTGATTGACTGGTCTGTATTGCAGGTGGAGCCAGAAGGAGAATTCTAACACGAACCTTAGTGCATTTTACAAATAAAGATGCTCATGCTCTAGAACTGCGCAATCGAGCAAGTTAAAGTGCAGTGGAAGCACTTTGCACCCGATGAAGCTACATGGGAGATGGAAGATCAAATGCGAGCTATGTATCGTTCTATATTCGTTGGTTGAGAAAAATATATATATATATATATATATATATATATATATATATATATGTATGTATTAATGATTAATTGACTGAAGATGATTGTTTACAGTGGGGGTTCCTGGCTTATATCTCGCCATGGGCACCCTTTGGGGAAAGGGCATGATCTTATGATCATGCCCTTTCGTCTAATTATCCTAAAATTAAATAATAAACCTAAATTAAATACTAACTAATTTTTTACATAACATTGCCTTCCTCTCGAAAGAATGCTTTGTCCTCAAAGCATGCGTAACGACGGATGTTGTTGAAAAAATGATTCATTCTCCCAAGAAGCGTCTTCTTCAGGTAACTCCTTCCACTTGATCAGATATTCCAAGATGATCAGGTCCCACACTTTAAAAGGTCTTAGATTAATCTCTCAATTTCCGTTTTTTGGTGATGTGGATATTGGTATTGTTTGATGTTGATGGGATCTAACCCTACCTTGACTTCTATTGTATGCTCAATTTCCCTATTAGGCGGCATCTTCATAGGTAGGTCTTGAAATACTTTTTCATGCTTCCAAATTAGATCTTGTATCTCTGGTGACTCTTCACTAGTCATATTTTCAGATAACATTTCTAATTGGTGACATTGTACTACATAAGCGGATGCTCCTTTTCGACTCATCTTCATCATCTGAGATGATGATACAATTTGATTCTCTGGTGCTTGGAATCCATGTAATTTGTACTTCTGACCTCCCCATTTGAATTTTATAAATTGTATTTGATGGTTGGCTGCATAAGTACCTAAATTTCGTAGCCATTAGATACCTAAGACTACATCTACTCCTCCTAACGGTACCGTGAAGAACATAGACTTTAAATTAAAGTCTTAAATCTACAATTTAACCTTATGGCATTTCCCCACCTTTTTAATCTTCTTACCATTAGCTACCATCACTTTCATGTTTGTAAGGGAAATGAAAAAATATTGAGTCTCTTTGCCATGGTTGCATCTAAAAAATTGTGTGTGCTACCAGAGTCGATGAGAACCACTATGTTGTTCTTCTTTATGTGTCCTTTTAACTTTAAGGTCTGAGGTTGTGATATACCTGTCATAGCTAATAGTGACACTTGTGGAATACTTCCGCCATCTAATTTTGATGAGAATTCTGGGGCATCTTCTATTTCTTCTATGTCAGAATCTTCACTATTTGAATCATTGGTTGCTTCACAATTATATAGGTTCTTTAGTTCTTTTCCTTTAGCACATTTATGTTTGGGGTCCCACTTCTCACCATAACATTTGCATTTACCCTCTTTTATCCTTTGCATTTCCACATTAGATTTTTTATCTTCACGACGATGTGGTGGAACATATCTTTTATTATTTGAGTCTACATACTGGGGTATCCTTTGTCTTGAATATGTTTTTTCCGATTCTGACCAAAATATTTGTTAGAATTTATTTTTGCCCATTTTTACTTTTCGTCTTGCTACTTCTATTGATGTAATGTCATGCATCTCAAGTTCTACTTGTAAATGGGTTTTGAGTCCCGAGACGTATGATTGAATTAGACGAGATTCTGATAACCCTGGTACTCGTGTTACTAAGGTCTCCCATTCTTGAGTGTATTCATCCACACTTCCTTTTTGTCGTAATTTGATGAGTTTTGAAAAGAACTCTTCTTCCTTTACACCTTGGAATCGTTTAAAGAATGCATCCTTAAATTTTCTCCAACTAATGACGTGTGTTGTCTTTTTCCACAACATATACCAATTATATGCTCCCCTTCCATTTTCATGGATGTGTGCCTAAGTTTTTCATCATCATCAAAGTATTCTTCTGCTTTATTTATCCATGCAACATTGTTTTTTTCATTTCCATCGAATTTAGGCATCTTGACTTTTGCCCTTTGCTGGTTTGTTGCTAATGGTTGAGCGAAAAAGGTGTGTTGATTGTTAAAGGTGTCCCAGAGTTGCCTATTTGCAATAGTTGCGTTACTCATTTCTTGGTGGGGTGTTGCCGATTTTTTTGGTGATTCAACTTTTTCTTGAGAGTCTATTGATTTCGTTGAGTCTGACGAGTTGTGCTCTTGATTTTCTTCATCTTCTTTGAGTAGTTGTGCGAGTGTATAATTAATCTTTTTACACATAAGTTTCAGCAATGTTAAGGTCTCTTTTTGATTCACTTCTGATTGGACACGGTGATTTTCCATCTTTATTTCTATTCGATTTGTCGTATCTTGAAGACTTTTGATATCGTCAGCCTGCCCCTTAAGCTTGATCTGGAAATCATTTAATCTTTTGTTGACCTCATCGTTGTTGTTATTCATCTTATGTTTCGTGTCAACCAATTTTTTTTGGAAATCAGCCATTGTCATTGTCGACATTGAGCAAGTTTGTGGGGGCGTATATTTATCTGCCAGCTTAATTTTTTTAATTAATTAATTAAATTAACGTTATATATAATTTATGATTAAATTAAAGTTATTATTATATATAATTTATATATATCATATATATTTTTATATATATATATTATATTATATTATATTATATATATATGATACAGACAGTCACGTCCTCATTTGAAAACTCACGTTTGAAATTTGACTGATGCTTCAATTGACCCACGACAAAAAGAAGCAGACATAACAAGAATCGCTGCCGGAAGGTGATTGCCTACCTGATTATAGACAACGTCGGGGGAGCAAATGTTTTAGACTAGTCGGTGTCGTTTTTCAGCAATGGCACGACGCGTTGCAGAGGAATTGTTTTTCAACAATGAGCAAGGGTTTGCAGATAGCAATCAGACAGGAGCAGCGGAGCAGTGACGCAGGGTTGGAATAGCAACGTAGGTTGACAGCAGCGTGGGTTGGGACAAACGAAATGGAGATGGATGGAAAAATCGGGACGTGAGGTTTGGGATGTAGCTGGAATGAGCAGAGAGCGGAGTCAGCGGATGGACAGCCTGAGAACCGAATCACTCTGATACCAGATGAAGTGAAAACGTCTAGATACACAGAAAAAGATATATATATATGTGTGTGTGTGTGTGTGTGTGTGTGTATTAATGATTAATTGACTGAAGATGATTATTTACAGTGGGGGTTCTTGGCTTATATATCGCCATGGGCACCCTTTGGGGAAAGGGCATGATCTTATGATCATGCCCTTTCATCTAATTAACCTGAAATTAAATACTAACTAATTTTTTACATAACATATATGTCTTTGGTATATGTTTCAGTATATGATTTTTTGGTATATGTACATATGTATATGGATGTAAATATCACCATGATCTATGTTATAAATCTCCAATAAGTGGTATGAATGTCATGTCATTATGGTTGTCATGTTGGTTTTCATCTCAGTAGGTTGATCATTGTAAATACTGCAACGAGCTAAGTTATAAAGCTCCATGGGAAGTATGTTTTTCTTACAACAATCTTGTGGTTGTAGGTATTTTTGAACACCAAGGATGGTGTTCCCCCAAGGGGGAGGGTTCTGTAATAGCCCTGATTAAAAAATCCATGTAAAATTAATAAAGGTAAAATAAGACCTTGGTCATGGGACAAGAATTCCAAGTTTAATGTTGAGAAAAAACATAGTGATGGGGATCACTTGTGATCAATTAATGGCCAAGGAAATTGGAAAAGACAATGACAAAGGCATTGGAAAGGAATGAGGCATTAATTGGCATTTTGTTTATGAAAACAATGGAAATTAGGAGAAAAGGGAGGTGAAAGGTCACACGTTGCATGTGGGGAGGAAAATGAAGGAAAATAATGAAAAATAAAGAAAATAAAGACCTAATTAATAAAAAGGCTTCTGACGATCAGTTCATAGACTTTTTCCAATTCTAATTTGGAGCTCTTTCTCTATTCTCTCTCTCTCATACTCTTGGAAAATTAGAGTTTTCTTGGAGCATTCTTGGAGGAGTGTGGCATACATGGAGTTTTGGAGCAAGAAGGCAAAGGAAGAGAAGGAAAGATAAAGAGGACATCAATATTAGTAGGTAAATTGGATTCTCTTGCAGGTACCGAGTTGCATGTATGTTTTCCTCATTAGTTTTGGCATGCATGGCATATGCATGTGGTTTCTTGGTTATGATCTATCATTGGCACGCAGGATTGCCTAGATTGACGTTGGATTTTCCTAGCCTTTCCATTTCCTGGATAGGTATGGCATTGTAGGTTGATTTACTAGTCCTAGAAGCCCTGGACAACTTGGGTAGAGACCAATCTGGTGATGGTTAGTGATGTCTGACTAACCATGATTTGGAATCACTGGTTGAGGGTTGAGGTGGTTTTTCCTCTGGAAGCCCTAGATGGTTTTGATTGATTTGTTTTATGAGATATGACATTCATGCTTGGAATATGGCACATGGGTGACTAGATGAAAGAAACATTTGGTTCAACCTAGTCTACAATTGGGTGGTTTGTGGAAGTCCTATACATGGTCGACCTATACAATCATCAATAAGAGATCTCTTTCTCCTTGTTATTTTATGGGTAAATATACTTGTTTATATGTGGCTTATATGGCTGTTATATTCTTTATATTTTTGTTGGTCATAATTTGGTTATGAGTGAGTTTTATCATAGTGGAAATGTATGGCTCTCATCATGTTTTGGTTCATTAATGAATGTGCAATCAATATATGGCTTAATATATGGTAATGCAGTTATTGTGATGAGGCATCAATGTTTCTTAGTGATTCTCAGATAAGTATGAAACCCTTATGATCAGATCTATTGTTTTAACCTATAGATTGTATCTTCATAGCATGGCTAGTAGGGGTCTATCCAAGTCCTTGTTTAAGTAATTGCATTTTTATAATTTTTATGATGTTATATTTCATTTCTGGAAGTGTCATGGAGTTATGAGCAGTGGCCTGAGCCTTGGGCCTGAAAAAGTGGCACAAAATTCAGAGTCGCAAGCACAAAATTGCTTGGGAAAGTCCCCAGTTACAGGAATCCCCATGTTGTGGAAGTAATTGGAGGGTCCCAATCACACTCATGCCCATCTCATGGGAGAAACTGGGGGATTAATGTAGAAAAAAGTTATTTTGTCTCAAGGGCTAGTCATCTAAAAGGTTTGGATGACTCCTGGGGGTTCTACCCTAGGTCTAGAAGGTCTGTGTTGTTATGTTCCATTGATTCCACTTCCTTAACAAACACATAAGGATTTGAATCATATCATAGTAACTCTTCGTCACATGTTTACCCTGGTTGGCCAGTTACTTGGGTGGATGCGGGAGGAGGGTGTTACAAGGAGATCTAAATGTAGAGGGATATCTAAATCTCCAATAAAATTTGTAAAAGTATGATGGAAATGTAGAAAATAAGGGTGCTATGAAAAGGATTGTAGATTTAAAACTCCTAAAAAAGGAAAGGGAGATGATGATGCTCCTTTTATAGAGGCTAAAATCACCTCAGATGAAGGTGGGAATGTGTATTTGGATTCTTCTTCAACTACATGGATGTGTACTTGACTTCTTCTTCAAGTACACTGTAGTGTACCTAAGGGGGATAATATGGGGTACAAAGGGAGGTACCCAAGGGAATATTGTAATAATGGGATGGGCCATAGTAATAAATAAGGTGGTTAACCCGTATCATGTAAGGGACCACAAGTAGTTAGTAATAATGTAATGGGCCCATGGTATTAGATAGATGGTATTGAGGGAACCATGGTAATGACCCATGGTATTGTATGTATGAGGCCTATATAGAGGCTAGAGACTCCATATTAAGAGAAGTGAAGGAATATTGTATGAACAAGCATATGGCTTGTGGAGTGCTCTCGTTCCTTAAGGAGTGAATGTATGGTGTTGCCCTACCTTAAGGGTTTGATCAATAAAGAAGCATTTCTATCTATATTCAGATATTGTTTCTCTTGGGTTTATTTGCATTGTCTTATATTTTCATATCGGAGTTATAACAAGTGGTATCAGAGAACTTTCTTGGGCAAAAGTGGAGAATTTTTTTTTTTTTTTTTTGCAGGAACTTTCTGGGGTGGTGAGTTTGCAAATCAGATCTTGTTATTTCTTGGGTATATTTCTATTATCTTATATATTTTAGATCAAATCTATAACAAAGCGGGATAGTTGCAGTGCGAATCAGGAATTCCAGTGCCTAAATCGGGATTTCTATCACATGGAAAGATGCAGAATGGTCATTTCATTTCTAAAAACCGGTCATAATAGGGATTTTGAGCAATATTGAAGGAATTGTGGCCATTTCAAATTTTCATCGAGTGAACTTTTCCCAAACCCTCTTCATGGAGATGCTATGTTTTACAGGAAAAGATAATGGTCCTCCTATTGAAGAATACATAAAACAAAGAAATTTCACATATGGGACAGATTGGAAGGATTTAGTGTGGCTTGGTTTCAAAGATGAGGCTATCAAATGGTGGTTCTCACTTCACAACAAGCAGTTGACCAAAATTTCAGATGCAAAATTTGAAAGAGTCCTTTTAGACAAATGGTCTCGTGCTAGAAAAAAGGAGAATGAGACACATAAGGGGTTATTTTCTACTGGTGTCTCCTTATTGCAGGTTCATGGATTGATTCAGAAGGAGAAGATCTTTGTGTCTATCAATCCTAGTTGCAAGCATAATTTTATCAATGTTAATTTAGCAAAAAAATTTCAAGTTCCAGCAAAATACATTGAAAACAGACAGGTTGATAATGAGGATGTTCAAGTTTATAAAGATTTGAAGATTTCTATGGACAAGTATGTATTGCATTCTGAATTGTATGCTTTAGATATGGCTAATGAGGATGTTGTTTTGGGATACCAGTGGATGGAATCAGTGGGTACTATAAATATTAATGTGCAAAAGAAATTCCTCAGGATCTCATATAAAAAGAAGAAATTACATTACAGGATATTTCCATCAATAAACAAGTAGAGTCCACAGAGGCTGAAGTAGAAGATGTTCCAGGGACTGACATATCAAATGATGAGCCATTAATGATCAACAATCAAACACAAACAGAGGCTGAAGAAGAAAAGGCTACAGGTGCTGATACATCAGAAGAGGGCTCAGTGGTTGAAGTAATATTGGAAGATAAGACACCACAGTAGGAACCACAACATGCACGAAATAACAGCCAGGCTCCAGTAAGGGGTGAATTTAAAAAAAAAAGACACTGTGGGTTAAAACTTGAACATATCATCGCCCACATCACCCCGCAAGACAACAACCAACAAGATGGCAACTAATTAGCCACAAAGACAACAATCCCCGCATGACAGATAGAGAGGAGTGAAGATCCACCTACTACACATCAACATAGAAGAACCGCCACAGTCAACTTCCATCTCAAGTGAGGGAGGCACCAGCTAGATCGACGGTTCACCTTTTTCTTGGATGGCTAGATGCATGTGCATGGTACCAATGGACTACTCTTTTGATTAGATCTTATTATTTGTGTTCTTCCCATGTTTCGGGGATGAAAAATGTTAAGGGGGGTGGAATGTAGTGTACCTAGGGGGATAATATGGGGTACAAAGGGAGGTACCCAAGGGAATAATGTAATAATGGGATGGGCCATAGTAATAAATAAGGTGGTTAACCCGTATCATGTAAGGGACCACAAGTAGTTAGTAATAATGTAATGGGCCCATGGTATTAGATAGATGGTATTGAGGGAACCATCATAATGACCCATGGTATTGTATGTATAAGGCCTATATAGGGGCTAGAGACTCCACAATGTGGGATGTGAAGGAATATTGTATGAACATGCATATGGCTTGTGGAGTGCTCTCCTTCCTTAAGGAGTGAATGTATGGTGTTTCCCTACCTTAAGGGTTTGTCAATCAATAAAGAAGCATTTCTATCTATATTCATATCTTGTTTCTCTTGGGTTCATTTGCATTGTCTTATATTTTCATATCGGAGTTATAACAAGTGGTATCAGAGCACTTTCTTTTAATTTTTTGCAAGAACTTTCTGGGGCGACGAGTTTGCAGATCAGATCTTATTATTTCTTGGGTATATTTCTATTATCTTATATATTTCAGATCATATCTATAACAAATCGGGACAGTTCCAATGCGAATCAGGAATTCCAGTGCCTAAATTGGGATTTCTATTACATGGGAAGATGCAGAATGGTCATTTCATTTCTGAAAATAGGTCATAATAGGGATTCTGAGCAATATTGAAGGAATTGTGGCCATTTCATATTTTCGCCAAGTAAGTGAATTTTTCCCAAACCCTCTTCATGGAGATGCTATGTTTTACAGGAAATGATAATGGTCCTCCTATTGAAGAATACATAAAACAAAGAAAGTTCACTAAAGGGACAAATTGGAAGGATTTAGTGTGGCTTGGTTTCAAAGATGAGGCTACCAAATGGTGGTTCTCAATTCACAACAAGCAGTTGACCAAACTTTGAGATGCAGAATTTGAAAGAGTCCTTTTAGACAAATGGTCTCGTGCTAGAAAAAAGGAGAATGAGACACGTAAGGGGATATTTTCTACTGGCGTCTCCTTATTGCAGGTTCATGGATTGATTCAGAAGGAGAAGATCGTTGTGTCTATCAATCCTAGTTGCAAGCATAATTTTATCAATGTTAATTTAGCAAAAAAATTGCAAGTTCCAGCAAAATACATTGAAAACAGACAGGTTGATAATGAGGATGTTCAAGTTTATAAAGATTTGAATATTTCTATGGACAAGTATGTATTGCATTCTGATTTTTATGCTTCAGATATGGCTAATGAGGATGTTGTTTTGGGATACCCATGGATGGAATCAATGTGTACTATAAATATTAATGTGCAGAAGAAATTCCTCAAGCTCTGGTATAAAAAGAAGAAAATTACATTACAGGATATTTCCATCAATAAACAGATAGAGTCCATGGAGCTTGAAGTAGAAGATGTTCCAGGGACTGACATATGAGATGATGAGCCATTGATGATCGACAATCAAACACAAACAGAGGCTAAAGTAGAAAAAGATACATGTTTTAGTTTGCAAATTACTGTGGTGTGATTTTTGAATGAAATTCGGATTTTCCACAGTGTTCATGTTTTGAAGTCGACGTTTCGAGTCTGAAACTAGACTCATCATCAGGACAAATTGTGAGGAGAAAAGAAGGAAAATTTAGGTATAAATATGAAAACCCAGGATGTGAAGCTCAATGGCCGACTCTTGTTCTTATTTGATGATTTAATTTATTTGTTTTAAGCTTTTGATTTTTCATTATACCTATATTTAATAACTACCTTGTAATTTATTTTTAATTCTTATATTAATATTATAATTTTATATTTTGTCTTATTGTGTCATTATGCCTTCTAATTAAATTTTTCTTATTAATTAAGGTTTATGCTTATTGATATATGCTGCTCTTCTTAATTAATTAAAATGTGATTTAATTATTGTTGATTATGAAAGTTGTTTATTGTGTCTTCTTATAAATACTATATTTGTTATTAACATCTCTTTATTGTACTTCTCTGATTATTTAGTATTATTTTTATTAGTATTTTTAATATTTAATGTTTCTATGTTTATAATTATTATTTGTTATTGTTAATGCTATTTTAATTCTATAATATTATTTTGCTCGTATTATCTATATTATTATTGATGATATTTACTATGCTATGCTCTTAGTTAAAGCTCCTCTTTATGTTAGCCTTATCATTTGATTAATATATTAATGTCAAAATGAGACAAAATATAAAAGTGTAACATTAATATAATAAATAAACCATAAACCATTAATGGAGACTCAACATTAAGCGTCCAAACCATTAATGGATGCGCAATAAGCATTAAGCATCTAATAAGAAAGACATAAAAAGCATTAATGGAGGCAGTTTATAAAATCATTAATAACATTAATATTAATCAAATGATAAGGCTAACATAAAGAGGAGCTTTAACTAAGAGCATAGCATAGTAAATATCATCAATAATAATATAGATAATACGAGCAAAATAATATTATAGAATTAAAATAGCATTAACAATAACAAATAATAATTATAAACATAGAAACATTAAATATTAAAAATACTAATAAAAATAATACTAAATAATCAGAGAAGTACAATAAAGAGATGTTAATAACAAATATAGTATTTATAAGAAGACACAATAAACAACTTTCATAATCAACAATAATTAAATCACATTTTAATTAATTAAGAAGAGCAGCATAAATATCAATAAGCATAAACCTTAATTAATAAGAAAAATTTAATTAGAAGGCATAATGACACAATAAGACAAAATATAAAATTATAATATTAATATAAGAATTAAAAATAAATTACAAGGTAGTTATTAAATATAGGTATAATGAAAAATCAAAAGCTTAAAACAAATAAATTAAATCATCAAATAAGAACAAGAGTCGGCCATTGAGCTTCACATCCTGGGTTTTCATATTTATACCTAAATTTTCCTTCTTTTCTCCTCACAATTTGTCCTGATGATGAGTCTAGTTTCAGACTCGAAACGTCGACTTCAAAACATGAACACTGTGGAAAATCCGAATTTCATTCAAAAGATACATGTGCTAATATATCAGATGAGGGCTCAGTGGTTGAAGTAATATTGGAAGATAAGACACTACAGTAGGCACCACAACATGCACCAGATAACAATCAGGCTCCAGTAAGGGGTGAATTAAAGAAAAAGACACAGTGGGTTAAAACTTCAACATATCATCACCCACATCACCCCGGAAGACAACAACCAACAAGATGGCAACCAATTAGCCACAAGGACAACAACCCTCACATGATAGATAGAGAGGAGCGAAGATCCACCTACTACACATCAACACAGAAGAACCGCCACAGTCAACTTCCATCTCAAGCGAGCGAGGCACCAACTAGATCGACAGTTCACCTTTCTCTTGGATGGCTAGATGCATATGCATGGTACCAGTGGACTATTATTTTGAGTATATCTTATTATTTGTGTTCTTCCCATGTTTCAGGGATGAAACATGTTAAGGGGGTGGAATGTAGTGTACCTAGGGGGTATAATATGGGGTACAAAAGCAGGTACCCAAGGGAATAATGTAATAATGGGATGGGCCATAATAATAAATAAGGTGGTTAACCCGTATCATGTAAGGGACCACAAGTAGTTAGTAATAATGTAATGGGCCCATGGTATTGTATGTATGAGGCCTATATAGAGGCTAGAGACTCCACATTGAGAGATGTTAAAGAATATTGTATGAACATGCATATGGCTTGTGGAGTGCTCTCCTTCCTTAAGGAGTGAATGTATGGTGTTGCCCTACCTTAAGGGTTTGATCAATAAAGAAGCATTTCTATCTGTATTCAGATCTTGTTTCTCTTGGGTTTATTTGCATTGTCTTATATTTTCATATCGAAGTTATAACATACACATGTAGATCATGAGGCATGTTTTATTGACTCAGGTGCATCCTTTCACTTCACTCCCCATAGGGAGTGGTTCTACGAGTATGAGAAATATGATGTTGGTGATGTCTTCCTGGGGGATGACAAAAAGGATAGAATCACAGGATGCAAGAAATTCAAGTTAGAGTTGAAAAGTGGAAATATTAGAACACCTTTTGATGTTCTATACATTCCTACGTTGGCCAGAAATCAAATTTATGTAAGAAATATGGATGATGTAGGCGTAAAAACAATGTTTGAGAAAGATATCTGTAAAATGGTTCGGGGAACACTGGTATTGATGTGGGGAGTTCTAATTGGAAATCTGTACAATCTTCTGGGTTGCACTATTATTGATGGGTGAAATAGTTATGTGGTTCCTAAAGGTGGATCAAAAAATCTGGTGGTCTCTAGAGAAGAGACTATATTATGGTGTTATCACCTAAAAAAATGATCCCCTAGCCATTTCTAATTATGTGGATAAAATACACCATGTAGGAATAATTTTACTATAGTAAAATCACTTCCATCATAGGAAATGATTTAGTAAACCACTTTTATTAAATTATTTTCGATTAAAATTAGAAAACCCCATGAGAATAATTGAGTAAATAATTATTTTTTTAATTTTCTCTAGGAATAATTATTAAATCATTATTTGAAAATTATTCCTTGTCACATTTGAGTAAACCACCTTGGAATAATTAAATAAATCACTATTTATTTATTATTCCTTAATTTTATTTTTGGAATAATTATTAAATCAATGTTTAATAATTATTTCAAATTCACACATTTCTTAATCCTCGCAAAGTGATTAATAAATCATTTTATTTATTAATTATTTCTAAATAAAGATATTTGACAATTTTGAATATATTTTCCCTCCAAAAAATATAATAAAGTATTCCTAATGCTTAGATCTTGATTTGGTCAATATTATTTTATTATTTTCCATTTTTGACATCAACCCAATTCTTTGTTATAAATAAGAGGGCTTTCCATTAATTCTTCACCATGATCACTATCATCATCACCATTATCATCTCATGCCATTTGAGCTCCCGCTTGGGTTCTATTTTGGTTTTAGTTTTCTCCATATTGAGAGAGATGAAAAGATCCCTAAAGAATAATAACATCAAAGGACCCATCCCATGGAGGGGGATTTACAAACCCATGTTGTAAATATTCTTCACCAGGTGTTATTGATAAAAAATATTAAAGTCTTATTCTATTAGGTTATTGCATCAGATATTTCTTGTTGTTCTATGTTTTAAATTGCACATAATTTTTTTTTGCAACGTTTTCTTCTTTTTTCATTGTAGATCTAAAGTATAAACAACCACATCTTGTTGTTAAGGTCACTTGTCACCAATGACTTATTTGAAGTATTTTTGGTACACTTGGTAAGAATTTTCTTACTAACAAATGACAACTCCAATGGTGTAGTAATTCAGATCCTTAGTGACTATCATTTCAGTGATTTTCATAGTTTTTCCAACTATTTTTAGCCTCTTAATTTCTATTTTTAGATCCACCTTGTTTTCTGGAAAAAAAATTGGTTTATGTTGGTTTTTCGCATCTTTCCATAGATTCCAAGTACCAACCAAGTAGGAGATGGAAAAATATGGGTGAGATATATCAACTGATACTCCCAAGAGAAAAATGCACTTTTTGGCCCCATACTTGCATTATGGAAAGAACTTTTTGGCCAGTTTTTCTGCATTCCAATGCTCTTTCTAGCTCAAAAACTACGTTTTTTCACCTTTCAGAATTTTTTTTAGACTTTTTTTAGATTTTCCAACTATGTTGTGTGTGTTCGGGGAAGGGTTGATGTTATTTCGAGAGTCACCCCTAGGCCTAGATTCTCTTAGTAATTTCTCATTGAGGAAGAAAAAACCCCCCTAGGGTTTAGAGTACACCTCCATTATTTAGAAGCAGATTTGTTGAGTTGAGGAGTCTAGGGTACGACACTTTTAACCACTAATTTTTAGGGTTTTTTCCACTGTTTTAGAACCCTATTGAATAGGTTTATTAACCCATTTAATCCATTTAGATTTTGGGTTTTTCCTTTCCCCCTTAGGATTCCCTTGAGTATCCTAGGTTTTGGAGCTTCTTGCCTATCCTTTGCAGCATTCTTCACCTCTAATTTGTGTTGTTTGTCTGCACCATTTACATTAGATTTGAGCCTTTAGATCACAAGCCCTTAAACATTAGACCCTTTGTCCATTTATGTGTCTTTGAGTGGCTTGTTTTCCTTCTCTTTCTTAGTTACTTGATAGTCTTCTTAGGTAGGGTTTTGTGTGATTGATTTGTTGTTTATTTTTATGCACATTTTCAACATTATTTACAATATTTCAACACTTTATTTTTAGCAGCACATGGCATCATAAAACATGCTCAATTAAATCATCCACTTGACACATCATTTTCACACACTCACACCTTGAGCGAATGTGAGCTTGGTTAACACCGCCAAGCCAAGACTTGAAACACTACACCTTAATAATTCAACACACATAGATTAAGCCCACTTGGGTACCAAGGGAAAAAATCAGTGTAGTTAGGTGTAGGATCAGTGGGATAGGCTTCCAATAACACCCATTGATCGCTTACATTGAGACATAGAAGTTGACATATTAGGGAGCATAAAATCCTTCACCATCCCACGGTCCAAAGTCAGAATGTGTAAAAAAATCGATTAAGAGGGGGTTAGGCTAGGTCATCATGCGATCGATTCTCCTCGGGGCTACCTAACCCATGGTAGGGAATCCTGTATGGTGGCTGATCGCCAAAAAGCTCAAGACTCGACCAACCCTGTCGGACGAAGGTAACCATAGTGACCAGTCATGGGAAAACACCCTATAGGACTAGCTGTGGGTAACAGTTGGTTCTCTACCCCACCTTTCTATGGATAACTCTACTTGCGGGGATCAATTTCTATCAAGTAAGAATACTTTTAAAAGGCCATTTGAAATGGTATATTTAGGACTTTTTTGAGGATTTATATCACCTATAGACTATAGTTCATTTTTATTTTATACGACGTCTTTTCTTGAATTAGAGTAGCATCTTAATATAGTTATTTTACACTTGGAACCATTGCACTAGGTATTTTCTTATTGTTTGTTACTATTTTTTTCTCCTATCATCCCCTTTTACTCTATTGAGTCATATTTATCTTGACATAATTTCACCCCTAGGCATTTATCATGGAGAATTTGTGGCCCTCTCTCCCAATTTCCTTTAGGACATCTTACTCCTCCCCGTCATGTTAGAGTTCATCCTCCTAGTCCTCTATTTAGTCCTCATCTCAACTATGGTTCTGTTGATTCTTCTAGTTCTTCCTTTGATTCCACATCTTCCCAATACTATACCACCACCATGTCAGGAACCAATATGGGTGCAGGAAACCATGGTGGTAACCAAGGTTTCCCCACAAGAGGAACCTTTACTAGTATGGTTACTCCTACTCCGTTGCTTCCTTTTAATGCTAGTTTGAGCCTCCTTGATTTCAGCCAGCTCATCGATAATCCTCTTCTCCATGACCCCAGTTAGCCTAATATGCCTAACAAGCTTCCTTTTGACATCCCCAAGTTCGAAGGTAATCCTGGAGAAGATCCCACAAATCATGTTCACTCATTTCATATGTCGTGTTCATCTAATTCCATCACTGAAGACTCCATTCATATTCATTTGTTCCAACGTACCCTTATTGGAGCTACTTCCAAGTGGTATGTGGACCAACTACATGCCTCACATTCAACCTTCATGACTCCAGCCAAAGATTTTATATCATAATTCCAGTTACTCCTCTGATATGACACTAGTACCAAACTCTTGACCTCTTTCCATCAAACTTATTCCACCCACCTATCTGACCATGTTCAAGAATGGTGTAGAAGGAGGAGCATATGTAAAGCTCTTGATTTTGAAAACCATGTCTACATGGATTGGTTCCTTAGATCACTTTTGGCCCCATTGGTAAATATGTCACCTTCCCACTTCCTCCAGTATGAGGAATATTCACTCCAAGTAGCTTTGAAATATGACCTGATCTATGCATAATCAAGATATGTTTATATTGTCATTCCCAATCTACCTCGGCCTAGTGTTGGTAATGCACCAACACTAGGTCAAGTGTATGATCAACAAAGTGTAACCAATACCCCCAACCCCAAGCAAAATAATAATGGGAAGGGTAACTGGAACCATCCATCTCAAGGTAACTAAGGAAACCAAGGTCCACCACCTAATGCCTATCAGGGTGACTAGCCTACTCCCACAACCCAATAATAGGGTAGATAACCTAAGCAAAACAAGGCTCTTTGTAAGACTAAACCTTATGCCTCTTGTGGAGTTTATTGCCATATTACTCATGAATTTCCCTTATTACCTTAGATGTGCCAAGCATTGGAAGCTCAAGAAGCTACTTCTAGAGGACCTTAGACCATAGCTCCACCTCCTCCCCCTCCTGCTTCATCACAATCAACTATACTCACCAATCCTTTTCCTCATCAGGGATATGTAACTGCCCAACCCACATAGGGTAATGTGAATCCTCAACCTTCACAATCTGGCCCAAATAATTACGAGATTCTCATGATGAATTGTGACTAAGTCAACACCGAACAAGTCAACCTCCAGACTTGGTAGCGCCAATATGATAGGACCCCTACAAAGTCAATGTCTGATTCCCAACCTAAAGTATCCACTCAACCTTTGTCGTCACCAAATGGTACCTTATATATCCCTCCACCTAAATTTTAGGTTCCCCCAAGATCCCCAAAGGTCCATTACATTGAAATTCTACTTTTACTAAAGCCACCCACAACTATGACATAGTAGAAGACTTGGTGTAATATCATTTCTCCATTGCAACGATGGAAGTTCTCCAGACGTGCCCATCGCAAAAAAAATATCTACTCTATGATTTAGGCATTGTGGATCCTTCTAACAATCATTTGATTATATTTGAGGCTGACAAAGTGGAACATCCCCCCTTCCTTCCTCAATTTCCTTTCAAATACCAGTCTCCATAAAGAATTCCATAGTCTACCAATGTATCATAGACGAAGGTGCCTCCACATGTGCGATGACCGCTAGTGTTTCAAAGTAACTGGGTTCCCTTAAAATGTCCCCATCCAATATCACTCTTCCTTCTTGGGATGGTTATCCCTTGCAGCCCCTCAATTTGTATCACAATTTTCCTATCATCATTGTCAGAAAGAATTCCTTAATTGACATTGAAGTCATTGATGTCCCATTAGATTATAATATCTTGTTGGGTCATAGTTACACCTATGCCATGTACGTTGTCACATATGTTGTCTTTCACAAGATGTTCTTTCCCCACAATGGAAATATTATCACTATCGATCAATTAACTTACTATGACCCTCAGTCTTAGACATCTCCTCAAATCACTATCTCATCAATGATTGGCAACAAGACTATCACTTCCTTAACTGATGTGTCTCCTGGAATTTGTAAATATTCCACACTGATTTGGGATTTTTATGGCCCACCAATTACTCCTGATGGGCCTAGTTCATCTAATGTTTACATGATTCAGGCATCATAGGCCACCAAAAAATGGTCTGGTATGCCTTGACAACAACCATCTCCTCCACAACCTCCTACTCCTAACTCAACCCAGCCTTCGGGTACATTTCCTTCTAATTTTATTTCTCCTACCCCTTTTCAGCCTAGAACTGTTCCCCCAAGTCTTAACCATCTCTGAGAAGTTCCCCCAGTAATTACCCTTCCGGTCAAATAATTTTATTATTCCCACCTCTTGGAATTTATTCTACCACTATCATGGCTATGTTGAGTTTACCTAACATTACGTTGGGGATCCCAATATGGTACACTAATCCTCCTACAAATACTCCTCCTCATAAAATCAAACCTTATACAAATTTGACCCCGGTTCAACCTGTTGTTCCTACCCCTTCCTTTGCTTTAGTTACACAACAAACTCAAGAAGAATCTAATCCTGTTGTGAAAGCATCTAGTGAGGGGGGAAAAGCCTAGAAAAAGGGAACTGAAGATAAGGCACCCCAAACAACTCCAACTCTCCTAAGCATCCAAATCCTACTCCTCCATGCGCTTTGTGTGATTTCATTGGGCATGCTACCAATAATTGTCCCATATAAAAAAAGTGGTGTCTGATACCTTTCTTGACTCTAAAATTCCTGAGGTCCATGTCACCTTACTTGAGTCATCTAAGAAGAACATATCCTTGTATACGAATCACTTTTGTGGTTTATGTGATAACTATGGTCATTGTTATCATCACTATCCCTGTCTCGAAGATTTTAGTGATACACTTCAAGTTCTTTGCGAGTTATATGCCTCTCGTAGTGATTCCACCTCTCCTTTACCTCTGGGTTCTGGTGCCACTATTACGCCAGAACAAGAGGTCTCTCAACCAACCATTGTGATCCCTCCTCCTAATGTAAAGATGATGGATAGTTCAACCCCTATTCTCTACTTATCTTCATCCATGGGATAAATATATTGGGACTCTCTTGATGTTTCCTATTATGATTCTGTGAACCTTCTTCGATGAACACTTTGGTCTCAATATCAGTAGATGTCACATCTAATAGTCATATTTCACATTGGTAGTTTGATTCATATATACAGTACCAAATGAGATTGAAAATCCACCATTTCGTTTCTCCAACTGTATTCATTTATTCTTCCCATAGGAAGACTTCCATAAAACAACAAATGGCTAACAACATCATCACAATGTTTTTAGAGTCCACTATTCTAAATACATTTGACATGTCCATAGCATGCTACCTCAATTAATCCAAATTTGGAGGGCACATATACCCCTACATCCCCTCATCATCCTCTTAAGGATCTTGTGCTAGTTGGGGCCAATGGTTGAATCCCTTATTTGAGGACTTGGAACACAATGACACTCCACAAACTCATCCAACTAGGGGCATCATTCCCAACTTTGCATACCTGATCAGTCCCCTCCATCACATATGTTGGTGGGAAATATCCCATTCTTGGGGGCATGATGGCCCCTGGTCACCTTCTCACTTTATTAACATAAGTCTTAGCCTAGACCCCACTAATCTAGGTATGGTCAATTATCCTTTCATTCCTTGGATAGTTTATCCTACCAGCCTCTCCAATGAGCCATATACACATCACACATCGTAGATTCTTGATCCCATGTCTTCAAATATCCTACTCTATGTGATACCACACTTCCCACCCTGTCCCCATGTTTGAATTGGTGGGTGGGGATGATCCTAAACCTTCTTTAGAAGTTCATTACTGTATTCCTTTCATACCACATCCTTCACTAGGAACCATCCTTCTACGAAGCATTAAGGTCATTTTTAGACAAGTAAGGCCACTAACCTAAAAATCACATATCAAAATTTCAATGGTTGGTTTTGTCCATTATGATCTCCTCAATATTTAGGGCCTTCTCTTCCTCTCCAAATTCTCCAACATCTCACTATGCAGATGAATTGGATTTGGGGGCCAGAAGCCCTTTTATAAGAAAAACCCTAGTTTTTATGTCGCCGATTGCAACCAAACCATAAGTTAATTTGACTAACTATCCACGTATTTGGAAAGGTCTCATCGAGTTTTATAATGGGTCTCCTTTCTTTTTTGGTAATTTGACACTTCACTAGGAAGCCACTTTTCGACGAGGTATCACTTTGCCACATATTGAAATCAAATTTCTTCATATGAGCCACATGTACTATGGTACCACTTTACCTTTGCAATGGTCAATTCACGTGTTGATTTTCATCATGAGTAACATTTTTTACTGATGATTTTATGGTCCCCTTTAGACCTCCCCTCAAGTAGTAGCATCCTTGAGTCATCATGTTTAGAGCATCAAAGATGAGTCACCTTTGCATCTATGGAGTCTGTTATGAATCCCCTTGAGTCTAGTTACAATGTCATATATATAAATTGATCTAGGTGGATGTTGGTGGCCACCCACCTATCCCATTTGGACCCCCACAATTGTCCCTTTTAGTCTTTTCAATTTCCTAAATTGTAGCACAGTTTACTATTTTTAGCAGTTTTTCGGGTCCTGAACTTCAGGAGCCGTTTTGAGGCCCTAAACGACGTTTTTTTGGGAATCTGGGGCAACATGGGTCCATGGACCGATGTTGCCTCCCAAAGTGGTAGTACTCGGATAGATCTTTCTAACGAGCTATCATACGCGTCAAACGGAGATCATATGCCAAAGTTACGACCCCGGGAAATTGATGTACCAATTTACCCAAACGGGGCCCACAATTTGGCGTTTCATCTTCTAGGGTTAGATTTCGGGATGTGAAGGGTTTTACATTGTTTCTCAACAATAAATAGGCCTTCGAGCCTCATTGTAACATAGTTCAGAACAGTTCAGAGGCATGTAGCCACCACATCTCTTCTCAGAGATAAGCTACCATCACCCTAGCTGGTTTATTTGCATTGCTGGTTGTAAGCATATTTTAGTATTTTCCATTAATGAAATGAAGTATTATTTCCGCTGCATCTTTGTGTATATAGTTATATCTGTAATTTGTTGCGTTCCTATTTAAATCCGGATCAGTGGTATCAGAGCGGTCTGCTTTTTCTCTGTTTTTCTTTGCATGTCCCCAACAAGGTCGGGATATAAGGAGTTAGGGCTTGAACTAGTCGAACCTTTGCAAGACCAGCCTCGCAAATCCCGACGGCCTCCCATGGCAGATGAGAAGAAAGACGAGGGGGTAGGAGATCCTATGAAAATCTTGCTCGAAGAAGCGCTCGAGCGGCAAAGGAACGCGATGATGGATAGCTTTGCGCAGATCCTTCAGCGGCTACCTAGAGGCGACGCATCGGCTTCCAATAGCTACTCTGGTAATGCCACACCGTTTAAGGTACAAGTTAATTTTGAAATCCCCATCTTCGAGGGTCAAATAGACGTAGATGCCATAGATAAATGGTTAAATCTGCTCAATGGGTATTTTTCTATTCATGAATTTTCAAGTCGGGAAAAGATTGTTTTCGCTCTTCTCAAAGCAGCCCCCCACGTCAAGGACTGGTGGGAAACCTACTGCGAGCAGAAGGATGAAAGTACAGGCTCACTATTTTCAGCTACACCCACTTGGAATGACTTCCGGGATGCCATCAAGGAGCAGTACTACCCTGTCGGAAGCTATGAGGACAAATACATCAAATGGACCACACTGCGGCAGGGACGAGACCAAGATGTGCCGAAGTTCACAAACATTTTTCATACCCTTCGTACACAGTTGGGTATCAAAGATTCTGAGCTGCATCTGGTACTCAAATACCGTGGTTGCCTGCACAAATACATCCAGGAAGAGATGGGGTTCTTGAACATCCCCTCACTCGGCACAGCATACCGATACGCTGTCAAAATCGAGCAAAAGTTCAAACAGAAGAAGCGAGACTTTGGACCTGCAAATCCGAAGCCCAAAGGACAAAGCCAAGGCGAGGTGACCCAAGACAACCCGTCGAAGCCGCAAGAAAATAACAACACCATGAAGCCGAAGAAGGACACAGGGAAGTGGTGTGAGTTCCACAAGAATCCCACTCATAACACAAGTGAGTGTCAGACCAAGCAGTCGCTGGTGGCCAAGTTGAAGGCTTCCAAATCAGATGCATGTTCTGACCTTGAGCAAGAACCTGACAAGGGGAATGGCAAAGGGAAGCAAATCATTGATGCGGATCCCAGCGCCACTGTTGCCACTACCAAGATCCAGAAGAATGAACCTGCAGATCCAGAAGAGGGGGAGCGTCTTTTCCACTCACAGATGAGGGTGAAGGGTTCACCGCTGCAATTCATTGTCGATAGTGGTAGCCAAAAGAACCTCATTTCAGCAGAGGTCGTGAAGCGGTTGGGCTTACCAACTACACCGCACCCGCATTCTTACAGTATCGGGTGGCTTCATGAAGGATGAGATCTGAAAGTTTGCCAGCAGTGCCGCCTTCCCTACAGCATCAAACCATTCACATATGAGGTATTATGTGATGTTACACCTTTGGATGTTTGTGATGTATTATTAGGCCAGCCATACTTGTGGAGGCGACATGCTGTGTATGAGTCCAGGCCTCGTCTGTCATTATTTCTTTGAATAATTCATTATACAGGATACCGGAGGTAGGCCCACCTACTGCCACATCTTTGATCACTGCTAAGAATGGCGGCAAGCTCATCTCACAAACCAGGAAATTTATCTGTCTGGTTCAATCCCAAAGTAAGGGGAAGATCTTTGCTACCTCCATGACCCGTGCAAAGGGTTCCTCCATGCAGCAGCAGCAGTAATGGGATACGGTCATGACAGAACATAGGAACAACTTCTCCTCACCCACAGAGATACCACACAAGTTTCAGGTGGGCAACAAAGTTTGGTTACATCTGCAGAAAGAACGCCTTACAAGAGCCCATCAAAAGCTCCGACCACTCCGACATGGTCCTTACACCAGTACCAAGGCTACGGGAAATAATTCTTTGAAGCACAGAATTCCTCCATTCCTTCGCTTGCACTGAGTGCTCAATGTGGACCATCGCCGACCATGCTTCCCACCATTTCTGGTCACAACAGAGATTGCAGAACAGCTCACCAGAGACCCAGCTCAGCAGAAGCTTCCTCATGTCAGGGAGGAACTCAACGCAATGGGGACCATTGCTTCCTAAGGGGGGAGGAATGATCCAGGTGGATGTTGGTGGCCACCCACCTATCCCATTTGGACCCCCACAATTGTCCCTTTTAGTCTTTTCAGTTTCCTAAATTGTAGCATAGTTTACTATTTTTAGCAGTTTTTCGGGTCCTGAACTTCCGGAGCCATTTTGAGGCCCTAAACGACGTTTTTTTGGAATCTGGGGCAACATGGGTCCATGGATCGATGTTGCCTCCCAAAGTGGTAGTACTCGGATAGATCTTTCTAACGAGCTATCGTACGCGTCAAACGGAGATCATATGCCAAAGTTACGACCCCGGGAAATTGATGTACCAATTTACCCAAACGGGGCCCACAATTTGGCGTTTCATCTTCTAGGGTTAGATTTCGGGATGTGAAGGGTTTTCCATTGTTTCTCAACAATAAATAGGCCTTCGAGCCTCATTGTAACACAGTTCAGAACAGTTCAGAGGCATGCAGCCACCACATCTCTTCTCAGAGATAAGCTACCATCGCCCTAGCTGGTTTATTTTCATTTCTGGTTGTAAGCATATTTCAGTATTTTCCATTAATGAAATGAAGTATTATTTCCGCTGCATCTTTGTGTATATGGTTATCTCTGTAATTTGTTGCGTTCCTATTTAAATCCGGATCATAAATATAAATAAATAAATAAATAAATATATATATATATATATATATATATATATATATATATATATATATATATATTATATATATATATATAATATATATATATAATATATATATATATATATATATATATATATATATAGTTGTATTTCATTCATCCCATCCTATTTGGCCTCTAGCTCTACTGCTCCATCTTTGAAAACCCCCCATCTAAGTAATTGACCATTCCCTTTGGAATCGAGTCAGTTGCTGCAAGGTAGACCATGCATATCGTGCTCTAACAAAGGAATTCATCAGTCCACCTATCATTTTGTATCCTTCCATCATCATCACTAGTGTCAGTCCAAAAGTCACATTACTATGACCCTCATGCCTTTTTTGAGGAATCCTCATTACCTCACCTCTGGTGGGCCCTCTTGTGTCGACTTCAACACATTTATTCCAGGAGAGCACTCTAGAGGGTAGTGTACCTTGGTTCACACTTTCATCATTGTTTGGTGCCTAAAATAAAGCAAAGTGAATAATCATCACCCTTTGACTTGATTGTTTCTCGTGTGCTCGACTCGTTCTCATTATCGCATGATCGAGAATCATACACTTGATGGTCCGATGATCTAGAAGATTGTACTAGTATTTCTTGGGTGTGTGTGAAATGTTCCATACCTCATGAGGGGGTGGCCCTTTAGTAGCCCTCCACATGCCCAGATATAAACATATTATGATCCAATCTTAGATGCAGTTCCAAATATTTGATGGGTTTAGTTTCTGCCACTTGCAACACCCATAAAATGCATGTCTCATTCAAATGATCCATTCAAATCTTCATAGCCCTTCTTTGTTTAGCAAGGCTTGTTTGGTTATGATTCCCCCCCACCATGTTAGATTGAGGGGCATTATGTCTCATGTACTTATATGTTATTGTATTTTGTCCTGGCCTATTTTTTTCCAGGCATATTATATATATGGGTCTCATTATATTATTGTATCACTTTTTGGCCCATTGATTTGAGCATATCATCTACTTTGTAGCTCAGTCCCATGTTACTGGGCTCACCATTATTATTTGTACTTAGTTATCTCAGTGGTTATAGGTATGCCTCCCCTACCTAATTTGAGATCATGTACTCCAAAATAAAAGGAGACCTATATTACTTTCAATAGGTCTCACCCCCTCCATTCCTTCATCCTTCCTTGCATTCCTTCAATTCTCTCTCTCTCTCTCTTTCTCTCTCTTTGATTCCCCTTTGGTGTCTCGTGGAAGTAAATCTTATAATGTATTTTGGTCATATGATTTTCTCCCAATGCTTGTATGATGGGGGGAATATGTTATCACCTAAAAAATGATAATCTAGTCATTTCTAACTAGGTGATCGAAATACGCCATGTAGGATTAATTTTACCATAGAAAAATTACTTTCACCATAGGAAATTATTTAGTAAACCACTTTTATTAAATTATTTGTATTGAAAATTAGAAAACCCGATGAGAATAATTGAATAAATAATTATTTATTTAATTTTCTCTAGGAAAAATTATTAAATAATTATTCCTTGTCACATTTGACTAAATCACCTTGTAATAATTAAATAAATCACTATTTATTTATTATTCCTTAATTTTATTTTTGGAATAATTGTTAAATCACTATTTAATAATTATTTCAAATTCACACCTTTCTTAATCCCCACGAAGTGTTTAGTAAATCATTTTATTTATTAATTATTTCTAAATAAATATATTTTACCATTTTTAATATCTTTTCCCTCTCCAAAAAACATAATAAAGTATTCCTAATGGTTAGATCTTGATTTGTTCAATATTATTTTATTATTTTCCATTTTCGAGATCAACCCAATACTTTGTTATAAATAAGAGGGTTTTCCATTCATTCTTCACCATGATCACTCTCATCATTTCCATTATCATCTCATGCCATTTGAGATGCCACTTGAGTTATATTTTTTTTGGAGTTTTCTCCATATTGAGAGAGAGGAACATATCACTAAAGCATAAGGACATGAAAGGACCCATCTTACAGAGGGGGATTTATAGACCCATGTTGTAAATCTTATTCACCACATGTTATTAATAAAAAATATTAAAGTCTTATTCTATTGGGTTATTGCATCAAATATTTCTTTTTGTTCTATATTTTAGATTGCACATGATATTTTCACTCCATGGTTTTCTTGTTTTGTTATTGCAGATATGAAGCATAAACAACCACATCTTGTTGTCAGGGACACTTGTCACCAGTGACTTAAGTGAAGTATTTTTGGTACACTTGCTAAGAATTTTCTTACTAACATATGTCACCAAATACTTGGAAACAATGGAGAGAAGGGTCTTCAAATATTGCATGGTAATGGTATGGTAGAAGGTATGTCTAATTGCTCTCTGGATTTCAATTTCTGTTAACATTGTGTATATGGGAAGCAGAATCAGGTGAGCTTCCCCTCTGTTGCTAAAATGGTGAAAAGGATATTAGAGCTTGTGAACAATGATGTGTTTGGACCTGTGTTAGTTCCATCACTGGGTAAGTCTATGTACTATGTCTCATTTATAAACGACTTCTCGAGGAATACATGGATATATTTCCTTAGTAAGGAGTCATAAATCTTTAATGGGTTTAAAGGATTTAAGGCTCTCGTGGAAAATCAAATGGAAAAGAAGATCAAGGCCTTGAGGATAGATAATGATGGAGATTTCTATAGGAAGGAATTTGAATATTTTTTTTAGTGTGGTATAGAACAATATAATATTACTCCATATACACCTCAGAAAAATTGAGTTGCAGAAAGAATGAATAGGATGTTGATGGAAAAGGCAAGAAGCATGCTCAGTGGCACTGAATTAGGTGAGAAATTCTAGGTAGAGGCAGTGGATACTACATGCTACCTATTTAATAGATCACATTGATCAACATTGGAGGACAAGACTCCACATGAGGCATGGACTTGTAAGAAACCCTCTCTTTCACATATTCTATGATGCACACACACATGTTCCAAAGGAGAAAGAAAAAGAAGTTGGATAGTAAGTCTAAAAGGTGCATATTTATTAGGTATAAGGACAATTTAAAAGTTTATAAGCTTTGGAACCGAAAACTAAGGAAGTTTTTGTACATCCGAGATGTGGTGTTTAGAGAGGTGAAAGGTGTCATTAAACATGAATTCCTACCAAGTGAACCTAAGAATATAAAGTTTGAAGTGAAGGGGGAAGAATCAGACTCTACAAAAGAACATGAATCAGAAGAGGAAGAGCCACACACCCTTGTTTTGAGAAGATATGTACGAGGGAGAATGAAGACATTGAGGTATATTCCATATAATTTCTTTTCAAATTTTACTTTATCTATTACTGATGGTGATCCCAAAACTACCAGGGAGGTAGTGGATTCAAAAGATGGAAAACTCTGGAAGGAGGCCATGTTGATGAAATGACATCTTTGGAAAAAAATGAGGTTTGGGATCTGGTGGAGTTGTTGGCTAGAAGGAAACACATTGGAAACAAATGGGTGCTTAAGAAGAAGATGAATGTAGGAGAAAGGTGGAGAAATAAAAAGTTCGTTTGGTAGCAAAAGGTTAAATTGCTAAGTGTGGGGAATTTATTTTGGTGATATGTTTTCTCCAGTTTCTAAGTTAAATCTATTGAATTACTTTTATCTATTGTTGTTACTTTTGATTTTAAGGTAGAACATATGGATGTGAAGACAACATTTCTTCATGGGGAACCATAATAAGAGATCTACACAAAGCAACCAAAAGTATTTGCAGTGAAGGGTAAGAAAGAATTGGTATGCCGGGTAAAAAAGTCTCTGCATGGGTTAAAGAAGTCATGAAGGATGTGGTATCAAAAAATTGATACATATATATGGGGACTTAGCTTCACAAGGAGAAAATCAAATCATTGTATTTATTTTAAATTAATTTGTATATTTATTTGGTCTTGTATGGGGATGATATGTTGCTCATTAGAAATGACAAAGAAATTATACAGGAGTTGAAGACCTAGTTGTCCTCTAATGTCGACATGAAGGGTATTGGTACTGCAAACTCTATGTTGGGCATGGAAATTAAACGAGATCAAGAAAAGAGGAAGATTTGGTTAAACAAGAGGAACTATGTTGGGACAATATTACACATGTTTAATATGAAGGATAGAAAAAAGATGAAGTTTCCTATTCTTGTAAGTGTAAATTTATATGCTAAACAATGTTCCAAGACACAGGAAGATGAAGAGGACATGTATCACGTTTCATATGTGAGTACAATTGGTAGTCTATTGTATGCAATGGTATGTACCAGACTAGGCATTGCGCATGCAGTGGGAGTATTGAGCAGGTTTATTTCAAAACCAAGTAAGGAGCATTGGACATTAGTTAAACGGGTTTTCAATTATTTGCATGGCACTAGTGATTATGGTCTGTGCTACCAAGGAATACTAAGATTGGATAGAGTTTTGGACATACATGGCTTTGTTGATGTAGATTGGGTTAGATATTTGGATCGGAGAAGATCTACAAGTGGGCATATATTTAACCTTTTTGGAGGAGTAGTTAGTTGGATGAACAAGAGACATTTTGTAGTGGCACTTTCAACTATAGAGACTAAATATATGGTAGCCACTCATGCAAGCAAGGAAGAAATTTGGTTGTAGAGATTGTGTTCAAGTATGTGGGTTGGTATAATGAGCTATAAGTATAGATTGTGACAGCCAAAGAACAATTTTCTTGGCAAAGAACCCTACATATCATTCAAAGACAAAGAACATTGATGTTTAGTATCACTATGTGAAGGACATGGTCGAAGATAAAAATGTGTTGTTGGTAAAGGTGGACACTCTAAAGAATGTTGCTAATGCATTGACAAAGTTTGTGAGAATTGAGAATTTTTCTTGGTGTAGAGAAATAAGGAGCATTATTGCCCTGGACCAATGACTAAGCCCTCCTGTGACCCCTGGTATGGAGAGAAAACAACAAGTGGGACAATGTTGGGCATTTGTTATATTCTTTCCATGCATCATGGGGTTCAAGGCAACACCTTGGAAAAAATATTATTTTATGTGGACCCAATAATAGTTAAGTGGACCCAAGGATGGGGGACAGGCACAAGGATGGTGGCCTGACCTACCCATGGTTTTGTGCATGGTTTACACACACTGTTTTTGGGCACAGTGGTTTTTGCCCATGGTATTTGTAGATCCGATCAAGGAAAATATGGTTATGTTTTAATATAGGGTTAGTGGATTAGGGTTTATTAATGCTTCAATAGTTATATATATGAATTGTAATATAATGAGAAATCAATATGGTATTCCCGGTTTTGGCATCTAGGGGAAATCTCTGTGTATATTTGTTTTATGTTCTCGCCATTGTATATTTTTTTGTTTTAAGAATTTATTTGCAGGTAATTTTTGTACAAGGTTAAAACCTACAATATATATAATTGTTTTCCACTAAGCACAACTATACATACATGTCATTTACAATTCAAGTATATGTTAATATTTTTTCACAATAAGAATATATATAAAATTGTTGCCATTAGAGACTTTGTATTAAAATTTATAATTTTAATAAATTTAATTAATATATATATATATATAAAACAAAAAATGAACTTAAATTGTTATATATATAGATAAACAAGAAAAATCTAAAATAGATATTATAATATTTTTAATTATATATATGAAATGAAAGATAAGAAGATATAAACGAGATAGAATACAAAAAGATATAACAATAGTAAGCATGTCTTTCATTTACTAATAAATGTAAAATTTAATTTATTTTCCTTAATGAAATTAATTTTAATTATAAATTTATTAATAAGAAAATAATTAATAATAAAATAAATGTAAAAATTTATAATAATATTATCCATTTTTAATTATAATAAAGTAATACTAATATCGGTCCACCTTACGCTGCCGCTCAGGACTGGAGCTCTGGCCCACGCGTGCCCCTCTGAGACTGCACCCTCCTCCCGACATCGCGGCCGCCTGGGCCTTGGCCTCCTGCCATGGCCCCCCCGGATTCTCCTCAGGAGGGAATCGACCCATAAAGAGCCTTCTCAAATCTAGTGAAATCCCTCCCTCCGCAATGCCCCAGAACTGCACTTTCGAAATTTGTTAAGAAATTGGATGTTCTTCAAGAAGTTAAACTACCTCCAACCTACCTCGCATGGCGGCCTTATCTCTTGCTGAAAAAGGTATTATAGGTCAATTTACAGGCCTTTGGCCCTCTCCAAGAATAGTTCAAAGATCGGTTGAAAGAAACTGGTTTGACAAAATCCAAGGGAAAATATCCATTAGGTTTTGTGGAAAAGGGTATTACACATTCCGTTTCGAATCCAAAGAGGATAAGGACTTAATATTCAGAAATGGGCCCTATTTCATGGACTCCAGGGTCCTCTACCTCAACAAATGGACCCCAGATTTTGACCCTGAGCTGGATGTTCCCAGTGTTGTTTCGGTTTGGGTCCGTCTCCCTCATCTCCCTCTCCATTGCTAGGGAGATGAGTCTGTTCGTGCCATTGGGAACGTTGTTGGTAAATATATTGATCGTAGCGAACCGAAGGACAACATGCAGGCTTGCGCAAGGATCTGTGTCGAAGTGGATCTAGGCAAAGGACTTCCCAAAGCAATAAAGCTGAAAGTGGACGAATGGAGCCATGTCCAGCAATTGGACTACGAGCAGATACCATTTAAATGTAAGGTATGTCACGAATATGGACATTTTTCCAATATATTTTCTAAACTTATTGATGTAGAGAGCGACGAACAAGAAGGCCATTGGGATACAGTAAAAAAGAAGAAGTTTACCCCTCCTTCCAAGCCACCCTTGGAATCTGATCCTCCTGCTCCCTCTGAATCGCATCCCTCTACTTCCTCTCCTTCTCCATCTGCCCTCCCCCCTCCTGATCCGCCCCTCCCCCCCTCTTCTAACCCCTTTTTAGCCCTCTCTTCCCTAGAACCTTCTTCAGAGGACCCCTCCTTGTCCCCCTTAGTCTTATCCGAGCCTTCTGATCCCCATCCTTCCAAGATCATCTCATCGCAGGCCTCCCTTGAGCCCTCTCTCTCTAGGATAACCAGAAGCTCTTCTAAAGATCATGGAACTTCCAGCGACACTTATAAAAAACTGGGACCTGGTAGAAAATTAGCCAAGCAACACAGGGATGAGAATGCTCAGAAAGACATAGCCATGGGAACGTAAACTCCAATAAAATATTTCATTTTGCAACACCAAGAGAAAGAGACAAGTCACAAAGATCAAGAGAGGCGAGCACCTCTCTGCACGCCTAGTACCCAATGATGAAAATCTTGTCTTGGAACAGTAGGGGTTTAGGGCACCCCTCCAAAGTCGCAGCCCTCAGAGATTTAACTCATAATGAAAAGGAAGATATATTGCTGATACAGGAGATAAAACAAGACCAACAAGAAATGAGAAGAATAATAGATCAATAGAAAGAATACAAAGGATGCACCAGTGACTCAAGAGGAGCCTCCCGAGGAATCGCCACCATCTGGGATCATAGTAAATGGAACTGCACTTCAACAAATCTTCACCAGCATTCGATCAGAACTGCTTTGGACAGCAGAATAGACAACCATATTGTAATCATTTATAATGTTTATGCCCCCAACCATTACAGAGAAAATGAAATTTGTTGGGACGATCTTAAGGCTAGCATCGATGGGGAGTTAAACTTAAATATCATAGTAGCAGGCGACTTCAATCTAGTCTTACATGCCAACAAAAAAGGGGAGGATGTTTCGCTCCAGATCACTTCAGAGGCCGATTGGAGGCTATCAATCAAGAATATGAATTAGTGGATGTTGCTCCTAAAAATCGCAGGTACACTTGGAGTAATCGCAGGATTGGCATTGGCAATATAATGGAGAGGCTCGACAGGTTTTTAATCAATATCTCATACCTTTCTTCTTTTTCAGTAGGATATGCCAGCGTACTTACTACCTCAGCCTCCGATCACTATCCTATAACTCTCACTCTGGAAACTCATTGCCCCCTCGGGCCTATACCATTTAAATACAGTCCCCTCTGGAATTGGGTACCAGCAGTCAAAGAAATTGTTCAGGGGACTTGGAGCCAGCATGTAGAAGGCTCACCAGGCTTCATCTGGGAAACTAAACTAAGAAGAACCAAACATGCGATTAAGGAATGGGCAAAAGAGAATTACAAGGAACCTGAGGAGGCTAAAAAGAAAATCAAGAATGAATTAGAGAGCATCCAACGAAGGATAGAAGAACATGGCCTTT
This sequence comes from Pinus tabuliformis, assembly GCA_031772625.1. NCBI lineage: Eukaryota > Viridiplantae > Streptophyta > Pinopsida > Pinales > Pinaceae > Pinus > Pinus tabuliformis. The sequence goes on along the minus strand of CM062808.1, from coordinate 735,442,188 downwards.
CTTAGCAAAATAAGGAGCAAGAAAGCACTCTCTATTCACAGCTAAGCCACATATATAGGGAGGAAGAAACCAAATGGTGTTTAAAATCTAGGCAATTATGGCTCCAAGGAAGGGATAAAAATACAACCTTTTTTCACAAATAGGCCACTGCTCGAAAGCTTAGGAACAATGTAAGCTCAATCTTGGATAATGAAGGAAATTTGCACAACACCTAAGAGGCCATTAGAAAGGCTGCCTCCGAGCATTACAGAGACCTTTTAACTAAAATTAAAGGAGAAGAGGATTATAATGATTTGCTCCAACACTTACCTAAAGGAATCACTAAGGAGATGAACGACAGCCTAAATAAGGAAATTGAAGAAGAGGAAATCAGAAGAGCGATTTGGAATCTGCATCCTGATAAGGCTCCTGGGCCTGACGGATTCCCCATTTGTTTCTACAGGGCGTTCTGGGGTTTAATAAAAAAGGACCTGATCAAGATGATCAGATGGATTCAGAGAAAGGGTAAAATAGGCGGTTACACCAATGCCACCTTTCTCGCTCTCATCCCTAAAGAAAATCGGCCCACTTCCTTCTCCCGATTCCGACCCATCTCCCTCTGCAATTCCTCCTATAAAATTCTGTCCAAAATTCTAGCATCTCGCCTTAAACCCCTCCTCCCCTCTTTGATCTCTGAAAATCAAGGAGATTTCTTGCCCAACAGGAAAATCACTGATTCCATTCTTCTAGTGCAAGAAGCCATTCATTCGAGCCTCTCCAGGAAGGAGAAAGGGTTTATCCTCAAACTTGACCTGGCCAATGCCTTTGATAGAGTTAGGCATTCCTTCCTTATAGCTGTCCTAAAAAAGATGGGGTTTGAGTTGCCCTTCATTAGTCTTATCGCTGCTTGCATCTCTGGGCCCTGGATTTCTCCCCTGATCAATGGTAGACCTGGCGAAGCCTTTCAATCCTCCTGGGGTCTTAGACAGGGCTGCCCCCTTTCCCCTATCTCTTTATCCTTATGGTGGAATCCTTCAGTCAAGAACTGGACTACAACAGAAGAGTGGGCCTCATCACTAGAATCAAATTTGGGAATGGAGCCAAGAACATCAATCACTCATAGTTTACCGATGATACCTTGTTAATTGGAGGAGCCTCCACTACAATAGCAAGGAGGTTCAAGTAACTTCTTCATAAATTTATGGGGTATTCTGAGGCTTGGTCAACCAGCTTAAAAGCTGTATATATGGATGGAACACTTCAAATCAGGTCATTCACAGCATCGCAAATATTTTTGGTGTCTCCTGCAATCTAGATTGGACCCATTTCTCTTACCTAGGCATGCCAGTGAGCCTAGGACCTTTGAAGGCTAGAACTTGAGACGGTATCATTGACAAGGTGAAGTGGAAGGTGCAGCAATGGGGATCATTGTGGCTCAACCCAGCAGGCCGCCCTCCTCAAATCAGGTATCACTTCTCTCCCCCTTTATCATTTCTCTCTATACCAAGCCCCTGCTACCTTCCATCACAAAATGGAAGTTGTTCTCCGCCACTTCCTATGGCAAGGAGGGAAGAACGACAAAAGCAAGTTCAACTTAGTTAGCTAGAAACATGTCATTCAAACCCAAGACAGAGTAGGTCTTGGTATTAGGTCTCCTAAGTTCTTAAATGTAGCCTTTAGTGGAAAAATTGCTTGGAGGCTCATAACAGGTCCCTCTTCGTGGTGGAAAAGGGTGCTAGAAACCAAATACTTAAATTTCCCCAGACAGCAACTTCTCGATTCTGATATTCCCAACAGAGACTCTTCAAAAATCTGGCGACTATGCAAAAAAGCTATTCCATTCATGATTCAGAATACATCTAAAGTCCCCATGGGGGGAGCTAGTATTAATATTGGGGTGGATAAAATCCTAGGACAGCAACCAATAAACAGGCACAAAGAAACCATTCCCATTCTAAATTTCTTCAACAAAAGGGGTATACATCATTTGGACCAAATCTCTAACTGGGATCCTCAATCTCATATCTAGCTAGGGTGGTCCTTCCCGGTTATCCCCAGCGAACTTAATCCTAGTCTATGCTCTCTGCAGTCTCTCCTTCACAGTAAAGCTCCCATTAAGAATAATGAGAGGGATCGTTTTCGTTGGGATTTAACCGGATCAAATTACACAGTCCAAGCAGGCCACCAGTATCTCTGCAACAGCACCTTTCCCATGACTTTATGGAATCATTGGAAAATGGTTTGGAAGTCAGAGGCACTTCCAAAAATTAAATTTTTTATATGGGTTCTGCTGAAAGGGAAGATCTTAACAGCAGAGAATCTGCAAAATAGGTGCATCAATGGTCCATCTCGTTGCCCCAACTATTACAACGCTGAAGAAAAGATGCATCATATCTTTGTAGATTGTCCCTTTGCTGTAGACTGTTGGAAAAATTTGTCTCTCACTAGTAACTTACCTTGGAACTCTCAGCATTCTATAGCGGAAGTGATCCACATCTGGAAAAAAATCTGTCCCTAGAAAAATAAAAGAAACAATCTGGTGAAGAGAGTATGGAATACTTTCCCATATACCATGCTATGGCGTATTTGGCTAGTAAGAAACCGGAAAATCTTTCAAAACAAGAGCTCAGCTACAAGAATAATTTGTAATAAGGCCAAAAAACTTGCCCTGGAAACTATCTCTATCAAAACTCAAAGGAGCATAGATGCAACAATGTATAGTGTGGAAGAACGAAATTTTATTAGTTACATTTTGGACAAAAATAACAACACTCAGAAAGGTATCATGGTGAATGATCAATGCGGTCAGGAATCTCACTCTTGGAAAATCAGGCTAAAAGAGGAGGAGTTTGTAAACTGGATACAAAAATGCAACAGCTTTTATCTTTTCTTCGACGGGGCATCTAAGTCAAACCCAGGAATCGCCGGAGTAGGGGGATTGATCATCAATGCTAATGGGGAATGCATCCTATACTATGAATGGGGTCTATGGAATATTTTGAACAACAGGGCAGAAGCATTAGCCCTATATCAGGGACTAACTCAGCTAAGCAAATTGGGAATAAGAATTACAAGGATCTTCGGAGATTCTTCGGTTGTCATTAACCTTATGGTTCACCAGAAAGAATTGCCCAATGCTCTTCTCCAACAAGTCATTCGGAGAAATCAATTGTTGCATCAGACAATGGATAACTTGCAGTATTACCATATCCTTCGTACTCTCAACAAGCAGGCCGACAGACATGCCAACAGGGCATGCGAAAGGACAACAGGCAACTTATGTTGCAATGCTGAGGAGATCCAATAGCCCTTGCCATGATCCGAATCAATCCATCTAGCACCAAATCGAACAGTTCTGACAGAAAGGAGTGGACTCAGAATTCTCAAATCTACAGCAAGATCACTATCCGCATAGGGATTTGGCACAGATATTATCCCCTCAAAATTCTACACATACTCAGTAATCCCGCTGGTTTCTATCTTTTTACTCTTGATTATTGGGCTTCTCTGGACAGACATCTGATCTTCCCACACCTCTCTCTGGATCCCCTCTCATTCCTCGTGACTCGCTCTCATCCCACCCACCTCCCCTTATATTTTCCCTCCCTCTTCCTTCTTCCTGCACTCCTCTTCCCGTCTGCTTCTCATTGCGGCCTCTCTCAACTCATTATCCCTGCCTCTGTATCCCATTGGAACCCTACTACCCGCGTTGTAGTCCGAAACCTCGGGCAACTCTATTTCGCCCTTATCCGCACTCTGATACTCCCCTCCCCAGCATCTGCAATGGCTTGCAATGAGGATTGCTTGCACTGCTCGGACCTTCAAGCTGAGCTGGAAGAAATCAGAGCCCAGCAGAATATATTAGACAATCAACAGAGGATTTTGGAAGCAAGAATCGACAACCAGAACCGCATTATCAACGACAAGTATCGAGCAGAAATTGATTTGTTCTTGCACAGGGTCTCTTCTCTTCATGAGCAATTCAACCATTTGTCAAACAGGTGCAGCCATGCGGAAGAGTCCATAGCGATTCTGAAATACACGATGGACAAACGCAACAATGCAGCCCCAAGCTCTTCAAGCGCCAAGCAAATAGACGGGGATGAAAAGCCGAAGGAATCCATAGCAAGGCACATTAGTCACATTAACATAGATTAGAGATGTTTTGCAAATGTCAGTTTCTGTTGCTTCAATATGTAAGAGTTTACTTTAGTCAAGAATTTCTTAAAGATAGAACAAGGAGGATCAAGGAGAGAATTCTATTTTGTAACTCCATTGATCCTGGCTGTCCTCAACACTTAATGTACCTTAGGAGTCCTGACTCCTTTTTTTTTCAGATATTAATACATCAACCGACTTTGTAAAATAAAAAAAAAGTAATACTAATAATATTTTAAATTATAATAAATCAATACTAATATACTTTTTATTTGATTTTAAATTAAAATAAATTAATATTAATATATTTTTTATTATTTTATTTAGTATAAAATGTAAAATTTATAAATATGTAAATGTGATACACTTTACCATTTCTTTAATAATAAATTGTAGAATGTACTATGCAACTATGATACCATAAAACATATGCTCCTCTAATATCATAAAACATATACCCAAAATTACTCCTATTTAGATAGTACAATAATAAACCTAATTTAATTTAAATATTTTAAATAAAATTATTATTATTATTATTATTATTATAAGATACGTTAAATGATAATAATTATTATTATTTTATTTTATTTTATTTTATTAAAAGTAATAACTATTATTATTTATCTATTTAATAAATCTATTGGAGTTTGAAATTTTGGCAGAATGATCATTTTTCTTTTTCTTTATTCATATAAATATAAATATAGAGCATATTATAATAAATATATCTCAATTTAAGATTTTTCAAAGTATTTATTTTTATTTTTAAGTATTTAATAATTTTGAAGTTAAAATGTAATTAAGTTAACATTACATTCTCCTTTAAGAAAAGACACTATAGCAATCACCACCTAAAGTCACCTACACATTTCCTACCCTCGAGACTTCCAAAGTAGATACACATACACAGAGTGAACACACTTCCTCACTCAAACTTTTCATCAATTGTTCCATTTTCTCCATTTCCATTTCTTCTTGAAATACTCAATGAAACATTGTTGTGGGGAATAAATGCACCCCCTCTAATCTAACAGTGGCTTTGTCCTTCACTCATCATTATGGGATTAGAGAAATGTTAATTCTATTATTCATTTCCAACCTGCATTTCTCCAAGGTGGAGCCTTTTTTTTCTAAAATATTAACATCCGAATTTAAATGTATGTATATAAAAATAAATTCAATTTTTCATACTGAATGGTCAAAATGACTCTCTAATTTAAGGGAGGAAAATCTGAACAAATCACCTTCTTGGCCTTAGTCATTTGACAAATAACTAACATTGAATCTCTAAAAACTAATAGGCTTGAGATTTTCTTTTCGATAGAAATTTCTAGGCTTTTTCATAATGTTAGATATTCAACTAAATTGTTGGTCGCTAAGCTAAGACCCCAAGAAAATTGCAAAATTATTTTTCCACCAAGGCTAAATAAAGCCCCTCCTACTTTTGCCTCCCCGAAATTAGAATGAATTCATATTAATAAACTTTACCGAAATTAGAATGAATTCATATTAATAAACTTTATTGTATTTTTTGATATTTTTATTATATATACCTAGAATTTATTTATTTTATTTTAAATAATATATATATATATATATATATATATATATATATATATATATATATATATATATATATTTATTTATTTATTTATTTATTTTGATTAATAAATATATGGAAAAATTTATATTTAAATAAATCTATTTTAATTTAAACTTTTGAAGTAAAATGATGGTTTATTTTTCTCTTTAATAAATATAAAGTATATCCTAATTAAGTTTTTTTAATTTAAGTTTTTTTAAACTATTTAAATATCTGTACTCAGCTTATTAAGTATTTAGTAATCTTCTAAGTTAAAATATAAATAAGTTAAAATTTAAGACAAAATTTCAAAATATTTAAGAAATATATATATAAAGTTTGAATGTCTATTACTTTAATGAGACATTACATGAGATAAAGTTCTGTGCTGCTAGTCTTTCTTAAGGGAAACTAGACCAATAACACATGTTTAAAATCTTGAGATTACACTAACCTTGTTTAATCAAAGTGTCTGACAAAATAAAACTATAGCAAAAATTTCCATGTAGAGAGTTGGCTCATAGACCATTTATATTATAGCAAAAATTATGCAAACATGGCATGCTCAAAATATTAGGTAAATTCATTCTTGTAGGAAATAAAAAGAGAAAATCCCCCACAAAGGCACATGAACTAATATGACCCCAAACCAAAAGAATAAAACCCAACATTGAAGCCACAAATTACTTAGAACTATGCACATTTGGTGTCTTGGAGGCACCAATCCTTCCACCAATTTCTCATCCACGAGCTTCTAAAGCGAACAATGAACCCATGTACCACTTTTCATAGGATTCTAAGCCTAGGGTTATAAGTTTCTATTCAACCCCACTAGAGAAATGCTACCCAAGCACTGCTAAATTGGCACATGAAAATATTATCACCAAATAACATAAATTTGGCACTGAGCAGGCATGGTAGTATTGTCAGTGCTGGACTTGCCAACATTCAAAGTGGTCACCCAATATGCGATCCCAACTAGACCTCACACTGTTTGGTGTAGGAGACCCATCTAAAATACCACCCGACTGGCATCTACTTAAATATTTTCCTTGGATTTAGTTGTCAGCAAGAGAGAGAATCACATATGTACCTTCAAAAAACAAGTAAGTTTGCCTCGTGAATGTTTGTTGCAACTGAATCAAGGTTCTTCTATTGTAGAGGGAGGAGAAAGTGAACCTCTAAAAGAGAGGTAACAATAGAACCCTAGTAGACACACACACAAGTAGGAAAGATTCATCTAACATCCAGCGGAATAGTCCACAAAGATGTGAAGATCATTACAACCACTACAAAACATTCTCAATATGATAAGCACTAAAATAACTGAAATAGTTCAACTGCATTAGTATAGGTGAAAACAAACACGAATCATAAACATTTACATAACAATATTACAAATATTCATAATTCATGCATGAAAAATGTGTTGGCCATCAAGCTTCAAATAATAAAAGTTCCAAGATGCATGAATACAATGAACATCACTAGCTCCAATAGTGAAGTGTTGGAGCTACCACTTTCTCCCCAAAAGTACTAAATTTGTCTCTTTGTTTCCCTATGGGAGAAGCCAAGGTGAAAAGTCATTTTCCTGTACAATGAGGGTGTATATATAATAAATGGGGTGATCCTTCACCTATCTTGTTACTCTTAGACTACGCTCATGACTGCTTGGCTTCCCTATGAATTTTCAACTCTTACATGACTCTTCAGATTTTGTACATGTCATTTGGACTTCCACTTTACAATACATTTTCGAATAAGAATTTACGTAATCCACAAATGATGTGGCACATGATGAGTCATGACATGACATGACATGACGGTAATGACATGGACTACATGATAGACTCCTTAATTGTTGCTTGCTTTGTGTATTCTTGAAGATAGAACATGATCTCTTCCACCACCTCTGTATGGCTTAGAGATGAGGAGTCTTCAACGTTATCTGGATCTTGAGCTATTGTCATAATATGATGTCGCTTTGCTTCCTGTTGATTTATAAACTTGTACTTGTAGGTACAAATATGTATTCTAGCATGGTATCCTTCTTAAACTTCATCATCATTCTGTCATAGCATGATAGAATATCTGCAACTACAATTCACTCATGACAAGACAACATCAATAAGATAAACCCCTAGTATAAGATGTAGCATGATGATCCATTGGCTGAGCTAGAAATAAATGGAAAGCTAAGAGAAAGGCTCAAGGAAGGTGTAGTTGCACAAATAATGCATTCAAGGGTGAAGATTTAGCCTTGAGACTGCGTAATGCACAGTTCAAGTTAGACTAGTCTTGCCAATTGCATAGTTGAGGGGTTGAAGAAGCTAGGATGAGGGCTTGAGAATTAAGTTTTCCCACTGCACAATTCTAGAAGGATAGGAGGTCATGTGATTAAGCAATTGTGTAGTTCAAGAGCTCATGATTGAGGCTTAAGGGTTGAGACTATGCAATGCATAGTTCAGGCCTAGCTAGAGGGGATGATTGTGCAGTTTTGGAGCTCAGGGGTTGGGCTTGAGCACTGAGATTGCATAGTGCACAATTCTGGGAGGAAGAAACTGTGGATTATGTAGTGAAAAGAGTCAAGGCTGCTTCTTGAGGAATGAGACTATGTAGTGCACAGTCTAGAAAGGATGGATGAGGTGAAGTGGCCCAATCAGGGAGTTTTCCCAATTTTGACTAAGTGTTGGATCAGTGAGATGAGATTGAACAAATCAAGACTTGAACATGATCACACACTTAGACTACTTTATGACATAATAAGGAGCACTCTGAATAGATGAATAACATATTTTCCTTAATGTGACAACTTTGCGATGGTTGACGCCAAGTGTGACATCAAATATACACTTTGTGATGATCGTGACAACACTTGTGTGAAAGTGCCTAAAACTTTGGAGATGAGTATGATATATGTTTTCATGATGGGAACAACTCTTTTTCATAATAATTAACCCCCTAAACACACCAAAACTAACATGTGTACAATGTACGACATTTAACATGATAGAAAACGACACTTTGATATTCTCACAAATGGGACCAGGACACTTAGAGAAAACTCATGCAACGACTCTTAATTTTTTTAGCGACAACATGCAAAGTCAAAGTAGACTCTCAAATTTGGATGTAGGCAAAAATTTTGGAGGGTGTTATAGCAACGAAAATAAGTAGGGGTACCATGAATTGAAAAACATTTCTTGGAAGGCCCTGCGTATGGTGGTTCATGGGTAGAGCCTCCAAGGGACTATTAATATAAATTACATTTTTTTTTTAACAACCATCATGTAGCTAAGGCACACCATGGAGAATTTGATTATAGGAATGAGGTCAGATTTTGGCATGAGAGTGATGACGAGAAAGGTTACCTTTCGAGCAAGGGACTAGAACAAAATTACTATTTGCCTATCAAATAGGGAACTAAGTTGAGAATGAGGATATACTTAAGGAATAAGGGAATCACAGGAGTCTGTGCACTGTAAATGTAAGAGAATTGTGGTGAAATGCAGAGGATTAGTGACATGTGAACAAGCTGGTTCGAGCCCCACAAACTAGGGAAATTAAAGTGGAGGGAGAGAGCCCAAAGTTAGATGCACGGAAAACCAAATCCACCATGCTGAATGCCTATGGTTGGCTTAGTTAAGTAGTTCATTAATGCCTATGGCTGGCTTACTTAAGTAGTTCATTAATGCCTCTGGTTGGCCCAACTAAGGAGTGCATGAATGCTGCAATTACAACCACATTGTTACTAGACAATTTCATGTCCATGCGTATCACAAAGTTAACAATGTTACCTTCAATTCACAATGGCATATCTATGGGAGAATGATGCCAATGAATAATGATGAGGCTTTTCATGCATGCAGAAGAGCTTCCTTCTTCATGATGCTCGACCATCATGAGATCATACATTGGAGTGTACTCACACTCAATGTTTGTTAATGCTCGCTTGAGTTGAGAAGTTAACAAATTGTACTTAGTCTTGGATGGAGGCACATGGCAGGTCATGTGACTTGCTGAGAAATCATTGTCATGACATCACTTGCGATTTATCATCCATGTTGGAGTTAATAAATATAAAATTAAATTAAATAAATTTTTTATTTAAATAATTTAATAAAGAAATTTCAATACTAAATCAAATCTATTTTGATAAAAAAATGATATTTGATTTTCTTAATATTTAAAATATCTAAATTAAAATAAATTTCTATTAATTTATTATTATTTATAAATGCACTTAAAATCTCTAAATTAGAGTAAATATCTGTTAATTTATTATTATTTTTAAATGCATTCAAAATCTATTGGATGGAAACTTGGGACTATAAAAAATAGTGTCTATTTTTTCAATATAATATGTAAATTAAAATGCAATAAAATTAATTTAATTTATTATTTTTTAAATCGTAATTTTTTAAATTAAATTAAAAAAATGAATAGATCATATTTTTATGCACAATTTAGAACATGTTTTAAATGTGAATGAGATAATCTTAATTAAATAAAATAATTTGATATATATTTAAAAAAAAATAGAATATATCATATTTTTATGTACAATTTAGAACAATTTTTAAATGTGATTGAGTTAATCTTATTTAAATAAAGTAATTTGATATATATTTTTAAATTTATTATATTAAATGAATGTAGATAATGCTAAATCTATAAGGTGTCCATGAGCTATTTAATTTATTTAAAATTATTTAAGGTTTAATCCTAATTAAATTATTGATTTAAATTTTAGAAAAAATGATCGAGGGTGGAGCCACATACCCTGATATAAACTATTAAACCAAAGTATTGCCTAGCTTGGCACAATTCGGATAACATCATTTCATAAGAAAAAAAATTGAAACTAACTCAACCTAATTGATTAAAAAGGAAAATAACATATATTTTTAAAGTTTCTATCCCCCTCTTATGCATCTTTGTCAAAGGGTTGGCAATGTACATATCACATGGATTTGCAATTATGTTGGTTGTTTTGAAAGAAAATATGACAATCACACATGCCACCATTGTTGGAGAATCTAATTTTAAACCATGTGCTAAGAGATAGATGTTATGAATGGACAACTTTGAACAATGGAAGAGTTGCACCAACAAATGAAGAATCTAAAATTTGAAACCTACAACAAAAGAGAAAGTCAAAGCAACACCAAGAGTAGTTTGATGCCTTATTGAAATATTTGTAAGTGAAAAGGAAAAAGAATGAATTCGTATTGAAATGTATAAAATAATGCATAGATGATAGCATTCTTCCCCTCATTGCAGATGCAAAGACAACCACGGAGGTTTGGGATACCCTTGAGAGGAATTATGGCGTAAGGGGGGTATTCAAGTTGAATGAAGAGTTTGGTGAATCCCACTGTGCTTGGCCATAGGTGGATGATGATTGTGAAGAATCTGCAGAAGCAACAGAGAAGGAGCACATATATGCTCATGAACCCCAATGTGCACAACCACAAGTGGATGAATATTTGGTGAATCCAACAAAAGAGCTTGTTGATGACAATGAATCTACAATTGGAGCAACCAATGTTATGGTGAATCTAACAATTCAATTTGTTGATGTTAAGTTTGATGAAGACTTATTGCCTAATGATGAATGGTTTCATATGATGCAACAAAAGCATGATATTGACTTGATGCTTTTTGGTGAAATAATCCTACTTGAGTCTAAAAATCGAGCAGAAGAAAACCTATTTGAAGTAGCTGAAGTGATAGAGGCATAGAATCAAGCACAACGAATAAAACTCTGATTACAGAGCAGAAATAACAAAACCAATATGGTTCTACAAATATTTTTAATCGTAACTTTAATTTCCCATGTGCAAGTAAGCAGGATGAATATGAAGAAGAGTTAAAGTTCCTTTAATCATGGCTTGCAACACCATATCTTGATAAATTTTGCATAGAAGTTGTAGAGATGAATGTTTAAGACAACATGGATGATGAAAACATTCATGATATTTTCAAGTATTGGATTTTTGGAGAGATAAATTGTATTCTCATCTTACGTTGTAGCAAATTGATGTTAAAAAAATTGATGATGAAGATTACACTACAAAAGATGACATGTGGAAGAAACCCACATACAAACATAATTTTGACGAGATAGATGATATGCATGAATAACCTAGAACAATGGAAGAGATGCACCAACAAAGTAAGAATCTGAAATTTGAAACCTTCAACAAAAATAAAAATTTAAAGCAATTTAGAGGATACAGGATATGGAAGAAAAGAAAAAGAAAAGGGCATCCAACTATGTCAATTATTTTTAAAGTGTAAGCCTAGTTGAGACTTAGACCAACATCCATTTTAGTTTAAATTTTTATGTGGTTGTACAAATTAAGGGGGGGTGTTGGAGAATCTAATTTCAACCACCAGCTAGGTGTCATAACCGTCCATCCAAGTGTCATAGTTAGTTAGAGTTTAGTCCAGTTCATTTGAGTTCTAGTTGAGTCTCACTGTAGTAATTTATTATTGATGTCTCTTATGTAATCTTATTTAACTGTTGATAATATTGGGAAGAGCAATCTCTTCTCCACAATTTTCATTTCTTAACAACCATGAGGATGTAGTTAATTTCTAGAATATGTTGGAGGATGTAGTTGATTTCTTGAGGTATGGGTTCTTTTTATGCTTGGAAAGCACCTGAGAGCCATTGCTAGCTTCAAAATGGAGAAAGAAGTAGAAATCATGGCTTAGCTTGCAATAATAGAATTGACAACAACAAAAATAAACATAGGCCAATATAATTAATCTAGATAATATAATACATTCAGTTTCCCCTGTCAAAACCAAAAAAAGAAAATAAAATTGAGCACGATGCTATAAAAGTTCGTAAAGAAATAAATATACTTGGAATTGACTGGTAAATCATTTGTGAGGCATTTTGAATTAGCTTGACTAGCATATGTGCAAATGAGGCTAGGGTAAATAATTCTAGGAAAGGTAATATGAAAGACAAGCTATAACATTACTTAAAATTACTAGAGGGTCATATTAAATTCATATATAAAATACAATTTCTATTTTTATTACATGCCTTATAATTAAAACAATTTGTTTCTATTTCTTAGGAGTTGTTTAGATCTAAATGTTTCCTAGATTGGTGTGTGGTTGAGGTAACCTCTCAATAAAGTGATTGTGCACCCAAGATAGTTTTCCTATACAACACTACATGTATTTTTCCAAGGAAGAGAAATCATCTTTTTCATTAAGAAAGAGGCGTACATGAGTATAGTTATATATGTAACACAAAATACCTTAAAGCCATATACAATCAAAATGTCAGCCACTAAAACCCTCACAAAATTGACTGACATGGATAAAAAATGGACATGACAAAAACAAATTTAAGCTTTGTAGAACATGGACAAAATTGCTTAAAAAGGATACATATCTAGATAGACTGAGATAATAAACTCCTGATTACAAAAAGGATTGACCAGTTCAAAATTATATTGTTCATAAGTCAAGAAAAAAGGAAGAACATATTGAAATATCAAAAATGTGAGCCAATTGAAGATAACTTGGGATATGAACTGATCCCCTCCATAATAACTAAAAGCCTCTTTGTTCTTCAAAGAAAATTATCCCTTCCTCCACCTGTAGAGATTTCTTAGACGATTAATCAACGTGTTGGTTCCATTCCCTCAATATATGTTGGAATGATAGATAAAATAGACCCTTAAGAATATGGATTCGATCCATCTAATGCTTTAGGGAAAGAACGTTCAGATTCCCCCTCTCCATTAGCCAATCCATCACACATTTTGAATCTCCATAAATATGAAAGGAGACAATGTTTAAAGATGTTGCAATAGATAAGAGGGCCTAGACTATTGTAATCCCTGCTTTGGTATTTGACTGTGAACCAGTATTCATCCAGATCCAAAAAGACGCATTTGCAAGGAGAAATATGATGGCACCACTAGATAACACCATCGAAGAAACCTACATTTGAAGATAGAAGACTGGTAGGAAAGAATAAAGAGCGACTTTGAGAAAGCTTCAAAGGATTGGTATAATTAGTGAAGAAACCCATAATCTTAGGCAAGATATTTGAGGTCTCAATGGGATACCTTCAAAGATATGTTTATTCCAGACTTTCTAGATGCCCTAAGCAATGAAGTTGGGCAGGGAATTATAACTACCCATATTATGCTCCCACCAGAGAAGACAATGATCAAGAGGAGACATTGGACCAAGGTCCAAAATATTAAATAAGCTAAGGGTTCTAGCCCAAAGTGCCCTGGAAAAATCACATAGAAAAAACAAGTGATTGACAGATTCAAAATCCTTTGAATAGAGGATACATATATTTGACCTAGATAATCCTTTGTGCAGTAGAAGGTCCCATGTTTGTATCTAATTCTCCAAATCCAACCAAGTAAAGCATTTCATTTTTTAGAAATAAGCCAGTTTTAGATCTTCTTATACCACCAATTTACCTTGGGCTTGAAATAACATTATAGGCCTCACAAACAATGATTTTCCCAAATGAGGTGTTTCAAGTCCAGGCAATTGAATCTTCCTCCTCTGATAAGATTAGACCAAGGAGGATAAGATTCTTAACAAAGTTTTCCCATTCATCTACTAAAGGACCATGTAACCCCAATTCTAAGGACCATTTCCACTTGCTAATAAAAGATTGTGGAAAGGAAGACTGAAAAGCATTACAAAGTATGGAAACACCCATAATATTGAGCTGAGAGGTGATCTTTGGAGATAATTGATATATATATATATATATATATATATATATATATATATATATATAGAGAGAGAGAGAGAGAGAGAGAGAGAGAGAGAGAGAGAGGTGAGATTTGGAGATAATTGATATATATATTATTATTTGATTAATAAATAGAATGAAGTCATCCTTCAACTGCATTAGAGAATAAAATAAAATAAAATAAAAACTATTTTAATTTTAATATTTATAATTAATGACAGGAGTGTGAAAAAATAAAAACATAACATAAAATAAAATAAAATATTAATGATTCAAAGTTTATACTTAAGCATGGTATGAATTAGATGCCATTTGAATTAATGATTTATAATACACTTTATTATCAATTATTATATTGGTGAAAAATAAATTTATTATTAAATGATAGTCAATAAAAATATTAATTTTAAATACATTATTCAGGGTAGCACACCTCACATACAATCTCACATGATTTTCATTCAAGAGAGGCATTTGTTTTCTTCTAGTTCTATTTTTTCAACATTGATTTCTCTCTCAAATCACAACATTTATCTTGAATTTTTTCTTTCATTACTAGCTCTCCCAATCCCATCATCCGCCATTCTCAATCTCCACGACCATTGAATTGTACAACACTCATATCACTCATGGATCCCAATAAAAAAATGTCCACAAAATCTACCAAAGTGTCTCAAGCAACCTTAAATCTAAAGGTAGTGAAGCTAGTATAATAATTCCTCCTTAGAAAACACCAACCCTCCACGCTATAGCTTGATAATAGAATAATATATTTCTAAAATATGGTGGATGGATGAATTGAGAAGATATAGATTCATGGATCCGTTGCCTCACATCCTAGTTCTAAACATGTCATGATATAAAGTAGGATCAATGATTACTCCTTTCTAAGAATTATTTGGAACTAATTTTTTAAGATTGATGGAAATATGACATAACGAACTTGTCAAATTTCCATTTATCTCATGGTCTCTCTATAGTAACAGTGCTCAAAATTTAACCTGCATTTTAAACCTCACATGAGAGAAATCTACAACTCATGTTTACCAAATTTCTTGGTGCAAACACCTGGCTACTCTAGATCTCTAGTTCATGATTTCCCTATTCTTTTATTTCACCTATAAGGGTCAATGTCAAATCCATGTTTATGCATAATGGTGCTTACTACATGCACTTAATCTTATCCACTATCTATAGGCTAAGCCTCAAGGTGCTTGGCCTATTTGTCTCATACCAGATGACCTCAATAGTGATCAAGATCTCTAATTCAAAATGGGGCCTCAAAATAAAATACCATAATCTATCGGGGAACATCGACAACATCTATCTCTGCTACAATCCATGGTTAACAATCCATGGTCAAAATAGGCATAACCTATGTCACGTAGTTCCTTGCTTCAATAACCAAAGTGTCCCTCTAACCCAATGTTCAATTTAAAGCACCAAATAAATTATGAGACTTAAAAGTTGCAGATCCATGGCATTGGTGTATTTTAGTGCCTCCCCCCTTTGATGTCAACTAATAAAGGGGAAGGTCTACAGTATTTATGCCATTCTCAGTTCCACCAAATAGGCCCAATGGTGGAGGTTCGAAAACAGAGATCAATGGCTCGAGAAGGAGGGGGGCACCCCCTATGACATAAGCAAGGACAAGGGGTCCACACTCATAGTTTCACTCCATTTTTGGAACCCTAAGTTATACTCTTTCTCTTTGCACTCTTTTAAACATTTGTAACCTTGTGCACAACACTCATATGCCCAACTCAATACTGCCCTTGCTAGAACCAATTTATGCTCAAGTTTTATATTGTTCTAGTGAATGATATATGGACAGATAAACTAGCCTTCAACCTTGATTATATTGCTCCACTATGGTTCCTCTATCCCTCTTTCAGCCTCAGATAGAACCTTTTGAGTGTTGTCAATCTATATGTAAATTTCTTAACACTAATTTATTAACGTTGGCCCCCATCACCCTTTTATGGAAATAGTATAATGCAAAATTGAGGCACTCATCTAAACACAAAACAAACACAACAACTATTATATTTCAACTTGTAGATAATTGTATATGTGAGATGTCATTTCACATGTCTGAGGGGAAGCAAACACACATATTAGGAAGATATTAAAAACCTTTTTACTTGATTTACTTCACAAAATAGTGTATATACAAAGAATGTACATGGAATCTCTGTCTGATCCCTCTTGGTCTCCCTACTACTTAAGCTCTATCTCTCTAGATATGAAACTCTAATTCCCACCGTATCGTGACTTACTATACACACATATATATCTAATTACTGATCACAATATCTTCCAACATATTGAATATTCCTTCGGACATATTTCCCTATTCCTAAGATAATGTAACAACTCAACTTTACATTTTTCATTTTACTAAGGCTCACTTGATCCAAAACACCATCTCATCAAAGAAAACTAATAGCCTAGATCCTTCTAGAATCAAGACACATGTATTTACATTAAAATTCCCTTATTCCTAATTTATCAAAATTATAATTAAGGGAGTTTCTTCCCTTTTAGATAATTCCATGACCCCCTTTGGGTATAGACAAAAAAGGATTGTCTAGGTGTTGATGCTCCTACATTAGACTCCCCAGGTTGAATTTTTTTATGAAATCCTAGTCAAGTGCCTTTAGTTTGTTCACCCGTCATGGGTCCCATATGTAATGTTGTTGTTGTCCATGGGTCTAGTTGTATTGTTGTTCCATTGCTGACTTCAATCTTCCAAGATCCTAAACTTGGTTTTGTAGTACCCCCTATGCATTTATAAGGTAAACTTGCATGGTCAGCTATATTTTTCTATTGGTTGTCCTTCTTTTCTTGTTGTATCATCTCTTGGGAATTATTTTCATCAGCATACACATCTCACCATTGAGCTCTATCCTCGGCTGAAATTTATTGTTCTTTCTAGTTCTCATGTCATATGTTGGAACTTCTTATCCCTCTTATAATCCTCTTTCCTCAAATGGGATACATTTTTTCTTGTATTATCTCCCTTAGCCTCTATAAATACATAATCAGTTCGAAAGTTGAATAATGTCTCTGCTCTAATCCACTCTTCTCGTAATTTGACCTTTTCAAAATTTACAAGAAATCCATCTAAATGTTGTTTTTGATCATTTATTGGATCTTTGTTTATGACGTCAATACAAGTCAAAATTTTCCTACTCATTGGTACTCTAGTGACTAAAATGGTAAGATATTTATGGATTTCCCCTTGATCCTCTTTATGATCTAGTTTTTCCTCGTCTTCCATTTTGACAAGTTTTAAATTAAGACTACCCCCAATGCCTTGAGGAGGTATTTCTTCATCCTCTTTTATCATTTTGATAGTTGTATATGGCTTTCTACCTCCATCATTCTTGAAGCATACATCCATACACAACTTGTCAAATTTAAAAATACAAGGCTCTCTAGCCTCAATTAAGATATTTGCTCTCAGATCTCCAACTAATCTAAAATCTATTTGAGATTCAATCTCTACTCACTATTTTCCTCTTGCTTAAGAGTTGCAAAACATTTATATAAATCTGTTTAATATGATTCATCTTCCTCCAATTCCAATTTTTCTTGTTGAATATGCACCCTTAAGTCTATTATCCTTTCTTCCAAGAAACTTAACTCTTCATAATAAAAACTAAGTAGAACTGGATTTGCAAACTTTGTGCAAGGTTAATATCTTGTTAGCCATTCCTCGAAGAGGATCTTTGGCCACTTCCTTTGAATGTTTTCCTTGAGATTCACCTCCACTTCTAGGAATTTACATAGGTTCAATCTCTTTAATCACAACTTCATGTTCACCATCTCTTGCAAGAACATGATTATCTTGACAATCAAATATTTCATTATGTCCTTATATGTTATGGGCATGCCTTTACTAGGTGCATATGAACACACCTCATCATTGGCTATCATTTTTCCATCTCTCTTAGGTTCTAGTTGAAGTTCATTTAGGAACCCGATTTCTTCATTATGTTCCATGAGCTTTGCACATGGACATTATGTTGCATTCACCTTGTTCACTTGTAGGGATGATTCCTTTGGAACTATATTGTTGCCTCCAACCCTTCACATTTTTCTCTTTATTCATTACAACTTGAGGTAACTATACATCTTCAAAATATCCAATACCTACATTCACACAAACTTCATCAGTTTTAAAATAGTAAGGCTTTCTTTCTTCCCTCCTTGTCATTAGCTTCTTTTGTTTCTTTGGACTTTTCACATAGTCTATGAGACTTTCCATTAGTATACTCTCCTTATCTTTATCATCATCTTCACCAAGAATTGATCCTTGTTCTGGTTCACAATAGTGAACTTCCTCCACCTCATACTCAATTTTCCTGAGTTCTCTCTTCTCTAATGAAGCATTGAAACTATGCTTTGGCCTCCCTTTTAGCATAGGCCATCTCACCTTTTTCCTCCTTAATACCCAACCATGAATTTGGTCTTCTTCCATTTCTTGTAGCAAATGCATCACTATGATGAGCCTTTTCTTTAACTTAGCAAGCCCTTTGTCAAATTCCTTTTGACTCATCCTTACTCTTATGCCATTTTCTTTAGCATCTCATTTTCCTCTGTTGTGGCTTGTACTTAAACCTTTGTAATGACTAATAATAGTCATCTTCTCATTTTGTTTATGAGCTTTCTCTAGCCCAATGTGAGATGTAATCAAGCCCTGGCATCAAGTCTTCTTCATTAAATTTTTACCCAAAAATCTCACAAAGCTTCCTCTATAGCTTAGCTTTTTGGTGTTCCTTTGGTTCTCTCCTCTAGAACCTCCTAAGCACTCTTTGCTCTTCTGGGATTTTGCACCTACTTCTCACCTTCTCTCGAAAACTTCTCATGTCTCTTTGAATTCTATTTGAGGACTTCCTTTGTCTTCTTCTCCTTTCCAACCTTAGATGGAATACTTCTGATATAACATCTCTGCTGTAAAGTTCTCTTCTACAATTTCACTGCCTCTTGTTTCTACCTACAATTGTCAACTCCTTTCAAATTAAAATTTTAAGGGCTAGATTACTTCCAAGTCTCATCAAGACTAAGATTTTTTGTCATTCAAGAATATCAATGGTTCCGTCTTAGTTGTGATAATTACCATTTATTCTTTACTTATTTCTTCAATATGCTTGGGCTACAACTTATTAAAATCTAGTGTTTTCTTGGCTGAGAATCTCCTCAATCTACTCTATCCCAATTCTAGCCCTTTCTATAATCTTGTTCTTGCAATCGTAATCATCTATCAGTGATTTACTCAGAATATATAGAGTAATCATTACCTTATATTCGAACCCTCTGGTCTTGCTCTTCTCCTCTATGTATGTTGGTTCTAATCCCTTGCGTGAAATATTGTCAATCTTTTCTATCTCTAAATCCTCTTTTGTCTCTCCAATTGTTTCCAATTCTCATTGGCTAAAAAATCCCCATAACATAAACAATTTTCAGGTTTTTTTTACCCCCAAAGAGCATTATTGGTGCTCTGATACCACTTGAAATAGCAAGCATGTCAGATTTCAACTTATGTAGTGACCTCTCTACAATCGCAGTGCTAAACCTTTGACCTGTATTGTTAAACCTCAAAGTGTTAGATTTCCGCTTATGTAGTGACCTCTCTACAATCGTAGTGCTAAACTTTGATCGGTATTGTTAAACCTCAAAGGAGGTAAATCTCCAACTCCCATTTATCAAATTTCTTGGCATAGAAACCTGACTACTTTAGATCTTTGGTTTGTGCTTTCCTTGTTATTTTATTTTTCCTGCAGGGGTCAACGCCAAAATGGGGTTATGCGCAATGGTACTAGCTACCTACGGTTACTCTTATCCATTGTCTATAGCTCAACCTCAGGCGCTCACTCACACCAAATGACCTCAACGATGAAAAAGATCTCTTTTTAGGATGGTGCCACGAATTCAATGGTTACAATATATTGACAAACATCGACAACGCATGACTCTAATATGATCCACAGTTAACAGTCCATGGTCCAAACATGCATAACAACTACTGTGTGGGTCCTTGCTTTGATAGTCATGGTGGCTCTCCAACTCAATATAATTTAAATCGTCAAGTCTATGGCGGTGGTTAAAATCCACATACCCACGATTCTGGTGGATTGTGAGGGCCTTCCAACTATGATGTCTGCCAAGAAAGGGGGTTCCACCAAATAGATCAAAAGATAAAGTCTCTATAGGTCAAACCAATGGCTTGTGGGGGTCACCCCCTATGATGTAAGCAAGGGAGGGTGGGGGTCCACACTTGTAGTTCTGCTCCCATTTTGGAACCCCGAGAGGGACTCTCACACATCGGGCTCATTTAAACACTTTCTACCTCACACAGAACACTCAATATGATCGACTTGATACTTCCATCGCTCGAACCCACTTACACTTATGTTTGATATTTCTTTAGGCGATTGATGTATGTTTAGGTAATCTGGATTTCAACCCTGACCAAATTTCTCCTTTGTGGTTCCTCTATTCGTATTTTTGCCTCTCATAGATGATTTTTGGTGTTGTTAATCTACATGCAAATTTCTTAACACTGATTTATTAATGTTGGCTTTCTCTTATCCATCACCCTTTTCTGGATTTAGTATAACATAGAACCAAAGCACTCATTTAAGCACTAAACACAAACAATAACTACTATATTTCAACTTGGAAATAATCACATATTCGGGTTTTTGTTATATAAGTTTGAGGGGAAGGGAACACATAGAGTAGGAAGACAATAAAACCCTTTTAATCCATTTATTTCACATAATAGTATGTATATAGAGAATTTAAGTGGACGCTCTATTTGAGCCCTCCAAGTCTCCTTGCTACTTAAACTCTATCTTTCTAGCTATAAAACTCTAATTCCTAGCTCTGCTTCTATACATAAATATATCTAATTAAAGGACATAATATCTCAGAATTCAGGTTTCATTGATTCATAATGATAATAATGAATCTTCCTGATTAATCACAACAATGTTTTAGGGATCAATATTTCAAACCCTCAAGTGTGATTCACCATAAAGACATGGATAGAAGATCATAGGTAACAAGGAATAAATAATGTAGAGATGCTTCCAAAATTCAACAGAAAAATGAAAAAGGAACTTTAGAAATTCAACAACATTTAATTAAAAACAATAAAATAATAATTTAATAGACTCTAGAATGTCAACTTCAATAAGTTAAAAAACCATATATATATATATATATATATATATATATATATATATATATATATAATGCATGTGGAAAAAGTAAAAGAGAAATCAATGAAATAAAGCATAATGGTAGAGGAAAGAATATACCTAAAAATAAATAAATTAATACATAAGTAAACAAATAAATGAATACATTAATGAGTTAATTAAAATAGGGTAATAGTACCAAAGACTAGAAAGCTACTTGAAGCAATCAAACAAATAATAATTTAATTAAAATAAGGAATAGAAACCTTAAGAAAACTAATTAAACAAATAATATTTTAATTAAAATAAGGAATAGAAACCTTAAAAAATTAATTAAATAAATTTAATAATGATAAAAATAATGAATTAAAAAGAGGAAAGAAAGATAAAAGATTAAAAAGTTAAATAAATTAATTAATTAAAATAAGAAATAGAACTTCAAACAAATAACAATAATATGAAAAATAATAATAAAAGAATGATTTAATCAATTAAAAAGATAGGAACAAAATTATATATATATATATATATATATATATATATATATATATATATATATATATATAACATTAGAACTTATAATAATAAATTAACTTTTGAAAGGAATAATAAGTTAAAAGAGGAAGAATTCAATAATACATGGAAAATAATAATAAGGAGTTAGTTTAATATCTTCCAACATAATACATATTTCTTTGGACATCTGTCCCTATTCCTAAAACTATCTAATCACTCAAATTTAAATTTGTGATTTTTACAAAGGCCCACTTGGCCCAAAAGACCAGCTTATCAAAATAAACTAACATTAATAGACCATATCCTTCTAGAATTAGAACACAAATATTTACATTAAAATTCCCCTATTCATAATTTTATACAATTTACAATTGATGGAATTTCCTCCCCTTCAAATAATTTCATGGCACCCTTTTGGTCTAGATGAGATGAGCTACTAGTGCATACCACACATGGCCCAGATAGATAATAAGAAAACAACATCCAACATCATTGAGTAGGGGCCTTCTAGTAATATTCGTTGCTTCTTTCATCTTATTTTCTAGGGAGAGGACAAGGAATATGAATGCGAAATTCTGATTGATTGTTTTTGTTGGCCGCCAACCAATGGGAAGGTTCGAGTATAAGGGGTTTTTATGGATGTTTCCTCCCTAGGATTTAATAGGTATTTT
The DNA here is from genome assembly GCA_031772625.1 of Pinus tabuliformis. Classification (NCBI taxonomy): domain Eukaryota; kingdom Viridiplantae; phylum Streptophyta; class Pinopsida; order Pinales; family Pinaceae; genus Pinus; species Pinus tabuliformis. Next base: position 735,419,313 of record CM062808.1, on the reverse strand, counting down.
ATTTGTTTAATTTTGTCTAAGCTCATCCCACCACCACATATTGACTTTCTTTTTATCTAAAGTTCTTCCATTATCATGTGGGCATATAATACCTAGAAGTCCCCCAACCTATTCTCCTGAAGTGACAAATTGTAATGGTTTCAAATGGTCACTCAATAATGTACATAGAGGTGAATTTGGGTGGATCATGGACCGATGCCTTTAGTTGATCGACATGCATTCTCCATCCATCATTCATAGATGATGCATCGATGTTTTTTTATGCTTGTGACCCTAGAGAAACTAGTTCTTTCTGAACGATAAACTCTATAGCTATATGAAAGGAACAAACTGAGACCTGAACCACGCCCCTCAACAAAACCATTCAAAAGGGTTAGTTGAGAAACTACAATATCGTAGTTTGTGGCTGCGTTGGTAGTCTGGTAGGTTAGGTTTTTTTCGACATGATAAATAACCATGGTTTAGCAGAACCTTAAGGTTAACCTCCCTTATGTATTTTTCTTTTAGGATGGCCCGAGGAGCCCAATGTCCCACCCAAATAATATTCCCTCCCACTATGTATGGTCACAAATGCAAGTGGAAATGTGGGGGGACAACCCAAAAAATCCCCAACATATGGTCTTGGGCGCACGATGAGAATCTCAAAAACCACCCACCCTTAGGGCTCAACCATCTTGCATGGTAGATCAAGTTTGTTAAGAATGGTTTTGTTATGCTATTAGATAGAGGATAGGAATGACATGCATATATAATATGGGGTTTTTGTAGAAACATGATCACATGTTCGTTTTTATTGAATAACCTTGTTTCAGGTTCAACGGTAGTATGCTATGACTAAGGCATGTTACATTAGCTACTGAAGACACCAATTTGTTATGAAACGTAGATCCATAATGCCAATTTTTGTTTTGCTTATAATCCAAAGTGTGTATTGTTAGAATAGCCTTGGTGAGCTCCCAAAGAAGTCTCTAGACTTTATTCCATTGAAGGTGGGTTATAAATACCTATAACCTTCTTCGTAACTCTCATAATTGGCTCTTCCCTAAGGATGAGGTAGGTGAAGCCACCAAAATCCATGCTAGAGATAAGGATCAATTAGGTAATGACATGTCTAAAAACCATGTATTTAGAGATGGGATGACCTCCCCTCAGAAGCAATTATATTTATGTCATTATTAGTAAATAAAAAATTATATTGAATATATTGAAAAAATGTAACAATATAAAGTACCAACCATAATTAAAATACAAGATAAGATACTAGCTAGAATGATGTAACAAGACCAGATGCCAGAACGAAATAGAAGATAATATCTAATTTTTCTCCTTTTCCAAGGTAAGGCCTTTAAGAAACAATCTTTAGATTGGATAGTAATCAGATAAGAAGAAGACAACAGTAACAAGAGAAGTAGAAAAAATCTCAGGGTAACTTGAATGTATCAAGGTAACTCAAATGATTCATTTATTTCAATGTCAATCTCAGGGTAAATCGATTTACTATTTGGTCATAACTAGTGGAGATAGACGTTCTAACCAACTACTTTATGGGTTGACTAGCTACCATAATAAATCAATCTCATTTCAATTATATAATGGCCAATCCATAATCTATAGGATAATTATTAAGGATATGGATTAAGGATACTGGGTCACGAGGTCACTCAAAAAAGAGAAGATAAGGAGGTGCTCTTACCAACCACATAGTTCAACTAGTTTAGGTAGATAATTCAAGAATCAATCTAATAACCATCACTAACTAAAATATTTTAGGGACTCCTTTTTAGTTCACCCTTTCACAAATAGGTACACATATTCAACTCATTATGGTAACTTGTAAGAGAGTAAGTAAGGCTTATTTAAGGTATTTTACATGTCCCTCAATACCAGTTCAACTTAGAGTAGCTAGGCTAGTAATATTATAAATAGTTTCAATCATGTCTTGAATTGAATAACCTGACTCCTAATGATTTTAACCTCACTACTCCCATTTGGTTTAAACCCATGTTGACTTAAGATATCACCTGAAGGTGAACTTATGAAGATGAAAGGAAGGAAATAAATAACTACCTAAACTACAAAACAAATATGTTCTTTCCAAAATCAATTAGTCTCTTCTAGTGGTTTGACTTTGGGAGAATAGAGGCCTATCATTAGGTGAGTTTTTCCTCATCTTGGTACTTATATATGGGATAAAATATTACTATATCAATCTATCTATATTTAGGATCACATCTCTATGGGTGTAAGCTATAGGGTTTTCTTTATGCATTTATCTCCTTCTATTAGTTACCAAAACAAGAATTAATTCTTATGCTTTTGGTATCTAGAGTCGACTCCAAGAAAGAATATAAATACAAGAAGTAAAACCAAGAAAAATAGAAGCCACCACAAAGACCCATTACTATATGTAGGCTCTAGGAAAGGCTTGAAGTAGTCTTTGATTCTACGAATGTGATATCTCTTTGTAAGGAAGGCCGCACTAGAATCTCATTAGATGAATGTTGGTAACTAGAGCTAGGGCCCCCATATAAAATTCATGTGTCTAAAGAACCTATCATGAACTAAGATCCTAAATCTCATTTATTGAGTGGTATTTATGATCTAAATGGTGAAAAAATATGTAGCTAGGAATGATGCTGAATGATTACTTTGATTGATATGTGGAAATAACCTTTTGGCGTTTTTATGTTCATTGATGAGATGGAAACTCTCCTTTCCCTTAAATAATTTTTTGTAACCCTAGGGACAACCTATGGCTGAGATGAGGCTAGTGCCTAGGACATTTGTTCAAAATAAATAAATAAAATTTATTTTATGACTGAAAAAATATTTCCCAAATATATTCTCTTAAAGTGCAATGTATTTTAAGTTCTTGGAGAAGATGAAAAAACCCTTCAAGATGGCCAAGATGTTTGTGGATACAACTCATTGAAGGTGTAGTATGGCGGGAAAGAATTATGAGAAAAAGATTCAATGTAAAGGGTTGAGACAAAATCCTTTACGCAAAACATTAGTTGAAATAATGGAATGAAAGAAAGTGAACTGATGAAAAATGTGGAGCATAGTTTAAGGTTCCTTTAAATAAAAATCTATAGATACTTTATGCTATTATCACAACATCATTAAATATGTTGATGAAAAGCAACCAAAAAATTCATTACACATATTTCAATAGAATAATGAACAAAATGAATAACTTACAAATATAAGAAAACATGTTATAGCCAACACACATGGAATCAATTGAAAAATATTATTGAATCTCCAAGAAAATTTAGTTGCACATTACAAAAAAAAATTGATCACTAGGAAAAAATTCAGAACCCCAACACTTATCCCTTTATCTTCATTTAAAGAAAGTTTACATGAGGTCCACTTATGAAAACTATGAAATTCCTTAACTACCTTTGAACTAATAAGTTAATTTTTAAAATATTTAAAGACTAAATCATTTCCAGACTATTACTAAATTATAACATAAAATATTTTTGAATTTTCCAAAAATGAACTATTTAGAAATTCAGGACTCTTATGCTTTTAATACTTCTTCTTGTTTTGATGAAGTCTTAGGCTCAACAACTCAAATATTTTGTGATATGACAAGATTGTGACACTTCTTACAAAGCACTAAATCAGGGACTAGGCACTGGAGCATCCTGTTGTAAGCCATCCTCAAATTGGTTAATTTGGTATAGCTTGGTTTATCTGTAAATAAAGTCTTAACTAACCAAAGAAACTAAAAATCCATTTATAGGTAGTTGACTATTGTTGATCCCTTTAACACTGCAGTCTTCTCATGTGAAGAGTTAATCTTTCTTTTAGCCCCCAATAATAATGTTTAATACTTCTCCCAGGAAAGAAGGTTCTCTTGTTGATCCCAACATGTTGGCAGCCTTTCTCTCATCCTTTTGTCAAAGTTAGAATTGAAAGATGTAACTGATTCTCTGACTTCTTGCAATCTACTCTCTGCCTTCATTTTATACATATTTATCTAGAACATTTTTCTTATTTCTAATACCATAGTTGTCCTATCTGAAATGTCCATTGCTCTGAGTTCTTAGGGGGTTTGGCATTTAAATAATTAATGATCTTCTTTTCCAATTGTGCACCTTACTGTTCTTGGTCTTTATTTATGTAAATAATTACCTCAAACATCTTAATCATAGTTTTTTATTTAGCAATGACAATCATATGCTCCCAAACAAATCGAATTTGTTGAATTATGTCATTCCATATAATTCCCCCTACTTGAATCAAAGACATGTTTCCTTTAAGCTTCTCTTTCAACTCCTTTACCTCATCACATGTGGTGGGCTCCAGTATTGTAGCAATAATGCTACAACTCCTGGAACTCCCTTCTTTAATTTTATCAACCCGGTAGTTCGTAACAAACTTGGAAGCGACGGTGCTGTATGCACAAGTACTAGCTCTTGCCGCAACTGTCACTTGGTCAGCTGGCACAAGTCCACTAGGAGCTTAAGCCAACTTCTATGAGCTCTTAGAAGAAGCTTTTTAATTGATGGATGAAAGCTAACTCGAAGGAAGCTAATCTAATTGCAAAAAGAAACTGAAAGCCAAAAAGAAACGCAAACCCTAGCAAACCCTAATTCCACCAGCTAGTCCTACTAATGCAAAGATGAGAATGAAAACTACTAAAAGAGATGCCATTACTTCTATGAAGGTAAAATACATGTGTCTAGACTACCTCTACCTGAAGAAAACATCTTTTTGTATTTTTGTTCAAGTTGTTAGAATTATCATGCATGTGCTTTTAACTGGCTTTTCACTGTGCAGGGGTGGATCAAGGAGGAGAAATTATTGGAAAATGTTGGGATGGTACAGAGAGGGCCTAAGGGGTCCCTAACACCCTTCCAGAGAGTTTCACAGAGTTTGGCTATCAAGAAACCTCATTCGTGAGCTTCTACAGGAAGTCTACAGGGGTTCTACAGGATGTTTTAGGATTTCTACAGGATGTTCTGTAAAGCTTCTACAAGATGTTTCGAAATGGGATTTTGGAGCATGGATGGAGGGAAAAAGATGGAGGAATGAGTATGGAGGTGAAATAGGGGTGTGAAGAGGTTTAGGGCTTGGTGGATGAGGCTAAGGAGCGATTGGATTTTCTCAGGGATGGAGGAAGCGATGATGCACAAGAATGTAGGAATTAGGGCAAGGTGGGGAAAGTATGGCAAATGAAGGGTACGAATCATGGACTAAGGGTTGGAGCAGATTATCTGATGGATTATGGGTAGATAGAGAAGGATAACAGGTGCTCTGCAAGTTATTTTTCGAATTTAACAAATGAAGACTTGGAAAATCAAGAACCTAATTACCTTGACCTAATCTGACCTAGAGAATAGCAAAAGAAATGGAACAGAAGTTTAATTGCACAAAATCAGATGAACTAACTATGCAACTAAGCAATCATAACCCTAAGCATGTAGTCAAAACTGATATCAAGTTTGACAACTAAGAATCCAACACTAATACTTGCATGGTGAAGCAAAACAGCGTTTTTGTGGGCAGCAAGGTCACCTTTGTCCCAACTCACGATCCCACTGAGGTAGAGGTAAGATCAGAGGTGCTTGAGCCCCTTTTCCAAGGATCCTTTATGTTATTAATCTATCCAAATCAATCTGAACATGAAAATCTACTTTAATAATCAAAAGCAACCTAAATAACACAACAAGTTTTAAATCTAAATAGCAAATTTTACTCTAAGAATTCAGCAAAGACACATAAAGATAAACAAAGGAGGTATTGGGCACTTGAGATGGGCCCAACCCCAAGAGCTACAGCCTCCTAAGAGAGATTTAGAGCTGGTGCAAAGCTGGATTCATCTTTATTGAGCAAGAAAAGAAGAGTTACATCAAAACTGTCCACAAGGGAAACTTGACAATGTGTTGAAAGCAAAGCTGATCTACTGCCTAAAAATCGAACTGCAAAATGACTATAAAGTGACTAACTACTGGCTAACCAAAATGAATATCTACCAGCTAACCCCCAATGAGGCTCTAGGCCTTCTTATTTATACAAATTGAGGACCCCAACAGTCCTCCTAAACTTTAGGGACTCGGCTGCCCAAGACTTGTAGTTAACAACAGTCCTACTTGACTTGCTTGGCTGCCCTTGTGCTGATTGATTTGGTGGCCCTTGAACTCCGAGCTGATGGTGGAGAATTCAAGGTAAGGGCCCATAAATGAGGGGGACACCTTACTACAAATCCTCTCCCTTGTTCTCCCACGAATTTGGCTACCAAGTGCTCATTAAGACCTTCAATTTTGTCTCCAAATTGACCAAAAAGGCTACACAAAGCACACATTAGACTTGTTGGCATAATGACTAACCCAATTCACTCTATTAGCATAAATATAATCAAAAACATGCAATGAACTAATGAGAATGGTGGATTAAGTCGAATTAGGAGGTTGAATGAGCCCAAATAATTATCCACTTTTGGGGCTCATCAACATGCTGACTGATATTTAGTATTGTACTTATTTACATTCTCCATTGCCATATTTAATTGTCTCTCCTTATGTTTTAGTTGTTCCTCGATGCCATGCAGATCCTTCTACAACTTCTTCAACTCATATGTTTATATTTTCAACTCTATCATGACCCTAGTTAATTTTTATGTTGGCTCCTATGAATCAAATGGTAATACTATTATGCAAACATGATTTTCAGTTCTTTGCAATAGTTATACACTTTGTTGTTTGAGAACAACAACTTCTTGATTTACGTCTAATAATTCTTTGGACAACATTCATTTCTCCTTTTACACCTAAGTTAGTTATCGTGTCTCCACATTTTCTACCACAGGGATTTTAAATTTTCTCCTCAAATATTGAACCTCTAATTTTGTTCTATCCTCAAGGTTTATTCTATTTTTAATAATTTACTTCTTGTATTCCTCCTTTTAAGTATTAAGAGATCTGGAATTTCTTTTTTCAAGCTTGACCTGACCTATCACCTTTCCTAGAAGCACTTTTTCTTTATTCGATACAAAATATGTCTTACTGAGGTCATTGTAAATCAATTCCCCTATTTTTATATGTAGATTTGTTTTGTCTCATAGTGAAATATTTTTTGTATTGACAGATAGATTCATAGTCTTGAAATCTGCACCAGTAGAAGTGGACCACGACACTATATGAGAGAATGATAACCTCAATTGTTTCCTCTCAAGATCCATGGCTGAGAGGAGCCTAGTTTGATAGCCAGAGATTGATTGGGCTTCTAATTATGCTGCAACTTTACTTCTTGCGATTGTATTTCTCTCTTCAATTTTCAAAATGTCTTTTTGTAAATTATTTAGAGAATATGACTCTCCTTCATTTGGTTTTAGAGGTGAAGATGAGTGATTTATACCTCCCAATTTCATCTAAAATCAAATTTCATTTGAAGGATTCTCTATGAGTTGTGAAACTTCTACCTCCCCTCCTTGAATATTTGCCTTTTTGTTGGATTAAGAGCTTTCCACATCAACATTCATAGTTTCTTTAGCACTTATTTTTAAGCTTTTTTCTCTAGTAAGAGGGGCTTCCACATTCAAATCCACTCTGACTCCTCTATACCAGAAATTTCCATATGTTCTAACTCTATTCTAGCTTCATGAGTATATGGAGCACATGATATTTCTACTCTTCTTTCTGTAATTATTTGATGTGGATCTTAATTCCATCTTCGCGCCTGCTCAAAATTCAACTCTTGCATCATCCTCTCAATCTATTTTGCAACTTTCGTATTATTTACAATGAACAGGATGACTATTCTAGGAATATGTTATGAAACCATCTCACAAAAAGATAGAAAAAATAGATGAATGACTTAGAAATTAGCCTCTTCAAGGGGGAAACCTCCTTTACATTACAAAAATGAACAATTCTTAGATGATACAAATGAAAAGACCTCCTTTCTATATATAGGAGGCTAAGGGGTCATAATATAATTAGAGTTGACATAACAATAATAATGTAAGGGCACAATAATAACAATAGTGGGCTTCTATGGGGAACAATAGTAATAGTATGGGGACTACATGGGTAAAACAATATAATAAGGTGGTTGTACTAATAATAATAAAGGGTTACACTAGTAGTATAGGGGCCTAACATGCCCCTCTCCTTCAAAAAGTGTTGTCCTCAACGCTTGAGTAGTTCTTGATGCTTCTGTATAAAATTCTTGTCCTCCCATGTGGAATCTTCAGAGTGTAAGTTCTTCCACTTGATGAGATACTCTAAAATTGATTGATTTCATAGTTGTCGGGTTCTTGTTTCTGTGATTTCTCCAGGTTCCAATATGATTTTTCCTTCCTCTTCAAGTTTTGGCAATATTGTTTGAATTGGGATCTTTTGCAACTTTTGAATGAGTGGCCATACTTCTTCATCCTTCTTCCATTCATCCCTTGCTTCGTTTATCCAATCTGGTTGGATAATAGAAATAGCACAAAACAATGCTTCCACATCCTCATCCTTTCTTGAGAGTGCTTCTGCAACAAAATTTTGCTTCCTTTTTTATAGATGATGTCAAAGTCATAACCCAAAATATTTGTGACCCTTTTTTTTTGTTCTTCTAAAGATAATATTTGTTATAAAAAGTATTTAAGACTATCATGATCCATTTTTACCTTTAAGTATCTTCCCATTGGGTAAGGTTGCCATTTCTTAAGTGCATGTAGTATTGCCAACATTTGCTTGTCATAAATAACTTGCTTGAGATGTAGCCTTAAAAATACCAAATCACCTACATCAAAACATTTTTCACTGTGATGTTGATCTACTTGTTGTTTCATTCGATTCTGCACCAAAGTGGTGTTATCCTTTAAAAGTTGGAGAACTTGTTGTTGATGTTCGATGTGATCTTTCACTACTTGAACCTTTTTCTTCTTGATATGTCCTTCTATCTTTAGAGTTTGAGTAGTGGTAATTTCTTCCAATGCTTTACAAGATATGGTCAGATTCATTTCTTGATGCTCGATGTGATCATTCACTTCTTGAACATTTTTCTTCTTGAACATTTTTCTTCTTGATATGTCCTTCTATCTTGATAATTTGAGGAGTGGTAATTCCAGCCAATGCATTACAAGATATGGTTGGATTCATTTCTTCTTTCTCTATGTGATCTTTCACTCCTTGAACCTTTTTCTTCTTGATATGTCCTTCTATCTTGAGAGTTTGAGGAGTGGTAATTCTTGACAATGCTTTACAAGATATGGTAAAATTCATTTCTTCTTTCTCTGGGGTTGGTTCCTGGTGTATATCCTCTTCTTTTGATGTTTCTTGATCCTTTTCTTCCTCCTCTTCATAATCTATGTAAAATAATTTCGTATCAGCACACTTATGACCTTTAGTGCATTTTCTATCACGATTGTAACAAAGCCCATTTTCTCTTTTTTCTTCCAATTGTTGTGGTGTCACCCTTGTAGGTTGTGGAAGGCTAGGAGAAACAACACTTCCATGTTTATAGTTGTGAGGGGTAGAATTCCTTGTTTCCATAATTTTTCTTTCCACTTTTCTTGCCAACCTGAATGTCTTCTCCAATTAATCAGGTTCCCAAAGACGAACCTCATGTTGAATGTTATCCTTTAAAGTCCCTATGGAAACATCAATCCTTTGCTTCTCTGGAATATCATGTTCCATTATATTCAATTTTTGAAAGTCCTCAATGTTCTCTTCCATTAAACACTTTTGTTTGAGATTTATCAATTGGCTAAAGAAGGTGTTTCTCTTTGTATCCTCATAATGTGCTATCATTTCCTCCTTGAAAATTGACCACGTAACAAGTGGTTTACGAGAACAAAGCCATTTATACCATAAAAATTGATTCGGTTCTAAATAATTAGATGTAATACATACCTTTTGTAATAGTGGTACACCATGTAGATCAAAATATTTCTCCATCTGTAGTATCCAAAAACCGAATCCTTGCCATCAAACTCCCTCATCTCACTTTTTCTTGATTTTAGGAGCTTAATTTTGAAATGAATGTAACTCTGTAATTTTGGATCTTCCATTTCTAAAATCACGACCTGTAGTAGCCCTCAGAGTCCTCTTTCTAACCCCAAAAGTCTGATCAAGATTGGATTTTGTAAGGAAGCGTTATGTCAAATCTACCATGATGACCCGATTATAGACTAGTTCAGTAGATCGAACTTGTATGAAGTGCCTTGTGTCACTATTTCAACCTTAGGACCTGAAACCAATACACATAAAACTATAGTCCGTCCTCTTTCTGTAACTTCTTACAAAATTTCAATTTGATGCTCAGAGAGAAAGTTATGACGATTTACCCAAGGTCACATGTTTAGGATGTAATTAGAGAGCCTACAGAAACCCTAACTATCTCAAATTATATCTCCGAAAATATAGCGAGACAAGATCTGAAATTCAGACATGAGCTTCACCAAGATTTTGGTTCAAATGGTTTTTAATTTTAGATTTTGAACCTTCGTAGAACAAATATTATAGCGAAACGTTCATGATGACCTATTTGAGATGAAATTTTGGAGCTTGCAAAAGCCCTAAATTCCTCAGATCATATCTCCAAAGATATAGCGGGACAACATCTCAAATTCGGACACACAGTTCAAACTGATTTCTTCTCAAATGGATTTTTTTTTTAGTCACTGAAACTTCGTAGTGAAAGAGTTGTAGTGAAAATGCCATGATGGCCTATTTGGAGCAGTGAAACCCTAGAATCCACATCTCTGATACCAAATGTTATGAAACAAGCTCACAAAAAGATAGAAAAAATAGATGAACGCCTTAGAAATCATCCTCTTTGAGGGGGAAACCTCCTTTACATTACACAAATGAATAATTATTGGATGATACAAATGACAAGACCTCCTTTCTATATATAGGAGTCTAAGGGGTCATAATATAATCAGAGCCGACATAACAATAATAATGTAAGGGTTCAACAACAACAATAGTGGGCTTCCATGGGGCACAATAGTAACAATATGGGGACTACATGGGTATAACAATATAATAAGGGGGTTGTACTAATAACAATAAGGGGTTACACTAGTAGTATATGGGCCTAAAAACATCTTGAACAATAAACCCTTTCTGGATGGGACAAAGTGGATTTGATCCACATTCACGCTCTACCTGAGGAATTATAGAGAAAAAATCCTCATTGGTACAAATGTAGGGAGTTTATATTGTGGAATTTCTACCCCATACAACCTTATCTACAAACGCCAGTCACCAACCCTAAGGTCTGTTCTTAACTACAACAAAGATTGAGCCTTAGGAAGAATTTTGTGAGTAAACATGTCGTTTACGATTTTATATACTATTGACATAAAATATGACATATAAAGTGAAAACCATTTATTATTTTCTTTCTTCCTAACTATATTAATCCAATTGATGACAATTTGCTTCTACTTATGAAGATCCACAATATTTAATTCCAACCATGTGAATTGATCTACATATTGGTAGAGGAATAAGTAAACAAGCAGGGAGGGATATTGTTTGGGCAAACTATAGACTTATAATTTGAAAGACATAAATTATCGACCAAGGGTAGGTAAGCTTGTGAGATGTTGCGCAAAATATATGCAGGTTAATACTGTAAGTGTTGTTCTAAATAAAATCACACACACACAGCTTCAAGAACTCTTTTCCTCTATCAACACTTGGCAGCAAAGGCTATGGAGCGGATTTATTCATCCCTCTACAACAACTACTATTGCTAATGCAGATCAAGGAAAGATACAAACCCAAACAACAACAATTAACTCAATTCACACATTGCATAACAGAAATTAAAGCCTTGTCAACAACTCCAAATCATTCACCAAATAAGCTCATATTTAACCATCATTCACAAGATGCTAAAAATTAGAAAAGAGAACTGCAAACTATGTACTAATTCTAATGATGCATGACAAGAATAAATGGAAATAAAACAAATCTATAGCTACAGTTGTTGTGAGTAAAGGGAGCCCTCCCTTACTCACAACGCCTTCAACTACGAAAGGACTTACTCAATGAAATTTAGCAAAACATCAAGTATTATATTAATCTGCAAAATATACAGTAATACAGTTTTGATATATTCAATCTGTCCTTCTTCTCTGTAGATCCTCTCTATCCCCCTCATAATAAACATAAAGGTCTTCTATACAAATACTTGGGCATAATCTGCCTCAAATTAGAAAATTTAACATCCTACAATTGTTGGATAACAATATCTGACAAACATAGCAGAAATAAGAATGTTGAGTTTGATCCATGATTGAAAGCATGGATCAAACAAATTTGGTGAAGCTGCTGGAACTACCTCTTAATACGGTCATCTAAAAAAGGAATGAAGGTCTAGGTGGTTTCAATGGAATTTCTGAGGCGACCAATAGGAGATCATCCATATTAGTGACTTTCTTAGCAAAACCCATATCTTTGTTTTCCTTGAGGCTGACTGGAACATGCTCAACCATGGATATCGCTACAAGAAATCAGGGTGGTTACAGGAAATATCTGCATCTACAGGAAATCAGTGATTGCAAGAAATTGTGGAGTAGTTGCAAGAATCTTGGAACCACTTCAGAAAATGGTTGATCTGCACAAGATGTGGTCAACTTATTTGACATTGTAGGTGATTCGATTAGATAACATTTTAACTTCAAAAATAATTAGGAATTAAAGTAAAATGATACATTTAAAAATAATTTTCATACCTTCAATTTCACAGCACCTTCTTCTTCAAAACACACAAAATGTATAAAAGAGGGTTTTTAAGGATAAAAAAGGTTCAAAATAAGGGGGTTAAGGCCTCAGAAATATTATAAAAAATGAGAAAAATTGGGACTCAACATATCTACAACACTTATCTCCTTGCATGTCCCTTATGCAAAAAAAAGTGTTCCTTCAGGAAGAAAATTTAGTCCTTGTTCTAGGCCGCAGCTACTATAGCAAGATGGTCTAGGTGTGCCCTGTTGGATTCTGCTTTCTGTACCTTGTTCCGATACTCTTCATTATTCTTTTGCAAATGACCAATATGAACTTGATGTTGATGTTTCTTCATAATACAACATGCCTTCTGATGTCTTTGCTTTCCATTCTTCCACCTTTTTCTACAATCGAAAGTTATTCTCCTTCAAGGTTTTTTTTTTTTTTTGTCCAGAGCACCCATTCAGATATGGTGATCTCATTAATTCCTTAGAGGTCCCCTCATCATTGTGTTATCCCTAGGAGGACTGTGGAAGACTTGGTTCCTCAATCTTGACGGGTTGTGCTCTTTCCTCTGTAGGTTCTTTAATCACCAATTTTGCAGCCTAGATCCTTGTAAAGCATTTAGCAGGCATGAGGGTGCCCTTTCAACTTCACATTTTGCCCAATAGTTTCCCCTGTTACTAAAACTATCTGGAGATAATTCGAACCCAATGAAAACAAGAAGGTTTAATTAGGAAAGACTCGGGAGTAATGGGAAACTTTGAGTTATGGGGGAAGGTGATCATGATTGTCATCATGATCCATTCTGCCAGATAAATATTGGGAAGATAACATCGTGCAAATCATAATAATAGGCGGGAATGGGAATTTGTGTAAGATACCAACGGTCAAGGCTATCTTTTCCGCGAAGGTAGCCATGACTTAAATTCATGCAAATTTAAAAAATTTAGTACCATTACTTTTCTTACCCTAAGTATTCTGACGTCAAAATGTATCTTTGATCTTACCTTACAACTATCAATACATTTGATGACGCCTGTACTTACTTTGAAATTACGAACCACTTTGAAATCATATTAGATGAAAGATCATATAGCTACGTGGCCTCAAATAACAATGATGATAATAGGTAATTTCTAGATTCTATATAATATGCTATGCTTGAACTCGTTCTTCAAGAAATAAGTGTTTTTCTCTGCAGGAAATGAAGTTGCTAGAATTTTCTACAGGAAACCATATTCTCCCCTTCTTGTACAGTTCACTACACATGAATAAATGTGTTGAGGTCAAATGTATAGTGGACTCACTGGATTACCAACCATTAAGGTCAGTTGTTAACCAACACGAGGCCCATCACCAATGATGAGAGTGAGGACCAAGGTACATCTAATGCATCCTTTCAGGTGTGAATGTATGAACTGATGCCAAACCTGTGTAGGATCCAGTAGTCAAGGAGCCATAATGAATCCCCATTGTTGCTAGCGAGATAGCCTGTCATTAAGGTATACAAGCTTCAAGGCATCACCAATCTCTAATATTGAAACCTAGATAATTTGCTGATGTCGATGGGCCAAGATCATTGGAAGGAGGGCCTTAAGAAATCCCACATCAGTCCAACATGAGAAAACCAAAAATTGTCTTAAAAAATGAAATTTATTTTAAGGATCCCTAAGGACCTACTAACCTGTTATTTTAACGAGCCCAGGACAATCCATGCTCGCCAAATTTCAATTTTAGAGAGACTGAAATTATAAAAAAGAAGACTCCAAGGGGGCTCCTTTTCCATAATTAGTCCATTGGGCCCAGAAAAAGGAATAAACTTGTACCCAATAAACGTTCATGTCATGGTTTAATGAGCACAAGAAGGAACAAAGTAAGCTCAATTTATTACAGTAGAAAATCAAGAAGAGGTAGTGAAAGGAATGACCCCATTTCCCACCATTTCCAGCTCTTTCTTCTTCAAAATCACTTGGATTTTTGTCAGGTCAGCTCCAATTCTTGCAGCATAAACATGATGATCCAAGACAATGCCTTTAGTCATGATTATAAAGCATTTTTCACTAGTTAATGAAATATTAGTCTCTCTACATATTTGCAAAACCTTCCTAAGATTAAGTAAAGCCTCTTCAAAAGTATCACCCACCACCGTAAAATCATCTATATAAACCTCTATGCAATCATATAAAAGATTAGAGAAGATACCAAGTATCATATCCGTATCTACATATTCCCAAGAAAATGTGTCTGAAAAATCTTCCAATATCTGAGTTAATTGATTTTCTTGTTCATAAGTTAGGGAAAAATTGATAATTAAAGTTATTCCAGGAAAGATCTCAACTACCTTGCTTCCACGTTTAGTCATTGATTCTACAGGAAATACAGATAGGAGGGATGAATCTAATTCTGTTGTTGTACTATGGTCTTGGGATTTATGCTCAAAAATGACATCTATCTCATTACTTGACTGCCCTTCTAAGTGTTGGGAAAAATCACGGTTTGAAATAGAGCAATCAATTAAATTATCCCTAGTGTTTTCTTGAAGGCCCATAGCTTAGGCTATTGTGAAAACTAGTTGAATAATTTCTGAATTAAGTTCTTCCTCAGCACAATGAATCTTTTCTAATTTCAAGAGGGGTTTGGCAAGGGGATATAGATTGATGTGATTAATTTCAGCCTCATGAGTGATGGTCATGTTCCCCGACCTATACCTAATAAAGGCATCTGTTGTGGCCAACGAAGGTCTCCTTAAGATCAAAGCGTGCCTCCCTAAATTAGTCTTAGGCTGAAGAACATAAAAATATGCAGGATATTCC
This sequence comes from Pinus tabuliformis, assembly GCA_031772625.1. Lineage (NCBI taxonomy): Eukaryota > Viridiplantae > Streptophyta > Pinopsida > Pinales > Pinaceae > Pinus > Pinus tabuliformis. The sequence goes on along the minus strand of CM062808.1, from coordinate 735,403,811 downwards.
CAAGAATCTAATGAAATGATAATGTCTTCCAATACACCCTCTGGCTTGACCTTATATCTATCTGCTAATTCTAAGACAGGAGTTGTAGGAAGCAAGTCAAAGGATCCTATATGGGACAATGTTTCCATTCTCATGATATTAATGGCTACACCTAAATCAATTAAAGTATTTATTATTGGATATCCATTGATGAAGGTGGTAACCACAAGAATTCCAAGGTCTGCATATTTTTCGGTGGCAAATATGGTAGACATAAGGCTTGCAATTTCCCCACCTACTTGAATTGTAGAGGGTTCTTTCTTTTGTCTCCCCAACTTTTTGATACATAGTTCCCTAACTATTTTAGCATAGATTGGGATATCTCTAATTTCTTGCAGTAAAGGAATCTTGATGGATAAATTACTTAACTTGGATACTAGATCAAATTCGAGTTGTTTTGTCATTTCTTCCACCCCCAACCTCTCAGAAAAAGGAGGCTAGACAGTTTGAGGTTAGGAAGGTTCTTGTGATCTTATAATGCTTTGTTCTGTTGTTTCTTGTACATTTTCTATTTCAGGTGTATCAAGGGTTTCTTTGTCTATAATCTCTTCAATCTTCTCTGGTTGAGTCACCACTTTTCCTAACATTAGTTTAATTTCTTGTAGAGATGCAGGAAACTCCTGTAGCAAAGGTACACAAATTTCCTATACAGGATGAGGTGCAATGCAATAGGTAGGATAAGTGGGATAAACCTCCATTCCAATATTCTGGGTAAATTGGATGGCTTTATTGTTGATATTGGATACTGGCTGGGTAGGAATTTGTTGTTATACCATTTGTTGTAATAAAAGTTTTGAGGGGTGTCATGCGGAAAGAGTCAATTTTGCGGACAAAACCGACCTCCCTAGAAGCTAAGGCTTTCTAGTGACAAACAAGATGAATAAACACTACCTTTCTCTAAACATGCATTTAGAATACAAGTAATCAGGTGATTGTAACATACCTTTAGTCCAACGCTTTGTAGTAGTCCAGCCTCGCTGATCCAGATGAGCTCCTCCTTCTCTTTGAAACCTGCATTCACTAACAAGCCAAAATATTAAATAGCACCTGATAAACTTATAAAATAACACATATTCATCATACAGACCAAGGAGTATATGAAACAAATCATGAATAACAACTTGTTGAGAAAAATGAGTTTATTTGCATTAAGTGGAAACAAAAGAAACCATTACAACCTGAGCCTTGGTGTTGTGCAGGTCCCTCCTAGGGTCCAGCAAGAGTTTTCCTTTACTTTGATCAGCTCACCCACTTCCAAATAAGGCTAGGAAAGGATGGGAATCTCTCCTCTCAAGCTCTATAAGGGAGTCCTAATTCCAGCAGCATCTACCCATAGGAATGTTCAGCTTTCAACCTCCCCTCCCTCTGGCCCAATGCTTGTATTTATAGTGCTCTAGAGGAATTTAATCAGGTCCACCATCAATGGGATAAGCCCCTCTTTGGATGGGTTAGCTCCCCTCTTGATGGGATAAGTTCCTCTTTCATAGGGATACATGAACCATTTGGAGGCGCTCAATACACGTCAAACAAGCTTCTAGAATGCTCTAGAAATGACCACAAGTAACTTTTTTGGAGTGAAACTTGTGCCTTTTAACCTTTACAGGAGTACGCACCCATTTCTTTACAGATAGAGTGTACAAGTACGCAGGTATTGTGAACTTGAGGCGCGTACACGCAGGTAAGGCTAAGAGAAACTGCGTACCCAGAGATATATAAATTTTAAAGACTTTCTCTCTTTCTTGGAGTTTGTCATGAAGAGCAGAGGTATAAGACTTGCCAAGGAGGATAGTATGACAGTTGATGGAGCCATACTAACTGCAAATAGTCATGGTGACAAATTTTAGTGTAACAGATTGCCCCCTAAAGTGAAAAGCCTGTAGTAGATTAGGGTTTCATATCATCTAGGAAGGGTGAAGTACTTTATCATTTCAAGGATTATCTTGTGGAGAGCCCGGTCGGAACCTGCAGGTATTCAACACGAAATACATATATAAGATCATATCATTGCTGAGGTAGGCATTCTCATACTCAGATCAAAAACTTTAACTGACAAACTAACTACTGCTTTGATACAAGAATGATTTTGCAGTACATCATAATCATAGACTTGTGTAGACACAGTATGGACGCAGCCATCTATTTATAGTTGGTCTACTATACAATGAAATACAAAACTCCTCGCAGCCTGGATGGTGGAAACTAGATCCAGGGTCTTCATTTCTACTTCCCGAAATAGTACGATTCTATCCATGCGAATAAATGAGTTGATGTCGAGCATGGTAGAAACCACTTGATTACCAGTCAATGATGTAAACTGTTAACAAGTGTGAGAGAGACCACCAGTGATGTCAATGGTTCTCAAAGTACCCAGTACAATCCATGAGATGCGAATGAATGAGTTGATGTCGAACATTTCATGGAATCCCTCGATCGAAAGTCAATGATGTAAACTGTTGTCAAAGGCGAGAAACCTGCCATTAATGCATGCAGATTTCAAGGTACTGACGATTTCTAGGTCATCTTTCTAGATAATGTGCTGATGTCGATAGAAAGCGACCCGTTGCAGGCAAGCCTACAACACGAAATCATAGATCAAGTTGAAGAAACATAGCTGTAAGGACTGACTCAGGGATGGTCGAGATGGATGGTGGGTATTTTGCGGATGAATGGTTTATTTGCAGTGACCTCTTGAACACATAACGACACAACAGATGGCTTGGTGACATTTGACCCAAAGTTAATACCCGGCTGAAGACTTTCAATGTGGTTTGATCAACTGTGAGGCAAAGGATTTCCCAACCCAGGTGAATAGAAAGTGTCGTGTTCAAGAGTGGTGATAAGGCTTCTTGTGAGACAAAGGATAACAAATAGGCTCATTTTTCTCTCTTTTCCCCCACCATTTCTGGCAAATACCTCTTTATTTTTTACAAGCTTGAGGAGGATAACATATGCTTGATTATAAGCTCATCCTTCAGATGAGTCCAACTTAGTTTTGATTCGAACCCTAAGAAGGAGTGGTCCGTTCCTGTTTGTAATTGAACAGGTCCTTTACTGTGAAATTTTAACGAGTCCAGTATAGGAGAAACTCAGCATTTTTCAATTTTAGAGAGTCTGAAAAACTTAAGAAGACTCCAGGGTTGAACTTTTTCGTAAATTTGTGTCTCCCAAGCCTGAAAAAGTATAAAATAATACTCGAGAGAACCGCTTGATCTTACGACCAAGGAGTACTTTCATGATTAGTGTCTTTGACCTGAAAAGTAAAAAGCGATCAAGGACACGTCGTTTTATTTCCAGTATCGAATTTGAAACGACAAAAATTCGGCAATCTTTTCCTGTTTTTACGGTCAGAAAAGGGCTATAAGGGGACCGTCTTTTAATTCTGTTTTAGCGAGTGTAAAAGAAACGCTCAGCAATCTTTTCATGTTTTAGGAGTTAGAAAAGGGCTTAAAGATGACTCTGATGTTTTGGTTCGTGAAAAATGACAATTTTCCCTGAAAATCCTTTTGTCCTGCACAAAAACAACACATTACTCATACCTGTTTAAGATAGGCAAAAATACATTGAAAAATATCCTTTCACGGTGAAAAATAAACAAACTTAGCATTCATTTACCCAAAAAACCAATAAAAAGAACTTTCACCATGTCATTTTTACCATTTTACTGTTGAGGGAGAGAAAAGGGCTTTTGGTAAGAAACTTCCCGTGGACTTTGCGGAGAATCCGACCGTCGGAATCGAGCGCCGTCTCTTTCAGGTATTTCACAACATCCTCCTCTTTGTTTTCATCTGTTTAGAATTTCATTTTAGGCCCTAGTTTGATTTTTTGGGGGCTTTGGGGTTTCAAGGTCCGCCTTTCGGGGTACGCAGGTGCTCTAAGGGTGACCTGCGTACCCCGACATTTTCTCAATTGGGAAAATGGCAGGTGTACGCAACCTGCCTTCAGAGAACCTGCGTACATACGCTCTGTCTCTGAAGGCGGGGTGCGTACTCCGCGCAAAGCAAATTCAAACCCCCAAATCTCCAAATTGGACCATTAATTTTTGATTTAGTGAATTCTAATAGATGTTTTCTGGTGTGTAGATTGCCCACCATGCTTGATTGGCGCGAAAGAGAACACGAAGATGTCGATTTGGCCGCGATTAATCATCAACCTTCCATTGATGCTTTGAAGGCATGCGGTCTTTACAAATACTGGGCCATACCTGGCATGAGGGCCCAGGTGCGATTCTTAGAGTGGCTGGTTGAAAGGTGGAACGTCCAGGATCAATGCTTTTACATCGGAGGGCACCAGCTCGAGATAGAGCCCTCAGATATTTACTTTCTCACTGGTTTGCCCAAGAGGGGTGAACAATTGTCTCTGTACGGGACTAGGCCGGGTGGCCAGTCCCTCGCTAGTCTCCGTCTAGAGTGGTGCAATAATCAGAACCAGGAGAAGGGGATAGAAATCAAGTATATATCCCGACCTGAACTTATGGTAATTGCCTTTACAGTTACCAGACTTTGCGGGGCTGCCGCTTTGCACATTGCCACTGGATCCCAGATGCGGATGGCGATTGATTGCTACCGAGGCACCATTTTCAACTGGTGCGATGCTGTGTTGGCCAATTTAAAGGGCCAACTGACTAGGGCAAAAAACGGGCAACTAAAGACTTTTGGTTATGGACCTTTAGTTGTGAGTTTTGCTCTAGAGAGAGTTCCGATGCTGATCCCGCAGCATCTCACTGTTGAGGTTGGGCCTCCTCGGGAGCCTAAGTTGATGCGATGGGTTGCGGTGATGGCCCGTCATCCTGATGAGGGAGCGGGGGTTGTCCGATTTCCTGCGGGTTACTTTCACTGGTTAGAGGACCAGGTCTTTGCGATCCAGGATTTTCCTTATGCCGGAGTGGATTTTCGTGGAGATCCGGACATGGTTCTTCCACAGGGAGAACAATGGGACGACACAGGTACTTCATTTTTCACAAGTTTTTAAATTATCTATTTTTTTTAGTTTTTATATATCGTCTCAAAACTGACAGTAAAAATTTTCAAAATGCAGATGTAGGTCCACGGCGTCCAGCCAATCTCCGGCCTTTCGAGAGGAGACAACCAGTTGCACCGGCACCGGTCCCACAGGACGCGGCTGCAGAGACCTTAGCTGAGTTGGAACAAGACCTAGAGCGTCTTACGGCAGACATACCAGAGACTACCATAGATGATATTCCTATCAGGCTTCAGCGCTATGTAGTCGCAGTCCCAGGACCTTTTAGGAGGTTCTTGTGTAGGGTAGCCTGTGTAGTGGTGTCGTATAGAGAGCACCACCAGTGATTGGATGGTCACTTTTGTAGACACATGTGACATTTTGGTTTTTTGTACTTATCATTTTTGCCGATCATAAGGTGTTTTTCAACCTATGATCGAAGACGATGTACTTTTTGACACACTCCTATCTATATATATCATTATTACCGGCTTATCTTGTTAAACATGTGTGATTAAATGTTTTTAAATTTACAGGTTTGATTATTGCAAATGTTTGTCTAACATTCGAGAAGCAATTGCATCTGCTAATGTATTTAAAGACCTTGGAATATGCTGATATTCAATGTAATCAAATTCGCGTTCCAAGAGACGCACTCTCAAAAATAACCTTAATAACACTGGATTTCTAATAGCATATACTCTATTAAGCTATAATACAACGAGTTCAGAATCTAACCTCACTATCAAACTCCGAATCCCAAACGAAATAGATTCAGACAATAATTCAATCACTGCACTGTATTCTGCAATGTTGTTTGTTGTTTGACCGAGGCTCACCCCATGCATAGAAACTAACTCGTCAGAGGGCGAATAGATAACCCAAGTTGCGGAAGAGATATTCCGTGTACTACGACAAGCACCATCAGCGAATCCAATGTACGTTTGGAGAGGCGTCGACATCTGCAATATCAAGAGTAAAACCAAGATAAGCCAGAATAACGACGAAAAACACACTTTCTAAGCTAAGCACACTGTCTATACTAACAAACACACCAGCTAGAAAGAAAAATCTAACCTAACTAAATCTCCATACCCATCATTTAAGCATAATACCTCTTTAGGTAAAGTCCATTTCTGGGTTTACCCAAAGAGTCCCCGTCAAAATCTACAAGCTCATAGGCCCCTTTTGCTAGCTTTCGCTTGACAATGTAGGGCCCATGCCACATAGGAACGAATTTTCCAGCACCTAATTTATCGTTAGCTTGATCATATAAAAGCACTAGGTCTCCTTCCGAAAAATTTCGAGGGGTCACATTTCGATCATACTGAGCTTTCATATGTTTTGCGTGAGTCTCGATTGCCAATGCAGCGTCACGTCGAGTCTCATCTAATTGAGCTAAGTATAATAAACACTTCTCCTCTTCAGAAGTAGCTGGAAGTAATTCGACAGCCATTTGAAGTGATGGGATTTCACATTCAATGGGCAGCACTGCTTCCAAACCATAAACTAGTTGGAAAGGAGTGAACCCTATTGATGTTTTCACTGAAGTTCGGTACGCCCAAAGCGCGGAAAATAACATGTTGTGCTAATTCGACCAATGAATACCAATGATTCGTCGGATCATGATAACTAAAACTTTGTTGATGGACTCAACCAGACTGTTGGCTTGTGGATAATAAGGAGTTGAGTTATCATGACGCAAACCAAGCTGGCCTGTAAGTTCTGTCATCATAATGTTTCGAAAATGGCGCCCATGGTCAGTGATTATCGCTTGTGGGACACCAAACCTAGCAATAATGTGATTGAATATGAAAATCGCAGCTGTCTTGCCGTCTGCCTCGAATGTAGGCATCGCCTCGGCCCACTTAGTAAAATAATCAACCGCAAGGATGATATACGCATGCCCCCCGGCCGAGTGAGGGTTACATGTAATAAAGTCGATACCCCATTTGGCAAAAGGACCAACGGCAATTATAGGGTGGAGAGGAGCTGGTGGTGCGCGCATCTTGCGATCAAACACTTGACAGTTGTGGCATTTTCGGACCACAATGATACAATCTTTAAACATGGACGGCCAGAAATAGCTAGCACGCAACACCTTCTAAGCTGTGGCATACCCAGACATATGACCGCCACATGCCCCAGAGTGACAGTCATTCAAAACCCTTTCTGCTTTTTCGTGAGTTAAGCAACGTCGGAAAACCAAGTCTGCCCCACGGTGATAAAGAGTATCTCCAATAATTTTGTACTGTTGGGACTGGAATCGAATTTTCCGACGTTCTGACTTTGAATATTTGGGCCAAAAGGATTGGGTTTGGAGATAGACGATTATATCCCCATACCACGGATCTAAAGTGCTGATGAGAAACAAAGATTCGTCTGCAATGGGTTCCTCTGCCACAATTTCCGTGTCAGCACGCGGGAAGTCACACATTAACTTTGCAAAAACTAAAGATTTCTTAGACTTAGATTTTTCAAACTCTAAGTCGAACTCTTGTAGGATAACGATCCATTTAGAGCACTTGCCCCCTAGCAATTGTTTAGTCAAAATGTAGATCATAGGGTTGCAATCCGAAATGACTGTAGTTTTACGGAGAAGAATGTAATGACGAAAACGTTGGACAGCCTGAACAGCTGCCAGGGCCAATTTCTCCACATGCGAATATTTTAGCTCAATGGGATTTAACGTCCTACTAAGATAATATATCACATGTTCCGTTGCGAATTCATCTTCCTGAACTAACACCATTCCAATAGTGGAATTAGAGGCGGTGAGGTACAAAAAGTAGTCTTGGTTGTAGTTGGGAGGATGCAACAACGGTGCATGGGTCAACGCGTGTTTAAGTGCATCAAAAGATTGCTGAGCTATCTCATCCCAAGAGAATTGAGCATTCTATTTCAACAACCGTGTAAAACCTTTTGTAACCTCGGCGTAGTTAGGAACGAATCGATGTAGAAAGTTTGCTTTCCCCTGCAAACTTTGGAGTTGGCGAAGACTCGAAGGAGGAGGCAATTTGATGATAGCTTCTACCTTCGAGGGATCGACGCGAATGCCGGCTTTTGAAACTACAAATCCCAACAATCGTCCCACTTCTATGCAGAAGACACATTTGTATGGGTTCAAACGTATACAATAATGCCTACACCTCATGAAGATTGCTCGTAAATGGACAAGGTGATCAGCTCGATGTAATGAATGAGCAGGCAAATCATCGAGGTACGGTTGCACAATGTGTTTGATGTCATGAAACGCATAAGACATCGCCCTTTGAAAAGTGGCTCCGGAATTCTTAAGCCCAAAAGGTAATTTGCAATAAGCAAATGTCCCCCATGGACAAATGAAAGCCGTTTTTGGTTGATCGGCAGGTAGAATATTGATTTGATTGTAACCGGAAAAACCGTCCATAAAGGAAAATATTTCACTGCCGGCACAATCATCAATTATTTGATCGATATAGGGTGTTGGATAGTTGTCCTTGGGACAAGCACGATTGATATCCCTATAGTCGATACATATTCTTATTGTTCCTTGTTTTTTGTTAACGGGAACAATATTCGATACCCAATCCGTTAAGGGGATCGGATAAATGAAACCTGCTTTCAACAGCTTCTCGACTTCTGCTTTAATTGCAGCCGCTTTTCGAGGGTGAATCTGATGCAAACGTTGCCGAATGGGTTTAGCGTCCGGGTAAGTCTTAATCTCATGGACAACAATTGCGGGATCAATTCCTGAAATTTCCTCATAAGACCAGGCAAAAACGTCGCAAAATTCTTGAAATAGGGCCTTGTATGTCTGAATTTCGTCATCTGAACACGAGGCACCTATATGAATGTTTTCAATGATTCCGGGCTTGACTGAAATGTCAATGGGAACAGTGCGAGATATGTTCCCCAAATTCAGCTCTGAATCAGGATGTTTCATTGGATTCCGAGCTTCCTTGACATATTCAGCTGTAAAAACTGATGAGAAATCGTTTTCAAAGCGATCATCCTCAGGTAAAAACGAAGATCTATGATGGAGATCTTCCCATGGTAAATCGTCTACACACAGGACTTCACAAAGTTGTTCGTCAGATGACACAACTTCGGGAAACACTATTAACTCCGAGGTTGAAGTGAAAAGTGATTCCTCACAGACCACATTCATTTGGTCGATTTTGGTTGAACGCAGGTCGGTAAAAGACTGCACGGCTTCGTAAGCAATTTCATACGGACTCAAAGGCATAGCATCACCAAATGAGTCTATTTCAGATTCGGAAGGAACGATCCAAGGATCGTCGTAAACAATGGTATCTGATGTAATCATATGAATGGATGCGAACGAAGACACGACGTTGATTGGAGGAAAAGGAAAAGTTCCCAGTAAACCGACATCTTTAACTAATCCTACACCAACATCCTTATAAGGGATAGTCGTTTTACCGACATGCTGGATACTTTCTGAAGAGGCTGGGTCGGAAGAAAAGTAAGCCAGCTGGTCTATGGTCACGATCTTGCCATTATGTGGAAATTTTATTACTCTGAAGACCGATGAGACGACCGCTGTCATAGCGTAAGACCAACTTCGACCCAAGAGAAGGTTGTAGTCTAGAGGGGCATCAACCACCTCCACATCTAGACTAACGGTTTTTCCTTCAACCCCTATAGGTAAATCCTGTAGAATGCCAAACGGATGGAACCCACAGCCATCAAAGGCCTTAAGAATTGTTGGGGATTGATTTAGTGAAGGAGAACCAAGTGATCTCCAACACTGTATCGACATAATACACGTGGAAGCTCCCTCATCAATTACAGTCCGATGAATAGGCCTGTTTTTGACTATCACTGGGATCTGGAAAGCCATCTGATTAGGTAAACGCGGTGTACTATTTTCTAGATCAAAGATTATTAGGTTCGGGTCCTGAACGTCAACAGCTCCTATAGCCGACAAAAGTAATTTTCGTTGTGCTGGACATGATTGCAGCACTTCTAAAGCCGACATTGCTGAGGGTGAAACATCTAAATCCTCAACAATGTTGTAATTCTGGGCCGCTCTCGCATGTGGATCGAAAGCAGACCTTCGAAGTACACCCTTGGCGGGCGGTTTAATTACTAAGTCAGGGTTAGGTTTCTCGATCTGTAGTGGATCAGAACCGGGAGCTGAGGTTGATGGATTTGGCTGAGAAGATTCTGCTTCTTTTGATCCATCAACAGGACTTTTACTACCATAATCGTGTGACCGAGTCGCAATCCTTACATGAGACATCATCAACATGGGTTCTTCAACGACACTCGAGGAAGAACCTATCATTTTGCTATCTTTCGAAAATGGGTCTTTCAAGACAGCAGGAATTTGGGAACCCTTGACAAGTTTTGCAACCTCCGCCCGATGATGGTAATCTCTTGTAAAATGATCTTCTTCACAAATAAGACAAGGATAACGGGGCTTGCACTTTTCGTCATTGGTTTCCGATTTTTCTATTTTCTCCTTTGGAGTTTTGTCTGTTTTATTCTTCTTCTTGCCTTTCTTCTTCCCACTGTTTTTTGATTTAGCCGTAGATGACTCTACAGCATGAATATCAGCGGAAACTTCAGCAGAAGATTCTCCTGTCGGGGAGTCTGGTAAGGTGATAATGGGCGAAGAATTCTTTGAAGACTTCTTCTTGCCTTTAGTATTGACCGTACCAATCATGCCATCAGCAGCATGAGATCCCGAAGGAGCAGCAGCAATTTGATTTGACTTTGGAAGATCCGGGATCTTTTCGTGTAACGTACCTGACTGAGTGTAAACTAAGTCAAGGTACTGCGCTTGAGCAATCACTTGCTCCTCAGTAACTACTCCGGCCTTAGCTATGTCTTCAGTAATCTTCGGTAATAATGATTTAACAAACCATTCAGCTAAGATTTGGTCCGGGATAAAAACTTTCACTAATCGCCTTCGACGTCTCCATTCATGTATATGATCGGAAATATAAGTGGACGTCGACTGTTTTAATGAAGTTAGTAGCTCCGTTCCATTATCATATCTGACCGGCAACTAAAAATGAGTTAGGAACGAGGTAGCTAACTGACTAAAATTATAAAAAGAGGCCCGTGGTATCTCAATGTACCACTTGGCCACGAGACCAATGAGCGTACGCTAAAAAAGACGTAAACGGATCGAATCATCCGAGATGGAATTTGAAGCACACCAGAGGTGGTAAGTCATCACGTGATTTGATGGATCCTCTCCAGACTTACCTTCGAACTTGGGTATATCACTGGGCAACTTATTTGGCATTGGCGGCCAGAACGGAAGATAATTTATTGGATCGTTCGTTAGGCGCGTCAAGTCTGGTAAATCCAAAGTTGCAATAAACGGCAATTGCCGATTAGGATCCCTAAAACTCTGGGTCACAAGACCAGTCCCAGGAGGAGGATATCCAGGATAACTTGGAACAGGAATCGCATTCAGGATATTGTATCCTCCCGGAAAACCAGTATTAACCAGACCGTACTGGGGTTGCTGTGGTTGTTGATAAGTGTACCCAGGATACGGTTGATACTGGTAAACCGATTGTTGGATAGCAGACCCGTATTGGTACTGTCCCTGGTACGGTTGATAAACAAATTGTGGTTGAGTAGTGACAACCGTACTTAAACCCGGCTGCCCTACAGGCATCTGAACCGTAGTTTGAATCGTAGATCCAGACAAGGGTAAAGATGTCTATGGAGTAGTGGCCGAGACAGTAGAAACCGGAGTTGTCAATACGCCAGAAGTAAGTGTGGTGGAAGGAACAGATGTTGCGATAGTTGCAGCAGTCGTTTGAGATGGAGTACTAGGTGCAATTGGCGACTGAGTAACTACCGAAGGTACAGAAGTTTGAACATTAGACTGGACTGGTTGCTGGGGTGGACCAGAAACCATAGGTTGTCCAGTTTGAGATGAAAACTGTACGCTTGGCTGCAACACTTGTTGAACTTGCGATGGATCCCACACTATGTTCATTCCGGGGTATTGACCCATGACAGGTTGAGGATATTGAGATCCATAACCGGATTGAGGGTAGGATTGATAATTGAGAGGTACATTTCCCATACCTTGAACATAAGATTGACCTTGAGGTGGTTGATAACCTTGACTCGAGTACTGACCTTGGGGTAGATACCCTTGAGGTAAGTACTGATACTGGGGTTGACCTTGAGGCATATATTGATACTGAGGTTGACCTTGGGGTACATATTGAGGCTGGGGTTGACCTTGACGAATGTACTGTACCATGGGTACATATTGTCCTTGAGGTTGCCCCCCAGACGTAATTTGTGTACCTTGAGGTTGCCCCCCAGGCATTAATTGAGGTTGCCCCCCAGGCGGTAACTGACCACCTTGAGGTTGAGAACCGGGAATTGAACCTGACATCATATAAATGTCTCCTATGCCCAATGGTTTATTACCATTGTTTCCAGCTAATGACCCATGTCCAATGGGTTGAGGAGATGCTCCTGCAAAAGTACCAGAAAGTGACTGATACCCAGCAGGAACAGAAGGACCACCATACAAGAAAGATTCAGGAGATTGAGTAAACACGGACGACTGACTAGACATATTTACAGGAGTATAAATACCTCCGGGTGGATAAGGAGTACGAGGTGGAGAAAAACTTATCCCTGAGTTGTCTAAGTAATTAGTTAACGAAAGATACCAAGTAGTACTTCTAGGTGGACTGTAAAAAATAGATTCACGCTCCCTTAGATCAATGGTAGGTTGATCTTCAGGGATAGGGATGCCTACTTCTTCTTCTGGAGCAAGTTCTTCAATAGCTATCAAACTAGAAGGAAGATTTTCAGTGATGACTCTTTCTACCCTAGGTGAATCAGGAACACTAGAAGTTAGAGTAACAGGTTCAGATATTTCAGGTTCTTCGCCTATATCACTAGTAGATGAAAAACTACCAGCAAGCTCGGAAACTGTAACAGCTTCAGGATTATAACATGTTTCTAGACTTTGGTAATCTGGATGGACTACCAACGAAGACTCTCCTTCTTCAGGTGAACCTACTTTACTGCCACTAGGAGGAGTTACAAGGACTTTCAAACCTTCGTAATGACTCGGGACGTCTTGAGGAGGCTCACCCCGAAGTCTACGGGACTTCCTCAACAAATCGGCCACAGTAACAATCTCAGGAGACTGGCCCCGAAGTCTACGGGACTATCTCGGTAATTCCACCACAGTTAAAAACTTTTAACTACTGCACACGCAAACAAAGTAAAATCTCAAAGCAAACCACCTAAAGTCTCTAAAGAACCAAACAAATTTGAATCACACGCCTAAAGAATCTAGGGCGTCAAACCATACACAAACAGTAGCCTTCCGGACCGAAAACACTAGTTGGTGATGAAGCCCAACATCGCCGAATTCAGTACAGAAGTGGTGGGTGGAACAGTTACCCCAAAACCTGCTTAATGAATAGACCGGCACAAGTTCCTCCACTTTAACCGTCTCGAGTGAAGTGAACCCCCTGAAAAATCCAAGTGAGTCTAGCCGACGTCTGCTCCAGGTACAGTGGGATCTTCCCTCCACCGTCACCTTGGGTAGAATCCTAAAGATAATGGTCACTAAGGTTACCAACAGCAACAAATATACCTGGGGGAACAGTCTACGACCCGATAGCACGCAAGGGCAGAGTAACAAGCTCAATCCCCTTGCCGGCACCTTGACAATAATCCAAGGTTTACCGACAAGTGACCCCAGGCTCCTCGACAATAATCCGAGTTTTACCATTTGTAATACGTGCGTATCTGGTGTCTTTCCCAATGAAGGAGGATTGATCCCCTCACTGGTTCGGACACGGTCTCGTGCTTCTCCTTTAAGAGGAACTTTCCCAGAGTACAAATGAAACAGTTGGATTTATCCTACCACAAGATAAGCTACTTGTTTGGTTTTACTGTCTTGGAGAGTTAATTACTCTCCTACTCCAAGACACTAGCCTGATCTATATTGGTGTTTCATAGCCCTAGTAAATAAAAAGTTACTAAGTTGATTTTACTTTAAGTGTTAATTTTTTATGGCTTTTCTTTAAGACAAAAGGTAGCGGAGATGAAACTGATGGTGTGTAGACTCGACTCAAATCCACTAAAAAGATGCACTTAGGATGATTTATACTAATTTTCTTTTTCAATGAATTCCCTAGCTGAGAGAGTTGGAGAATGCAAAATTGATATAAAGACAACTTTCTTGGCAATGAAAATCAAAGAAACAATCTCTTTATCTTTTCCAAAACATACAACACATGACCACTAATTATTTCGTGAAAATTCCTTTTCCTTTCAAAGACTCAAATGCTACCTAAGCAAACTTTTCTTTCAAAAGAGATTTTTTGGATTTTTCCTACTTAACAAAGCATTTAAAAATCAAAAAGCAAACCTTTACAAATCTATGACAATCAAATCAAAGCTACTTCACTCAAAAGTAAATCTAAGAGAAATGCATCTAAAAATAAATCTAATGAGGCAAAAGCCTATCAAGTATGATTCCTGGATGTTTTACTCAGTCAAAATTTAACTAAGGACTAGTTAATGCAGAATAAAAAACCAGTCAAAAACAAAAATCAAAATCTTTTGTTCTTTTTCTCAAGAATAAAATTCAAAGTTCAATCAACAAACTTTTTCGAGATTCGGCAAAGAGAAGACACAAAGGTAGGTTTCTCACAAGGGTGGATTCTATGAAAGGCCCGACTCCTAAGAAGACTGAACAAAACCAGGGAGATCCAAGGTTTTTCAACTTCTAAAGCTAAAGTCACTACAGGACCAGTGCAAAAATCAAACCCTAGGGCAAAATCTCTATGAATTTCACTAAAACTCTTGACACTGACGAAACAAGCCTAGGTGAAGATTTATGGCAGAAAACCAGTGGATCTGGGCAGAAAAAACAAATTAAAAGCAAAATCTAAGAGGCAAAAAGGAGAAAATTGAAATTTTCTCAATTTTGACAGGGTACGCAGGCAACCTGTTTGCACAGGTGCGTGTACGCTCTGTGCACAAAGCTGCAGTGCGTACAGGTACGCACTGTGCTCAACTCAGAGGCTGCGTACTTCTAGCAAAACTAAGAAAAAGTAAAATCTAATTTAACCCTAAGCTAGCCCACCCAAATACACAGTCAAACAACCAAAAACCAGAAAACAAACGACTTTTCTCAGACCAAAGTTTCACACAAAGGAAAAATCATTCACATCAATGGAGTTCCCCAGTGGAGTCGCCATTTTGTCATGCGGAAAGAGTCAATTTTGCGGACAAAACCAACCTTCCTAGAAGCTAAGGTTTTCTAGTGACAAACAAGACAAATAAACACTACCTTTCTCTAAACATGCATTTAGAATACAAGTAATCAGGTGATTGTAACATACCTTTAGTCCAACGCTTTGTAGTAGTCCAGCCTCGTTGATCTAGATGAGCTCCTCCTTCTCTTTGAAACCTGCATTCACTAACAAGCCAAAAGATTAAATAGCACCTGATAAACTTATAAAATAACACATATTCATCATACAGACCAAGGAGTATATGAAACAAATCATGAATAACAACTTGTTGAGAAAAATGAGTTTATTTGCATTAAGTGGAAACAAAAGAAACCATTACAACCTGAGCCTTGGTGTTGTGCAGGTCCCTCCTAGGGTCCAGCAAGAGTTTTCCTTTACTTTGATCAGCTCACCCACTTCCAAATAAGGCTAGGAAAGGATGGGAATCTCTCCTCTCAAGCTCTATAAGGGAGTCCTAATTCCAGCAGCATCTACCCATAGGAATGTTCAGCTTTTAACCTCCCCTCCCTCTGGCCCAATGCCTATATTTATAGTGCTCTAGAGGAAGTTAATCAGGTCCACCATCAATGGGATAAGCCCCTCTTTGGATGGGTTAGCTCCCCTCTTGATAGGATAAGTTCCTCTTTCATAGGGATACATGAACCATCTGGAGGCGCTCAATACACGTCAAACAAGCTTCTAGAATGCTCTAGAAATGACCACAAGTAACTTTTTTGGAGTGAAACTTGCGCCTTTTGACCTTTATAGGAGTACGCACCCATTGCTTTACAGACAGAGCGTACAAGTACACAGGTATTGTGAACTTGAGGTGCGTACACGCAGGTAAGGCTAAGAGAAACTGCGTACCCAGAGATATATAGATTTTTAAAGACTTTCTCTCTTTCTTGGAGTTTGTCATGAAGAGCAGAGGTATAAGACTTGCCAAGGAGGATAGTATGACAGTTGATGGAGCCATACTAACTGTAAATAGTCATGGTGACAAATTTTAGTGTAACAAGGGGAATAATTTGGTGCAGCAGGGTAAGGGAAATTCCCCTGTTGAGGCCAGGGCTACCAAGGCATTGGAATGTTCCACATCCGATTCTGGGCATAAGGAAATTGGAAATGTTGATGTAACATACCTGTAGGACGTGTTTTCCATGGCCTTTGAGGTGCCATTGCAAATTCTGAATGAGAAGAAACAGAGGATTTTCTAGCAGAAGAAGTTGTTGTGGGAGTATTAGTCTTCTTAGGATCAACTATAAAACCCTACTCAGAGTTGTAACCCCTTGTTGGATTCCTCTGTCTCCTTTGCCTTGTTCTTTTATGAACTTCCTCTTCCTTACCACTTTATTGGTGAATGAAGTGGTGCTCACACCACCACTAAAAATATTTGAAAATATTGGACCCTATTCATATATTATGCAGAAAATTTAAAAACTTCTACTTACAAAACAATCAAGGCATGTCTTTGGCGAATTCTGATCTCTGCAAGTGCGTAAGCTTTACCCCACATCTTACCACTTCGACTCCCCTAGTCCTAAAAAACCTAAACAAAAGAAATCATACTAAAACACTTATAGTATCATCCCATAGCACCTCCCCGGAAATGACGCCAAATGTTTGGGCAATTTATAGACTTATAATTTGACACACATAAATTATCTACCAAGGGTAGGTAATATTGTGAGATGATGTGCAAAATATATGCAAGCTAATACTATAAGTGTTGTTCTAAATAAAATCACACACACACACAGCTTCAAGAACTCTTTTCCTCTATCAACACTTGGCAGTAAAGGCTATGGAGTGGATTTAATCATCCCTCTACAACACCTACTATTGCTAATGCAAATCAAGGAAAGATACAAACCCAAACAACAACAATTAACTCAATTCACGCATTGCAAAACAGAAGTGGAAGACTATTCAACAACTCCAAATCATTCATCAAATAAGCTCACATTTAACCATCGTTCACAAGCTACTACAAATTAGAAAAGAGAACTGCAAATTGTGTACTATTTCTATTAATGCATGACAAGAATAAATGAAAATAAAACAAATCTACAATTATAGGAGTTGTGAGTAAAGGGGGCCCTCCCTTACTCACAACCCCTTCAACTACGAAAGGAGTTACTCAATGAAATTCAACAGAAAATCAAGTATTATATTAATCTGGAAAATATACAGTAATACAGGTCTGATATATTCAATATGTCCTTCTTCTCTCCAAATCCTCTTTATCCCCCTCTTAATAAACATAAAGGTCTTTTATACAAATACATGGGCATAATCTGCCTCAAATTAGAAAATCTAACATCCTACAACTGTTGGCTAACAATATCTGACAAAGATAGTAGAAATAAGCATGATGAGTTCGATCCATGACTGAAAGCATGGATCGAACAGATTTCATGAAGCTGCTGGAACTACCTCTTAATATGACCATCTGAAAAAGGAATGAAGTTCTGGGTGGTTTCAATGGAAGTTTTGAGGCGACCAATAGGACAACATCCATATTAGTGACTTTCTCAACAAAACCCATGTCTTCATTTTCCTCGAGGCTGACCGGAACATGGTCAACCATGGATATTACTACAGGAAATTGGGGCGATTACAGGAAATATCCACATTTATAGGAAATATCCACATCTCCACATTCAAATCCTACTCTGAGTCCTCTATACCATAAATTTCCATATGTTCTATTTCTATTCTAGATTCATGAGTATATGGAGCACGTGATATTTCTACTCTTCTTTTTGAAATTATTTGATGTGGATCATAATTCCATCTTCCCGCCTACTCAAAATTCAACTCTTGCATCATCCTCTCAATCTCTTCTACAAATTTCCTATTATTTACAGTGAATGGGCTAACTATTCTAGGCATCTTGAACAATAAACCCTTTCTGGATGGGACAAAGTGGATTTGATCCACATTCACACTCTACGTGATGAATTATAGAGAAAAAAATCCTCATTGGTACAAATGTAGGGAGTTTATATTGTGGAATTTCTACCCCATACAACTTTATCTACAAACAATCATCAAATATATACCATTCACCAACCTTAAGGTATCTTCTTAACTACAAGAATGATAGAGCCTCTGGAAAAATTTTGGGAGCAGACAGGTTGTTTATGATTCTATATACTATTGACATAAAAAATGAAAACCATTTATTATTTTCTTTCTTCCTAACTATATCAATCCAATTGATGACAATTTTCTTCTACTTATGAAGATCCATAATATTTAAGTCCAACCATGTGAATTGATCTACATACTGGTAGAGGAATAAGTAAACAAGCAGGGAGGGATATTGTTTGGGCAAATTATAGACTTATAATTTGAAAGATATAAATTATTGAACAAGGGTAGGTAAGCTTTTGAGATGCTACGCAAAATATATGTAGGCTAATATTGTAAGTGTTGTTCTAAATAAAATCACACACACACACACATCTTCAAGAACTATTTTCTGTTATCAACACTTGGCAGAAAAGGCTATGGAATGGATTTAATCATCCCTCTACAGTAGCTACTATTGGTGATGCAGATCAAGAAAATATACAAACCCAAACAACAACAATTAAATCAATTCACACATTGCATAACAGAAATGAAATCCTATTCAACAACTCCAAATCATTCATCAAATAAGCTCACATTTAACTATCATTCACAAGATGCTACAAATTATAAAAGAGAAGTGAAAACTATGTACTAATTCTATTGATGCATGAGAAGAATAAATGGAAATAAAACAAATATGCAGCTACAAGAGTTGTGAGTAAAGGGGGCCCTCCCTTACTCACAACCCCTTCAACTACGAAAGGAGTTACTCAATGAAATTCAACAGAACATCAAGTATTATATTAATCTGGAAAATATACAGTAATACAGGTCTGATATATTCAATATGTCCTTCTTCTCTCCAGATCCTCTTTATCCCCCTCTTAATAAACATAAAGATCTTTATACAAATACATGGGCATATTCTGCCTCAAATTAGAAAATCTAAGATCCTACAACTACTAGCTAACAATATCTAATAAGGATAGCAAAAATAAGTATGATGAGTTTAATCCATGACTGAAAGCATGAATCGAGCAGATTTCGTGAAGTTGTTGGAACTGCCTCGTAATACAGTCTTCTGAAAAAGGAATTAAGGTTTAGTTGGTTTCAATGGAAGTTCTGAGGCAACCAATAGGACAACATCCATATTAGTAACTTTCTCAACAAAACCCATGTCTTCGTTTTCCTTGAGGCTAACCGGAACATGCTCAACCATGGATATTGCTGCAGGAAATTAGGGTGGTTACAGGAAATCTCTACATCTACAAGAAATCTCCACATCTCCACATTTAAATCCTACTCTGACTCCTCTATAACATAAATTTCCATATGTTCTAATTCTATTCTAGCTTCATGAGTATATGGAGCACGTGATATTTCTACTCTTCTTTTTGAAATTATTTGATGTGGATCATAATTCCATCTTCCCGCCTGCTCAAAATTCAACCCTTGCATCATCCTCTCAAAATCTTCTGCAACTTTCCTATTATTACTATTCTAGGCTTCTTCAACAATAAACCCTTTCTGGATGGGACAGAGTGGATTTGATCCACATTCACACTCTACCTGATGAATTATAGAGAAAAAATCCTCATTGGTACAAATATAGGAAGTTTATATTGTGGAATTCCTACCCCATACAAATTTATCTACAAATTATCATCAAATATATACCATTCACCAACCTTAAGTTCTCTTCTTAGCTAAAATAAGGATTGAGCCTCTGAAAGAATTTTTGGAGAAGATAGGTTGTTTATGATTCTATATACTATTGACATAAAAAATGACATATAAAATGAAAACCATTTATTATTTTCTTTCTCCTAACTATATCAATCCAGTTGATGACAATTGTCTTCTACTTATGAATATCCACAATATTTAATTCAAACCATGTGAATTGATCTACATACTAGTAGAGGAATAAGTAAACAAGTAGGGACGGATATTGTTTGGGCAAATTATAGACTTATAATTTGAAAGATATAAATTATCTACCAAGGGTAGGTAAGCTTGTGAGATGCTACGCAAAATATACGCAGGCTAATACTGTAACTGTTGTTCTAAATAAAATCACACACACAAACACAACTTCAAGAACTCTTTTTCTTTATCAACACTTGGTAGCAAAGGCTGTGGAGTGGATTTCATCATCCCTCTACAGTAGCTATTATCGCTGATGCAGGTCAAGAAAATATACAAACCCAAACAACATCAATTAACTCAATTCACGCATTGCATAACAGAAATGAAAGCCTATTCAACAACTCCAAATCATTCATTAAATAAACTCACATTTCACCATCATCCACAAGATGCTACAAATTAGAAAAGAGAACTGCAAACTATGTACTAATTCTATTGATGCATGAGAATAATAAATGGAAATAAAACAAATCTATAGCTACAGATGTTGTGAGTAAAGGGGGCCCTCCCTTACTTACAACCCCTTCAACTACGAAAGGAGTTACTCGATGAAATTCAACAGAACATCAAGTATTATATTAATCTGGAAAATATATAGTAACACAGGTCTGATATATTCAATATGTCCTTCTTCTCTCTAGATCCTCTCTATCCCCCTCCTAATAAACATAAAGGTCTTTTATACAAATACATAGGCATAATCTACCTCAAATTAGAAAATATAACATCCTACAACTGCTGGCTAACAATATATGACAAAGATATCAGAAATAAGCATGATGAGTTCAATCCATGATTGAAAGCATGGATCGAACAGATTTCATGAAGCTGCTGGAACTACCTCTTAATACGGCCATCTGAAAAAGGAATGAAGGTCTAGGCAATTTCAATGGTAGTTATGAGGTAACGATAGGACATCAGCCATATTAGTGACTTTCTCAACAAAACACATGTCTTCATTTTCCTCAAGGTTGAATGGAACATGCTCAACCATGGATATCGTTGTAGGAAATCGAGGTGGCTACAGGAGATATCTGCATCCATAGGAAATCGGCAATTGCAGGAAATTGCGGAGTAGTTGCAGGAATCTTGGAACCGCTTTAGAAAATGGTTGATCTGCACAAGATGTGGTCAACTTCTTCGACATTGTAGGTGATTCGATTAGATAACTTTTTAACTTCAGAAATACTTAGGAATTAAAGTAAAATGGTAGATTTTAAAATAGTTTTCATACCTTCAAGTTCATAGAACCTTCTTGGTCAAAACACACAAAATGTAGTAAAAGAGGGGTTTTAAGGATAAGAAGGGTTCAAAATAAGGAGGTTAAGGCTTCAGAAATATTATAAAAAATGAGCAAAATTGGGACTCAACAGATATCGAAAACAACCAGTGATGCTAAGGTTATACAATTGAAGGTTAATAACATGTTCCCTAGGTTTGAATATCCAACATGATGTATGGATGCATTATCAAATGAAAGAAACCTAAATCTTGGCAATTGACCACTCTGGTATCATCTTTTCCTAGTACACTCATAATGGTAGACAATATTGGCTTGACATTCACAGAAAAGGAAGTTATAGGAAACTTAGTAGCCTCTGGAGAAAGCATAGAATTTGAAGGTAAAATTAGACCAAACAACCTATTTCTATTTTCTATGGAAATGATTTTATATACAAATAAAATGGAATCATCAGTGAACTCCATTAATTACCAAACTCTCAGAAGTCTGAAGCTTGATGAATTAACAAAGAAGAGACTTGTAAATTGTTTTCACCCATTGATTTCATGACATAATTTCGTCGAGGATATAAGGATGAGGTAACCCAACTGATAAATTCTAGGAAAGGGTATGTATGGGGAATGATAGCAACACTAAGAGAGGATTTTACTACTCATAGGAAGACTTTTGACTCAATTTGATTAACCAACAAGTTTTGAAAAATTTCCATGAGATTTAGATGAAAAAAAATAATCGAAGGTTTCCCTTTCCATGTCCATTAGAGTTATGTGAGTGGTTAACCTAGATAAGGAAAGTTCCTTGGCCATTTTAAATTATGTTATTTAATGTAAAATAGAGGAAACTAGGTGGTATTATTACATATATTGTTTGGGATGAATTCGCCACAATTATGAACTAGAAACAAGATAAAAATAAAAACAAAACACTATAATATATGTAAAAAGAAACATAGGTTTTTTATGATGAATGAGAGTAATGACAATATAGATGAAAATTACGGAAAAAATGAGGTGGATGATGACATGGCATTAGAGAGGTGATGTGGATGGAATGAGGGTGATGTGGAGGAATGATGAGGAGGGATAATCTGAGTCGTCCGCTTGCACTTTCTTGCTACCATCAGTAGGGTCCACTGAATATGCTTATCACCCTTGGGGGCGCTTTAGCTAGTACGTGATTTTACCTTAGAGTGTTGGCCAAGTGGATCAGATTCGTTGATCTCCCAAATAATGATTTCATGAAATCACCCCTTTGGGGCACTTCCCAGCATAACTCTCATTTTCTTTGTGTCATTGAGCTTCACTTTGAGTGAAACTTGATTCGGAGTTGGCACTCATAAACTTACACACCCTTTAATCCTTTCTGCCACTTTGTGTATATGTGGGATGACCCACACTTTTAAACACGCACACACACACACACACACATATATTTCCACAATTGACTTTGAGCTTGTGAAATTGGGCTTATAACAAAAAATGATATAATATCCTTACAAAATATTGATTCAAATAATCCCACATCTCATACTTTTTTTTCCTTCTTTCCTTTCTCTCTCTCTTTATATATATATATATATATATATATATATATATATATATATATATATATATATATATATATATATATATATATATATATATATATATATAAATATATCTATCTATATAATATATCTTATATAGATATAGATATATTTATATCATCACAATTGACTTTGAGCCTATGAAATTAGGCTTACAACAAAAATATAATATAAAATCCTTATAAAATATTGATTCAAAGAATCCCACATCTCATACTTTTTTTCCTTCTCTCATTTTCACTTTATATATATATATATATCTATCTATATATATATTATATATATATATATATATATATATATATATATATATATATATATATATATTTATATATATATATATATATATTGATATTGATTTTTTTTTTATAACACAAAGATGAAATAGCTACAACATTGGCTCCATTTGGGAATAGCGTTTTAAAACAAAGCGCTAAGAACTGCATATTAATTCCTTCACCTCAGGCATGGAGTCATATTCTAGATCAGGCAATGCAATAAATAAACACATTGGATACTTACAAAGGACTCGCCAACATTTATAATAGAAAATTTAGATGATCTCCAATGCTGGAAATAATATTTCAGATACTTCCCACTTATAGGTAGTTGGAGCATCGCATTATCAAGATTTTCCAAAAGGAAAGTGTTTTTTTCCTTAGACTTCATCTCCCTTGAAAGGCCCAAACCACAAAGGATCAAAGTTACCACGCTTACCCTTGTCTTCTTTCCTGACATCCCATTTTAGCATAAGGTCCCCTGCATCAAATACTCTATCTTTAGCCTTCTCATCAAATACAACTTTCATTTTCTCTTGATACTTGATCAAATTTTGAGCTACTTGTTCTGTATTCTCATTTAGTTCCACCAACCGATTAATCCTCCTAGACAATAGATTTGGTTCTTCCTTTGCATCCTGAATTAATTTAGCTATAGGCATAGCTAATTGACTAGGAAATAGTGTTGCAGTACCATATACCAGTTCAAAAAGGGATATTCCAGTGGATATTTGTGTTTCTACCCTATTTTCCTAAAGAGAAAACTTGAGTTGAGAATCCCAATTATTCTTATTATGTGCAATAATATTTTTGAAATTCTCAATAAAACCCTTATTTGATGACTCTACCAAACCATTCCATTGTGGATAATAGGTGGTAGAGTAGCTAAGTATGATATTATATTTTTAGCAAAAATCAATAAGTTTTGCAGATTTAAATACTTGGGAATTATCAATCACCAACTTCTTTGGGAAACCAAATCTCGTAAGAATATTTTATTCAATAAATTTAATAGCCATAGAATCAAATAAAACCCTCATTTTCTCCTGATACTTGATCAAATTCTAAGCTACTTGTCCTCTATTCTCATTTAGTTCCACCAACCAATTAATCCTCCTAGTTAATGGGTTTGGTTATTCCTTTCCATGCTGAATTAATTAAGCTATAGGCATAGCTAATTGACTACGAAATAGTGTTTTAGTAACATATACCAGTTCAAAAATGGATTTCTAGTGGGTATATGTGTTTCTACTCTATTTTCCTAAAGAGAAAACTTGAGTTGAGAATCCCAATTCTTCTTATTATGTGCAATAATATTTTTAAAAATTATCACCAAAACTTTTATTTGATGACTTTGACAAACCATTCCATTGTGGATAGTAGGTGGTAGAGTGGCTCAGTATGATATTATATTGTTAGAAAAAATCAATAAGTTTTGTAGATTTAAATAGTTCAGAATTATCAGTCACCAACTTCTTTGGAAAACCAAATCTCGTAAGAATATTTTCTTAAAAAAAATTAATAACCATCGAATCAGTCACAGTCCGAGTATGAATGGCTTCTACCCATTTTGTAAAATAGTAATTAGATATCAAAATCCATCTATGTTATACACTAGAAGGTGGATGAATTTCACCTATGAAATCCTATCCCCATTTTCTAAATGGTTCTTCTAAAAAAACTAGAATCAATGGTAAGGGTGCCAGTTTCTTCTTCCCAACAAAAATATAGCATTCTTTGCAACCTTTCACAAATTTATATACATTAGAGAACATAGTGGTCCAGTCAAACCTAGCTTTCATAATTTTGAGTTGTAACTTTCCAACTATAATGGCTTCCACAAGCACAACCATGATATTCATTTATAATTTTTGGAATTTCATCTTCTGTTAAGCAATATAGCAATAGTACCCCAACAGGATCTTTGCAATAAAATTCCATTTGATGTAACATACTTCTAGGCTTTCATTCTTGGGGATTTATATTTTGTTTTGTCAAAACCTGGTGGAAAACTAAGAAATACAAAATAATGGACAATACGTTTGTACCAATATGAACATAGATACTTTTATATATAATTCTATTATCTTGTTCATTAGACTTATCATCCTTGCTCTCTACATTTGGTTCAGGATTTTCAGCCAACAAATTTATTCTCATAGCTTGAAAATTTTCCTCTGATAAGATCTTGGCCAAACCTTACCTCTTTATTAATTTAGTTGGATTTATGTCCATATCGTACTCTTGTATTTTTTCTATCCACTTTCCTCTTCTTCCTTCATTGTCTCCTTGTGTCAAAACATTTTTTACTACTGTATTAGCAACATAAGCTATGATTATTGATTGTAGGATATATGTTCTAAACGCCTTCAAAGATTTGACAAGAGCATATGCTTGTTTCTCCAAAATATTGTATTTCAACTTTGCATGCCTTAACACTTGACTAAAAAATGCCACAAGTTATTCTTTTCTATCTTCATTTTTCTGCAACAACACAATTGAAATAGTAGTAGGTGATGTAAAAGACAAAATATGAAAACGTTTCTCATAATTGGGACTAACCAGAACAAGAGCCTCCCCAAAAGCCTTTTTAATTCTTAAAAATATTCTCTGGTTTTTGTGGTCCATTTGACCTCTTTATCCTTTTTGAACATATCAATAGTCTTCTTTATAATTTCTGCATTATTTGGGATCAATATTCTCAGAAAATTTATTCTTCCCAGAAAAATATGAATCTCTTTATTGTTTCTAGGTAAATGGATGTTATTGATTGCCTCTACTCGCTTAGGATCAAGTTTTTCTCCCTCCTTTGACACTATATGACCCAACAATTTTCCTTCCCTGAGAATAAAGTGTGATTTCTTGGGATTCAAAGATAGCTCATATTTTCTACACTTCTCAAAATTTTGTTGTAAGTGATCTAGATGATCATCATTCAATCTTGAAAAAAATGTTATGTCATCAAGATAGATGACCAAAAATTTGTCCTTCTCTCTAACAAAATCTATGTCCATGGCCCTTTGGAAATTAGCACCAACATTCATGAGGCCAAAGGGTATCTTGGCGTACATAAATGTACCCAAGGGTGTTGTAAACGATGTTTTCTTCTAGTCATTCGAATGAACAAAAAATTGATTATATCCAGAAAATCCATCAATCATTGACAACCTTGAGGATCCCACCACTTTTTACAAAATATGATACATCTTGGGTAGGGGATCATTATATTTCAAGGATGCTCTCTTTAAATTATGAAAGTCCACGCACATCCTAATTTCCCCATTCGTTTTTTAATTACTGGTACAATATTTTCTACCCAATCTGAACACCTTGATGTAACAATGACTTTTGTTTGAAGTAATTTTCTGACTTCTCTTTCAATTAAAGGGAGCAACAAAGGGTTCATCTATCTAAGCTTCTACTTATATGTATTTACTCTTGATTTTAATGGAATATTGTGATGGATAATATTTTTATTATATGTTCTTAAATCTTCATAAGACCAGAAAAAATATCATAATATTTTTTGAACAAATTTACATACCTTTGTTGCTAGTTCTTCAGAATTCCCTTCGCTAGTTTAATGAATTTGGGATGCTGCCCTCTACCAATATTACGGTCTTCAATGTCTTCTTCGCTTTTTATTTGCTTAACTTAACTGGGAAATCGTTTGCATCAAATAATTTTTCCAAAGGTACAACACCTTTCATAATTACATTTCCTTTCAGTTGTACTATATTTTGATCTGCAATTAAGTCTTTCCAAGTTGATTATTCTTCAAATTCTTCTTCTTCGTTATCACCTTCTTCTTCTTGATCAATTTTTGAAGAAGAAAAATCTCCAACAACGTCCATAAACCATTTGATCTACTCCTCATCCTCAAATATTTGCCAATATTTTACATTATCTTTTATTGAGGGTCTGCATCTAACTTTAACTTCATACCTCAACCAAGGATTCTGCGGAGGTTTGGAAATACTGGTTGTTACTGCTAGAGAATCAACCAATCTGTTATTTTCTCTATGTGAGAACTGAACATTTAAATCTGAGAAAAAATTATCAACAAGGACCTAAACTTTATTTCGATATGCTCTTGACATTAACCTTTTATTTTCTTCACTACAAACTCAGAGTCTCCAAACAATGATAAGAAATCAATGTTCATTTTTTTTTCATCTTGCAACCCAATAATCAAAGCTTCATACTCTGTAATATTATTCGTTGAGGCAAATTCTTGTTTCTAAGAAAGAGGTACCATCTCACCTTTAGGAGAAATTAATAAAACTCATGCACCATATCCCTCTTTATAATATGCTCCATCACAAAAAACTTCCAAATGGAATTCTGAACTGCTTCTTTCTTTTGAACTATTGTTGGAATTTGAACTTGTGTATCTTTAATGATCTCATCATCTACTTCTAAGAAAAAACAAGAAAAATATTTCTCTAGCTATACACACGGGATTTATTTGGATTACCTTCTTTATTAATAGTTTTGATGAACCTCAATTCTTTGTATAGCATCCTCTCTTCACCACCAAAAATAAGAGTTGTGGCATATGTCAGATCCAAATTGATAGATCACCTAGCTTCATACCCCATGATCTTGATAGAAGCATCCCAAACCTTGTTGGACTATAAACAACAACACGTACATTACAATACTTATAACATGAATTTGTGCCAAGGTGACCACCATATATTTAATAAAGACCACACATTTGAATCTTATTGAATCAAAATAATATAGTTATTTATACGATTTTGTAATTTGCAAGCCCAACTGCTCCATAATAAAAAGATGCATCAAGTCATGTGATGCCCCTAAATCCATCATGCAATTATGCAACATCAAATAATGAATTAGAAGAGTGATATAAAAAGGTAGTTGTTGAATCCCGCTCCTCCACATGAGACCCAAACATCACAACTGGCCTTTCATCTTGCAAATTTACAGTATCTTGCATAATAATCACATGTGATAGATTTATGAAATTTGCAATCTGCTTTTTATAAGTTGGCTGCTTTGCTAGTTCAACTAATGGGACATGAATATTCACCTTTTCCAATTCCTTTTCAATTTTAAAATAATGAACTTCTTTCTCCACCTTTTCTTGTTCTTCTTTTGCTCCTTTATCTCCCTAAATCTTCTATTGAGTTTGAACAGTCTGGTTTGCTTGTTTTTCTTAACTAGGCTTGACTTGCTGAATTTATGATGGCTCTCTTTCATGGAATGGAATAGTCTGAATAAGTTGTTTCCCTTTATCATGGCTCTTCTATATATTCTATTTGAGTTTCTCCTCATTTTGGTCTTGGGTCCTGGACCTTTTTCTCGATCTCAAGTCATACTTTTTTTTCAACTAAGATTGCATCAGGTTTGCAAATCTCCTGCGATAAGTATCAATATCTTCCACATTCAAAGTGACAATGGGGTCCAAATAAACATCACCTTCATATGTTTTTACTCCTTCTTCCTCCTCTGACAAAGTAGAATATATATTTTCTTGAAACTTCAATGCCTCTTCTAAATTCTCCTCTGGTTCATTTTCAATATACAAATGAGGTTGCACTTGATCTTGTTGGTCATTTCTCTCCCTTTGTAAAATTTGTAGAGGCAGTCTCCTGAATTGAGGATTAAAATTTCTATTAGGTCTCTGTTGAATTTGTCTCAGTGAGTTCTTGTTTTCAAACTCTAGTTTTACCAACTTATATGAACTATTTATTATCACATTAGTCATCTCATCCAATTTATTCTCTTTAGTATATTTTTGTCGTAGTGAAGATCCAACTTCCTCTTTCGCTTTTCCTTTGTCACCATGATATGTTTTTGTCTTTAATTTTCCAGCTGTTAATAAATTGGTCTCTATCTCTAGAGCATTTGTTTGAATTTGATCTAAGGTAAGGTATGTGAACTCCATTCTATCAAAGTAAAACAAAATTCAGATTCAAAGGCCCCTACAAAACATACCTTGGAAGCTGTTGGTGGGGGTTTAATCTCTATTGGAAAATTGTTAAAAAGTTTACTAAATCTCTTTATAAATTATAAAAACTCTTCATTTTCATTTTTAATGCTATTGAATTCTGTCAGAAAAAATCCATTATCCTTCTTTTCTCCCCATCTCTGTATCAAATTAGTATCTAACTCTTCCCATGTGTTAATTGAATTAGAAGGGAGAGTGTTAAATCATTTCCTTGCTTCTCCATCAAGGGATCACAAAAACAATCTCATGATGACATCCAAATATTCCTCATTTAAATTTTCTATAAAATAAAAAAAATGTAGTCACATATTTTTCTACCATTATCTCATATTCCCTGATAAAATAAGGTAATAATTTGAAATAATCATGTGGCATGACATTAATGGGTTGTGGCATATTTAAAGGAGCATATATGTTGATTAAAAACCATGGAATCACCATATTTTTAATTGGAGGTAGAAGAAGGTTTATTGTTTGAGATGTGGACGAGGAAGGAGGGTTTATATAAATAAGAAGTGGTTGTGGAACCATCATAATAGCCTAAGATATGAGTGGTGTATCAATGTTCTTTATTTCTTCAAATTTTGGCAAGATAGGAAAGGAAAAGGCGACTAGCTCAAAATATTTCTATTCTAGAGTACATTCTAGAAAAGGAAAATGAGGAGGAAATTCCCCTTCTTAAAAGTCAAAAGTTTTTGTGGCTATGTTAGGGATATCAACATCAATCTTCTGAGAAATAGAGCCAGAGATCTGAAGAGAAAACAAGGTAGGAATTGGGGCTTTTGGAGATTTCGTTACTCTTCTTGAAACAAGTTTTCCAGGATCAGACAGGTCTAGGGTTTTCTATTGGGAGGTATCAAACCAAGTATGAGGTATTTTTGGAGCCAGGATTGCAAATAATAAATCCCTCTTGGTGAGTGAATTCAACAAAAACACTTTATCTCCTCACAAGATAAAGAAATGCTTTAAATAAATACCCACAAAAAAGAAACTTTGTTTCGTAATTCCCAGATAATGGTGGAAAAATATGTTGTAACCCTAGGGACAACCTTTGGCAGAGATGACGCCAATGCCTAGGACATAGGTTCAAAATAAATAAATAAAATTTCTTTTATGCTTGAAAAAATTATTTCCCAAATATGTTTTCTTAAAGTGTAATGTAATTTTAGTTCTTCGAGAAGATGAAAAAACCATTCAAGATGGCCAAGATGTCTATGGATACAACTCACTAAATTTGTAGTATGGTAGGAAAGAATAGTGAGAAAAATATTTAATGTAAAGGGCTAAGACAAAATCCTTTACGCAAAACCTTAGTTGAAATAATGGAATGCAAGAAAGTGAACTGATGAAAAATGTGGAGTGCAGTTTAAGGTTTCTTTAAATAAAATATATAGGTACTTTATGTCATTATCACAACATCAGTGAATCTGTTGATGAAAAGCAACCAACAACTTCATTACATTTATTTCAATAGAAGAATGAACAAATTGAATGACTTATACAGATAATAAAAACATGTTATAGCTAGCACACATATACTTGAATAAATTTATTGAATCTCTAAGAAAATCTAGTTTCATATTACACAAAAAAATTGATCACCAGGCAAAAATTGAGAGCCTTGTCACTGGGCCCTTTGTCTTCTTTTAGAGAAAGTTTACATGAGGGGAAATTATGAAAACTGTCAACTGTCTTAAATACCTTTAAACTACTATTTTTTTTTTAATATTTAAATACTAAATCACTTCCAGACTATTATGAAATTACAAAATAAAATATTTTCGAAATTTCCAAAAATGAACTATTTAGAAATTTGGAACTCTTGCTCTTTTAATACATCTGCCTCTTTTGATGAAGTCCCTGGCTCAAAAACTCAAATATTTTGTGGTATGACAAGACTATGGCACTTCTTCCAAAGTGCTAAATTAGGGACTTGGCACAGGAGTATCCTGTTGTAAGCCATCCTCAAATTGGTTAATTTGGTATGGATTGGTTTTTTTGTGAATAAGGTCTTAACTAACCAAAGCGGTTGAAAATCCATTTACGGTAGTTGGTTATTGTTGATCCATTTAACACTGCCGTCTTCTCATGTGAAGAGCTAATTTTTCTTTTAGCATCCACTAACAATGTTTCATACGGAAAGAAGGTCCCCTTGTTGATCCCAACATGTTGGAATCTCTACTCTGATCCTTTTATCAAAGTTAAAATTAAAATATATAATGAAATCTCTATCTTCTTCCAACTAGCTCTCTTCCTTATTTCTATACATATATCTATGGACCATTTTGCTTATTTTTTATACTAGAACTGTCATGTTTGAAATGTCCACTCCTTAGAGTTCTTAGGAGGATTTGGCATTTACATTATTAATGATCTTCTTTTCCAACTGTGCACCTTCATGTTCTTGGTCTTTATTTATGTAAATAATTACTTCATATGTGTTAATCATAGATTTTTTCTTCAGCAACTACAATCATATGCTTCCAAACAACTAGAATTTGTTGAATTATGTCACCCCATATAATTCCCCTTGCTTGAATCAAACACTTGTTTCCCTTAAGCTTCTCTTTCAAATCCTTTACCTCATCACATGCTAACTGATATTTAGTATTGTACTAACTTGAGTTATCCCTTTCCATATGTAATTGCCTCTCCTTATGTTTTAGTTGTTCCTTGGTGTCATCCAGATCCTTCTACAACTTCTTCAACTCATTTTTTTATATTTTAACTTTGTCATGACCCTGGTTAATTTGTTTGTATGGTCCTCTGAATTAGATGGTATTACTATTGTGTAAACATGATTTTCAATTCTTTGCAACAATTCTGCATTTTGTTATTTGAGAATTGCAACTTCCTGATTTTTGTCTAATAATTATTTGGTCAAGATCTCTTTCTCCTTTTCCTCTTGAGTTAATTATGGTGTCTACACATGTTTTTCTGCAGACATTTTCAATTTCTCCTCAAATATTGAACCTCTAAGTTTGTGCTTTTTGTACCTCTAATTGTGTACCCTCATCTCACATTTACCCTTGTGAGAAGGTTAAAGTGGGTAAATTTGGGGTGGGGTGTTACAATTTACAACTACTACCTCAAGCTATGGGTGGAGCAATAATTAAACATGAACCACATTCAATTGAGGATTTGAAAAATCATCCAAAGATCCTATAAAATATTTTAGAATGTTGGATGGCTTGCATAGTTTGATATATTGCAAGGGTTTGATGATCAAATTGCTCTTGAATTTGAAAAAAACTTGAATGAGCATGGTGTAAAGTTAATAAGATGGAAAATTGTTAATATAGAAGAAGTGGTTACTGGGGAAAACCATACCTCAGGAGGGTGTGTGTTGGTTCAATAGAAAGGTTTCATTTCTATTAACTAAAACCACACTTTTACAAGAGGTGG
Organism: Pinus tabuliformis; assembly: GCA_031772625.1. NCBI lineage: Eukaryota > Viridiplantae > Streptophyta > Pinopsida > Pinales > Pinaceae > Pinus > Pinus tabuliformis. The sequence continues at coordinate 735,371,059 of CM062808.1, read as the reverse complement.
AAGAAATAAAGCATAAAGGGAGAGATTCAAACAAGAATTCCTTTCCACATCCTTGGGAATAAGTGGCCTATTTCATATAGAAATTCATAACTTGTGAAGGCCATTTTGGAGTCATTTTAAATTATCACTTTTAGTTATTGGTCCATTTACAAAATATGAAACTTGTCAATATGCATTATTGTCTTTTATATTCGCTATAGCATATGGATGAAACTTTTAATCATGCCAAGAATCCATAAACTTGTGTGACTAATCATAGTTTGATCAATCTGGTTATAATATATTTTCTAGAAAATCGGGGAGGAACATGGACAAGGTTGTTGATTGGTGCAGTAGTACTAGTTTATAAGGAAGTGGAAGAAAGTACATGAAGATAAAGAAGAAGGAGTTGAAACAATACAGGAAGAACCAAGTAGAAGAAGTGTTTCTCCAACTAAAACACTTGCACAAACCCTTCAAGAATACACCCCTATGTAAAAATATCCTACTAATTCAAGAATTAAAGATTATGTTGCTCAGAAAGGAGTGCATGCTGAAACACCGGTGGAAATTGGTAGTGGGGAGTCTGAAAAATTTCATGGAGGATTCCATATAGAGGAAGAACAAGAGAAACCCTAGTGAAGAATATTAGGGAAAATTTCATTAAAGACCCCTCTGGGTGGAACATCTCCAAATAAGAGGGATGGAATTATTGTTTCACTACCAACAACTCCATCATATAAAATCCCTACTATTATAGAAGAAGTGAATAGGTTAGAAGAATAATATATCAAAAAGAAAGAAGAAAAAATTGAGGAAAACCAAGAAGAATATCCCCCACCTCGTAAGTTTGAACCTAATCCTTTGACTCAACAAATTGATGAGTTGAGAAAAGAGAATGAAGAGTTAAACAAATCATCTTGAAATTCTCAAAGAGAAATTTTAATATAAGAAGAAACCATAGTTAGAAACCCTCGTTGAAGCATTGGAAATGGTAGAAATAATCCCTCGAACTAGTACAAGTGAAAAAACCATGTGTACAATGTGTAAGGAGCTTCTTAAGGAAGTTGTAATTCAAAAACCAATGACTATTTTTCTTGGGATACAAGTTGAAATTAACAAGGAGGATGTAGAATTCTCAATTGCACCAAAAGAACTGATTGGTATTGCTACTACGCAAGAACTAGCAATTGAAACATAACAACTCGAGGAGGATGAATTAGATACACCATAAGAACCTGTTGATACCGCTACTACATAAGAAACAATGGTTGAAACATAGAAAATTTATAAGGATAGATTGGCTACACCACAAGAACCTGTTGATAATATTGTTTCTACATAAGAACCAACAACTGAAACAAAGCAACTCAAGGAGGATAAGAGTAGTGATATACAAGAACCTACTCATGACACTATTCTTACACAAGAACTAATAGTCAAGGTAGTAGAACCAAAAGAAATAGCAGAAGAACTGAAAAAGAAAGGATATTTGCAATAATCTATTGGAGCCACCATTGTAACAACAATGGAAAATGTGGTAGTAACTGAGGTAATAGATTCAATTTTTTTCTTTTTGAATTAAGCAAATGGAGGCGATTGGCAGTTTCACTACCTCAGGAGGCAATCCCTTTCAATGAACATGAGAAAATTATTTTTGACATTAAGAAGTCCTCGTTTGAAGACTTAATAATACAAACACTAAGAAGAAAAAAAGATGAAGGATAAAATAAGAAAGAAAAAAAAATGCAAATAAGGGAGTTGCAGAAGAAGGTTCAAGTGTTGCAGAAGGATAAGGAAGGTATGTATGATATGGAATTGAGTCTATTAAGTTGTAGGAACCCTTCTCCTTCTTACCCTTTCTTCTTACAAGAGAAACTTTTTCTTTTTAGATTGACAACCAATAAGAAGCAAAGGCCATACAAAATGATTGATCCCTAGACTTTCCTAAAAACATTTCAGCAAGCTAGTTTTGTTGAACAACATTTTTTGTGTGACTTATACCTACATGAGTATACTTGTTTTTGGGAGAAAAAGTTTAATTTTACACCCTATTTAAGGGATATTCAATTCATGGCTTTGACATCATTTTTGCAGAACCAATTTATTTGGAAGGCATCCCAGGAAATTGTAACAATAAATTTGAAAACCACTTCATTATATGTTTTAAATGAGATAGGATTTGTTGATGTGGTATTGAGATAATCCAACAAACTTTTGCAGTGTCCTAAAACATGAAACCAAATGATGGAAATAAGAAACAAATTTTTGGAATGTTATTCCATAAGTATTGAGTCGATGAGAAAGGACATGCTTAATGGGAGAAAGTTAATATGGGAAACATGTGACAAAAAGCTAAGAAACAAGGACCCATACTATTCTCAAAACTTTGTGCATACACCTTGCAGGATTCCTCGGTATTTGGACCATGTTAGAAAATGTGGATTTGGTTGGTTGGGACTCAGATTCAAGTTTCGAATAATTTGGCTTCCTATACCTCAATATCAATGTCCATATCAACTAGAGTCATTAGATTTAGGATGGTGGTTTCATTTGTTTCCTTCTTGTTTTTATAATGCCCCCATATATGATACATTAATAATATATCATTTCTTCAAACTGCATTCACAACACACATCAAAATATAACTCAAGAGGTTTGCATGAGGACATGTAGTTGTTTCAGTTGGAGAGAGATGTTGGGACATGGAATTAGAACCCTTTTGTACTTATTTTTCCTATATTTCCTATCATTTTGGGCTTGAAAGCTATACCTAGTTACCTCATTCATCGTACTTTGAATAGTGTATGTTTCTTTTCTATGACTCTTTACTCTATTAGATTTTCTTGTATTTTGATGTGAGGTTGACTAGTTTAAGAAATCTTATTAAAGAAAATTAAAAGGGAATATTTTAGGGGAAGAATAACTCACTAAGGTGTTGTTGCAGGGATGTTATGTTCTAATTTTCTTCTTACCAATTCTAGAATCAAAGATGTGTTGATACTATTGTTGTCATGTCGATACTTTGTCTTTTAGATCCTTTTTTTTCCAACATTGCAGTGGTCAACCTGGGCTATCACTTGATGAAGTCCGCATTGACCACTGTACAAGTAAAGAGATTAGTTTATTGACAATACACCTAGGATGATCGAAACAGTTATGACTTCCGGTTATAGATTTTTTGTATTTTGGAAAGACTATTATAGTATTTTATATTCATAGAAAATTGTTTTACTTTTTTTCTTGATTTGGGTAATCAGAGAATTGAGAGATTCTCATGATTTACTGTGTTTCAAATATAGATGTCTATAATTTATCATAGAGGATGCACTCTGCCTCATATTGGGGCGCAACATCAACACCGTGATTTTGGAAAATTGTGTAAATGTAGTCATTCCTAAATATAAATGCAACTCTAATGATTTGTGGCATCTTACTTCTTTATTGATTAGCTCATGAGTTGCATGTACCAGCTCCCTACTAAGGAGGAAGGGCCTTCCTATTTGGAAGGGATTGTTGAGTTAATAAGGTACTATAGATGTATTTTTAGTTTCTCTCAACTTTGTTGTGTTTTTATTTCTCTGTTATTGTTATTTATCTTTAGATGCATTGTGGTTACTGATTGATTGAATTATAGAATAGTGCTTTTAGTTAATCGTGTAGTAATTTATGTCCAAGATTGGTCCACTCGTATTCATGCGTAATATGTGTTATTGTTACAGTTTGAAGACCTTTATTGATGCATTATTATGCGACTATTACATAGTGTTTTAGCTTGATTGAATGTGTATTTTTTTTGAATTTAGATTTGAGTGGATGAATGATACTTTTATTTTTCAAGGAGTGATTAAGTGATGAAATGATTTGTGTGAGTGTGACAATAACGATTTCTAAGTGTTGAGAGTGATGATTGCAACAAAAATTTAAGGGTTCATGTCACTAGAGCTAATTATACATACATTGTTCTTCATATAATTTGCATAATAACCTTGAAATAAAACACCTATCCTGGTTCACAATTTATGTGCTAAGTATGGTTAATTGATCATTATTTAAAAAATAATTATGATCAACCATGTGTATTATTTATATTTATAAATAGATTAATATGCATTATCAATATAAACACATAAAAAAACTATTCTAGAACTTACAACATTCTATGATTTTCAATTATAGTGAAGAAAACTTTCAAAAACTTTCAACAACCTATATTTTTTAACTACAATAAAATTCTGTTAAAATCGTTAATACCAATAAAAATAAATAAATCTTGAGTCTTTTTTAAAAAAACCACAATTTTGTTACACTAAAAATCTTTGCAAAATATTTTACAAATAAATTTATAGTAGTTCCATAGCGTACCTATGCAAAACCCAAAAGGTAAACAAACCAAAGGTAAACCAAGTAATAAAGGCTACATCTCGTTTTGATTGAAACTGCACTTAAGGTCATGAGAAATATGACCACAACATAGCCTTGTGCTACATTGAATATAAACTGGTGGCGACCATGGGGATGTTGGTGAAAAATATAAATTAACTTAGGGGAATAAATTAAAGGACAAGCAAGAGGATCTAGGTATATAGTTTATGTACATTTACTGAAATGTTTTTTTATATTATAAAATTGATTTGAAAATTACAAGATATTGAAATATTTTTAAAAAAATAATTGAATTCTATTATTTCAAAATTTAATAAGTTTTTTTAATGTGAATTTACTTTAAAAACTGATTTAGGTTATACAAATGTAAAAGAGTATATTAAAATAAACTTATGCAATTTAATAATTATAATATTAGGTTTTTTAATCATAATATATTCTTTCAATATTATAAATTAAAATAACATTAATATTAATTTAAGATTAAATAAAATTTCCAAGTATTTAAACTAAAGTATTATATTATAGTATTGAAGTTTATACTTCATTCGTGAATGAGTTAATAGAGGATATTAAGGAGTTGAATATAGTATTAATTTATAATAATAGAAAATAAACAAACAAAATGTAAAAATAAAAGAAAATGAAAAACTAAATGTTATTTTATAAATTAGAATAATATAATTAAATGTTATTTTATAAATTAAAATAATATAGTATATCCATGTAGTAGATCTTTATTTTTAACTTTAATTTGGATATATATTCTGGTTCTATGCAAAAGAATTTGGATTTATTTTGACAAATATAAAATGGATCTCTTATTAAAAGATTTAGAAAGTGATTTAGGTTTCTTAATGTATAATAATAATATTAATCACATCTATCACACTTTTACTTCGACCCTTTCTAATAGTATTAAAAAGTTCTGTACCGAGGTGTTGTATGAAAGAAATAATAGAACTTCCAACTTTTGGTATGATAATGATTGTAAAATCTCCTAAAAAGCGATTCGAGATGCTCCTAATGAAACTGCAAAGCTTGGAAAAAAGGTATGTACAAAGCTATTATCAATACGAAAAAGAAGTCCTATATAAATAAGAGACAAGTGTGTCTTATTCACCTTCCTGAAGTTGAGGATATAAAGTTTTGTAGGAATATACTTGTTCCTAAAATGAAATAAAATAATTCAATCCCCTTAAGAACTAGGATATCTATCATAAGAATCTTTATGATTCCTTGGACATCGTGAGTAACATCTTTAACACTCCTATAGAGGAGGATATATTTCCTTTGGATGATGTGGAGTTTGGGATTAAGAAGCTTGGCAATGTGAAAGATAGGGATATTGAATGCTACCAAGTTCAAATTCTCAAAATGGGAAAGTCAATCCTCATCCCTCATATACACAAACCGCTCAATTTGGCAGTGAAACATGAATTCCCTAAGCCTTAGAGGCAAATCCTTATTATTCCTATCTTTGAAAGTGGGGATAAAAATGTCGTCTCTAACTATAGGACCATTATGATTAGCCACATTTTAGTCAATCTATTTGGGCTTATTTTGGAAAAGAAGATTAACGTCAAATTTGAAAGCCATGGTAAAAGAGCTAAAGGGAAGCTTGGTTTTCGGAGACATCACTCAACTATCGACCATATTTTTACTCTTAGGATCATTGTCGAGGAATGTCACAATAATAAATCTGATCTCTTATGTTTTTTTGTTGATTTAGAAAAACTTTCGACATAGTTCCTCAAGATAATTTATGACAGATTTGAAGAAATAATGGTTCCTCTCGAGTTGAAGGTTGTTGTGACTAGGATGTATGAGAATGTTATTCCCAACATTAAGGCCATTAAGGGTTCATATGAAGAAATTAAATGCAATATCACGATTAAGAAAAGGTCTCCCCTAACTCCTACCTTTTTTGGCATTTATATTGATAATCTAGAATAGTGTTTGGAAGCTACAAGATACGAGGCCCCCCAGTTCGTTGGTATAGTTATTACTCTTCTCCTTTATGCTAGCGATATTATTGTTCTTGATAGAATCCATGATGATCTCAACATGTAGCTTAAAATCCTTCCTGGTTACTGCTCCAATATGGGTATGCTTGTTAGTACCTACAATACTAAAGTCATGATAATTAAATCCAAAAAGATTAACTATGATAATTTCAGTTATGATACTAAATAATTGGAGAAGATTTCTTCATACAAATATTTAGGTATTGGCATTCATCATTAGCTCAATTATAATTATATTATTAACAAAAGGATAATAGGATGTTATAAAACTTCTTATGATCCTAAAATAATTGTTAATTGATTGATCTTTGTGTATGGAGTAAGAATAAGTTCCTCTTTGAGACCCTTCTCACCATTGTTATTATATGGTTGTATGGTTTTGGGTTTTAGTGTATCTAGCGAATCCTGGAGGAAGATCAAGTTGATCCAAAAGAAATTTATAACCTACAACTTAAAGATTAAAGGAAATAATCACTACCCTATCCTCTTGATTGAAACCAACCTTCCCCTCATTGAAATCATGACTATGTTTTTTAAGTATTTGATGTATAAGAAGAATCTTTACATGTAAGCCAAGAGTTTTCACAAAATAGATTCTAACTCTAGCCAAAAGCCCCACCTCTAACTCAAGTGAGGCGGGCATAAAGATGTCGAGTCTTGACTCGAACATTAGTTGATGAAAGAGGAGATCGTCTTGGAAAATAAGGATAATATTAAAAATACTATTATTTTCAAATTGAAGGATAAGTTGTAGGATGAAAGTAGTTAGAGGGAAAAATGAAGTTACGATATTATAAGGAGGTCATCAACCCCAATCTTGCTAACTAGAATTATCTTTTTGTCTTGACCACTGCTAAGAAGAAAATGAATATTGTGAAGAAAAGAACAAATTCTCACGAGCTTTAAAGTGAAATGAGGCATTGGTCTATTCCTAAAACACCTTGGGATGAAAGAACACTTTCTCCTAGATTTACCAACTCTTACTCATGTCCGATCTCATTTCCAAAACCTTTGCCACACTACCGACCTTCTTGACTTGTTAAGCCAACAAAACTATAGTGATCTAAGCATGTTTCTCTCCCCTCTTTTTGATCACGGAAATAAAATCTTAAAGAATATGAATTAATATCTTTCTTTCTTAAGGTCCAATAGACCATATTTATCTTAATAAAAGTTCAACATCGTTGTCGTCGTCATCGTCATCGTCGTCGTCGTCATCATCGTCACCATCATTACCATCACCATCACCATCACCATCACCATCACCATCACCATCATCAATTTTTGAAGGTTATGCTTAATTTTGTGAACTATTAATAGAAAAGATTATTAAATTAAATTTAATATTGGTTTATTATCAATATCAATTAATAAAGAAACCATAAGAAAGTCATCCAAAATCTCTAAAATGATTTTTTAAGGATAAATTAAAAAGAAATATATAAAAGCAAAAAAGTCAATATGATTATAAAATAAGAGATGAAATAGTATACACATTATTAATATTTTTATATATTACCTTATTATCATTTATCAATTTTTATTTATTATTTATTATTTATATATTTGTTAAATAATATTTAATCATTGTTTAAATAGAAATATATATATATAAAAAAGTCAGTATGATTATAAAATAAGCTGATAATAAAAAATGAAATAGTATACACATTATTTATATTTTTATATATTACCTTGTTATCATTTATCAATTTTTATTTATTACTCTTTATTTATATATTTGTTAAATAATATTTAATCATTGTTTGCATATTTTTGTGAGTAGAATTTGAAGAAGAGAAATCCAAAATATGCTCCAAAGTTTAATTTTCAAGTCAATGTTTGAAGTCGATACTAGCATTATCAACACAAGATGCTTGGGGCATATTCCAAATTTCTCTTCTTCGAATATTAAATCAATTTATAAAAAAATAATTTTATATTTTAAAATACTATTTTTATAATTTTCTCAAACACTTTTAATTCGCACAAAATCATATTAAATTTAGAAATATATTGTGCATGTAAATCCTTCTCTTATTAGTCCCTATGAAGGCATGACTCTAGCAATCAATTTTCTTGACCACTATTAGTTTTGCATTAATGATGGCAAGTTACAAGTTATGATGTTTAACTTTATAAATAATTAAAGTATTTTTTATTTTAATTTAAAAAATCAATTTGTTAGCATTTCATTGGCTTAAAAACTTGTATGTCTTATTTCAGGGTTCTACCATGTTGACCATTAAATTTTCTCACCATGATAGCTCGCCAGATTTCATAGGGATTACTAATTTTCACATGATATTGTAATATAATTAAACAAAATGATCAAAGTTAAAATAGATATAAGCACATAGTATTAACTTCACAATTATAGTCTTGAGGAGTTTTGAACCCAATCATACCAGAGGTTGTTATTTGGTTAATGTAATTAAAATTCTATTTCTTTCATGTCAATCATGAGGACAATGGATTTAATGGATGATATGAAATAATGAATGAAGTCATTGTTGTGGGGTCTCTTGTGCTCCAAGCTCTTGCTGTGTGCCCTAGTTTTCTCTCTAGAGAAATACATGATGGGATAGAGGGGACTGAGGAGGAGCCATGGGTGAAATCAAGAAACAAAGAATTTTTTAACCTCCATATTTCAAAATATTTTTGGAATTCAATTTCAGAATACTTTTGGAATTTAAAGATTATTTTAAATCTATTTTATTTATGGTAATAAGTTCAAGTGATTAAAATGATTAAACATGATTGAAATTCCTTGGGCATTGAACCTAAAGTCCATAACATATAACATATTATGGAAAACCAAGGCAATGATAACATATTTATGGAAATTCAAGGCAATGGTAGGCTCATTATACCAAAAAAGTTTGACAGTTGAAAAATAGAAGAAAGCATAGTTATAAGTGAAACAAGAGACAAAGAATGTCCTCAAAATTGAAGGTGCTCACCATGCAAATAGTCGAAGCAGGAAGGATAGTAAGAACCTCACTAGTTATTTGCATAAACATTGAAAAATGAACACGCTTTTATTCTAGAAACCTAGAAAGTATGTGTCTATTCATTTATCACATAAATCTAATATGAATAGTATCTCTATATGGTTTTTTAAATGAATACACTCTTAATAATATGCATGAATTGTGTGATTATAATATGGATCTAAGTGATTACACATGATTAGTTTGTTGAAGGAATCTCTTACGTCAACCTTAGGTGGATGAACCCATGTTGACTTTTAATTTTTACATATATGGATGGGCACAATTGAGTCCAGACAAAGTATGCTTTGTCTGAATCAACCATCAAAAAATATATTTTTATATTTTAAATTGGTTGGGGGTGTGTGAATTAAAGTGGTGGTTGGTGGACTAGTAAGCATTTCAAGTTCAATGTTAAATGCGGCTAATCTCTCTAGTGCCTCAATAACCTCATATAGCTTTCTTGCATTGGTTTCTTCATCACATGGCTCTGGCTGGGTTATGTGCTTTTTAAATTGGTTTCTTCATCACTGTTTCAACCTTAGTGTTAAGAGAGGAGATTAAGGTACGAGATAGGGTCTATGTTCGAGCCTACTGTATGTAAGGAGGAGACCCCTGAAGCTCACATTGTAGATATTTATATTCCAGGTGATCGTTCAACATTGTGTTATACCTTTAAAAATTATTTATTTCAGAATGTCTGCATTTAATTTTACGATACTCTTTGTTAGAACATTAATCACAATTGCACAAACTAAGCCACCCACTGTTCACATGTCAACAAGTTTAATGTGACTCTGTAGGAATCATTCAAACATCATTTCAAGACGGTGGAGATCGGCGGAGGTCATTATTGATTCTCCTTCATATGTATCTATAAATAATTATAGTCAGTAATGGAATATCAAGCTCTTCTGAAGAGTCTTCATTGTTTTCTGTCATGGTATCGAAGCTCAGGTGAGCTTGACGAGACAAAACTCGCTGTGAGGAGAGGCCGAGTGGTATTAGCTGCATGAGGCCAATTGTTGTGCTCTTGCTGAATGATCACGCAAGGAGCATGAGTGATCCAGGCGGCTCCAGAAAGACACACAGGACAAAGATGGCTCAAAAATCAAAGTGTTTGGATTATGCTCAAACCAAGCAAATACCTCGTCATCTTGATTGTGGTGGTGCAAACAACTTGTCAAATTGAGCTCGTATGCGAAAGATAGAGCTCTTCAAATTTTGACATGTCAAGGGAAAAGTGGGGCCCACAACATGCCACATGGCATCCCAGTAAGTAGGTGGGACCCACATGGCAGCCCATCAGCCTTTTACACTTGGCATTCTCTCATTTGTCTCCTAAAAATGCATAAGGGAAAAAATCATTATTTATGTGGTTATAACCATATAACGAAATTTGTTAATAAATATAGTTATTAAAAATAACTATATAAAAATCATCCAAAACACATGGTTTCGGGATCGGCAACAAAAAACCCCGCCGAACCCTTTAAAATTGCAATCACGATCATATATATATATATATATATATATATATATTGGGATCGGCAGCCACAACCTTCGTTGAACCCTCCACAACTGTCTGCCCATATATATATATATATATATATATGTATATATATATATATATATATATATATATATATATATATGCATATATATATATATATATATATAATATATATATATATATATATATATATATGTATATATATATATATATATATATATATATATATATATATGCATATATATATATATATATATATATATATATATATGTATATATATATATATATATGTATATGTATATATATGTATATATATATATGTATATGTATATATATATATATATATATATATATATCTATATATATATATATATATATATATATATATATATGTATATATATATATATGTATATATATAGATATATATATATATTATAACAAAACTTTGTATTATGGGGTGGGTGCGGGCCATCAGTGGTGGACCCAGCCCACACCCTATCACCCCAACCCAATTATATATATGCGCCGATGTATGCACCAACACCACTGCTTAATACGATCGCCGATTGCAGAATTTAGATGCCGATATACACATCGTTCTTGGCGCCTATTGCCGATTGTAACATCGCCGATATATATATCAGCATAATCCTGATTAGGGAATCGATATATATGCAACCACCAGAGGTAATCACCGAATTGGGAAAAGCGCCAATTAATATATGTCGACAACCATTAAGGGGTAATGGATTAATGAGAGGTTTAAGGGGCGGGCCGCCCAATGCGGACCCGACCCTTGTTTATGCATCATTGTGGTTTAAAAGATGTTATATGAGGAGAAGGCGGGATTTGATCCCCTGACCTCTCCTTAATCATAAACCACTTTTAACTAATGCGCCAACCACTTCCCTTGGGAAATTCACCGATGAGTTTTTATTTAAACTCACATTTCACCTCAACGCACAATTCGAGGAGGAGAAAGACTACAGGCATGAATTTTGAGGCAGAATGTAGGCACGGATTTCAAGGCAGTGAATTAATTAATATTTTAATGCAAGAACCATGAATTTTGCAGGAGGGTAGAATTTTCACTTTGTCATAACTTGAAAAGTTTTATATGGTTTTTACACCTCTCATCTCCACGAACACAATGGTGTTGTTCGTTTCTACATCAGAGCTCTGCATTTTCCAGTCATTTCCAGAATGCACGTGGAACCATGATTTCAGCGAAAACAGGGAGCGAAACCATAAGCCATGAAATTTTCCCAAGGAGGTAAAATTTTGACATTTCAAAATATAGTCAAGTTTATACTTGTTTTTCACGGTTTTTCGCAGGGATCAAAATGGAGAGATCAGAGTTTCAATCTGAGTTATAGATTTAAAATCTATCCATGGAACAGAATCTTTGAGGAATCCTGAGGGAATCTAAGATATTCCTTGAGCCTAGAATTCTCAGCTTCTCAGAATTCGGATTTTGGATAGTCGATTCAGCACTACTCGACGCTACAAAGCTGATGGTGGCTTCAGATTTCTTATTATCTTATTTTCTCTTCTCATCACTTTTCTAAGTGACAATGCAGATGTCCACATTCAAGTGCGAATAGCCATCTTCATGAGATCGATGCCTTGAGAGCAATGGTCCAAGCAGCTTCAGTAGTGAGGCATCCACTTCTTCAGATGGCCCTGGGTTGTGAGGTATATGATGTATCCATGTAGTTCTTCTTTCTGCATTATGTTGTACATATCCATGATTGATGTTGATACAGGATCTTGTTTATTACATGTTGTCACAATTCCTTGCTTGATTTGATGCGGAATCTTTTTATGTGATGTACTTTCTGTCATCACTTATCATGTTATGCTTTGAGATCCCTTGTGGTATGTTGTCGGGATACTCTTGTTGTCATCATTCATGTGTTTTTCTTTGACATCCCTTTTGTGCCATGTTGGCGCGATGCACACCATGCTTGTTTTTGTGTCATACTGATAGGAGTCTTTTGATTGAGAGTTCTAGTTGTGGGACATCTCTTATAGCCACTCCTGCATGAGGCAATTCTTCCTTGTATGATCGATACATCATCTCTGTGTACATCACCTTATTGACAACACTTAATGCATCGGCCTACACCATCGTGACACTGGGGCCTGGAGATGTAGTCCCTCCTGGACGAACTTCGTTATCAATGCTTATGTTTTCATGCGTTGATGATTGTTATGTTCCTCTTCTTTACAGTGTGTAGCTGTATTTGTTAATGTTCTTTTAAAATGCAATTTTAACACATTATGAAACTAAAAGGTCTTGGAAGGGTCCTTCTTCACACTCAGACCTGGATCAAGTGGTATCAGAGAAGGTCTTTATGTTGATGTGAATTGTAGTGTGAACAATGACGGAGGATGAAAGAGCAATGTACGATACCATGCTTAACATTTCCAAGAAAGTGTAAATTGTGTATAAAACTCTACAAAAAGAAATAGAGGAAAGGGAGCGCTTACAGCTTCAATTGAAAGCCATAGAAGAGGCCATGGAGGAATTGGAGCAAAACAAACATAATCTTCAAATAGAGAATGATGAATTGAAGATGTGCTTACATGAAGAGAAAGAGGAGAAACAAAGTTTGCTACTACAACTGCAAGTAAAGGATGAGACCTTGGAAAAGCTTCAGCGAGACCCATGTGAGGTAAAAAGTAGTTCTCCATCTTCATGTATGTTTCCTGATGATGATTTCGTTGTGTTTGAAAATCATACCACAATAATTGGCTCCAAACTGCTGAAGAGAATGGGATATGAAGGAAAAATATTTTGCGTTAATGGCCAAGGCATTGTCAATCCCATCAAAGTAGAGGAATTACCTCATCAGGCAGGACCTGGGTATGTCAAGAAAGAAGTTGGGGAATGCAATCCACCAACAAAAAATGATGAGAAACCCTCATTAGTTCTTTCCAAATTGAAAGAGAAGGTAAAAGATGTTGATTTCCTTTCGATTTCATCTTCTAATAGTATGATGTTTGTTGGAGATTTGGAGATCCAAACAACAGGGAAAAATATGAGGCTCCTTACAAAGACAAGGCAAGAGGGGAAAGAGCTTGGTGTTAACAACCAAGGCATAACTCAACCTTTAGAGGTTGTCCACGAACCTCATTTTGCAGGCTCGAGGTACGCTAAAGGAGAGTGCTCAAAGGTGTCAGATTCATCCGAGACATCGTCAAGGAAAGAAAATGATGGGAAAACATCCCCATCATCCCATGGTAGTTTCCATCGCAGGAAGAGAGCTGAGGTAAGCTCTCATCGCCATACTAACATCAAAGATAACAAAGGAAGGTATAATCACTTTCAATCTTCGAATTTTGATTTTGATTATGATCATGTTGTTAATGATGAATGAAGATTAAGGCATCGGAAAACATGCACCTTTTGTGGTTTACCTAACCATACCTTTTCCAAGTGTTGGAAAATAATGGCAGCACTCATGAGGTGTGAAAGACCCTCTCAACAGCATGAAAAGGAACAGGTCAGGCAAGTATGGAGGAAGAAAGCCTATTGCAGTGATTACAACATAAATGGCCATCAAAGAGCCACTTGCTGGAAGCTCCATCCAGAGCAGCACCTTAAAGACAAAGCGTCGGTGTGTGAACCAGGAAGAGCAGTTGTTCGACGAGCAAAACCACCTCAAGGAGGTGACCCATTCACATTGATATGTGAAAAGTGGGTTTTTTGACATGATGTCATTTCATGATAATTATTTTGTAAATCATTTGTTGCATTTTAAAGTGTAAAGTGATGATGTGTTTCCATCACTTGGTCAGCAACAATGATGTCTAGTCATGTTTTGAGTCATATTTTGAGTTGCATGTTAAAACTCTGAAAGTGATGTTATGTTTCCATCCTTGTAAAAACAATCATGTTTGGCCTTATGTATGTGAATCATGTGTTGTAGTGATGATTTGTTTTCCATCACTTTTTGAAGCAACCATGATGAGTTGGCCTTGTTGTCATAGCTGGGGTATTACATCCATCTTGTTGTAAACTTGACCACCAAGGATGTGTTATAAAATCATGGAAAGTATGGGATGTTTGGGTCTTTAGTTTGGTCATGTTATTCAAAGCATGTGATTTGTAAACAATGTACTACAGGTTGCAAAAGTAGCAGGTTTCGACTCGTCGCTTAAGGCTCTAAAGAACAAAGGTGAAGGATATGGAAGCGAGACCTTTTTAGGACACTTGTGATGTGGAGAGGGTACAGATAGAGATGCAGATTATTTTTCATGCTTTTGTAGGACGAAAAGCTCCTCAGCGGGGAGGATTGATCCAGGTGGCTCCAGAAAGACACACAGGACAAAGATGGCTCAAAAATCAAAGTGTTTGGATAATGCTCAAACCAGGACCAGATCAAATACCTCATCGTCTTGATCGTGGTGGTGTGAACGGCTTGTCAAACCAAGCTCGTATGCGAAAGATAGAGCTCTTCAAATTTTGACATGTCAGGGGAAAAGTGGGGCCCACAGCATGCCACATGGCATCCCAGTAAGCAAGTGGGACCCACATGGCAGCCCAACAGCCTTTAACACTTGGCATTCTCTCATTTGTCTCTTAAACCTACATAAGGGACAAAATCATTATTTATGTGGTTATAACTATATAACGAAATTTGATAATAAATATAGTTATTAAAAATAGCTATATAAAAATCATCCAAAACACATGGTTTCGGGATCGGTGGCAACAAGCCCCGCCGAAACCTTTAAAATCGCAATCGCCATTATATTATATTATAGATATATATATATATATATATATATATATATATATATATATATATATATATATATATATATATATATATATATATATATATATATAGATATATATTATAACAAAACTTTGTATTATGGGGTGGGAGCGAGCCATCAACAGTGGACCCGGGCCACACCCTATCACCCCAACCCAATTATATATATGTGCCGATGTATGCACCGACACCACCGCTTAATATGATTGCCGATCGCAGAATTTAGATGGCGATATATGTGTCGTTCTTGGTGCTGATCGCCGATTGTAACATCGTCGATATATATATCAGCATAACCTTGATTAGGGCATTGATATATATGCAACTACCATAGCCGATCGCCGATTTGGGAAAAGTGCTGATTAATATATGCCAACGACCATTAATGGGTAATGGATTAATGTGAGGTTTAAGGGGCAGGGCACCCAATGTAGACCTGACCCCTGTTTATGCATCATTGTGGTTTAAAAGGTGCTATATGCAGAGAAGGCGGAATTTGATCCCTCGACCTCTCCTTAACCATAAGCCACTTTTAACCAATGTGCCAACCACTTCCCTTGGGAAATC
Source organism: Pinus tabuliformis (assembly GCA_031772625.1). Lineage (NCBI taxonomy): Eukaryota > Viridiplantae > Streptophyta > Pinopsida > Pinales > Pinaceae > Pinus > Pinus tabuliformis. The sequence continues at coordinate 735,354,805 of CM062808.1, read as the reverse complement.
TGCCGATGAGTTTTTATTTAAACTCACATTTTCACCTTAGCGCACAGTTCCAGGAGGAGAGACTGAAGGCACGGATTTCGAGGCAGAATGCAAGCACGGATTTCAAGGCAGTGAATTAATTAATATTTTAATGCAAGAACCATGAATTTTGCAGGAGGGCAAAATTTTCACTTTGTCAGAATTTGACAAATTTTATATGGTGTTTACACCTCTCATCGCCACAAACACAATGGTGTCGTTTGTTTCTTCATCAGAGATATGAATTTTCCAGTCATTTCCAAAATGCACGTGGAACCATGGTTTCAGCAAAAACAGGGAGCAAAACCATGAGCCATGAAATTTTCTTGAGGTAAAATTTTGACATTTCAGAATATAGTCAAGTTTATACTTGTTTTTCATGGTTTTCTGCAGGGATCACAATGGAGAGATTAGATTCATCATCTGAGTTCCAGATTTATAGTCCATCCATGGAACAGAATCTTTGAGGAATCCTGAGGGAATCTAGGAGATTCCTTGAGCCCAGAATTATTAGCTTCTTAGAATTCAAATTTTGGACAGTCGATTCAGCACTACTCAATGCCACAAAGCTAATGGTGGCTTCAAATTTCTTATTCTCACATTTCTTCTTCTCGTCACTTTTCTAAGTGCCAGTGCAGATGTCCACATTCATGTACGAGCAACCATCTTCATGAGATCGATGCCTTGAGTGTAATGGTCGGAGCAGCTTCAGCAGTGAGACATTCACTTCTTTAGATGGCCCTTGGTTGTGAGGTATATGATGTGTCCATGTACTTCTTCTTTCTGCATTATGTTGTACAGATCCATGATTGATGTTGATGCAGGATCTTGTTTATTACATTTTGTTATGATTCCTTGCTTGATTTGATGCAGAATCTTTTTATGTGATGTACTTTATGTCATCACTTATCATTTTATGCTTTGAGATCCCTTGTGGTATGTTTCCAGGATACTCTTGTTGTCATCATGCATGTGTTTTTCTTTGACATCCCTTTTGTGCCATGCTGGCGGGATGCGCACCATGCTTGTTTTTGTGTCATACTGATAGGAGTCTTTTGATTGAGAGTTCTAGTTGTGGAACATCTCTTAGATCCACTCCTGCATGAGGGCATTCTTCCTTGTATGATTGAGACATCATCTCTGTGTACATCACCTTATTGACAACACTTAATGCAACGGCCTACACCATCTTGACACCGGGGCCTGGAGACGTAGTCCCTCCTGGATAAACTCCATTATCAACGCTTATGTTTTCATGTGTTGATGATTGTTATGTTCATGTTCTTTACAGTCTGCAGCTATATTTGTTAATGTTCTTTTAAAATGAAATTTTAACACATCATGAAAGTAAAATGTCTTGGAAAGGTCCTTCTTCACACTTGGACCTGGATCAATGAGACGCGTGAAGGAATTGCTATGCGTAGAACAGAGTGAGGGAGTGTTGCTGTTCTGCTGTGCATAGAACAGAGTGAGGGAGTGTTGTTGCTCTGTTGTGCATAGAACATAGTGAGGGAGTGTTGATGTGCTACTATGTGTAGAATAGTGTGAGAGAGTTGGCTAATGACTGTGGTATCAGGTGGTCAGACAAGTGGAAAAATGAGCAGGTCGCGATTGTCAAAAGAGCTGCGAACTTGTGGAATTTCTAAGCAGAACTGTTTTCTGAGGGAAGATTGGTGTGGCCGGTCGCTTCCCTAGTGGCTGAGGTTTCCGTTGTGGCCGTTGTTTGAGGAAGAGTGAGGGTTTTGTTTGGCCATGTTCGAATAAGCTCGGTGGAGCCAAGAGCTATGCGCTGCAGTAGTAAGAGTGTTTGCAGTTGTAAGAGTGTTTGGAGTGTGTGATTTGGTTTTATCATAGCCAGTGTTGCTGCAACTGCCATCGTGAACCAGAGGGCCGGGATCTGTGAGCCTTTGTTGTACTGGTGTGAAGACTGCTATGATTAACGTGTTATTGCAGCCATGGGGAATTCCTAGTGAATGTATGTGTCATTATGGAAGTAGAGAGTTGTGGTGCAGTACATAAGAATAGAGTTGTGTTGAAAGTGGAATATGTTGTGTTCTTGTCGACTGTCAGATTGCCATGTTGCGGTGAAGAACTGGAGACTGCTCCCAAGTATTTTGTTTTTCTGCAGCACTGTGTGATGTTTGTTTCACTACAGCTCCAGAGGGGGCCGGGAATGTGAAGATTCCCCCTCTGGAATATGAAGATTAGTGAACCTGTTTGTGCCTATTATGGACCACAGCATCTGTGGCTGTGTTAAAAGAAAAGTGTTGTTTTAAGAGTGAGAGCATGGAGGGGTTCTGAAGACATGAAAGAGATGTTGCCATTGTTGCAGCCGTTGTTGCTCATGATGTTGTGGTAATTGGTGGTGGTGTGGTTGCTGGTGATGTTGCGAGAGTCTGCCGGCTCTGACATGGGGCTGTTATTCTTGCTGTTTGTGTTATCATCTGCTATAGAATAGAGATGTTGGCCAATCATATAGAGGCTAGTGTGTGAGGTGTATGAGGAAAATCATAGGCCTTTTTAAGCTGAATGTTGACAAGAGAAGCAGAGCTCATTGTTGGAAAACATTGTTCAGAAGCATTGTCTGCAAGGGAGAAGTGTATTTGGCACACAAATTTGCTGCAATATCCTATGTGTGTGGAGTGTGGAAGCATATTTCTTGAGCTACTACGGTTGTGGAGAGTTTAGTCTTGGAAAGCATATTTCTAAAGGCGTATTAGTGTTGGAGCGTTCAGCCTGGAGAAGCAACCAATGTAGATTGTGTGGTGTGAGCATTGTGTACAAGTGAATGCTTAGAAGCAAGCTAAGTGGAGCTTGGACACTAGAGCTGGAGTGGAGTTTTGAGCACATGGAATTCTGAGGAGCTATGGTGCGTAGCAGTTTTTTTTCTATTCGAAGAAGCAGAGGAGAGGGGTTGCGAAAAGAGCAGAGGAGTTACATAAAGAAGGGGCCAACCTGTATGGAGATCCGAGTACAAGGTTACTGCTCTGATTGGAGTACAATGGAGTACAATGAGTGGGATGATATTGGATATTGATTTTTTTATGATGCATTTTTAGATAGTTCATTTGGAAGTATTTTTGGGGCTAGTAATATTTTTTATTCAGGCAGTGTTTTTGAGTTACAAGAACTATTAGATCAGCATAATGTTGATTATCACAAATATGCAGAGTTGGAATCCATTCCATATGAGAGCGAAACTCTATTGTCCTTGAACCCAATTTCTAGTGTTGTGATTGGATCTGCTTCGAAGATGGCTGCAACAGTGGAGGATCCTACCATGGATGTTGTTCGGAGGCCGCTCATGTTCGAAGATGAGTGCATTTTGGTGGCTCCTCATGGAAAGTGGAGAGAGCATGAATTGGATTACCTTGTTTGGGATGTTTCTTTGCATTCCAATCTGAAAAAGGTTGTTGATGTTAAGTATGTAAGCAAGGAGCAGAGGAAGTTTTTTAGGAAAGCCAAAAAGGTGAAGATGAAACTGCACCAACAAATGAACAAGCATGGACCCTTTAGTAAGAAGGCAAAAATGAAATGTTTTGTTGTAAGCCTAGCTGAGACTTAGACCAACAGATAAGTAAAAATTTAGGTCATTGTGATTAAGGGGAAGTGTTAGAACATTAATGTGACTCTGTAGGAATCATTCAAACATCATTTCAAGATGGCGGAGATCGGCAGAGGTCATTATTTATTCTCCTTTATATGTATCTATAAATAATTATATTCAGTAATGGAATATGAATCTCTTCTGAAGAGTCTTCATTGTTTTCTATCACTCTTTGGGATAATTTACTCCATGATTTATCTGTGCATGTTTTAGAAGGGAAGACCTGAGAGCGCAGGTTAATAACTATGGTAATCTTGTCATCAATGAAGAACGTGGTGCGAAGGAAATGGAGGAAAGGAGATCGGAGAAAGTGCAGAGAGGTGTCTGACCCAATATCAATCCTCATTAAATTTGGTAGCAAATAAAAACAATAGAATTAAATTTGAACAACAGGATAGTAGTTCCAATATTTCCCTTTTAAAAAAAAAAATACTAGAAACAAACTAGCCATTTACATAATTTATAAATAAATATTCATAAGAAAGTTAAATACAACAGTGTCGAATGTACAGTTCTAATCCTAGCCAGAAAGGCCGTAAAAGTCCCTTACAGGAGAATATGATACATCAATAGTTAGGGCTTTAAGCCTTGAAAATATAAGTGACAATAACATTGCCAAGTATATATTATCTGGTAAAAAAAAATACAATCGTGTTAGGGATAGGTCGTGGAATTCCTACCCATTATTAGAACCAACCTTAACAGTTGTTAGGTTCATCATAAGTTGAACCCTGCAATATCATTCTCCTGTGTAGCTGGGGCATAGTGGCCACGGGTAAAAACCCTGCATAAACTAGGAGAAATGATCTAAAGGAAATAAGGAGGGCACACAAAAATTTGTTTCAAGAAGTTAACCAAAAAAGAAATTAGAGGAATAGATGGGCTAAACCCTAATTAGACAAGCGTCCTTTTTTTACTTGTGTATAGAGGGAGGGAGATTTTGTGAGGGCTAGATGAACTTCACACTTGTAAAGCTGGAAAATGGAAATATGGAAATGATATATATAAGTTAACCCTAGACCATAAAATTTTTAAAATGAAACAGGGAAATATTTGACGTAAACAAAGGACCTGATAAATTCATAGGAAAAAAAAACTATGTGAGTTACCTGGGTAAATAATCACGTGAATATATACCCTAAGAGCACATCTGGGCTTAGTTGAGAAGGAAAAACTATGTTTGTCTGAATCCACATCACATCAATAATCCCTTGAAGCAAAAGGAAGGAACACAAGCAAGAACATTCATAGTAAGTTGAAGGATCCAATATACTGAGCCAAATAGTAAGAAAAAAAAATTAATAACTCTTACCCATGCAGTTGTAGAGTGAACCCTAACTCACAACCTCCACAGAACAACTGTGCGAAAATAAAACCGGTTGACTTTGCCTGCTGGTGTGAGAAGAGGTAAAACCCTAGTTGTAGCTGGAAGCGGAGCTCACCAAGTAGACAACAAACAGTAGTCGAAATGAGGAAATCCACTGGAAACTCCTGGGGTGGTTACCCTAGAGGTGAGAAAATACATCTCGGTCGTAGATTTCTAAAGGGAAACATATGTAGGGTCAAGATTAAGGTGTTGGTATCGATGACAAAAATATGTAGATAATTTCTTTACAAAGGAAATTGGGAGATGGTTCCAGAGTTTTCTTATTATCTCTGCTTTAGGGAGTAATATTGCATTTGGTTTTTGGTCAAAGTCAAAATAGTTTGGATTTGACCACAACAATGTGTAAAAATTTTATGATTTAAAATTACAACTTCAAATTTATTATTTTCTAAAAACAATTTAATCTATTTATTTTTAATTTAACTCACAATAAAGTTTAACATATTATTTCTTCTTGCATGGATTTACTCTTTTATTAACCAAGAGTACTAAGGTCCCAACACTCCTATGATAACAACAGTTATGAAAAAATTAATATCTAATTATATAATATTGCCATTTTCATTAAACTTATATAAAAAAAAACCATTTGCAAAACTGAAAATTTTGTAAACTATACCAATTTGCGTCTAAATAGCCATTATTAAACGTCAAACTTTTAACGTCACAGAGACTATTTGCACGCAGAAAAATTTGTATATTAAAACTTCCCACTTTTATTGGATGAGAGAGACTTTGAAATGTATTGTACTAAGATTTTATGAGGATTTCTCACTATCATAGACACTGATATGCGTCATCATCACATGCAAGCCAACTGTTGCACTCTCGGCAGCAGTGTTTGGGAAAACACATAACTTCACAGCAATGCATTTCTAGATCGATGTCTACACATTCGCAAGGGTAGGCGAATGCTTTTCTGCAACTTTCCGCTCCACAAGACGGTTTTGGTCGGGCATTAAATAAATTTCACCTGCACATCAAGTATCATTATCAATTATTAGGAAATTGATTAAAAATATTTCCAGATTAACTAATTTATTAGATAAGATATTGTAGATTTTTCAAATGAAATTGTGTAGAAAATGTTAATCGAAATTGTGTAGAAAATGTTAATCTTGTTTCACGTTTAATATCATACGAATCAATTTTTTTCAAGTTATTTAATATCATATATTTTTTAAAATATTATGGTTTAAAAATACCAATTTGGTATAAATTTAAATAATATACTTTATATAAATTTTATTTTTATTGTCAAAATGTCACACAATTCAAAACCAATGTTTTTAATGATAAGGAACTCTTTTCAGGTTTTTGAAAATATGAATAAATTTAAAATTAGTTTTTTAAATATTAAAACTTCTAATATAATATTTAAATTATTAATTATTGGAATAAGTTTCCATGAAAAAAATTACCAAACAAAAAATCAACATAAAAAGTCCACTTTGTCTTTTTTAAATTATTACATTTAGTTTTATCCATTTTCCCTTTTTTCTTTTTTACTATATAATACTTAAATTATTATTATCTCTTGGAATATTGCATTTGGTTTTTTGTCAAACTCATATTATTTGGGTTTGACCAAAAAAAATTGCAAAATTTGTATAGTTGAACATTATATATTAAAATTTATTATTTTTTTAAAATAATTTAATTCATTGACCATGAAAGAATTCATATTTCAACAAATGAAATTAGCAACAATTGTTCATACTTTCAAACAAAGATAATTATAATTAACAAAATACGTCAATTTATCAATCAATAAAACTTAAATTAACTGGGTTTCAAATCTTAACACTAACTTGAATTCAATATTTTTACTATATTTAACCTAAAATTCAAATCTTAACACTAACTTGAATTCAATATTTTTACTATATTTAACCTAAAATGCAAAAATAACTACTATAAAACACTTCTTGTTTATGTTAGCATCGATTATAAACCCAAGTGAGTAACTTTCAACAATAGCAGTACAGACTATATACAACTGGCACGTCGTAATCACAGCTATAAATTTATGCATATTAAACAATCCCACATATATTCCTTGGGAGGGCCACCTCACCTCTCGAACAGTGGCGGTATTGCAATGTTACAATTTTTTGACAGAAGGAACGCCATTGCCATTGCGCAATTACATGTTGATTGTTGTTGTTAGCTCTGCTACATACTTTGGCATTTGTTGGGTCAAAGACAGCTTGGTCGTGTTGATTGTGCTTAAAGAAAGCTCGCATAAGTCGCCTACTCCCTTTCACACCACTGCCTCCATTTTATCCTCCTTCATTTCCCTTATACTCCCCTAGCCCCGCTATCTCTTTTTTCCTCCCAAAACCTCTCCATTCTCCGTTTAAACCCTCCTAAATCCAACAAAGTCCATTTTACCTCTGTAGCCCTGCATAAGCCCCTTTTCCTTAAGCCCCGAGTCCTTAACCCACAAACCCGCGCCCATATAACCCTCCGCCTTAATCGCGATCGTTGACTTTTTCACCTGCGCGATCAAACCCGCGTCGTCCAATCAACTCTGCCACGATCAGACGGCAGTCGCTCCTCCTGATCCCATGAACTGCCCGCGCATCGCAGGGAAAACGGTTTTGATCATGTCCCTTCTACCACGCAACGGCCTATTACTCGCATCACTTGCCCGCCTACGAATACCGCCATCCTCGAAAGTGGTGCGGGGAATACCGCTTACCGCTTAACCCTACTATCCCCACCCGATAGACTCCATGCAGCTTCCGCCCCCGATCACCATTAGATCTGCCTGTATAAGATCCGACGGCCCTCGTTTACCCCGCTCACATACCTCATGATACTCCTTATCAAGCTCTCTCTGTCGTCAATTCACGCAATTCAATGGTTGATCTTTCTCCACCATGCCTCTGCCATACTGTCCGTGTCCATAGACTATTCTGTGCTGCCGAAGGACGAAGGCGATCACCTACCAGCACTCTGCGCAGTTAATCTTCAACCACCACATTCAACAAACAGCATGGCCAAGAAGGAAAGGACAAGCCTCGAGCAGTTAAATGCATTTATCAGTTATGGAGCTTCTTTCAGTCAACACTCCACTTGCTCGAAAAGGACAGCAGAGCATCCGAGAGGATCAATTTTTTCATTAAAGCCAGTAGATCGTAGCCGAGACTCCATCAGAGAGTTAAAGTGGTTGGTGGTCCATTATGACCCCTCCACGTCAAGAATAGAAAAACATCTTTGTAATAAAACTCTATATATACCCAAAAACACAATGAATCAAGGTTGATGGTTGTTGTTTTGATGTAAGGTTCAATTTCTGGAGACTGTAACTATTGTGATACTTGCAGCGTCTAGTCTTCATTTTCAGCTAATACAAGCTTCTTTTGTTGTTAATTGCTCACTTTCCATTTCTACTCTGTTCTAGGTTGTGCCTATTATGCATTTATTCATGTGCTCTTGATATTTAGCATTAGAGGGGCTGTCATCCCACCTCTGTGTTGGAGTCTAGTATGTATCATTGAATGTGTTATGCAGGTTTCTGTTTACTTAGTGCCAGAGAGCTATCATCCTATATGTGCATTAGGAAATAGATTTGAAAACCTCTTTACTGGTTGCAGCTAACCATCACAAGGTCCTGTGCATTTGCTGGTGTGGTCAATATTCTCCATGTTCACCTAATCCTCAAACTGTGAGTAATTGGTGGTCTAAAGCCTTATAGTCTGGGGGTGTTCACCCATGTCTGGAGTCAAGCATAGTAGAAGTGGTTATCTGGCTTGGACAAGCATCATTCCTTCCATTCATCCATTTCCAACATTTTGTTGAGATTGTAATGTTCCCGAGCATCTCCGAGATACAACCTAGGAGAGTTTCTTAGGGTGATAACATTAATTGGTGCCATTGCCGAGGAGAGGAGATTGAAGCTCAGCAGGGAAAATTTTAAGAACCCCCCCAAATTTACATGTATAATAAATGGGCGAATCTTCATGGTATATAGGAAAAATGGAAGGCGATTTTATCAATAATATGATATGTATATATAATTTTTTGGCGAATCTCTCACCAGGCATGGCGAATATTTTACTCAATTATAGAATCTTGTGTTTATTGAATACACAAATGAAATCATTGCATTTCTTTAAAATATCTTTTGAAATCAAAATTACCGAAATTACATATCGATAACCTAGTGGGTGTAGGACAAAATTCACCCATGCCATTCACAAAAAGCATGAGAAAGAACCTAATACTATATATAAAACTAAGAAAAATTCAAATTCATCACTTCTAGGGACCTCGTAACCACCCTGCGAATACACAAGTATGTTCCTGTTTGCAATTAGAAAAATTACCCAAATTACAATCTATTTACTCCAGCATATGTTGGAAAGTTATAGAAGGATGACTAGTGCAATCAATCCATTCCTTTTAGCCCTTTATTTGTTTCAGTTTAAAACAGAAGTATACAAATATACTTGTCCAATGTTTATGCTTTAACCATTTACCTTAAGATGTTTTTACAATATAATTTCCTAAGTCTATTTAATATCTTCATTATCATAAAAACCAACCTATATCCATCTTAACTCCACATCTACCACTCTTAAGGGGATGAGCACTTGGTAGACCCAGAATTAAGATGGATCTAAGATGATAGAATTTCCCTTTTAAATAGTCTATGCTCACATGAATACCATGGTATTACCATGGGTCAATACCATGGGTTATCATAAACCTGGAGCTTAAAAATTACTATTAGTAATTTATAAAAATCAATAAAATTAATAGTTGATTTTTATTTTATTTTTTATTTTAACCAAGCTAAAATGTTTAACATACATTAAATTACAACATCCATTTTTACTCTTGATCAGATCAAATATTTTTTCACTCTATGCTAGTTTGCATATCACAATATTTGATACCTCTCGGGGGTTAGTAGATCTAGAGTAAAGATGGATCTATGCTGGTTTAATTCCCCCATTTAAATAGGCTACATTCGAGGTGAATACCATGGGTCAATACCATGTGCCATTTTTTTTTATTAATACTAATATTAGGGTTAATAATGTTTTTTTGCATGGTATTAATAACAATCTAGTCCATGGTATTTGTCCCATAGTATTTTGCCCATAGGTTTCACCTAAATATAACACATTTTTTTAGTGTTCGTAAATATAAGGTGACTTATGGAGTAAATATAAAAAAATGTTTTATTTGTTTACCATACCTCTCGTTTATTTATATTTTTATTAATTTACCATACCTCTTTTACAAATATGGTATTTCGCCCATAGGATTCACTTAAATAAAACCTCTTTCTTGAGCCTTCATAAATAGAACGAGGGTTATGGACTAAATATAAAAAGAGTTTTATTTATTTACCATGTGTCTAGTTTATTTTATTTTTATTTATTTACCATACCTTTTGAGTAAGTATAAAAAGACGTTTCATTTATTTACCATACCTCCGCTTTACTTATATTTTTATTTGTTTACACCCTTGCATGTATATATGGTGACTGATGGAGTAAATATAAAAAATGTTTTATTTATTTACCATACCTCTCATTTATTTATATTTTTATTAATTTACCATACCTCTTTTATAAATATGGTATTTGGGCCTTTGGCCCATAGGATTCACTTAAATAAAACCTATTCTTGAAAATGGGCGAACTTAAATAAAACCTATTCTTGAAAATGGGCGAATGGAAGGTTGTAACTCCTAATTTCAAGGGCTAAATTTACCTTATTTACCCTCTCCCTTAAAATAAGGTGGGCTATTTGATGTGATTTGTAAAAATGTACTATGATACAAAATATTCGCCCACTAAAAATTTAAAACCCCTTAATTTCGCCAAAGGGCGAACATTCGCCCCTAAAATTTTCTATGAAGCTCAGCTTCCCTGGGAGAACGACACAGTTCCATATTTTGATGATAGACAAAGTTTGGGCACATTTTTTGTTGTAATCATCTATCTGGCGACTCCACATCACAGTCCTGGATCAGTTTGTGAGGCATGCTTGGAGAAATCTTCAAAAATCACCAACTAACCCAGTGCTCGATCCTGAGAAGATCATTAAGCATAAGAAAACATCGTCGAAAGGAGCATCAAGATCAGGTAAGCCTTAAAAGTCCCATGTATCTTTGCTATTGAAAGTCACCTTCGAAGATTCATAAAGCTCCAGTTCATTCATTTTCCTTTCAGATCTGAGTCCAAAGAAAGCATCCCATATAGTCCATCATATTCCTCTGTTTCTGTCATCCATTACATTACTTCATACCACTCAGTCTACCGATATCCTTACACCTAACTCCAGTCATGGTAGGCCAACAAGCCCTCACAAAGATAGAAAGAATCGTTGCTGCTAGGTATGGACCTTTGGTCTTGCCTGTTCCTTTCAATGCCATGCCTGCAGGAGATTATCAGGAATACATGCCTAAGTTTATTGGTACAGAAGGAGTAATAGCTGAAGAGCATCTAGAGTCTTTTATTGTTATGCTGATAACCTAGATATCTATGAAGAGGATGAGTGGATGAGGGTTTTTGTCCGAAGCCGAGATGGAGATGCTAGAAAATGGTTCAGAGAATTACCCCATAGGTGTATTGCAAACATTGAGGCTTTAGATGATGTGTTCCTAAATCATTGGGGGGATAAGAGAGATATGCTCTATTATCATACTGAATTTGGAACTTGCAGAGGGATGATGGTGAGCTGTTTTCCAATTTCAACATCAGATTCAACCATATGTACAACAGAATACCAGCTGAAGTCAAACCTACCCCTACTTCTACTATGCTCACTTATGCTAATGCCTTCGATTCTCAGTTCTGCCTGCTAATAAGACAAAGAAGATGTGCTTCTTTGGCTGATATGCAAGATACAGCCTTTGAAGTAGAATCAAACATCATGGCTGCAGAAAGAATCGAAGGTGATGCTGAAAGGAGAAGACAGGGGGGTGAGTCCTCATCATCCTTAGATCTTAAGATCGATAAAATGGCCAGGATGATAGAGTTATTAGCCTCTGAAGTTTCCAAATTAAAATTTGAGGAGTATTCTGAGGAAGCAGGAGCTCCTAATACCTTTACTCTTTCAATTTCAAATCCATATAAAGGAGCAAAGGAACAGTTGCAGATTTTGCAGAGAAGCAAAAATGCAAATGAAGATCAAAGGGTGAAAACCCTTTTTCAGAGTATAGTCATGGAGGAAGAGCAGTCTGAAGAAGAGGAGGAGGTTCATGGTTTGGAAGATAAGGGTTGTGCTCCTTTTTTAACCAGGGCTGCTTATGAGAAAGCATTATCTAGAGGCACTTCTCGTGAGTTTGTTGTACCTGTAGAACAACAAGCTTATCAGCAGAAGCAACCAGCAGTAGGTCCTCCCATCCTCAAAGAAGCTGAGCCTAAAGCTAGCCCATCCTCCAATGACTATGCAAATTTGCAAATTAGCCAACCTGCTTTTGTCCCCTGCCTAGTGATCAATAAGGGAGAAGAAAGCTCCCCATCATCTTATGTTTCTCTGTCTACTCAAAAGAAGATCCCTCATAGTTTCCCCCTAGGCATGGAGGCAGGTCATAGCTCCATTCTCAAGGCTAACACTGATCACCTCAGTCTTGATATTCTGAAACCTGCTCAGGTAGCCTCCACATAGATTGAAAAGGCAGCTTGTCAGATGACAGAGGAAGAGGGTGCACAGTCTTGGGACTCCTCCTTGGATGTAGGCTGTTCTAAGCAAGATGCGGGAGCAGATGATGTCTTTGTGTTCTCCACATATGAACACATTGGTACACCTTTTATATTAATTGTGCAGGCCACAGATGACACAGAGAAGTACACTGCATTCATTGTTATCCAGCAGGTGTACAAAGGCTTCCATGAAGAACATCAGAGGATGAGAGTATACAGAAGGGGGATGAAATTTGATCCATATTTACCACATAAGGTCAAATGCCCTAAACTCTTTGAGGTAGAGGATCAAATCAACGCAATTTTGTAGATCTACGATGAAGGGGCCGAGAGGCAGAGAAACATTTTTGGTGGCCCAGTAGATGGCCAGTTTTTGAGGATTTATATTTAAGGTTTCCTAACCTTAACAAGTATAAGCATGTTCTTTTGCAGGTTTTAGCATAGACTTAATTAGACTCCATGCCCAATGGAATACTAGGAAATATTTTTAAGCTTGTTTTGTATGAAGGCATTGGTCTGCAGTTCTTGAGACCTCACAGGGAGGATCTCATCCCGAGAAGGAGCCAATGTTAGCCCTGCTACATACTTCGGCATTTGTTAGGTCAAAGACAGCTTGGCGGTGTTGTTTGTGCTTAAAGAAAGCTCACATCAGTCGCCTACTCCCTTTCACCCCACTGCCTCCATTTTCTCCTCCTTCATTTCCCTTATACTCCCCTAGCCCCGCTATCTCCTTTTTCCTCCCAAAACCTCTCCATTCCCCGTTTAAACCCTCCTAAATCCAACAAAGTCCATTTTACCTCTGTAGCCCCACATAAGCCCCTTTTCCTTAAGCCCCAAGTGCTTAACCCACGAACCCGCACCCATATAACCCTCCACCTTAATCGTGATCGTTGACTTTTTCACCTGCGCGATCAAATCTGCGCCGTCCGATCAACTCCACCACAATCGGACGGCAGTCGCTTCTCCCGATCCCACGAACTGCCCACGCATTAACTCACGGGGAAAACGGTTTTGATCATGTCCCATCTGCCACGCGTTGGACGATTACTCACATCACTTGCCCACGTACGAATACTGCCATCCTCCGAAAGCGGTGCGGGGAATACCGCTTACTGCTTAGCCCTGCTCTCCCCACCTGATAGACTCCATGCAGCTTCCGCCCCCGATCACCGTTGGATATGCCCGTATAAGATCTGAAGGCCCTCGTTTACCCTGCTCACATACCTCCCGATACTCCTTATCAAGCACTCTCTGCCATCGATTCATGCAATTCAATGGTTGATCTTTCTCCACCATGCCTCCGCCATACTGTCTGTTTCCATAGCCTGTTCTGTGCCACCGAAGGACGAAGGTGATCACCTACCAGCACTCTGTGCAATTAATCTTCAACCACCGCATTCAACAAACAGCATGACCGAGAAGGAAAGGACAAGCCTCGAGCAGTTCAATGCATTTATTAGTTATGGAGCTTCTTTCAGTCAACACTCCACCTGCTCGAGAAGGACAACAGAGCATCCGAGAGGATCAATTTTGTTCATTAAAGCCAGCAGATCATAGTAGAGACTCCATCAGAGAGTTAAAGCAGTTGGTGGTCCATTATGACCCCTCCACGTCCAGAATAACAAAATATCTTTGTAATAAAACTCTATATATACCCAAAAACACAATGAATCAAGGTTGAGGGTTGTTGTTTTGATGTAAGGTTCAACCTCTGGAGACTGTAACTACTGTGATACTTGCAACGTCTAGTCTTCATTTTCAGCTAATTAAAGCTTCTTTTGTTGTTAATTGCTCACTTTCCATTTCTACTCTATTCTAGATTGTGTCTATTATGCATTTATTCATGTGCTCTTGATATTTAGCATTAGAGGGGTTGTCATCCCACTTCTGTGTTGAAGTCTAGTATGTATCATTGAATGTGTTATGCAGGTTTCTGCTTACTTAGTGCCAAAGAGCTGTCATCCTGTCTGTTCATTAGGAAATACATTTGTAGACCTCTTTACTGGTTGCAGCTAGCCATCACAAGGTCCTATGCATCTGTTGGTGTGGTCAGTATTCTCCATGTTCACCTAATCCTCAAACTATGAGTAATTGGTGGTCTAAAGCCTTGTAGTCTGGGGGTGTTCACCCATGTCTGGAGTCAAGCATAGTAGAAGTGGTTATCTAGCTTGGAAAAGCAGTATTCCTTCCATTCATCCATTTCCAACATTTTGTTGAGTTTGTAATGTTCCTGAGCATCTCCGAGATACAACCTAGGAGAGTTTCTTAGGGTGATAACAGTTGTCCTGGTGTCTAATTGGCATGTGAAGTGATATTTGTTGTGCGAGGTTGGAAGCACGAACAAGATTTGGTTGGGTGAATCACTGTGTTAAGGGGCGTGTCATCTATCCTTAACAGAGATAATGATTGGTGTACCAAATTTCTATTTTTGAAAACTTTCACTCATCAATTTACGCAGTATCACTCTTGAGGTTTTACCTCTCTCGCATCATTGTTTTTTTCAGTTATTTTAAGGTTTTACCTCTCTCGCATCATTGTTTTTTTCAGTTATTTTAGTTATTGAAAATGAGTTCCCAAATGTATAAATTGATTTAAATTATATAATTAAATTATACTTTAGTTATTTAAGTTATATAATTAAAAGTTCCGATGAATGAAAAAAAAAAAACCTAACGAATATTTAAAAAGAAAGTGACGAAAAGTTAAAAAAAAAAATGTCTAACAAACTACACTTTTGGTAACATATAGCACAGATAAATGGAGAGTTGTATCTAAGAGCATTTTTGGGAGGCTTTTCCACTTTTAAACGCTGTCCATATATATGGACAGATGTACTTTCTTCTTATCTTTGTAAACACTATCAAATAAATAATTCCATAGTATTATTATCCATAATATTGATCAGATAAAAAATTGTATTTTTTGTGTTTAAATAATTGTCTTCACTTTTGTATTTTTTGTGTTTAAATAATTGTGTTCACTTTTGGATGGAAAAAGAGGGAATATATTATTTTTATTTCTCATAGAAAAGGAAATATAATCATTTTTCTTATACCTTATTTTAAAATTACAATTACATATTTAAATTTAAAAAGTTCAAAGGGTATATTTTGTTAATAGCTAAGCAAATATAACATTAAAACTACAATCTAATTATATCACACTATTCCATTTAAAAATCCAAAACATTACTTTGCTAAACCAAACCATTATTATGTTATTATTAATCCAAAACATTACTTTCCTAAACCAAACCATTATTATGTTATTATTATGTGCCAACATACATTAATACTTGTTGCATACATGTTACTTTTGATTTTCAAGAATAAAGGAAATATAAGCATTTTGCCTATATCTCATCAAATTTAAGTTTAAAACTACAATTATATATTTAAATTTAAATAGTTTAAATTGTATATTTTGTCAATAGCTAATCAAATTTAACATTAAAACTACAATTTAATTATATCACATTATTCTAACTAAAAATCCAAAACATTGCCTTCCTAAAACAAACCATTATTATGTGCCAACATACATTAATTCTTACTCTATAAATAAAGTATCTAATTTTTTTTGGTTATTTGTGTCACTCAATGGGTAAAAAAGGCTAAACAATATTGAGATAGTATAGACAATATATGAAAGTTTTAGGTTTAACAATAATTTAAAAATATTTTAGGGAATGGTAAACCATGTTTTATAAAATCAATTATGATCTACCATAGTCCAACATTGTATTGTGACAAAGTTTGTTTCAATATGAAAATAAACCATGGTCCAATGTCGTTTTCTGACAAAGATTATCTTGATATGAAAATAAATCATGGTCAAGCATGGTTAAACATGGTCAAACATCGTATTATGATAAGGATTGTCTTAATATGAAAATTGACCATGGTCAATGATGTTTATTTTGGGGTTTATAATATTTATCTTAAGGTTGATATGCCTTGGGTTTATTATATTTATCCCTTGGGTTCAATATTATTCCCTTGGGTTCATAATCCCTTGGGATTATAGTATTAATCCCTTGGGTTTATAATATCAATCCCTTGAGTTTATGAATCTAAGACTTCATATTCGTAAGGTTTAATATTATTCTCTTGGTTCAACTGTAGTCAAGCATGGTTCAGTGTTGTATTGTGTCAAAGATTGCCTCAATATGAAAGCCAACCATGGTCAACCATGTTTATTTAACAATTTATAATATTTATATTAATGTTTATATACCTTGGGTTTGTATTATTCTCTCGGGTTTAATGTTATTCTTTTGGGTCTATAATCCCTACAGTTTTTAGTATAAATCCCTTGGGTTTATAATATCAATCATGGTCAACCATGATCAATCATGGCTGACCATGGTCAATCATGGTCGACAATGGTCAACCATGTTTTATAAAATCAATCATAGTAAAAAATGGTCAATCCCACGTCACATTGTGACAAAGATTGTCTCAATATAAAAATCAACCATGGTCAACCATGACCCAATGTCGCATTAGCTCAAAGATTGTCTCGATATTAAAAAAATCATGGTCAACCATGGTCCAACCATTTCCATCATACCACATTCTCCATTGATAACAAGATTCCCATGGTTATTAACCTACACTCTCAGATCTTCCCTTCTAAATCCCGCACAGATAAATTAGGGAGTTAATTAAATTTGAGTAGTGGGTCAATCATGGTCGAGCTCAATCATGGTCAACCATGGTCCAATGTCGCATTGTGACAAAGATTGCCTCAGTATGAAAGTCAACAATGGTCCAATGTCGCATTGTGACAAAAATTGTCTCAACATTAAAATCAATCATGGTCAACCATGCTCCAATGTCACATTGTGACAAGGATTGTCGCAATATTAAAATCAACAATGGTCAAGCATGTTCCGATGTCATATTATGAGAAAGATTGTCTCAACATGAGAGGAAACCATGGTCAACCATGGCCAATAATGGACATCCATGGTCGATAACCATAGTCACATTATGAAAAATAATATTTTCTCTTGGTACAATGTCACATTGTGACAACATGGTTATTCATGGGGTTTATTATTCACTTTAGGCGGATGAGGCGACATTGAATTTTTTATTTTATGTTTTCAATCAACGACGTAGATTGATTCTTAAAGGAATATGCTTAATAGATGCTTCATCTAAATGGTTATCAATGTAACATTGGACCATGGTCAACCATAGTTTGACCATCTTTTTAGGTTTTACAATATTTATATTAGGTTTTATAATATTTATCGTAGGGTTTATATAACATTGGTTTATAATATTTATCCCTAGGGAAATATTATTCCCTTACAGTTAAAATTTCTTGGGTTTTTAGTATTAATCCTTAGGTTTATTATTTCTTTGGGTTTATAATCCATTGGGTTCATTATCCCCTAGGGTTTAATATTATTCATAAGATTTATAATATTAATCTTAGGGTTTAATATAAATTTGTTCAGTTTATAATCATGGTCAACGATGCTCTAATGTCAAATTTCAATAAATATTGTCACAATATGTAAAACAACCATTGCCAACCATCGTCGACTATGGTCGATCATGGTCAACCATGGTTAACCATGGTCCAATGTCGCATTGTGACAAATATTGTCTCAATTGGAAAATTAATCATGGTTAAACATGGTGAACCATGGTTCAACATCGTATTATGACAAAGATTCAATATGTAAATCAACCATGCTCAACCATGTTTATTTTAATGTTTATAATATTTATCATAGGGTTTATATACCTTGGTTTATAATATTTATCTAAGGGTTTATCATAGTATTCTCTCAATATGAAAATCAATCATGGTCAACCATGGCGCAATGTCACATTGTGAAAAAGATTGTCTCAATATGAATATCAAACATGGTCAACCATGCTCCAACATCACATTGTGATAAAGATTGTCTTGACATTAAAATCAATCATGGTCAACCATGGTCCAATGTCGCATTGTGTCAAGGATTGTCTCAATATGAAAATCAACCATGGTCAATCATGTTCCAACGGTGCATCATGACAAATATTGTCTCAATATGAAAATGAAACATGGTAAATCATAGTCAACCATGGTCACTAACCATGGTCACATTCCGATGAAGATTATCTCTTGGTCCAACGTCACATTGTGAAAAAGGATGTCTCACTAGGATAATCAACCAATGTCTAATGTTGCATTTTGACAAATGTTGTCTCAATATGAAACCAAACATCATCAACCATTGTTCATTATCGCATTGTGAGAAAGGTTGTCTCAATATGAAAATTAATCATGGTCAACCATAGTCCAATGTCACATTGTGACAACTATTTTGTCATTATGAAAACCAATCGCAATCCCTTGGGTTTATTAATCTAAGGATTCAATCATGGGTTTATTATATATCTTGGTTTATAATATTTATCTTAGGGTTTATCATAGGATTTTCTCAATATGAAAATCAATGATGGTCAACCATGTTCCAATGTCACATTGTGACAAAGATTGTCTCAATATGAAAATCAGCCATGGTAAACCATTGTCCAATGTCACATTGTGAAAAAAATTGTCTTGACATTAAAATCAATCATGGTCAACCATGGTCTAATGTCACATTGTGATAAGGATTGTGACAATATGAAAATCAACCATGGTCAACTGTGTTCCAAGGTCGCATTGTGACAAAGATTGTCTCAATATGAAAAGCAACTATGGTCAACCATGCTCAATCATGGTCATCCATGGTTAATAACCATGGTCACATTGGGACAAATATTGGCTCTTGATCCAACGTCATATTGTGAATCCATGGTCAAGCATGGTCCAACGTCGCATTATGACAATGATTGTCTCAATATGAAAATAACCATGGTCAACTATGTTTAACCATGGTGAAACGTCACATTGTGGAAAAGATTGTTTCAATATGAAAAAATAACCATGGTCAACTAAGTTTAACCATGGTCCAACGTCACATTGTGAAAAAGGTTGTTTCAATATGCAGATAAATCATGGTCAACCATAGTCCAGTGTCACATTGTGACAAAGATTTTGTCAATATGAAAATCAACTGCGGTCAACCATGCTTATTTTAGGGTTTATAATATTTATCTCAGGTTTATATTCTTTCGGTTTATAATATTCATCCCTTGGGTTTTAGTATTAATCCCTTGGGTTTATAATATTTATCTTAGGGTTTATATACCTTGGGTTTATAATATTAATCCCTTGGGTTTAATATTATTCACTTGGGTTTATGATATTAATCCCTTGGGTTTAATATTATTCTCTTAAGTTTATAATACCTTGGGGTTTTAGAATTTATCCCTTGAGTTTATAATATCAATCCCTTGAGTTTATAATATCAATCCCTTGGGTTTATCAATCTAAGGGTTCATATCCCTTTGGTTTATCAATCCCTTGATCTAATGTCACATTGTGACAACCGTGGCCATCCATGGTCAACCGTGGTCAAACGTCGCATTGTGAGAAAGGTTGTCTCAATATGAATATCGACCATGGACAACCATGACCAACCGTTATCCAATGTCACATTGTGAGAAAGGTTGTCTCAATATGAAAAACAATCATGGTTAATCACAGTCTAATGTCGCATTGTGATAAAGATTTTGTCAATATGAAAATCAACCATGGTCAACCATGTTTATTTCAAGATTTATAATATTTATCTAAGGGTTTATATACCTTTAGCTTATAATATTTATCCCTTGGGTTAGATTATTATTATTATTATTTATTAACAATATTTATATTAAGAAGGTCTTTCGGTGGAAATTACGTAAGTGAAATTTTTGGCCTATGAATTTCAAACCAACAAGTGTGGTGATGATGAACCACACTTGTTGGTTCAAAACACATTAGCCAAAAATTTCTCCTATGTGATTTCTACCAAAAGACTTTTCTTAAAAAAAATAAAATTAATATCATAATTTAAATATTATTTTCAAAAACTAGCCATTTAATATAGCCGTTATTTAATAATATTTGTCCTTAATATAGTAATTAATATCTTAATTTAAATATTATTGATCAAATATAGTTGTTACTCGAAATTATGGTCTCTACATTGATCTCTATTTAAGTCGTTTCCATGGCCTGCCTCTTCATTTGAACCGCACTTGTTGATTCAAAATGTGTTGACCAAAAATTTCTCTTATATGATTTCTACCGAAATATTTTTCTTAATTCATTATATCTCACAAAAAAACCAAATTCAAAAAATATTTATATTAATTAATATTTACTTAACAATATTTATATTAATAAATATTTATTTAATTAACAATATTTATAATAATACCACACTATTAATAAATAAAAATATCAATTACTTAATTGTTATTATTATTTAATTATGAATTCATTTATTATTAATAGTGAACTAACTAACTGACCAACTAATTAATTTTAATTAATTAATTATTATTAACATTTATTATTTAATAATGATATTAAATTTATTTTTCAATAATAATAATATTAATTAATAATAATTATCCTAATTTTAAGCTTTTCCACCGTATAATATGATTGTTCTAGTTTTTAAAATGATCAGCTCTAATAAACCATTCACCTTGTGAAGTTGAATTCTGTCTTCTTAATCCTTCCAAGTTCCCATGAACCCGTTTAGCAATGACACAAATGTCCATACGGCAGGTTCTCTGTTGTACTCTTTGTTCATATGAAGTGAACTCAATGATCACAGTTTACGAAACCTATTATTATTTTACACTTTGTTTAGAGAAGTGAACTCGATCACAAATTACGAAAACTATTATTATCTTTTGTTATCTTATTTCGTAAGGTATAAGTATGATATCAAGATTTAATGCACGACGGGGTGTGAACATACCATAAAAAATTAGTGGTTGAAATTTATGTCGAATATATATATAAATTTTGGTATTTAATTTATGAGTTGTTTTTAGTGTGATTTTTGAATTTTATGGTGAAATTTGGTGGAAAATTTTCATGTGAAATCTTAATTTGTGTTATTTAAATTGGTTTTTTTGATAGTATATATAGATTCGGCAACTTCAAAACTCCTATGGCACTTCGATTTTGCAGGGGTTACCCATCAAGCTTGTGATTTCAAAAAATTCTTGCCGGATTTTAGAGAAATTAGACCTGAATAACCCACTAGAAAAACTTCCAAAAAAATCACACTAAAAACAACTATTTTAATTTAAGTTTTCTAAGAATTTAATGCCTTAATGAATTCATATACACTATGAAAATACATTTAAATTTTTTTTTTTTTTAATTATTCTATAATCTTTTTTAGTATTTTGTTTTTCTTTATTATTATTTTGAATCGATAATTAAACATTTTGAATCGTAAATATTTTGACATTATTTTATTCTTGTTTTATTTTATGAAAATAGAAAAATGTTATTAGGATTTTAGTTTGATCATTATTAATTTTTCATTGATCACAAGTTATAATGTTTAATCTTATAAATAGTTAATTAAATTAATTTTATTTTAATTAAACAAAATAATTTGCTGCCATTTACATAAATTTATTATGAATAGAAAAAAGAATATGTTATTAAAGAGTGTTAGCAGAGAATACTTATTTATATATATATATGAGAATACAATTACCCATAATTATGGTTATATATATATTATATATATATATATATATAGATATATATTGCAATAGATAAATATAAATTAATGAGACTGCATTTAGCTATAATTATGGTTTTTTTCTTTAATTAAATTAAAAATTTGTTGATGTAAACCGAAGATATTTGTTAATTTTAGCTAAGAAAAGGTATATATTTTTAATTTTTTTTAATAATCATATAATTTAACTTGTTAATATATTTTATAAACTTAATTAAAATTGTATTTATTTTTTAATTAAATTTATAATTATGATAAAAAAATTGTAATAAACAATAATTAAATATTATTTTAAATATTTTATTAAAACATAAATTATAATTATAATTTTTTGTTTTTTGTTTTTTAATTTTAGTATATCAAACTGTATTTTAAATTAATTTCAAATATTTAATTTTATATTTTATTATGTAATAATTTCCTATATGTTATACATATTTTCACATATATATTTTTAAAAGTTTATTAAATAGTTAAACACTTATGTAATTTTCAAATTTATAGAGTGTTCTTTTGTAGGAGTATTTAACAATATATTGTATTTTATTATTTCATTGGATTGTATCATATTATTATTATTTTTCACTTCTACATATATATAGTTAATGACCAGAAGCTTCCCTACATGCTAATTTATTAGAACACAATTATACAATAGTGAAGAGTTGCACTTCATTCAACCTCATCTCATATAAGATACTAAAAAAATTAATATGTTAATAAACTAATACATTATTAAGACACCTGTAATATGGAGTGTTGTTTCTTAGTACTTGTCTCTTATGTGAAAACTAATTGATAGAAAAAGTTATTGTATTTAAGATCAAAATTTTCCCCATGCCTATGCATAAAGATTTTAAAATTTTTAATTATTAAAACTTGTGATTTGCAAGGTTCCATTTGAGGTGACATTATAATAGTTGATATCTTCTTCAACTATTGAATTTAGGTTTCTACTTCAGAATATTAAAACAAAATTTAAAATATTAAAACAAATAAAATTGTTAAAGTTCTTAAGTACGGAGATGTTTATAATTGAATCCACAACGTTCAGATCAATAAGTGTTTAGTTAAAATAATGAAATTTCTATTTTGCATCGAAATCATTTATAACAAAAATTTCCACAACAAATGACATCTATTGACTTTTGTTTGTTGTCTATATTCTTATATAACTCATGCATCTACAAATGCTTATAAGTTTTTACAAGGCAATATATGTCTCCTACACAATTTGCCTATAAAATCAAGCTAGCTATTAAAGGTAGGTAAAAATGTTTGAAAGAAAAAAATTATATAATATCAATGGAACACATAAGTAATTTTTAAAATGCATGTTGACTGAGGGGCATACCAAAGAGCTATAAATATCTATAATGGAGGGAACACAAGGCTTAAAAGAGATTTTGTTAAATTATTGTCATTATAATTTAGAGATATTTTATTTAAGTAGTGGCACAATAATTTTAGATATTTTTCTATTAAATAGATTGTATATGTTAATATTATATATAAAAGCCATCATATATATATATATATATATCCACAAGAAAAAGAATATTATAAAATAAAAATATGATTGTAATTTTTTTTTTTAATTACACATTAATTAAAAGTCAGAGATGAGTTTTACACGCCTATTTAGAAATGAAATTTTCATAAATATTGAGATTTAATGTTTGTACTTGTCACAACCCTATTTCACATATATATTATTTTTGTTTTTTTTAAGCATATACAAAAGTAAATACAAAAGAATTATTTTGATGCTTTAGAGTTTGAGAGATTGAGTCTGTGTACATATAAATGATTCGTTCATAATCTAATTAATAATACAAGGGTGATTCGCTGTAACCTAAAGTTTATTCGTTCATTAAAACCAACCTTGTTACATTCCACAAGGTACAGATCATTTCCCTATTCTCGCATGCCTAACTCCATTACGGGTCCTTGCCAAGTGTTTCGTATGTACTCCACTACGGAATGGCCGGTGGTTTCATTTATTACATAGATTTTCATTCAGTTCCTTCTATACAGTCAACTGCCGACGGATCTGTTCTCTGCTCCAACATTTACTAACCCTACCTGGCCATGGTAAATGTGGCATGGCAAGACGGTACCTTCTCTGTTGGATCCTCGGGATGCTATTCACATCGACGGTGTGGCTCATGGGTTCCAAATCCTACGGCTTGGCAAACTCAGGTGGGTTATTCAAGCTCGACTGCTGGTTGTTCAATTCATTTTGTCACTTCATTTTGGCTTCCCGGCTTCCAGGAGTCTGGTTCGATTTCTCTGTCTGGCTGCTTAGTCTAGCGCAGCGTGCTACCATGTGTTCATAGAGGGGTTCCATGAAACATGCTTCTGTTCACTAGTTGTCACCAACACTGTGATTCATGTAAGGTTGCAGGTTCCTTTTTTCCTTGTTGTTTTCCTACTTTGAGTTTGTTTATCTCAGCACTGTAAATGACCTCAGTTCTTGGTAACACCTCTTCTTCTTTCAATCTACAGGGACAAAAGCGAGGAGGTTGAGGGTTTCGTTTCACAACTCCAAAGGGTGCGAGGTCCCTTACCAGCCTACCACCGCCAAGAAATCTCAGGTAAGACCGAAGCAGTCTCCAGCTTTCGACAGTCAGGACAATTATGCAATTTAATCTAGGGTCTGGTCGCTTTTCCAGATTTACGCTAGTTTTGGGTTTATACATGTAAAGGTTTTTTTTTTACATTTGTCGGACGACCTACATGGCTGAGGAATTTTTCTTCTATCGTAACAGAATCTTAACAGGTCCATCTAATGGATTTGATTGAAGGGTTTAGTCGTTTATGCCTTGGGAACCCGGATGTTAGCTAAGCCCATAAATTTGCTCTCTTATCGGGGTTACTCTAGTTCTACCTGAGTCCTTAAATTCTCTCTACTGTAAATTTATAATGGACTATTGTCTGCTTATGCAAGTCTCTCTCAATCGAAGTTTATTTGACTTGTTTGGAGTTATTTCTAGTGCAAAAGATTCTCAACTAAGTAATCCTTTTTGTGCGTACCATGCGGTGTATTAATGTGTTGTTTCATGAGGGTCATTGAAACCTTCTTATGGGTTCGACTCTAATGTAACTGTGATATACAGCCTTTATAGCTGACCTTTTTCTCCATTTTTTTAATATGTATCCAATATTATATTGCAACTCTGCCTGTGCTAGCTACTGCAGCTCGCAACTCCATTCGAATGTTAAACAGTAGCGTTTTTTTCAAAGGTTTTCTTTCAAAGTTCATTTATTACAACTAGTTTCTGGAGTTCTCCACGTTCTTGTTTCTAGGCTATGTAAATAATGAATTGTATTCTCTGACTTCGTTGTTTTCAGATAACTAGCTGTGCTATAAGGGTTTCACTGATATCCAGCTCTTTGTATTAATTTTCTCTCTCTGCTAAAAGTTGTCTTGAATGAAAGAAGTCTATTCTATAAAGCTAAGTCTGAGTAGGCAATATACGGAACTATTCTTATTTTTTTATTTATTAAAGATACAATTTCCAGTTAATAAATTAAGCCTATCTACCTGTTCATATTGTGTACAATACTTAAAAAACAGAGCTCCCAGAACTATTTCTTTTACTTCCTACATACAGAGTATCTGTAGGGGATTCACTAGATGTTAACATTTTACTAAATTGTAAAATTTCCCTACCTATTGCTCCTTAGAGACCTAGGGTCAGTTTAGTAACCAGTTACTCCATTTAGTTTTGTCTCTAATCTTTTCTGATTCCAAGGGTTAAACATACTTAACCTAAGACTATATCTTTTCATTCCAGTAATTTCTCTAATTACAGAGCATAGAAATATTTAACTTCCTATCATTACAGTTAACACTCATATCTAGTCTCATAAATTCGGCTGAGCAACAGATAGTTAAAGAAGGTTTTACATACCTAAATCGTAAAAAAAAGTAAACCATCAGGGTTGAAGACATCTTATCATCTACAACTCTTTATCCACCCATCCTTGAGATTTGTCCACTAGACCAAATCTCCCCCTTAGCTTCTTGCAAGACCACAGCCCTCTGCAAGTTTATTCGCACTCAGTGCTGCACTATTTGGTCCTCACCAGACTTAGCGTCATGTTTTCCCCTTCTTTTCGTTTGACCTTTTAGCATGGGTTTTTTCCCTCCACTCCCATTCTTTTCTTTGGGGCATGAGTAGGTATTTAGGGTTTTTTTTTCTTTTTCTTTCAAGAAACCACTCTTTTCCAACTTCCCCTTGAGAAGTTATAGAGCCTGTTTAATTCACAACATTTCCTTGTTTCAAAGTTAACACATTGTTTAACTTAACATTAACAACCTTAATTACCAGTTTGTTTTTTTTTTACTGTGGTAAAACAATATATTACAGTATATCTGTTTACTATGGTAAAATAAATAATTACAACATATCTGTCTTTACTGAGGTAAAACAAATATTTACAGCAAAACTGGGGATATCACATCTTCCTCCCCTAAAATCAAACATCGTTCTGATGTCTTCCAGACATAAACAGACCCAGATATGCTTCTTTCAAGAGTTGTTCATCCTCCCAGGTAGCCTCATCCACTCCAAAGTGCTGCCTTTGCACTTTAACCTAGGTGAGGCTCGTTTCCACAACATTACCTCTCTCTGGTCGAGTATATTCAGCAGCTCGGCCGAGAATTCTCCTTCCGGCTCGACCTGAAACAAAGAAAGCCCACATCAGTTTGTTTTCCTTAATAACAAAATTATTTAGGTCTACCTAAGTTACCCTTTTACCTGGATATCTTGCCAACTGACTATATGCTTAGGATCATGAATGTATCTTTTTAAGACAGACACATGAAAGATGTTGTGAACCCGAATATGGCTTGGTAGAGAAAGTTGGTAAGCCACTAGCCCAACTCTTGCTAATATTTGGAATGGCCCACAAAAACATGGCGCCAGTTTGCTGCACCCGCTCCACTTTAACGTACTCTTTTTAGGTCTTATTCTCACATACACGTGATCACCTACTTGATATTGCTTAGAACTTAGCTTCCTATTGGAAAAATTCTTCTGCCTATCTTGGGCTGCCTTCAAGTTGCTACGCACCTTCTTGAGCATTTCTTCCATCTCTCTTAGCATTTCAGGCCCCAGCAACAGCTTGTCTTCAGGTCCCCCCCAACTGGAGGGTGTGTAGCATTTTTATCCGTACAACACTTCAAAAGGGATCATTTGCAAAGAAGTATCATAGCTGTTGTTGTACGCAAACTCGACCAAATGCAGATAATCTTCCCATTTCGATGGTTGTTGCATTACGTATGATCTCAGCATGTCTTCCACTACTTGGTTCACCCGTTCTGTCTATCTGTCTGTTTGAGGGTGATAGGCAGTACTGAAATTTAGTTGAGTTCCCAACCTCTCAAACAGAGTCCTCCAGAAGGCTGATGTAAATTTCACATCGCGATCAGAAATTATGGTTTTTGGCAGTCCATGTAACCTGAAAACATTCTGCATGAAGATGTTGGCAATCTGCACTGCTTTGAAAGTGGATTGTACTGGTATAAAATGGGCTACTTTGATTAATTTGTCCACCACCACCATGAGAGAGTCATTTCTTTTTTTCTTATTTGGGTAATCAGGTTATAAAATCCATAGAGACTGTTTCCCAGTTCCATTCCAGAATTGGTAGGGGTTGTAATAGTCCCGCAGGGTGCTGATGTTCCGCCTTGACTTGTTGACATTCCAAACATCGTGCTAGATATTCTGCCACATCTTTCTTCATGCCTAGCTAGTAGTACTCCTTCCGGAGTGCGGTAATCAATTTTTGGTAACCTAGATGTCCCGCATAGGGACTCTTATGAAATTCATCTAAAATCAAACTTTTAATACTACTCTGGTTGGGCACATATAGTATTTTTTTATATCTCAATAGGCCAGCAGCATCCATCACATAGCCTTGCTGATATTCGCTGCTGGTTGGATTTTGAACTTGCTGTCCTATTTGCTGATATTTCAGATCCTGATTTGCTGCCTCCTTAACCACTTCATCGAAGGTAGTCCACCCTTCACTGCAAGAAATTTCGTAGAGGCAGTGTACCTTCCGACTTAAAGCGTCTGCTACACGGTTCTCCTTCCCTTTCAAATGTTTAATCTCGAAATCAAAACCACTCAGAAAATATACCCACCGTGCCTGTCTAGCATTTAAGGTAGGCTTATTGAAATAACTAGTCAGGCTATGGTGATCTGTCATTAGCAGAAATTTTCTGCCTAACAGATAGTGACACCACATCTTTAGGGCGTGAATGACAGCTGCCAACTCCAAATCATAGGCAGAATATTTCTGCTCATGTTCCTTTAACTTCCTTGACTCATAGGCAATTACCTTACCCTCCTGCATCAGGACTCCTCCTACCCCTTCCTTACTTGCATCTGTGCATACCACATAGTCCTTACCTGGATCTGCTATGCTTAATACAGGCGCAGTGGTGAGCAGATGCTTGAGCTATTCAAAAAAAAATTGGCATTCAGCTGTCCATTTAAAAATTTTCCCCTTTTTCTACAGGGAGGTGATAGCATAGGCCACTCTGGAAAATATTTCCACAAACCGCCTATAGTAACTTGCTAACCCCATAAAGGATCTTATATCCGTTACGTCCTTTGGTACTAGCCATTCCATTATGGTCTTGATATTTTCGGGATCCACCGCAATTCCGTCTTTAGTAATAATATGTCTTAAGTACTGAATTTGTTCCTTAAAGAAATCACACATTGTATTTGGCATATAATTGATTCTCCTGAAGAGTTTTCAATACCTGTCTAAGATGCTCCTTGTGCTCTTTGATGCTTCAAGAGTATATCAGGATGTCGTCAATAAAAATTAGCACAAATTTGTCTAAATACTAATGAAATATGTTTCTCATTAAGCACATAAAGGTCGCGGGGGCATTGATTAACCCAAAAGGTAGTACTACGAACTCGTAGTACCCATAGCGAGTTCTAAAGGAAGTTTTGGCTATATCTTCCTCTTTAATTTTGATCTGATGGTATCTCGAACGCAAGTCAATTTTAGAGAATACCATAGCCCCTTTCACCTGATCGAATAATTCATCAATACGAGGTAGCGCATATTTGTTCTTAATTGTCAACTTATTCAGTTGATGATAATACATACACATGAGAAGGGTTCCATCCTTCTTTTTGACGAACAACACGGGGGCTCGCCAGGGTGACATGCTGGGGCGGATGTAATTTTTATCTAATAACTCTTGTAACTGCATTTTTAGCTCTGTCAATTCCGGTGTGCTCATACAATATGGAGCTTGGGACATTAGGGATGCCCCTGGCACTAATTCAATGGTGAAATCTATGTCTCTCTTGGGTGGCAACCCTGGTATCTCTTCAGGGAACACATCTGCAAACTCTTGAACTATTGGAATACTTCCTAAGGTGGCAGTCCCTTCCTTTGAATTGGCATAACCAACTTGAATAGCATATGCCTAACACCCTTTCTGGATACACTTTGCCAGTTGTGAAGCGGTTATGGACCGTATCTGTACTAGCCTCAGAATGCCTTGCATTACCTACTACTCACCAAATTCATTCCTGTAGCAGATTGTTTTTGTTTTGCAATTTATAATGGACTAGCATTTTTCCAGCCAGTCCATGCTAATCAACACATCATATGACCTAAGGGGAAGTATGTTAAGATTTGCCTTCAAAGGCTAACCAAGTATCTCAAGTGGACAATCATCAACTTTGGCTAGCACACATCTCTTTGCTCCAGTTGCCAACTATACTAGTCTACAATTTTTAAACTTATTCAACTGTAATTTACACTGTTCCACAACTTTTGGACTTACATAACTTAATGTAGCACTGGGATCAGTTAAAACATATATAGGGTGATCAAAAATTTTACCTTCAAACTCCACCGTTGTCAGCCGGTACTCAGCTTGATGGTCTTCGAGTGCGGCGTTAATTTTTAGGATGCTCCGGGCCACGTTGCCTACCGTAGATGCCTCATGGATCTGTGAAATCTGATTAGTTCCTTTCCGGTGAGGACAATTTTTAACGTAATGTGGCCCTCCACATCCCCAGCATTGCACTAGGGGTCTTGTTGTCCCTTCATTATCAACTTTACCAGTTTGTTCACTGAATCTGTTTTCAGCAGGTGGTCTGATTTTGAACTGATTCTTTTGCAGATTTCTGGTGTTCTTCCCTTTTGAGAACCCCTTGCTAATGTTGCCTCGATTTCCCTTATTGCCCATAGGGACCCTGTTTCCTTTCTTGTCAGTCCACTTCTTTCCCATAAGTTCTCCCTTCTGCTTACTTTGCTGATAGCATATCCTAGCCTTTCGTATAACCTCGTCCATCATTTTTGGGTTATCAAATTCAATTCTTTCTCTCATTGCCATGGGAAAAATACTGACGAATCATTGTACCTTAGCCTTTTCCTCCGATATATAAGGCACATATTGGAGTAAAGAAGCAAATCGGGTGGCCCAAGCCGCAGTTCAGTGAAGTATCTTTCCTCGAAGTATTTTTGAAACTTCTCCTAAGTGATACTTTGCTCTTTTACCCCACGCACAATATTAACCTCTTCCCACCACAAGGTGGCCTTCCCTTGCAGTTGGAAGATGGCCAGTCGGGCCTTTAGGTTGTTATCATATTCATATAATTGGAAATACTTATTCATGTTAATAAGCCAAGCCTTAGATGCCTCTTCCAACTCTCCATTGAAATGTGGTGGCTTTATTTTTCGAAATTTCCCTTGTAGTTCTATTCGGTGCCTTTTCACCTTGGGGTGCTTGAAAGCGTTATCTGATTTCTCTTCCCATTTCTCTTCTTGTTCTGTGTGGAAACCTTGTTCTTCAATCGTTCCCATTCGGGGTTGGGGATCGATTGACGTTGATTATCCCTATCAAATAGGCTTTCATAATTTTTTCCTGTTCCATAGTTAGTCTTGCGTTGTCCTCCCGTAGGCGAGCCATCTCATTCTTTAGTTCCTGAACTGTTTCCAATATTGTAAGATTGGTATTGTGTGCCTCCTCTCCCAACTGTATCCATATCTCAGGATTATTTTGAGGGAATGTCACAGATCCTGGGCCAGCCATACTCCTGTGTGGAACACTGCCTGCTCTTCTCTTAATCTACTAGCATCCTGTACTTAATACATCAGTAAGTTAACAATCAACAAAAGATTATATCAAGAATTCAACAATTAGTTGCCAAAGGCCAGAGGTTTGAAATCTGGGCTTTGATACCACTGTCACAACCCTATTTCACATATATATTATTTTTGTTTTTTTTATGCATATACAAAAGAATTATTTTAATGCTTTAGAGTTTGAGAGTTTGAGTCTCTGTACATATAAATGATTCGTTCATAATCTCATTAATAATACAAATGTGATTCTCTGTAACCTAAAGTTTATTCGCTCATTAAAACCAACCTTGTTACATTCCCCAAGGTATAGATCATTCCCCTATTCTCACATGCCTAATTCCATTATGGGTCCTTGCCGCGTGTTCCAGATGTACTCCACTATGGACTGGCCGGTGGTTTCATTTATTACATAGATTTTCATTCAGTTCCTTCTATACAGTCAGCTGCCAACAGATCTGTTCTCTGCTCCAACATTTACTAACCTTGCCTAGCCATGGTAAAAGGGGCGTGGCAGGATGGTACCTCCTCTATGGGATCCTTAGGACGCTATTCACATCGACGGTGTGGCTCATGGGTTCCAGATCCTATGGCTGAGCAAACTCAGGTGGGTTATTCGAGTTCGATTGCTGGCTATTCAATTCATTTTGTCACTTCATTTTGGCTTCCCCGCTTCCTGGAGTCTAGCTCGATTTCTTCATCTGGCTGCCTAGTCTGGTGTAGCGTGCTGCCATGTGTTCACAGAGGGGTTCCATGAAACATCCTTTTGTTCACTGGTTGTCACCAACTCTACAATTCAGGTAAGGTTGCAGGTTCCTTTTTTCCTTGTTGTTTTCCTACTTTGAGTTTGTTTATCTTAGCACTGTAAATGACCGCGGTTCTTACTAACACCACTTCTTCTTTGAATCTATAGGGACAAAAGCGAGGAGGCCGGGGGTTTCGTTTCGTAGCTCTAAAGGGCGCGAGGTCCCTTACCAGCCTACCACCGCCAAGAAATTTCGGGTAAGATCGAAGCAGTATCCAGCTTTCGACAGTCAGGGCAATTATGGAATTCAATTTAGGGTCTGGTCACTTTTCCATATTTACGCTAGTTTTGGGTTTATACATGTGAAGGGTTTTTTAGACATTTGCAGGACGGCCTACATGGCTGCGGAATTTTTCTTCTATTGTAATAGAAGCTTAACAGGTCCATCTAATGGATTTGGTTGAAGGGTTTAGTCGTTTATGACCTAGGAACCTGAATGTTAGCTAAGCCCATAACTTTGCTCTCTTATCCGGGTTACTTTAGTTCTATCCGAGTCTTTAAATTCTCTCTACTGTAAATTTATAATGGACTGTTTTCTGCTTATGTAAGTCTCTCTCGATCGTAGTTTATTTGACTTGTCTTGAGTTATTTATGGTGCAAAATATTCTCAATTGAGTAATCCTTTTTGTGCATACCATGTTGTGTATTAATGTGTTGTTTCATGAGGGTCATTGAAACCTTCTTATGGATTCAGCTCTAATGTAACTGTGATATACGGCCTTTACAACTGAGCTTTTTCTTCATTTTTTTAACATGTATCCAGTATTATATTGCAACTCTGCCTGTGCTAGCTACTGCAGCTCATAGCTCCATTCGAATGTTAAACAATAGCATTTTTTTTCAAAGGTTTTCTTTCAAAGTTCATTTATTAAAACTAGTTTCCAGAGATCTTCACATTCTTGTTTCTAGACTGTGTAAATAATGAATTGTATTCTCTAACTTCATTGTTTTTAGATAACTAGCTGTGCTATAAGGGTTTCGTTGATATCCAGCTATATGTATTGATTTTATCTCTCTGCTAAAAGTTGTCTTGAACGAAAGAAGTCTGTTCTATAATATTTAAGTTTGAGTAAGCAATATACGGAACTATATTTTTTATTATTATTAAAGATACAATTCCCATTTAATAAATTAAGCCTATCTACCAGTTCATATTGTGTACAATACTCAGATTACAGAGCTCCCAGAACTATTTCTTTTACTTCCTACATACAGAGTATCTGTAGTGGACTCGTTGGATGTTAACATTTCATTAAACTGTAATATTTCCCTACCTATTGCTCCTTAGAGACCTAGGGTTAGTTTAGTAACCAGTTACTCCGTTTAGTTCTGTCTCTAATCTTTTCTGGGGGTTAAACATCATTAACCCAAGACTATATCTTTTCATTCCAGTAATTTCTCTAATTACAGAGCATGCAAATATTTAACTTCCTATCATTACAGTTAACACTCGTATATAGTCTCATAAATTCGGCTGAGCAGCAGATAGTTAAAGAAGGTGTTACATACCTGACTCTTAAAAAAAGGAGACCATCAGCGTTGAAGACACCTTATCATCTGTAGCTCTATCCACCCATCCTTGAGATTTGTCCTCCAGACCAAATCTTCCCCCTAGCTTCTTGCAAGACCACAGTCCTTTGCAAGTTTATTCGCACTGAGTGTTGCGCTATCTGGTCCTCACTAGACTTAGCATCATGTTTTCCCCTTCTTTCCGTCTGACCTTTAAGCACAGGTTTTTTCCCTCCCCTCCCATTTTTTTCTTTGGGGCATGGGGAGGTAATTAGGGATTTTTTTTTTTTTCCAAGCAACCGCTCTTTTCCAACTTCCCCTTGAGAAGTTACAAAGCCTGCTTAATTCACAACATTTCCCTATTTCAAAGTTAACACATTGTTTAACTTAACATTAACAACCATAATTACCAATTTGTTTTCTTTACTGTGGTAAAACAAAATATTACAGTATATCTGTTTACTATGGTAAAATAAATAATTACAGCGTATCTATCTTTACTGAGGTAAAACAAATATATTGTATTATATAATTCAGAAAATTAATCACCTTCTTCCATAATCTCATCTCTATTAAGCTCCTTATTTCTCATACAGTTTTACGACACTATATGACACTAATGTATATACAAAAAAGTGTAAGTATCCAACATTGTCAACCATACAGATCTACACGATGTGTCATGGTTTATATATATACTATATGAAAATAGAGTAAAAAATATGTATGTATACTTATCTCTTATGGCAGTGTTCTTCAATTTGATTCAGTAGAATGTGTTCACTACGGAGACAGATGGAGGCATCCAGTGTTCTAATATTAATAATAAATTAGTAAATTATTACGTTAATAAACTCGTATTAACGATACGTTAGCACGCGTACCATTCACTCGGGGAACAGCTAACCTACGATGTCTGATCTAAATAAATAGAAAAAGTAAATACTAACTTGACGTGCGTCGATTGTAAAACCCATCGAACCTTACCCTAGCGAAAAGAAGACATGAGAAAGAGCATCAAATGACTATTTAT
Source organism: Pinus tabuliformis (assembly GCA_031772625.1). Taxonomy (NCBI): domain Eukaryota; kingdom Viridiplantae; phylum Streptophyta; class Pinopsida; order Pinales; family Pinaceae; genus Pinus; species Pinus tabuliformis. The sequence continues at coordinate 735,319,986 of CM062808.1, read as the reverse complement.
AGAAAGAATAGGGAATGACAATTAGGTATGGGTAGATTTCCACAGTTACCATTATATTGTCATTATAATATATATGTGTAGATTTCCATACTTATCAATATAATCTATTATTATGATTTTACCATCATAAAATCTAGATTTCCATACTTATCATTATAGTCTATTATTATGATTTTACTTAACAACGGTTCTACAGCACTTAACCTAAAGGGAAAAATAATTAAAAAAGTGGGGTATCACCAAATCCTGAGCTTCCGGCGTGAGAACAGCCCCCGAAAAGGTAAAATTTTGTGTATCATCACCCTTCTTTAAAAGATTCTACGACCCTGAAATGCCGTCCTATAATGGTTTCTCTTTACACAAACTCAAATATTGCTACCTACCACGCTGAATATATAGATCATATCCCTCTTACCCTAGCTGAGCTCTTAAATAGAGATCCCATCATGGGGATTTTCAATTGTGGTGCAGGTAACGGAACAAAATGAGAATATTTCGGAATAATTTCATGTATACAAGTGAGACGTGTGAACAATGAACTAGTCAAAATAAAAATGAAAGATAAACATGTTTTGAGGTTTTGAAATTTTCAGACATGGTGAGAAAACCCATCACTTTTGTATTATTTCAAACGAGACTGCGATTTCTTTGGAAAGTGAAATTCATCTCAATGGGCAGAAATGTGAAATCTGTCTGAATAGAGGTAAATAAATTTTAAAAATCAAAAAGCTAGAGTGTTTGAATAAATTTTTTGATGGTTAAAATGGATTCAGCACTATCAAAAATCTCTGTGGCATCTAAAATCTTGAAGTTCTTCTAAAATCTTTGTGTCATCTAAAATCTTGAAGTTCATGGTCAAGCCAGTGAACATATTAGATCGGAGAAGAGTCGAGCTGCGGAAAAGGACCATCTACCAGGTTAAAGTGCAATGGCAGCACTTTGGGCCTGACGAGGCCACCTGGGAGGATGAACAGAGTATGAGGGAAACTTATCCCAAATTATTTTTGGCTGGACAGCAACATCGGGACGATGTAGAGCTTCAGGAGGGGGAGATGTGATGCCCCTTGTGAGGAGTAATGTTGGTAATTAGTAAATTTGACTATGAGATAAACTCTGTTTGATGAAATATAAAAACTTTGTTGTTAAGTATTGTTAACCATTATGATAATTAATTGTGTTATCATTATTCAATTTGAGTATATGATTAACTGTGGCTAATCACTGTGGAGGTGGTTAAATAAAAGAAACCCTAACTACCTTGAGGAGGCAGTTGGGACCCCAAGAGGAAAAAGGGGAAATGCCAAGTCTGGTTAGGATCAGATGGCAGAGGAAAAAAAGAAAAGAAAATCAAGAAAGTGCTATGTCTGGTAAGGACCGGATGGCATGTTTGTGAGGAAGAGAATTCCTGTATTCGCTATGTCTGGTTAGGATCAGATAGCGAGATCTGGCATAGCCAGTGAGATCGCAGACGAGATCTGCAGATGTGCTTGGGGGTGGAAGATCGAGAAGGATCTTCCTACGGACGGGTGGCTGACAAGCATTACATACAGGTTTGCGGCTAAGCAGGTATGGCTTATTAAACTTATTAACTGAGAAATGACTTTATCTTTCTGTGGTGAGCAAATGAAATAGAAGGAGACAAACTGCCTATTTTCTTAGAAAGAAAAACTCTCTATGTGCTCGACAGAGACCGTATTTGCATTTCCTTTTACGAATGCAAGCATTGAATATATATATATATTGAGCTGAGAACTTGTATTACAGGCGGTAAAACCAATATTAAACAGATAGGAACTATTTAACCCTATTCTGTATGCTAGAGCGAATAATAATTAAGGAAAAAGGAAAAAACGAGCCATCAACAGAATAGATGCGTTTTCTTATTCCGATTCAAAGTAGCAATAAATAATGAAGAGCTCAGACCATTTATCAAAGCAAGAACGGGCCGAGCATTCGTCGGCAGTCTAAACACAGATTCTGGCACGATAACAACATCTCTGTTATTACATAATTGAAACAACTGACTGAAACTATGTACAAGCATAATATAGATACAATTTACAGACGAAGATATTCTTGTTCATGTAACAAAAGAGAAGATCAACACATTATGCATGCGTATAGTCATTTGCAAAAGATTCTGGCTCTAAGGAGTCACCGCTGCGGGGCGTAAGCGTGTGCTTAGCTGGCAGGGTGTCTTTGCCAAATCAAAAAAACAAGATATAACTTCTACAGAATAACTAATATACCTAAAAAGAAATCGAATGGCGACTCGTATGTTAAACGAGTTCAAAGTAAAAGCTGTGGAGAAGACGATACACACCGAGAACATTTTAATGCAGAGCCATAGCCATACCAAAAACACCAGTATCGCAAAACCAACTTGTAACCGAAACATTAAAAGATTAGTATTATAAAACTGTCACAATATTTGCTAAGAAGCAGCGTCCATGAGCCGGGCAGAACTTAGAATAAAAGAACAGTACATTTATATATACAACTTAAGCCGGCAAACCGTGCCTAGGCGGAGTTCCGCCTGAGATTGGGCCATAAAAACAACCAGATATAAATAACCATTCAAACTAGAAACATGAGTCATATAGCTTTCTCATTAAAGAAACCCTGGATGCATGGCGGAGGAAATTGATTGCAAGAGCAAGAACCTCGGCATCCCTGTTCAGTGGAACAGTGGTTCAGGCAATACCCTGTAAAAAGAATATGAAAGCAGGACTTAGGGTAAGCAACCAGCTCTTACCCGTAGTGGAACAGCTGAGGGGGAAAAAGCCAGATTTTACCCCAACGCCGACTGGTCGCCGAGGCGCCCTCCTGAATACATTAAGACAATTAAACTTAGAACCTTATCGGAATTGTTGAAAACAATGAAAAAACCATTTAGCAGCGGAAATGGTTAAACCTGGAGCCATGAGGACTACCTTCGAAAAACTTCGGAAGTAAAGCAGAGTGACAAGACGGCTATACCTGAGTCGAAAGGAGAGGCTGCAGCATGTCACCGTGCTCAGGAGACTGAGAATGAAACCCCAGTATGGCAGAGAGCCACCAGAGACTTCGGCAGCACACAGTCGTTTCAAATGAAGATAATATCAAGCTGAAAGGAAATGACACTTAAATATTTCACTGTAAAACCCTGCCTCGTGGCATAACTCCAACCTTTGATCTGATTGAGCTTCTTTCCACCGTTCAATCGACAAGGAGGAACCGGGAAGAATTTTGAGCGCGAAATGGTAAGACCGAGGTATCCGGTTTCACAGCACTTGGAGTCTTGGAGCACGCCACCGCACATGGTAGTTCAAAGGCTGACCATTGATCAAGCTAGGTGGACGACATCTAGCAAGCGAGCGCCATAAGCGGCAGAACATCACCACAGCAGCGCCTCAGGGAAACAATTCAGTACAATACTTGGCAATTACCATAAAGCATATATTTAAGAAGGTGAACGGTCCACTGTACCTGGGAATTGCCGTGGTTTCGAAACCATAATCGCCACACATAAAAGTTAACATATATAAACATTTCTATTAAATGGGTATGGGAAAACAATTAACCCATGCATGCATGTATTCCAAAACATAACCATTACAATATGTCGAGTGGAAATTTAGTTGTGTTGCTTATCATGTGCGGGTCAATACATATATATATGTCAAAGGTACGAGAAATCTCTATATAAGGTTTATGTGTATATTTATTGTAAGTCGGTAAGTAAGAATTTAAAAAAAAAAATTTACTCTTGTGATAGAGCGTGACAAATTGGTATCAGAGCCCAGGTTACAACTCTGTGACCTCGGGTAAACTTTAATAAAGCAGTAATGCTTAAATAGTGACATGACAACCAAATTAAGAGTATACTGAAATATATAATCACAGCTGTTGAATTAGTTAATCTTGTACAGGTAACAGCAGAATGAGAAGAACAAGTAGCGCTCCTCATAGGAACTTGGAACAACCTGATAATGCAGCTCATCCTCAAGGGAATCCTGAGCTATGGGTACAACTGGGAGCAGAAGGCCGCAACACTGATTCGGCTATATTGAGGACAGTCCAGGAGCTGAAGGACGAAATGGTCCGTTTGCGTGAGGACAATGCGAGATTAAACATGGAACAGGAGAGGATTCTGAAAAGCTTATCAGACAAACAACATCATCAACAGTCTCATCCTAGACCTGAACAGACACGAGTAACAGATGAACAAAGCTATCATACGGAACAGGAGGAAGCAGAGGAAAAAGCAGAGACGCGAGGTGAGAAGTCTGTTAACGCTTCCGAATATCAAACTCCAAAAAGACCGCGAATAGAGTTACAAGGTGAATTCCGGAAGATTAAGCCACCTCAATTCGATGGGGAATCAGAAGAAGCTGCAGAAGCATGGCTAATTAATATGAATAAGTATTTCCAAGTGTACGAGTATGATCACCATCTTAAGGCCCGGCTGGCTATATTCCAGCTGCAGGCCAAGGCCACATTATGGTGGGAAGAGGTCAAAATGGTGTGGGGGGTGAGTGAGCAGGATGTGACTTGGGAGGCTTTTCAGAGATATTTTAAGGAAAAATACCTGACAGAACGCTTCTATGATGAAAAAGCACGAGAATTCCATGATCTGCGTCTTGGACAGTAGACCATAGATGAATTCATAACAAAATTTACATCCCTGCTCCGTTATGTACCGTATATTCGAGAGGAGAAGGCTAAGGTGCAGCGGTTTGTTAGCAGCCTACCTCTGGCAATGCGAGAAAGGATCGAGTTTGATAATCCGAAGACGATGGATGAAGCAATTCGGAAGGCTAGACTCTGTTACCAGCAGAGCAAACAAAAAGGAGAAGGTTTTGGGAAGCGCTGGGCAGACAAGAAGAGCAGCAGAATGGTTGTGGGAACTAAGGGAACTCGCAGCAGCTTCCACAAAGGATTCTCGAAAGGGGCCAGCACTAAAAACCCATCGAGAAGTCAGATCAGATTGAAGCCACCTGCTGAAACTAAATATAGCGAACAGCAGGTTAGAATGGATAATGAAGGTGCGACAAGGCCACCAGTTCAGTGCTGGGGTTGTGGTGGACCCCATTATATTAAAAATTGTCCTCATCGGAAGGAAAGCGATCAGTTGTCCCAGATCTATGAAGCTTCTACAGTGGGAGACGTGGCCAGATCCATACCCAGAATAAATGCAGCACTTGAGGACCGACAAGCTGACTACCAGCCAACCATGATCGAGTTTGAAGGTAAGATCTTTGATCGAACTGTTTCTATTTTAGTAGATCCAGGAGCTACTTTAAGCTATGTAAGTCCCAAAGTTGTGGAAAGCTGCAGTTTGCAAACTATTAAGTTTAAAAATCCCTGGTTAGTACAGTTGGCCATGGGGGCCAAAAGACGAGTACTGACTAAGGTCAGCAGCTGTCCACTAAGGTTAGCTGGTCAGATGATAACAACAGAACTGAATGTACTCCCTCTTGGATCTTATGATGTGCTGATAGGAATGGACTGGTTGGAGAAGCGATGGTCTGTAATTAACTGTAAGACAAAAACAATTTCTTACCGAGATGAATAGGGAGTGGAAAAAGAGATTCAAGGCATCCAAAAACCGGTGCAGATCTGGCCAATTACGGCCTCACAGCTAGTTAGAAGTGTGCGGAAGAAATGCCAAATATATGCAATTCAGGTGGGGTACGCTGGGTCTAAGGATAAAAGTACGACTGTGGAAAATATACCGGTAGTGCAAGACTTTGCTGATGTATTCCCAGAGGAAATTCCAGGGCTGCCGCCCAAGCGGGATTTGGACTTTACCATCGAATTGGTACCTGGTGCAGCCCCGGTATCCCGTGCACCCTACCGGATGAGTGTGCCAGAATTAACCGAGTTAAAGATGCAGCTGCAAGAGTTGTTGGATAAGAAGTACATCTGCCCCAGTGTATCTCCTTGGGGGGCTCCCGTGTTGTTTGTTAGGAAAAAGGACGGAACTCTTCGTATGTGCATAGATTATAGACAGCTGAACAAACTGACAGTTAAAAACAAATATCCACTACCCCGCATTGATGAGTTGTTCGATCAGGTGAAGGGGGCGACAATCTTTTCAAAGATCGACCTGAGGTCGGGCTATCATCAAATCAGAATTAAGGATGAGGACATAGCCAAAACCGCGTTTCGTACTCGTTATGGACACTACGAGTTTGTGGTACTGCCTTTTGGGTTGACTAATGCACCTGCGACATTCATGTGCTTGATGAACAGTGTATTTCACCAATACTTAGACAAGTTCGTGTTAGTTTTTATTGATGACATACTTATTTACTCCCGGAATATTAAGGAGCATGAGGAGCATCTTAGAATAGTGTTACAGACACTACGGGAGCATCAGTTATATGGCAAATTTAGCAAATGTGATTTTTATAAAGAACAGATCCAGTATTTGGGACACATCATCACCAAAGAAGGTATAGCTGTGGATCCCGAAAAGATCAAAACCATAATGGAATGGCCAACCCCCAAAGATGTAGCAGATATTCGATCCTTCATGGGGTTGGCTGGTTATTATCGACGGTTCGTAGAAGGTTTCTCCAGGATTGCATACCCTATCACTTCTTTGCAAAAGAAGGGAAAAGTGTTTAAGTGGACAGCAGAATGTCAGCGGAGCTTTGAGCAGCTCAAACACTTGCTCACCACCGCACCTGTGCTGAGTATTGCAGACCCAGAGAAAGAATATGTAGTTTGCACGGACGCGAGTAAGGAGGGCGTAGGTGGGGTGTTAATGCAGGAAGGAAAGGTGATCGCATATGAATCCCGGAAGTTAAAAGAGCATGAGCAGAAGTATTCCGCTTATGATCTGGAATTAACCGCGGTGGTTCATGCGCTGAAGATGTGGCGCCATTATTTAGTGGGAAGGAAATTCTTGCTGATGACTGATCACCATAGTTTGACTAGCTACTTTAGTCAACCAACCTTGAACGCGAGACAAGCAAGATGGGTGGACTTTTTGGGAGGTTTTGATTTTGAAATTAAACATTTGAAAGGAAAAGAAAACCGGGTAGCTGATGCATTGAGTCGAAAAGTGCACTGCCTTTATGAAATCGGTATTAGTAAGGGACAGTTCACCCTTGATAAAGAAATTGAAGAGGCTGCTGCTCAAGATCAGATTTATCTACAAAAGAAACAACTGGTGCAGGATTTAAATACCCACATAATGCAACAAGGGTACACCTTGAATGCAGCCAGAATTTTGTGCTACAAAAAGAAGGTTTATGTACCCAATCAAAGCAGTATTAAAGAAAAGATTCTGGATGAATATCATAGAAGTCCTTATGCGGGACATCCGGGCTACCAAAAATTGATCACTTCGCTTCGGAAAGAGTACCACTGGCCAGGCATGAAGAGGGATGCGGTGGAATATCTGGCGCGATGCTTAGAGTGCCAGCAAGTTAAGGCTGAACATCAGCACCCTGCGGGTTTACTACAGCCATTACCTATACCAGAATGGAAATGGGAGACCATTACCATGGACTTTATTACGGGATTGCCAAAATCTAAAAAGAACAATGATTCTATAATGGTTGTAGTAGACAAACTCAGTAAGTCAGCTCACTTCATACCGGTTCAATCCACCTATCGTGCGGCTCAAATCGCAAATGTTTTTATGCAGAATATATTCAAACTCCATGGGCTGCCAAAAACAATAATATCCGATCGTGATGTGAAATTCACATCAGTTTTTTGGAGGACCTTGTTTGAAAGGCTGGGAACTCAACTGAACTTCAGCACCGCTTATCATCCGCAAACCGACGGGCAGACTGAGCGGGTGAATCAAGTGGTGGAAGACATGTTGAGGTCTTACGTGATGCAACAACCTACTCGATGGGAGGAGTATTTGCATCTGGTGGAATTTGCCTATAACAATGGATACCATACATCCTTGAAGATGAGTCCATTCGAAGTGCTTTACGGCCGGAAATGCCGTACACCATCCAGTTGGGGTGGACCGGAGGACAAACTCTTGATGGGTCCTGAGATGTTGGAGGAAATGGAGGTCATGGTCAAAAAGGTCCGGGCTAATTTAAAGATAGCTCAAGACAGACAGAAAAACTTTGCAGATCGGAAGAGGACATTTAAAGAATATCAGGTTGGTGAACATGTGTATGTCAGAATCCGAGCTAGGAAAAGTACACTTCAATGGAATGCTTGTGCCAAACTGGCACCTCGTTTCTGTGGGCCTTTCCAGATTTTGGCACGAGTGGGGCCAGTAGCTTATCAGCTAGCCCTACCCAGCCATATCCGAGTTCATAATGTCTTCCATGTATCAGTTTTAAAGAAATATGTCTATGACCCTAGGCACATAATAAGTTGGCAGGATATTCAGGTAAGAAAGGCTGTTAATAAACGTAAACAAAAAAAAAATAGAATGCTAGTAAGCAGCTAACTGAATACTGTGTGTTTCAGGTGGAACCGGAAGGAGAGTTCATGGTCGAGCCAGTGAACATATTAGATCGGAGAAGAGTCGAGCTGCGGAAAAGGACCATCTACCAGGTTAAAGTGCAATGGCAGCACTTTGGGCCTGACGAGGCCACCTGGGAGGATGAACAGAGTATGAGGGAAACTTATCCCAAACTATTTTTGGCTGGACAGCAACATCGGGACGATGTAGAACTTCAGGAGGGGGAGATGTGATGCCCCTCGTGAGGAGTAATGTTGGTAATTAGTAAATTTGACTATGAGATAAACTCTGTTTGATGAAATATAAAAACTCTGTTGTTAAGTATTGTTAACCATTATGATAATTAATTGTGTTATCATTATTCAATTTGAGTATATGATTAACTGTGGCTAATCACTATGGATGTGGTTAAATAAAAGAAACCCTAACTACCTTGAGGAGGCAGTTGGGACCCCAAGAGGAAAAAGGGGAAATGCCAAGTCTGGTTAGGATCAGATGGCAGAGGAAAAAAAGAAAAGAAAATCAAGAAAGTGCTATGTCTGGTAAGGACTGGATGGTATGTTTGTGAGGAAGAGAATTCTTGTATTCGCTATGTCTGGTTAGGATCAGAGAGCGAGATATGGCATAGCCAGTGAGATCGCAGACGAGATCTGCAGATGTGCTTGGGGGTGGAAGATCGAGAAGGATCTTCCTACGGACGGGTGGCTGACAAGCATTACATACAGGTTTGCAGCTAAGCAGGTATGGCTTATTAAACTTATTAACTGAGAAATGACTTTATCTTTCTGTGGTGAGCAAATGAAATAGAAGGAGACAAACTGCCTATTTCTTAGAAAGAAAAACTCTCTATGTGCTCGACAGAGACCGTATTTGCATTTCCTTTCACGAATGCAAGCATTGAATATATATATATATATATATATATATATATATATATATATATATATATAGATATATATATATATATATATATATATATATATATATATATATATATATATATATATATATATATATATATATATATATATATATATTGAGCTGAGAACTTGTATTACAGGCGGTAAAACAAATATTAAACAGATAGGAACTATTTAACCCTATTCTGTATGCTAGAGCGAATAATAATTAAGGAAAAAGGAAAAAACGAGCCATCAACAGAATAGATGCGTTTTCTTATTCTGATTCAAAGTAGCAATAAATAATGAAGAGCTCAGACCATTTATCAAAGCAAGAACGGGCCGAGCATTCGTCGGCAGTCTAAACACAGATTCTGGCACGATAACAACATCTCTGTTATTACATAATTGAAACAACTGACTGAAACTATGTACAAGCATAATATAGATACAATTTACAGACGAAGATATTCCTGTTCATGTAACAAAAGAAAAGATCAACACATTATGCATGCGTATAGTTATTTGCAAAAGATTCTGGCTCTAAGGAGTCACCGCTGCGGGGCGTAAGCGTGTGCTTAGCCGGCAGGGTGCCTTTGCCGAATCAAAAACCAAGATATAACTTCTACAGAATAACTAATATACCTGAAAAGAAATCGAATGGCGACTCGTATGTTAAACGAGTTCAAAGTAAAAGTTGTGGAGAAGACGATACACACCGAGAACATTTTAATGCAGAGCCATAGCCATACCAAAAACACCAGTATCGCAAAACCAACTTGTAACCGAAACATTAAAAGATTAGTATTATAAAACTGTCACAATATTTGCTAAGAAGCAGCGTCCATGAGCCGGGCAGAACTTAGAATAAAAGAACAGTACATTTATATATACAACTTAAGCCGGAAAACCATGCCTAGGTGGAGTTCCGCCTGAGATTGGGCCATAAAAACAACCAGATATAAATAACCATTCAAACTAGAAACATGAGTCATATAGCTTTCTCATTAAAGAAACCCTGGATGCATGGCGGAGGAAATTGATTGCAAGAGCAAGAACCTCGGCATCCCTGTTCAGTGGAACAGTGGTTCAGGCAATACCCTGTAAAAAGAATATGAAAGCAGGACTTAGGGTAAGCAACCAGCTCTTACTCGTAGTGGAACAGCTAAGGGAAAAAAGCCAGATTTTACCCCAACGCCGACTGGTCGCCGAGGCGCCCTCCTGAATACATTAAGACAATTAAACTTAGAACCTTATCGGAATTGTTGAAAACAATGACAAAACAATTTAGCAGCGGAAATGGTTAAACCTGGAGCCATGAGGACTACCTTCGAAAAACTCCGGAAGTAAAGCAGAATGACGAGACGGCTATACCTGAGTCGAAAGGAGAGGCCGCAGCATGTCACCGTGCTCTGGAGACTGAGAATGAAACCCCGGTATGGCAGAGAGCCACCAGAGACTTCGGCAGCACACAGTCGTTTCAAATGAAGACAATAACAAGCCGAAAGGAAATGGCACTTAAATATTTCACTGTAAAACCCTGCCTCGTGGCATAACTCCAACCTTTGATCTGATTGAGCTTCTTTCCACCGTTCGATCGACAAGGAGGAACCGGGAAGAATTATGAGCGCGAAATGGTAAGACCGAGGTACCCGGTTTCATAGCACTTGGAGTCTTGGAGCACGCCACCGCACATGGCAGTTCAAAGGCTGACCATTGATCAAGCCAGGTGGACGGCATCTAGCAAGCGAGCGCCGTAAGCGGCAGAACATCACCACAACAGCGCCTCGGGGAAACAATTCAGTACAATACTTGGCAATTACCATAAAGCATATATTTAAGAAGGTGAACGGTCCACTGTACCTGGGACTTGCCGTGGTTTCGAAACCATAATCGCCACACATAAAAGTTAACATATATAAACATTTCTATTAAACGGGTATGGGAAAACAATTAACCCATGCATGCATGTATTCCAAAACATAACCATTACAATATGTCGAGTGGAAATTTAGTTGTGTTGCTTATCATGTGCGGGTCAATACATATATATATGTCAAAGGTACGAGAAATCTCTATATAAGGTTTTATTTATTGTAAGTCGGTAAGTAAGAATTTAAAAAAAAAAATTTACTCTTGTGATAGAGCGTGACACTGGTGCTACAATCCGAAAACAAACAACAATTTAAGTCCTAACAGTTTGCGACATGTTCCTCTTATCATAAATTCCATATAACAAAAATCAGATAGAGAAAGCATATATTTTGGTGGATATTGGAAGAGAAATATAGAAAGACAACAACAAATAATTTTCTATATTTTGGTGGATATTGGAAGAGAAATTAAAAAAAGACAACACATAATTTTTTAGTTGGAGAAGAACAAACTTTTTTGAAGAAATATATATGGTGGAAACTGAAATAAGCTTAAATAGTTTTAGATACAACTATATGTATATGTATATCTTTGTTGCTAAGTTCTTTCAAAAGTTCAAATATAGTATTGACAATCGTATCCAATTTGCTCTAATCATTTATAATTTTTTAAACCAAACGACAGCAACAATCATTTCCGAATTTCTTCGTGAGTTTACTCCCTCATAGTTTGCTGAAAAGCTGTGACTGCACCTGCTAGAAAAAAATGTTTGTTCTACTGTAACAAAACAATGTGCCGAAACAGAAAAATAAAAAATATACGGAGCCATCCCCAACATAACGATCAGTGTCACTGTGTAACCTTGCACGAGGATGCCAACAGTGGAATCCATGTAAATATTGATCGCCACCGCCATGATGGCCGCAACCACCACCAGACCGTCTTTCGCTGCAGCCTCCAGAAGACCGTCTTTTGCTGCACCCTCAAGAGAGCCAGAATGGAAGCCTTTCGCTGCACTGATCATGCCCGTCACGATAGAAATTAAAATTTTGATGGCGGGTTTTCAAATTCAAACTCAAAATTCAAAATCAAACGACTGTGCAATTAAATGCATACGTTGTATATCATGGGTTGTTCGACGTGATAGGCAAGAGCTAACCAGCCATACATTGGGTATTAAATGCCCCTATGTAGGCTGGCCCATATATCTCTGCATTCGCATGGGCATGAACATTGCAAGCACAGCTGCATGGACTCCCATGATTTTCCGGCAACTATGCCCCATAGCTTTCCCGGCTGCTCCGTTCCACCCTGTCACACGGTGGATAAGACAGTGTACTATACTCATTCAATGCAACCTGGGTGCCCAAAATTTCAAAATTCAAATGTTATTTCCGCGCCCAAGTTGCCCACGAAATTTCTGAAACGATGTGAAATGAACACAGATATATCAGTGGTATGCTGATTAACTTGGCCCAGTTACCCATTGATGCAGGCACGAGAAACTTTCGCGACCGTCGTTCCCTGATTAGATACCCGTCTTCAACAACCAGGGGAGCATTCTTACAAAGGCCGACAAGCTATTTGTATGAGATTTTGTTATTTGTAGAAGAATAGTGCAAAAAATGTGCAGTGGTGATAGCAAGCTGACTGTCTTTCGATTTTGATATAGCATCCAGTAGCAGCTCAGCAAACTTTAAGGTAGAAAGTTCTGTAATTTCAGGATGCTGTTTCAACCACTCACACAGTTTCTTACTTTCCTTGGGATCTAGATTTGTAATTTCTTTCTGAGTAGATTCGGGCATTAAGTAATATTCGACGACACTTGCAAGTTCTCCAGACCATTTTGTAAGCCATGATATGTGCGATTCCTTCGAGTAGGGTTGCTCCATTTCATCCTTGTTCCAGCATTAATCATTGTGCCATGTGTAGCTATCCTGCTCCATATTCCCCTCTTCTGCCAAAGAAAACACACCCTTCAGTTCACATTCATTGACTCCATGCCCAATGGTTTGAACTTCTTACACTTTGCATGCCAACTCTGCTTGAATAGATCAACCATCCCACCAAACTCAAACAAATCCCATGTGCATCATATCTAGCCTAAAATCACCCCTAAAACAAAGCTAAATCCTAAAGAGAGAGCCCTCTCTGACTGCAGGTAGGCTAGGACTTGCAGTCCAAAGATTGGTTTGTGGTTACCTCGGCCGTATTCCCTTAGGAGTCAAAGGGAACAACCTGAGTGATAACAGAATGTTCTTCTGAAGCACTCTCTCCCCCGCATGAAACTCCAACAACGGATGATACTTTTAGTGATGTGATTGACAGAATTGGGAGACTCAATCTTGATTCAGTCCCAACTCAATCAACGGAGCAGCCTGCACCATCTCAGAAAGGTCCCCCAAAGTGGTTGACAAATACACTTGAAAGTGTTCATCTTGATGAGGTTGGAAAGACAAGAACTAGAAATTCAACTCGAAAAATTAGAGGTGATGTAGATGACTCTGATTCACCTATTGATATGGATGTTTCTTATGATTTTGAATTGAATTTGTCTACAAATTTTGAACCAACTTCCTTCAAAGAAGCTGCTTCTCATGATGAATGGAAAGAAGCAATGCAAAAGGAGTATGATGCCTTGATAAAGAATGACACTTGGAAGCTGGTTGATCCTCCATTGGGAAACAAACCAATTGGCTTCAAGTGGGTCTACAAGAACAAGTATAAAGATGATGGCTGACTTGAAAAGCACAAAGCCAGGCTTGTGGCAAAAGGTTTTGCACAGAAGGAAGGGGTCAATTATGAGGAGACTTTTGCCCCCACAGCAAAATGGGCTACCATCTGGACACTCTTTTCCCTAGCAGCTCAGAACGGTTGGAAAGTCCATCAAATGGATGTAAGAACTGCTTTCTTGAATGGAGATTTAAAAGAGAATGTTTCTATGTCCCAGCCTGAAGGATTTGTTGTAAAAGGACATGAACATAAAGTATGAAAACTTGTGAAATCCTTGTATGGCCTCAAACAAGCACAGCGAGCCTGGTATGAAAAACTAACTGAGCATCTTCTGAAACTCAATTTCAAACATTATGATCTTGATGATGCAACTTTTTTTATCAAGAAGGTTGGAAAAATAGTCGTATATCTTGTGGTATATGTAGATGATCTTTCGATAACAGGGAACAATGAGAGCTACATTGCATCCATAAAGAAGGAATTGAGGAAAGGTTTTGAAATGACTGATTTGGGCTATGTTCATTACTATCTTGGTATTGAAGTAACTCAACATCCGAAGTCCATATTCCTTTCTCAAAAGAAGTACATTGGAGATCTGTTGAATAGATATGGCATGACTGAATGAAATCCTCTAACTACTCCAATGGAACAAAACTTAAAGTTCACATCCATTGAAGGAAAAGAATTTGAGGATGCAACAAAGTATAGACAGCTTGTAGGAAGTCTCAACTAACTAACTACTACCAGACCAGACATTTTGTTTGTTGTAGGAATCCTCTCCAGGGTTATGCAAAAGCCTTGTGAGGGACATTGGTCTACTGCAAAAAGAGTTCTAAAGTACTTGAAGGGAACTCAATACTTTGGAATCAAGTATACACAGGTGGGCGACTTCAACTTGATTGGATACTCTGATTCAGACTTCGATGGATACAAAGAAACTGGGGTATCTACTTCGGGTTATGCTATAAGTCTTGGATCAGGAGCTGTCTCCTGGAGATCACGCAAACAATCAGTTCCAGCAGATTCCACAACAGAGGTAGAATATATGGCAGCAGCTGAGGCAAGAAAATAAATTGTGTGGCTCAGGAAATTCTTGAAGGTTTGCAGGTAAAACAAGTACAATCGACTCCACTCATGATTGGCAATAAAGTTGGCCAAGAACCCAAAGTTCCATGATCGAATGAAGCACATCAATACAAAATATCATCTGATTCAACATCATGTTGAGGCCAAAACAATCCATCTTCGCCATTGTTCCACTAATGAGCAAATTGCAGACATCTTCACCAAAGCACTTGGAAGACAAAAGCTTGAAAAATTCAAAACGATGCTTGGACTCACCAACATCCCTTCAGATTAAGGGGGGGAATGTTGACACCTGATCATAGGGATTGGGTGAACAAATGTAATTAGTGTAAATAAATAATAGAGGAAATGGAGAGGCATCGGGAGATGAACTGAACAGTCACTCCCTCTTGTATATATTAATAAACAACCTCAATGAATAATACGATTACATTTGAGGAGTTACCTCCTAGTCTGACAAATTTTTATTTTTACATTTTTCATTTCACGTGGTTTATATCTCACAAAACATATTACTTATTGAACAGTGAAAAAAATGGCCAAAAATAATGAAAAGAAAAGAGGTAAACTTTGATGATATATATACAAATCAACTTTCATGAGATAGCATTTGAATAAAACTTATTATACAAATTTATATAGTTAAAATGATATATTTTTATGTCATAGAATATTCTCTCTCTCAAATATACTATTATCTATTATAATTTTGTTTTAATTTTCTTATATTAGATTATAAAAGTTTTTTATAATGTTCTTATGGTGGTTCCAAAAAATGAATTTCTAGATAATAATAATAATAAAAATATTAAATTATAAAAATAAAAGTTATAATGTTAAAATAAAAATTAAAGCAGTTTTATTGAATTTTTTTTCTTTTCTTTTAAATATAGTTTTATTTGTTTTAATTTTTATTATACTAGATTATTAAATAAATTCTATACAATTAAAATAAATTCTATATAATTAAAATAAAAAAACAAACTAAATAGGGTAGATTATATATTTTTTCCAAATATAATTTTATTGGTTTTAATTTGCTTATATTAAATTATAAAAAGTTTTAAAATCAATGAAATTTATTGGTGTGCTTTATTGAAGCTCATTCAAATTATTACTTTTTCCACTTAAATTTAATTCTTCCACGTAACATGATAACAAAAATTTAAACTAAGTTACTAATTGATATGAATAATAAAAATGTGCATTACGAGAATTGCCATTTCAGAAACAGAATATTGATTACATATGCAGCTTGGGACGATCTACCAAAACTAATGACAGGGGAGGTGGTTATATTGGAGAAAAAGGTATTAAACATATTTTCAGTCACCTTGTAGGCTTGTTCCTGCAATGAATTAGACATCTGCCTTGTTTCTAAATTAGTCATCAGTGCAATTAAAAATTTAGATGATTGTGTGGTTTTTTTTTTTCGTTTTTGAAAGGAGAATTATTGTTTTCATTTTAGGCATTGGATTTAAGAGCGTTTTCTTGGTCACAAGTCAGCCTTGCATTTTCAATAATGGATATAAGATCAGATTCAATGAAATCCCTCCCTCTGATGTTAATATTGGATATATTATCCCCAAATGGATAGAAGATAAGCCGTGCATTGCACAACTCGAAGAAATTTATGGATGCCAGCTTCCCAATACTGTTATAGTTCTACCCCTACGTCCCAAAAAGGTTGAAGCTGTAAAGCAACAGCTCTCGAGTATTCATCCTGAAGTTCTTTTGTTTATGTCTAAGATAAAGAAGCTCTCAGTTCGTGAGCTGAAATAAAGTGATCTTAACAAAACTTATAAAATCTCTGTTTTTCGAGAAAAGTACATTCAAAGGTCTGGGACCAATGACACCGAATCCTTCGTTCTGCATTTGGTAGCAGAAGAAGATCAATTTTCGACAAGACAATGCAGTTATTACATGTGGAGGCAATGGTTTCCCGTGGAAAATGAGTATCGAGTTGAGCAGAGGAAAGATGTTGCAAAATGGGCCATTACATTAGCCTTTCCATTGGGCAAATGCTTTACAGGAGAAAATATGATAGCTGCGGGTATCTATGCCTTACATCCCACCGAAATGGTCACTGGATTTTCATTTATTATACAAGCAGACTTTCTACTGGTTTCATCCAGAGAAAGCATCATTTTCAATAACAGTTGGAACCAGGGAATCCTTCACTGTATCCCGTTAGCATTTTGTTCAACATTCCGTACTCTGATAAGTGCTAAGTCACCCTTATCTTCAAAAGTTAGGGTTTTTTGCTACCTTCCATGTGATATTCCTTGCTATCCACAGCTAACACAAGTCAGAGATGCCATTCAGGCACAATTAAAAGCAGAGGATGTGATTTTATGCGACGTCAGCTTTGGGGGTAAAATTTTAAGTAAGCCAACAGAAGCTCGGACAATACTCTCGGCGTTTAAATGGATTCTTGAGAGAGCAAGTAAACAAGGTCAGCAAAGCGAACAAGCCCATCTGTTTTGTCGTAATGTACACATAGTCCATCCTTCCCTTGATAACGAAGAGTTTTATAATAGTTTAAACTTCTTGGGCGTAGTTCATGTCTCTTATAATTGGTATGCTCCCTGTATTCGATCGTCTGGTTGGTTGGAAGGCCTTCCCGAAGATTTGTATGTTGAACTTCTTTGTTTTATTACTGAAAATTGGGAGGGACTTTCAAGTCATCTGCAAGACGCTCCTTTGTTGAAGTATATAAGTTCCTCCAAAACCACAAATTTGGCTAGTGTATTAGATGCTGCAGGCCAAACTAGAATTTATCTCTCGTCGAAGGAATCGCACATATCATGGCTTACAAAATGGTCTGGAGAACTTGCAAGTGCCGTCAAATATTACTTAATGCCCGAATCTACTCAGAAAGCAATTACAAATCTGTATCCCAAGGAAAGTAAGAAACTGTGTGAGTGGTTGAAACAGCATCCTGAAATTACAGAACTTTCTACCTTAAAGTTTGCTGAGCTGCTACTGGATGCTGTATCAAAATCGAAAGACAGTCAACTTGCTATCACCACTGCACATTTTTTGCACTATTCTTATACAAATAACAAAATCTCATACAAACAGCTTGTCGGCCTTTGCAAGAATACTCCCCTGGTTGTTGAAGACGGGTATCTAATCAGGGAACGACGGTCGCGAAAGTTTCTCGTGCCTGCATCAATGGGTAACTGGGCCAAGTTAATCAGCATACCACCGATATATCTGTGTTCATTTCACATCGTTTCAGAAATTTCGTGGGCAAGTTGGGCGCGGAAATAACATTTGAATTTTGAAATTTTGGGCACCAAGGTTGCATTGAATGAGTATAGTACACTGTCTTATCCACCGTGTGACAGGGTGGAATGGAGCAGCCGGGAAACCTATGGGGCATAGTTGTCGGAAAATCATGGGAGTCCATGCAGCTGTGCTTGCCATGTTCATGCCCATGCGAATGCAGAGATATATGGGCCAGCCTACATAGGGGCATTTAATACCCAATGTATGGCTGGTTAGCTCTTGCCGACGTGATAGATCGCTTAAGAATCTGAATGATATCCCAATACGGACGGTTTGACTTGGAAGGCGGCAGAGGAATTTGTCGGTCGGAGTTAGAAACTTTTCCAGCTTTCCGGGCAATTCTTCTGTCTTAGTAGACAATTCTTATTCTTATTGTGAACATTAAATAGAATTAATTTTGTTATTCTAAATATTAAATCAAGTTGGTATAAAAAAATTATATTAAAATATTAAATCAAGTTGGTATAAAAAAATTATATTAAAATATTTCCTATTATAGGGGTTTATTTTTTAATATAGCTTCAAAATTAATAGGTGTTTATTTTTTAATATAGCTTCTATAATTTCGATATAATTATTTATAATTATTAGGTGGTTACTAGAAGTTTTTATAGAATATTTTAGAATATTTTTAGTAGCCACATATCTAAGGTTGTGATTTATCAATTAGGTCTATCTCATGGGGTTGAATAGAATGATTGTTATCTTCCCCACCCAAATTCAAATCTTATTCATGACACGATGCACAATAATACCTTGATAACAAGGGTTATAGTATCTTAGTATAGCCTTGCCAAGAGTATAAATCATACCAGCTAGCTCACTCTTGCCCTAGAGCTAGAGGGCAAGGAAAAAGGAAATCAAAAATTGATCTCAAAAGTAGTTATATTCTTTCTACTCCTTTTCCATTTACTTAAATTGATTAACTAAAGAAAATGATGCCATATGAACAAGTGTGAAATGAAATGAGTTATGTTTTTTTTTGGCCATGTGGTATTATATCTATGTTTAACCATGGTTAAGAATCATATTATATGATTTTCTTAAATGTATCTATCTTTAACTCATATATTGATTCTTTTTATAATTTACAATAATAACCTAAAACAAAGTTTAATTTAGTTAATTTTTATGATTTTTTTTACCTTGTCCATGTGAGATGAATAATGAAGTGCATGCTTTCATGGTTATCATGGATTGATTCCTATAGTATTTTACAAACCATTTAATTTGTATGGGTATGATAGTTTATTTCTTTTTCCTTATAGAATATGTTTTAATTTTGTTTTTAGAAGTAGTGGGTGAGATATCCATTTTGCCAACAATTATTTCTAAGTTTTGTTCGTGCTATTTGATGGGAGAAAGTCATTATTTATTAAAACAAAAAGTCAATATATATCACATATATAAGCTCCACTCTCTCGATGATATGTTAGATAATAGAATATGTATGCAATGGTTTAAGGTAGGTGAGTCAGTGGATGAGTTTCATTACAAGAGGTTAATGTGGTAGAGGGTCTTCATAAGTCTAATAAGCTTTCCTTGTCTAGGTTTCCCCACTTGTTACCTTAATGTACCTATTGTATGACACCACCTCCATCCATGAGCATGAGACTAATGACCGTTAACAACCCAAGTAGAGGAGGCATTCCACTTAGTTTGCATCTTAGGCAAGAACATGAGGAAATGACGTCCCATTGGATTCCACCATGAATTTGGTTTCACTAGAGGACAAATTCCATGGATGGTTTATTATATTCAATGATAGAGGTAGCAAAGGAGAATAATGGGGTGTGGGTACATCACCTAATTCAAGGCATGATTTTGTATTTCATTTTGTAGGAGGCTATCCCACATTCATTATTTAGAGGTTCATTCTAGAATTGTTTTATCTAGATTTTGTTTGGACTACAAGGAAAGGAGTTTAAGTAGAGAAATCTCACAGGTGAAGGAAGGCTAGTCTTCACATAAGTCAATTACAGAGATCTCTAGATATATCGTGCTAACACATTATAAAAACAATAAAGGGGACAAATAGTATAAGGTATTAGGGGCTTAGTGCACATCCGAGACTATGGGAAATGATATGTCATGTGCGCAGAAAATGATATGGAGAGGGCTCATAGGTAGTCTCTTTTTAGGTTCCCAATAGAGGGTAATACATTAGTAGATGAGGTCAACATAGCCATGTAATGGTTGTAGGAAAGTATGGACATGAAGCATGTATTAGAGGAAACTCAAGACTTGGTCTTCCACCCATGCAATTTGCAAAACCAGGGAAACAAAATATTTTAGTCAAGTTGAGATGTATTGGACCATGAAAGCCAAATATACATTTGTGACAATAAGAACAATAGAAGAGAATAGTTTGAGATTAATGACAATGATGAGTATTTGTAATTGCCTACATTTTTATTATTCACATTTTTTATCATTCAATAATGTTACATTGCCACTTTGCATTCAGAATTTTTGTTTAATCATTTTTCATCATTCAAATTATTAAGAGTCTCTATCTTCTCAACAAATTGAGGTAACTGAGAAAATTTAAAATCAAAATGACGAGATTAATATTTACATATTTAACATGTTTAAAATAATCAGAATAATCAAATGTTCAATTTTTTTCCTTTTTTGTGATCGTGAATGAAAGAAACCAAGCTAGATTCATATTAACACTGAATGTATCAAGCGTTGAGAGGGATCAAATCTACCAAGGTGAAAACCTTTCTTGAAGTTTTATACTCAAAAAGAGGTTTTCACCTCGAGATATTTGATCCCTGTTAACACTTGATAGATCCAAACTTAAGAGGGATCTAGGATTGTTTTTAATGAGATTTGTGAAATTTTTAATAACAAAACAAACAATAATAAAAGTGTATTCTATACATACACACATACATACATATATATGAAAATGCATGACATAATATTCATGGGGCTTAGGTAGAATGAAAAACAACCTAGTAGAGGATTATGGTCTCTACGAAGGACTATTAATAGTGAAACAACTTCAACTATTAGATATTTGGATACTAGCAGACTCCCTCCTCATAATACAACATTTAACAATGGGGACCAACCCCCAAGATCACTCATTGGATAATATCTTGAAGAGAATAAATAAAATTAGTGAATATATCCCAAAGAAATCATTCTATCATATCTTAAGAGGTCAAAGCATGGAGGTAGATAAGAGCACAAATAAATCATGTAAGCTAGTTGCTAGAAAACATGAAGTGAATGGGGACGTAAGATGGTTTATCCTTCCATAATGCGAAAGAAAATGAGACTTACATTGATGGACCAAAAGTCAAAGAAAATGGCATATAATCCTAAGCCCAAAAAATATGTGTGTTATGCAAATGATATAATAAAATGAGGCAATGGAAAGTATAATAAAGAAAGGAGAGGGGGCCAATTGATGATGTGGAATCTGTTCCAAGCTTATGTCATGTAGATCCAACAACTTTCACTCCTCATATACCACTCACACAAGAAAAGAAACGAAGGGTGTGGTACCACAACCAAGGCGTATAATTATGAGAGGAGGCAATTATGAATTTGGATGGAGGATTAATATAATGGACTGTAGAGGAAATGATTGGTTCATGTGGGTTATTCGGGGCATTAATGACACCCAACCCACTTCCCTTGATGATAATCCCTAGAGAGTGATGGAAGAAAGAGCAGGGTCTGAAAATTCCCATAGAGTTATGGGAAGTTGTTATGCTCTATGCTATTGCGAGTGGTGGTGGAAACTTTTAGAATTCCTTCCAATCATTTGGAGGTCTCCAAAGTGAGTGGGATAATGGATTCCCTACTTCATGTGATGTGTTTAGTTTGCAATACTATAAATTTCCATATAGAGATGTTGGAAGGGCGAAATTATGGCCACAACAGGGAGGGAGGTAGTGCAATCAATGGAGGAGTGAACTCCCCAACAATGCGAATTATAATAGTTCATTATAGAGGGAAAGAACATCGTGTTAAGACTGCAGTGGTTGTTCAGACTTAGACATCAATTCAGTGGAAAAAGAGAGTACAAAAATACGAGGAAGACCTGTTCATACAACTAGATGGTGTAGTAAAGGAAAATGTAGGGATGTTGAAACAAATCTACAAGGAGTTGTTCAAAACAATAAAATAATTTCATCACACGAGGAATCAGTATTCCAATAACATTGTACATTAAACATCTTTCTTCATTGATATTTTTTTGTGTACATAGACTTCAATTTTCACATGAAATATTAAGTTGTAAAATTCTTATTATTAGAAAAGGAAAATAGAATCCATCAAAAGCATATGACATGATGTTGAAATAAAATATGGTTAATCACAAAAATTTCTAAGTAATGCATTTTATTTATTAAGAATTTTATATTTTATATATTTTATCTTATTCACAATCATCCATGGATGTCTTTTAATAAGTCCTAACATACGAAGGACTATATTAATATATATTTGAAAAATTTATGAGTACCTAGGTTATTTTACTTTCTTTGTTTTGTAATTAATGTAACAATACAAAACCTATATCGATGCTTTATCATGACATATAAAACCCATATAAATGAAGTATGGAGATAATCGAAGTAAAAATATCTTTAAAAATGGCACGAAACATGGTTTTTAAAAAATGTGTATTAATTGAAGAAAATAGCAATATGATACACTATTTAAAGAAATATATTAATATATATTTGAAAAATTTATGAGTACCTAGGTTATTTTACTTTCTTTGTTTTGTAATTAATGTAACAATACAAAACCTATATCGATGCTTTATCATGACATATAAAACCCATAGAAATGAAGTATGGAGATAATCGAAGTAGAAATATCTTTAAAAATGGCACGAAACATGGTTTTTAAAAAATGTGTATTAATTGAAGAAAATAGCAATATGATACACTATTTATTTTATATGATCTAAGCATACTTTACTATAAATGTTGTATAAATGTTGTAAATATATTATTGTACATTTTATTTATAATTTTATAAATCATGAAAGATGTTTTATTTATAATCCATCAATAATTCATTCTTAATATCAAAGTACAATATTCCATGAGGTGATGAAGAAATGAAACATGCAAACAACTCTTTTGTCCATGGATGTGCAAGAAACTTAGTGCGATGATAGTAGTTGAATCAATGACTTAATACTATCAAAATCAAATATTATGAGTTATATAATTTGAAATATTTGTTTGTCTTGAATATCGACATATTAATTAAATGGGAAAGCGTTAACTATAACTATAATAATTATTTATCCACATTTTAAATATTGTATTCATTTATGTTGTCTTAATTTGTATAGAATAATTTCTTATTGGTAAACCATAAATTTTTCCCTATGCATAGTAAGAAAAAAAATATAAAACTAAATACAAATGTAGCTAATTTAAGAAATATAAAACTAAATACAAATGTAGCTAATTTTCAGGATAAAAGACATTAATACAATGATTATATTTGAGCAAAAAAATATTTTAAAATAATTGATTTTTAAATGATTAGTTGAAAATTCGGAAAAAAAACAATAGGATGCATTTGAATATTTTCCACAGGGAAATGTTTAGAAAATTATATCATTGCATTATATTTGTCTCGCCTCAATGGGTATTGATACTTAACTACATAGAGTGCCTTTAAATAAATATTACAAATTAACACAAATAATTTTAATAGAAGTGTCATTACTTTTAGTGACATGAACAGTACATTCAATGACACCATTTATATTATGGTTATTTTTACCAGAATTATTATTTATAAAGAATATATTATATTGTAATGTTTTCAATTAAATTAATTTTGTTAAATAGAATTTTCATTTATGTAATTTGGGTGTTGGGAATTTTTTGGTATGAAAATTTAGGAAAAGTGGGTTGAGAGAGTCTCCACTTAATTTTTGGAGAAATGGAGGCCATCAAAATTAGAGAAAAAACAAATTAAATTGGTAGTGGAATACGGGGCCCATATGAGTACACACTTGGGAAAGAAGGAATTCGAATTCCTTGAGGGAAATCAAATTGGTGGAGGGACCCACAAGGAATGCATGGTCAACAATTATAAAAGGAAGGAATGAGGGAGAAATATGGGTCTATTTTCTATTTGAAAATCGAATTTGCCTTCGATGTTCAGCTAAGCCAATATTGTGTTGTTTAACAAACTAGTGTCTTCGAGCGAAGATCTCAACCCTTTCTTCTTTGGTCTTTGAGTGCTAGCACTAGGAGGGAGTTCTACTTCGTTCCAATTCGTACCACCAGTAGTGAGTCAAGTTACAATAGTAGGTGTAGTAACAACAAGCAAGTCGACTTACAGCCGTAGCGAAAGGAGCAGAGGGAGTGCAAAGATTGATAGGTTCAGTCACAACAACAAAATTCGTATTTGGAGGAGGGCCAAGTTGTCGACGGTCAAATTTTGAAGGTTGGAAACAAGCGAAACCCTTTCTGAGCTTTTTAGGGTTTTGGGCAAGGATCAAAATCGTAAATTCCTATAATTTCTTAGGCATTCTAGAGTGGGAAAATCAGGGGGGTGAAGTCAGGCAACAATGAAGTTTTGGAGGAACAATGCAGTTTTCTGGAGGAGGTGGTTATTGTAGCAGTTGGGATTTCTTGTACTCATCACCTTATGCTTGTAGCTTGTCTTGTGCAAGCGGAGGTGCACTTTCTCCAACTCTTTGAACCACAAGCTCATATTATTAATAAAATCTTGGCCAATTTTGGGATTTGCAGAAATTTATGGTTCTTGTGTATTTGTTTCTAAAAATTTATGTGTTATGGTATTTGCATGTCTTTGTTATCATTGTAAAATTTCCATTAGGAATACTATAGTCGTCTCAGTTCATGACCTTGGCCAGTTGTGGAGTAGCTAGTAAGATCATGGAAGATTTGGGCATGTATGCACTATGATGGGTGAACTATAGACAAACCCATGGCTTAAGGGAGAGTGAGTATCATTGAGGGAAAAATGACCATTGCCCACTTTTATGGTTCAACTAGGAGTTCTGTCAGAAAATGGGTACAAGAATTGGACACATATTTTCGGCTAAACACCATGAGGGAGGCAAATTCTATTAGATTTGCCACCTTGCACTTGGATGGAGATGATATGGAGTGGTGGTACTGAGGGTTGATCCCTTTGGGTCATGCACATATCACATCGCACGCAGAGTTCACATGGAGGCTTGTGGACTAGACAAAGACAGTTAGAGGGTGATATCATGGGGCGTTTCTGCTAGGGAGATTAAGATTTAAATGTGAAGATCTTGAGGAGGAGGTTGAGCAGGAGGACATGCAGGATGGTGAGGGGAACATCAATATACCTAGTGTGGCGAAGGAGGCACCATTGTTGGAAGCATCTTTGGTAGCTCTAGCTGACACCTTGGTTGAGGGAGTAGAGCATACACTCAGAGGGCCATATATTAATGAGATGCCAACATTTCATGAGTTACCCAGTGCTATGACCTAGTCTCTAGGCAATGGTTGGCAGCAACAGGTTGATGAAGTTCCTGGATGCATACATGTCGTTGAAGAGGTACCAGAAGAGATGGAAGGGTACAAAATGGTGACCGAGTTTACAGAGAATAACCGCCCTGCAAAGTTCCATCAGTTCTAGGCTATCCTTCTAGCGTTGAGAAAGAAGGCCACGAAAGTGTGAGAGGCCATTCTGCAACAAAACAAGAATTTGAAGGGCATGAGAATAGTTTGTGCTGAGTCTACGACCAAAATCACTCGCATTGGGGAATGATTGGGTTCCCTAATGGTTCAACTAGAGTGCACATTGAAGCAATGGGGCAACCCTACTCAGACATGCATATATGAGTTCGGTAGCACTAGCAGGTTACCACTACACATTGGGGAGGGAGAGGTAGAGTCAACTCAACATATTTTATGTGTTGACCAGGATGGTGAGATGAGGCGACATGAGTTGTGTAGGGTGCATCCTTGGCAGGATAAAGGGTTAGTTTTGTGTACATGATTTATGCTCTCGATCCTTCCCTTGGGGTTGGATGGTGAGAGATTATGAGTTGGTGCTCGATGGAGTGGGCTAGGCATATGGAGTTGGTCATAGGTTAGATTGAGAGTCAGAAGGTACATTCAGGAATCGAGGATACTGGAGGCCCAGGGTGGCATTGGATCCAGGTGGCCCTCCCCATTGCTTCAAGGATTGGGCTAATCATGGTACTAGTAGGATGGTGGATTCGATGATCAGACTCACCCCCATTTTCATATTCCCATCAGATTTCTGGACATCACCAGTGATAGGTTGGGCTGACAGGGGATCCAACAGACTCTGTGAGTCATCTTGGCATATTGGCCATGTATGGGGTGATTTGATGATCAGTGTACCCTTAGAAGAGGTTGTTAGAGGAGGTGGCATCTATAGGCCAGCCGATAGTTCCTCATATTGAGGGGTGGATTTCCCATGAATATATGGGGCACAGTGGTCACCAAGGAGAAACACCCTAGTGACACCACCATAGGCACATTGGGAGATTTTTCTGTTAGATCTCTTAGGGAGGATTAGGAGGGAAGGTCCACTAGTCCAAGAGTATGGAGATGAGAGGGTGGATACAGTGGTACTGACAGGATGCAGGTTGATCCTTACAAACATAGTTTTAGGCCATGGCACCCAGGGTTGTATAGGGGCATGCAATGGTACACAATGATATGTAGTGAAGCACGAAGGTGCGCGGTGGTGCATAGTGGTGTGTAGTGTTGCACCAGGTTGTTAGAGGAGCAGTTTGCATCATAGTACATTACCTTTTAGACTAACAGAGACATGTGCCTCTACTTCAGTAGGGATTTTTGGGATCCTGCATGAGAAGGGGATACTGTGTATGGTTGAGGTAGTTTCCAAATGGGTATCCGAGCTTTAGACACTATATTAGAACTTTACCAAGGGTGTGAACAATATACTTAGTGGTGATGATTGGTTGGAGCATCCGCATACACTAAGGCAGTCACAGGCATCACACATCTGTCTATTGGCCGTATTAAGGGGGTTGCTATTTGGCACACGTGGTTTCCAGTGGTCATCAGTACTATGCAGTGGCTGGCACAAGGAAGTTTGGCATGCATGATATTAGTTCATGATATATACAGCTTATATATTGATTGCATGTAAGGACTAGACTCTAGAGACAAGGCATGGATGGATTCCAGCAGTTGTTAGAGCTATGTTGTAGCAAGTTTTGCTATGGGATCCAAGGGTTTAGTTGGTTGATAGATCACTTTGTCTCGTGATGATCAGAGTCATGGCAAGGAGTGATATAGTTCACTCTTGGGCCGAAACATGGGGTTTCAAGAGACCTTCATCATACGGCGAGGTAGGCTTTCCCTCTTATTGCATAGGTTCGAGGTTAGCTTTGGATGGGTAGGCTTTGGCATCATGGAGATATCTAGGCATGATGTATTTAGCCTTTATCCTTATTTCACCATCAGGTTCTAGGAGAGGAGGATATGACATGCGCACGATGGGAAGTCAGTTGTAATTAGAGTAGTGCATTCTTGGCATGGTGGCATATTTTTTAGATTAGCATGGGACCCTAGTATCGAGGGATTCAATTATGATAGGATTGAGCACATATTAAGGGTGATCCAATGGTACATTTGGGACCCCAGTATTGTGTTCAGTGATTGTTTTGGTTAGTTGATCGAGAGGGTGCTTGTTCAGGCATTGCTTGAGGACAAGCTATTTTTGGTGGGGAGCAATGTAATGTCCCAAATTAAATTAATTTCGTTAAGAAGAACTCCCATTTTTGCAATTTGGGCATTGGGAATGTTTTGGCATGAAAACTTACGAAACGTGGGTTGAGGGAGTCCCCACTTAATTTTTGGAGAAATGAAGGCCACCAACATTAGGGAAAAAGAAAATTAATTTGATAGTGGAATATGGGGCCCACATGAAGTATGCACTTGGGGTAGAAGGAATTCAAATTCCTTGAGGAAAATCAAATTAATGGAGGGAGCCCACAAGGAATGGATGGCCAACAATTATAAAATAAAGGAACGAGGAAGAAATAGCGGTCTTTTGTCTATTTGAAAATTGAATTTGCCTTAGCTGTTCAGCTGAGCCAATATTGTGTTGTTTAGCACACTAATGGATCCGAGCGAAGATCTCAACCCTTGCTTCAATGGACTTTGAGTGTTAGCCCTAGGAGGGAGTTCTAGTTTGTTCCAATTCATACCAACAGTAGTGAGTCGAGTTACAACAGTAGGGGAAGTAACAACAAGTAGATTGAGTTACAGCCGCAAGGAAAGGAGCACCAAGAGGGTCGAGTTACAGCAACAGGAGGGTAGAGTTACAATAGTAGGAGGGTCAAATTAGAGCAGCAGGAAAATATAAATATCAATTGCGGTCCAAAATAGCATTGTGAGAAAGGTTGTCTCAATATGAATATCAACCATGGATAACCATGACCAACCAATGTCCAATGTCATATTGTGAGAAAGGTTGTCTCAATATGAAAATCAATCATAGTTAACCAGAGTCCAACGTCGCATTGTGACAAAGATTTTGTCAATATGAAAACCAATTGTGGTCAACCATGGTGAACCATATTTATTTCAAGATTTATAATATTTATTTAAGGGTTTATATACCTTAACTTTATAATATTTATGCCTTGAATTAAAATAATAATTATTATTATTTATTAACAATATTTATATTAAGAAAAAAATTTCGGTAGAAATCACATAAGATAATTTTTTTGCAGATGTGTTTCGAAAAAATGTGGTGATGATGAACCACACTTGTTGGTTCGAAAAAAGTCTACCAAAAATTTTCTTATGTGATTTTTACAAAAAGGCTTTTCTTAAAAAAATAAAAATTAATATCATAATTTAAATATTATTTTTCAAAAACTAGTTGTTATATATTAATTAATATCTTAATTTAAATATTATTGTTATTCGAAATTATGGTCTCTATATTGCTCCCTATTTAAGCCTTTGCCATGGTCTACCTCTTCATGTGGTCCTCATGATGAACCAGACTTGTTGGTTGCACCGACCAAAAAATTCTCTTATGTAATTTTTACCGAAAAAAATTTCTTAATTCATTATGAATCACAAAAACATGAATTCAGAAAATATTTATATTAATTAATATTTACTTAAAAATATTTATATTAATAAATATTTATTTAATTAGCAATATTTATAATGATAACACGATATTAATAAATAAAAATATTAATTAGTTAATTATTATTATTATTTAATTATGAATTTATTTGTTTTTCATAATAAATAAATAAATTATAAATTAATTAATTATTGTTTAATAATAATATTAAATTTATTTTCAATAAAATTATTAATAATAATATTAATTAATAATAATTATCATAATTTTAAGCTTTTCCACCCTATAATACGATTGTGCTAGTTTTGAAAATGATTAGCTTTAATAAACCATTCACCTTGTTCAGTTGAAGTCTATCTTCTTAATGCTCCCCATGAACCTGGTTAGCAATGACACAGATGTCCACCAGACTATGGAGCGTACGAGCAGGTTCTCTGTTTACTCTTTGTTCAGATACGAAGAAGTGAACTCGATGATCACAGTCTACGAAAACTATTATTATTTTACAATTTGTTCATATGCTAAGAAGTGAACTTGATCACAGTTTACGAAAACTATTATTATTTTTTATTATCTTATTTCGGAAGGTATCAGTATGATATCAAGATTTAATGCACGACGTCTTGTGAACATACCATCACACTTGAAAACCAAAAAGTGGCAGATATTTTTGTTGAATATATATATAATTTTGGTAATTAATTTAGGAGTTTGAGTTTTTGTTTTTGTTTTTATCGTTTTTTTTTTTTTTTTTTTGGGTGATTTTTTGAAATTTTTGGGTTTCTTTTGGAAAAATTTGAGGTGAAATTATGATTTGTGTTATTTAAACTGGTTTTTTTTATTGTATATGGATTCAACAATGTGACTTGTAGGGCAAAATTTGATCTTGATTTGTGTTAGTTAAACTGGTTTTTTACTGTATATGGATTTAGCAACCTGAAAAACTTGTAAGGCACTTAGATTGTGGAGTTACCCATTAAGTTTGTCATTTCAATAAATTCCTGCCACCAATATAATCCCCTAAAAAACTTCCAAAAAATCACACTAAAAACAATTCATTTAATTTAATTTTTCTAAGAGTTTTATCGCTTATTAAATTCATATACACTATCAAAATACATTTTAAATTAAGTTTTTTTTGTTTTTCTTTTATTATGAGTTTGAATTGGTAATTAAACATTTTGAATGGTAAATATTTTGACATTATTTTATTTTTATTTATTTTCATTTATGAAAAATAGAAAAAATGTTATTAGCATTTTTGTTTGACCATTATAAGTTATAATGTTTAATCTTATAAATAATTAATTAAACTAATTTTATTTTAATTAAACAAAATAATTTGTGGTCATTTACATAAATTTATTATGAATACAAAAAAATTTATTAAAGAGTGTTAGCAACACATATATATATATATAAAAGAATACAATTAGCCATAATTATGATTATGTCTATATATATATAAATAAATTGCCATAGAAAAATATAAATTAATGAGAATACATTTAGCCATAATTATGGTTCTATCTATTTTCCTTAATTAAATTAAAAATTTGTTGGTGTAAACTGAAGATATTTTATTCTTATTTAAAAAAAAGTATATTTTTATTTTTTATTTTTTTATTAGTCATATAATTTTACTTTCTAATATATTTTATAAATTTAATTAAAATTTGATTTATTTTTTAATTAAATTTATAATTATGATAAGAAGGTTGTAATAAAAAATAATGAAATATTATTTTAAATATTTTATTAAAATAAAAATTATAATTATAATTTTATTTTTTTTAAATTTGGTATATCAAAAATTTATATTTATATTTTAAATTAATTTCAAATATTTTATTTTATATTTTATTAAGTAATAATTTCTTATATGTATACATATTCTCACACATATATATTTAAAAGTTTATTAAATAGTTAAACACTTATGTAATTTTTCAAATTTATAAAGTATTATTTTGTAGTGTCTAAAAATATATTGTATTTTATTACTTCATTGGATATTATTAATCTAAAATTTTGAATATATTCTAATATATCTGATGTCACATTATTATTCTTCTTCACTTCAATATATATATATATATATAATGACTAGAAACTGCCTACATGTTAACTCATTAGAACAAAATAATACAATAGTGAAGAGTTACACTTCATTCAACTTTGTCTCATATAAGATGTTAAGAAAATTAATATGTTAATAAACTAATACATTATTAAGACAAGTGTAAGATGTTAAGAAAATTAATATGTTAATAAATTAATATATTATTAAGACAAATGTAATATGGTGCTTAGTACCTTCCTTTTATGAAAAAAGTAATTGATAGAAAAAGTTATTGTATTTAAGATAAAAATTCTCTCATGCCTATGCAAAGTGATTTTAGATTTTTTGAAGTATTAAAATTTGAGATTTGCAAGGTTGGATTTGTGGTTCAACTTTTGAATTTTGGTTTCTACTTTTGAATATTAAAACAAAATTTTAAAATATTAAAACAAATAAAATTGTTAAAATTTTTAAGTAGGGAGATTTTTATCGCTGAATTCACAAAGTTCAGATTCAATAAGTGTTTAGTTAAAATAATGAAATTTCTATTTTGCATCAAAATAATTTATAACAAAAATTTCCCCAATAAATGGCATCAATTGGTTTTTGTTTATTGTCTATATTCTTAAATAACTAATGCATCTACAAATGCTTATAAGTTTTTAAGTTGCATTATTTGATAACTTGATATTTAAGGCCATATATGTCTCCTACACAATTTGCCTATAAAATCAAGCTAGCTATTAAAGATAGTTTAAAATGTTTAAAAGAAAGACATTTAATATCAGAAGATCAAACTAGCTATTAAAGGTAGGTAAAAATGTTTAAAAGAAAAACATTATATAATATTAAAGGAACACATAATTAATTTTAAAAAGGCATGTTGACTTAGGGGCATACCAAAGAGCTATAAACATTTATAATGGAAGGAACACAAGGCTTAAACGAGATATTATTAAAAAATAATTTATTATAACTTAGGAATATTTTATTTAAGTAGTGACATAATAATTTTACAAGTTTTTTATATTAAGTAGATTGTAATGATCCCGGAAAATTCGTAAATAGTTTATTACCGCTGTAGGTAAATACATTGGACAAGGTTATTATTTCGTTTTAATAATATTGTTAACTCTGAGTTTGAGCATTAATCGAGTAATATTAAATATTGTAACTTCTCGTTGGGAAGTTTTTTTTTTTTAAAGAAAGAATAGTTGCCAGCATTAAGGGAAAAAAACCCTAATTGCCTCCCCAACCGTAACCACCCAGGGAAAACGTGGGGGGAAGGAAAATGACCGTGCTGTTGGGGATAGACGAGAGAGGTATGGCAAAAGAATGCTAAGTCTAGTAGTGACCAGATAGCATTGGCACTTAGTGCAGAAAGGTTTGCTGAAGGCTATGGTCTCGCAAACAAGCTTGGGGGGAGATTTGGTTGTGCAGACAAATCTCACGGACGGGAGGAAGACAAGCAGAAGACCAGTGGTCGCACAGCTCTGAGAGAGAGAGAAACAAATTACTAAACATACTAGGAATAGGTAAGTGTAATTTATGATACCTTGTACCATTCATTTACTGTGCTGCCGAAGAGCTCCATTTACTGTTTAATGTTATCTGGTTAGAATTGTTAGAGGGCTCTACTTTTTGTTATCCGATTAGATTCTGTTAGAGGGTTTTCAAGTGGAAAACTCTAATAAGAGGAAAGTTATGGCAGCAATAGTGACTATAGGTGGGGAAAATAAATTAATAATTCATAACTGAGAAATGCAGATATTTCTTTAAATGAACAGACTATAGGGGATTGATGCCCTGTTGAGGCACGTGTGTCAGAGTGGACGAGGTGCTAGATGAATTCTGGGGAATTCACGCTGTAGGAAAATTGAGGAAACTCTAACCATAAAACTACACCTTAGCTGTAGCCGCAGGCCTTTATGGAACCAGGTGGTGTCTGCCTAAACCATAGTTAGGAGGAAAACCACAAGACAACAAGCTTAACAAAATATTCATCTTTTGGAAAACATGGAATTTACCCAACTTCCATCGAACTGTATAGTTATTCTTCGATACTCGAAGGTAAACAAAACTGAGAAACATTTCTTTCATTAAACAAGAAGAAAAGGGAGATTGTTGAATAGGACAAGGATAGCTGGAAAGTTTGATGAGCATGATGCTCTTTGAGGGTCGAAACTAGCCATACAGCTATAGTAAGGGTAATGAGCAAAGGCAGCACTAAAGAAAGAAAAAACTATGGTGACCAGCACTGTTAAGAGCACAAATCAGGACCTCTGCGCACCCTAAAGGGTTAGCCGTGGATTGAGCTTCTCATCAGGAAAGCAAAGAACAATGGTGTAACGTACGGGTCTCTTTCCTCTAGTCTGAGAAGAGTACAAACCCTGAAATTACAAACCCTCTCAATGAGTATACAAACATCTTGATAGTTGCAATTACATAGATTCAAATAAGTGGTAAACTATAAAGGAAAAAAAAAAAGAATTACCTTTCTATTTCTGAAACTATCTAGATTGTTTCCAAATAGAAATGCATATAGATATGACGAGTGCTAAAATCCATTATCTAATCAGCATAGAATCAAACACAGCATGAAAATAAACCAGATAAATTATATGTGCATACATTCCTCTCAGTAAACCTCCATGATTACATATATAATAGAATAAAGACAAGAGTAGCGGCCGTAGCCAAGTCTAGGAGCCGAATGATAGTCCACATAGTAAAATTTAGAAATAAATATTCATAGAAAGGGGAGCAGTGGGCTATCGCTCAACCCAAAAGTCACAAACTTATTTATACATGTATAGGGAGATAAATAACGGTTCACAAACCATACAACCTCAAGCTGAGGCGATGTTGGCATAATAATTTTACGAGACCTCTGTCTAGGCTAGTAAGCCACAGAAAATAGAAAACAAGACTGAATTAAGATAGTAAACTTTGAACGGAACGCATGTAGATGAAAACCTATATAGGGTTGTAAAATGTAGGGAGTAGCCTCTAGAAGAGAAGAGCCTAAACAAAAACCCTTCTTAAGCGAGGACTAGCAACTCGAGCTGACAAGAGGAAATGTGTAGATAGTCACATGAAAAACTGGTGATCTTTTCCACCTTAGTCCAAATCAAAAAGGGACACGAAAGAGTGGACTTAGCCGAGAGGAACAACGTGCACCATGCCTGGAAAAGGAGCCAACTCACCACCATCGGTAGCGTAACATATTTGTGGCATGACAGAACCTGCAATAGCGAGAGCAGAATAGGAAATTAGTAACAGTTTCATGAGATAACAAGAGAATGTAGATTGAAACAAAATTGGAAATAAAAGGAACAAAGAAACCGAGAAACAACCAGACCTGTCTGGAAGAAAGGATCTGCTGAATCTCCATAAGAGGATCGCCCTGTAAGGTGATACAGGAAATACCCCAAACCTGCTAATTCGCGAATAGTAGAACCTCAACCGAGAGCGAAGGCCAAATGAGTCGAATGAGCACCAAACCCTGGTGGTATGAGAATAAAAGGTCATATGGAGAAAAGCTAGCCGTTCAATGAAATGGACGGGGTTTTCCACCCTCGATCCGATTAGGAATCCCAAGGAAAGTGATATCTCTACAGATTCAATCAAATCGACAGTGCAACATAGTTATTACCTGGAGATGATTTTTGACCAACCTCGAGGTGGTGGATGAGGTGTCAAGCTCCAGGTGAATTGCCAATTAAAAGCAATATGAGAGGTGCTGTCACATTACTCATCCACATTTAAATTAACCAAAAAGTAAACTACACCCGTATGTAACTGAGGTGGCACAGGAAATGTAGCTGGTGTGAGACGAGGTGAAAACCAAGGAAATGTTGCCTTGGTTAAATCATCGGGTAAAAGCTTTAGTTTTTGTCTTTTTTTTTTCATATTTGGTTGTGGGTAGCTATGACATATGGTATCAGAGCCCAGTTATAGAACTGAGGCCTCTGGGAATTGGAAGTGAATTACAAAAAGCAACACATACAATATATTTTCATTTTATTCGTGCAATTCCAGAAAACAGTTAGTGTGCTAACTTTTTCCTTGCTGTCACTTTTCCTATGTTTAAGGGTAGAACCAGGAACCACAAGACTGACAGTATGAGAAGAGCGGACAGTGCATCACACAGGTATGTGATGGGCCAAGGTCCTGTACCTAGTCCTGAGAGCAACCCCGAGCTATGGGTATAGCTCGGAGAGGAGGCTCGAAATACAAACATGGCCATCTTGGAGTCAGTGCAGGAATTGAAAAATGAGATGGCCCGGTTATGAGAAGATAACGCACAACTAACTATGGAACAAGAGAGAATCATAAAAAGCCTATCCGACAAATAGAACCATCCGCCAGCAAATCCCAGTGCAGAGCAGCAAAGAATGTCTGGGGAGTAGCATCACCATACAGAACCTGAAGGGATTGAGGAAAGGGAGGAATGATCTGATAATGCATCCGAACAACAGACATCAAAAAGGAAATGGATAGAGCTGCAAGGGGAATTTCGTAAGATTAAACCGCCACACTTTGACGGAGAACAGGAGGAAGCAGCTGAGGCATGGTTGATTAATATGAACAAATATTTCTAGCTATATGAATACGATCACAACCTTAAAGCACGACTGGCTATTTTCCAACTGCAGGGAAAAGCCACCCTGTGGTGGGAAGAAGTTAAGATCGTAAGGGGAGTAAGCGAATAGACCATAACCTGGGAGAAATTTCAAAGGTACTTTAAGGAGAGATACTTGACTGAGCGTTTTTACAACGAAAAGGCAAGAGAATTCCATGACTTGCGGTTGGGACAGCAAACCATGGATGAATTTATCACCCGTTTTACTTCCTTGCTTCGTTATGTGCCTTATATTAGAGAAGAAAAAGCTAAAGTACAGAGGTTCGTTAGTAGTTTACCTCTGTATATGCGGGAGAGGATTGAGTTTGACAATCCGAAGATAATGGATGAGGCAATACGTAAAGCCAGAATTTGTTACTAGCAGAGTAAACAGAAGGGGGAAATTCCAGGTAAAAGATGGAATGATAAAAGAAGTAATAAGTTGGCTAGAAACAACAAAGGGATGCGCAGTAATGGTAGCAAGGGTGTTGGCAAGGGGCAAAGCAGCAGAGCTGTACAGAAAAATTCATTCAGGTCCAAGCCAACCAATGAGTCCAGAGTCAGCGACCAGCCTGTGAAGTTGGACAACGAAGGGGCAGCAAGGCCTCCAGTGTAGTGTTGGGGTTGTGGTGGACCTCACTATGTCAAAAACTGCCCTCAACGAAAGGGAACCGAACAGGTATCCTAGATCCAAGAAGCATCAATAGTCGGTGACATAGGACGTAGCCTACCAAGGATTAATGTAGCTTTGGACGATCGTCAGGTGGAGTACCAGCCAACCATGGTGGAATTCGAAGGTAAAATCTTAGACCTTACTGTAGCTGTTTTAATTGATCCTAGAGCCACATTAAGTTATATTAGTCCTAAGGTTGTAGAGCATTGTAAACTGCAACCTGTTAAATTCAAGAATCCATGGCTAGTACAGCTGGCTACAGGAGCCAAGAGGCGAGTACTTGCAAAAGTCAATAACTGTTCTTTACAGATAGCAGGACAGCCAGTAATGGCAGATTTAAACGTGCTTCCCCTTGGTTCATATGATGTTCTAATCAGTATGGACTGGCTAGAGAAGCACTGGTCCTTAGTCAACTGCAAAACAAAGACTATTTATTATAGAGATGAGCTGGGAACAAGGCAAGAGATGCAAGGAATTAAGCGGCCAGTACAGGTCAGGCCAATAACTGCCTCTCAGTTAGCAAAATGCATTAGGAAGGGATGTCAAATTTATGCCATCCAAGTGGGCTATGCTGACTCGAAAGATAAGACAGCCACATTGGACAACATCCCTGTGATACAAGAATTCACTGATGTGTTTCCTGAAGAGATTCCCAGACTGCCACCTAAGAGGGATATAGACTTTACTATCAAATTGGTACCAGGGGCAGCCCGGGTATCCTGAGCGCCCTACAGAATGAGTGTACTTGAGTTGACAGAGTTAAAAATGCAGTTACAGGAACTGTTAGATAAAACTATATTCGCCCCAGTGTGTCTCCGTGGGGAGCCCCAGTGTTATTCGTCAAGAAAAAAGATGGAACCCTTCGCATGTGTATAGATTATCGTCAGCTGAACAAGCTGACAATAAAAAACAAGTATCCTCTACCTCGGATTGATGAACTTTTTGATCAAGTGAAGGGTGCAACAGTGTTCTCCAAGATCGATTTGCGATTAGGTTACCACCAGATCAGGATTAAGGAGGAAGACATAGCTAAAACAACTTTTAGAACAAGGTATGGGCATTACGAATTTGTGGTGCTACCCTTTGGGTTAACTAATGCCCCTGCAACTTTCATGTGCTTGATGAACAACATATTTCATCAATATTTGGATAGATTTGTGCTGATATTTATCGATGATATACTGATATACTCCCGCACTAAGGAAGAGCACAAGGAGCACCTCAGATTGGTGCTACAAACCCTCCGAGAACACCAGTTATATGCTAAGTTCAGCAAGTGCGACTTCTTCAAGGAAGAAATACAGTATATGGGCCATATAATCATAAGGGAATGGATCGCGGTGGACCCTTAAAAGATAAGGACCATAATGGAGTGGCACATACCGAAGATGTAGCAGACATCAGGTCCTTTATGGGGTTAGCCGGTTATTACAGACGATTTGTGGAAGGCTTCTCAAGAGTAGCGTATCATATCACCTCCTTACAAAAAAAGGGAAGAGCATTCGAATGGACCCCAGAATGTCAAAGAAGTTTTGAGCGGCTCAAGAATCTGCTCACCACAGTACCCATTTTGAGCATAGCTGATCCTAATAAGGACTATGTGGTGTGCACTGACACAAGCAAGGAAGGCATGGGAGGTGTGTTAATGCAAGAAGGGAAAGTAATTGCTTATGAGTCTAGGAAACTAAAAGAGCATGAGCAGAAGTATTCTGCTTATGACTTAGAGTTGGCTGCCGTCATACACGCTTTGAAGATGTGGCGACATTATCTTATGGGCAGGAAATTTTTGTTACTGACTGACCACCACAGTCTGACCAATT
This sequence comes from Pinus tabuliformis, assembly GCA_031772625.1. Taxonomy (NCBI): domain Eukaryota; kingdom Viridiplantae; phylum Streptophyta; class Pinopsida; order Pinales; family Pinaceae; genus Pinus; species Pinus tabuliformis. The sequence continues at coordinate 735,281,374 of CM062808.1, read as the reverse complement.
ATTTTAGCCAACCCACTTTGAACGCTAGGCAAGCGCGGTGGGTAGATTTCCTAAGCGGTTTTGACTTTGAAATCAAACATCTGAAGGGGAAAGAAAACTAGGTGGCAGACGCCTTAAGTCGGAAAGTACAATGTTTGTATGAAATTTCCTGTAGCGAATGGAAAAGCCCCTTCGAGGAAATGATAAAAAAGGCAGCAGAACAAGATGTTGTGTACCAGCAAATAAAACAACAAGTACAACAATCTACCAGCGAGAAGAATCAACAAGGATATGAGATGGATGATGTTGGAATGTTGTACTACAAAAAAAGGCTATATGTACTTGATCAAAACAACATTAAAAATCTGATTTTAGATGAATTCCACATCAGTCACTATGCTGGACACCCAGGTTATCAGAAAATGATCACTGCGCTTCGAAAAGAATACTATTGGCCGGGAATGAAGAGGAATGTGGCTGAGTATTTGGCACGGTGCCTGGAGTGTCAACAAATTAAGGTGAAGCATCAACATCCAGCGGGGTTATTGCAACCATTATCCATTCCAGAATGGAAGTGGGAAACCATTTCCATGGACTTTATAATATGGCTGCCTAAGACAAAGAAGAATAACGATTTTATTATGGTGGTGGTGGAAAAAATGAGTAAAGCAAAACATTTTATACCTGTGCAATCCACCTACGATGTTGTACAGATTGCCCATATCTTCATGCAAAATGTGTTAAATTGCATGGACTTCCAAAGACGATAATTTCAGACCATGACGTGAAATTCACATCGGTCTTTTGGAAGACATTATTTGTAGAATTAGGGACACAGCTGAACTTCAGTACAGCATATCACCCCGAGACCAACGGACAAACCGAGTGGGTGAACCAGGTGGTAGAAGACATGTTAAGGGCATATGTCATGCAGCAACCAACTCAGTCGGAGGAGTATTTGCACCTCGTTGAGTTTGCATACAATAACGGCTATCACACCTCATTACATATGACCCCTTTTGAGGTTCTGTATGGTCGGAAGTGCCGCACACCCTCAAGCTGGGGTGGACCTGAAGAAAAATTAAGGTTAGGGCCAGAAATGCTTAAGGAAATGGAGGAGATGGTCAAAAGGGTACCAAGATAGGCAAAAGAGCTTTGCTGACTGGAAGAGGAGGTTTAAGGAATACCAAGTCGGTGACCATGTTTATGTGAGAATCCAAGCAAGGAAGAGTACACTACAATGGAGCGGGTGTGCCAAGTTGGCACCCCGATATTGTGGACCATTCCAAGTCTTGGTGAGAATTGGGTTGGTGGCTTACCAGCTCACCCTGCCAAGTCACATCTAGGTCCACAATGTCTTCCATGTCTCTGTATTAAAAAAATATGTTTATGACCCTAAACATGTGATCAGATGGCAGGATATACAGGTGAGGATTACTTCTAGTAGACTAGTCTAAAAGTTTTCTTTATAAGAAACTGATTTAGAATATTGCTTGTTGTAGGTCAAACTAGAAGGAGAGGTCTTGGTCGAGCTCCTGAGAGTTCTTGACCAGAGAGAAGTACAGCTGCGGAAGCGTGCTATTATCCAAGTTAAAGTGCAATGGTAGCACTTTGGGCCTAATGAGACCACTTGGGAAGATGAAGAACTTATGAAAAAGACCTATCCAGGGCTGTTCATGGCTGAAAGACATCGGGACGATGTCCAATCTCAGGGGGGAAAGATGTAATGACCCCGAAAAATTTGTAAATATTTTATTACCGCTGTAGGTAAATACATTAGACAAGGTTATTATTCCTTTTTAATAATATTGTTAACTCTGAGTTTGAGCATTAACCGAGTAATATTAAATATTGTAACTTCTCATTGGGAAGTTGTTTTTCTTAAAAGAAAGAACAGTTGCCAGCATTAAGGGAAAAAAACCCTACCTGCCTCTCCAACCATAACCACCCAGGGAAAAGGTGGGGGGAAGGAAAATGACCATGCTGTTGGGGATAGAAGGGAGAGGTATCGCAAAAGAATGCTAAGTCGGGTAGTGACCAGATAGCATTGGCACTTAGTGTAGAAAGGTTTGCTGAAGGCTATGGTCTGGAAAACAAGCTGGGGGAGAGATTTGGTCGTGTAGACAAATCTCACGGATGGGAGGAAGACAAGCAGAAGACTAGTGGTTGCATAGCTCTGAGCGAGAGAGAAACAAATTATTAAACATACCGGAACATGTAAGTGTAATTTATGATACCCTGTACCATTAAGTTAATGTGCTGCCGAAAAGCTCCATTTACTATTTAATGTTATCTGGTTCGAATTGTTAGAGGGCTCTACTTTATGTTATCTGATTGGATTCTGTTAGAGGGTTTTCAAGTGGAAAATTTTAATAAGAGGAAAGTTATGGCAGCAACAATGACTATAGGTGGGGAAAATAAATAAATAATTCGTAACTGAGAAATTCAAATATTTCTTTGAATGAACAAACTATAGGGGATTGACGCCCTGTTGAGGCACATGTGTTGGAGCGGACCAGGTGCTAGACGAATTCTGGGGAATTCATGCTGTAGGAAAATTGAGGAAACTCTAACCATAAAACTACTCCTTAGCTGTAGCTGCAGGCCTTTATGGAACCTGGTGGTGTCTACGTAAAACATAGTTAGGAGGAAAACCGCAAGACAACAAGCTTAACAAAATATTCATCTTTTGGAAAACATGGAATTTACCCAACTTCCATTGAACAGTATAGTTATTCCTCGATACTCGAAGGTAAACGAAACTGAGAAACATTTCTTTCATAAAACAAGAAGAAAAGGGAGACTGTTGAATAGGACGAGAATAGCTGGAAAGTTTGACGAGCATGATGCTCTTTGAGGGTTGGAACCATCCATACAACTATAGTAAGGGTAATAAGCAAAGGCAGCACTAAAGAAAGAAAAAACTATGGTGACCAGCACTGTTAAGAGAACAAATCAGGACCTCTGCACACCCTAAAGGGTTAGCCATGGATTGAGGTTCTCATCAGGAAAGAAAAGAACAGTGGTGTAACGTACAGGTCTCTTTCCTCTAGTCTGAGAAGAGTACAAACCCTCTCAACGAGTATAAAAACATCTTGATAGTTGCAATTACGTAGATTCAAATAAGTGTAAACTGTAAAGGCAAAAGAAAAAAAGAATTACCTTTCTATTTCTGAAACTATCTAGAATGTTTCCAAATAGAAATGCATATAGATATGATGAGTGCTAAAATCCATTATCCAATCAATGTAGAATCAAATGCAGTGTGAAAATAAAACAGATAAATTATATGTGCATACATTCCTCTGAGTAAACCTCCATGATTACATATATAACAGAATAAAGACAAGAGCAGCGGCTGTAGCCAAGTCTAGGAGCCGAATGATAGTCCACATAGTAAAATTCAGAAATAAATATTCATGGCAAGGGGAGCAGCAGGCTAACGCTCAACCCAAAAGTCACAAACTTATCAATACATGTACAGGGAGATAAATAATGGTTCACAAACCATACAACCTCAAGTTGAGGTGATGTTGGCATAATAATTTTACGAGACCTCTGTCTAGGCTAGTAAGCCGCAGAAAATAGAAAACAAGACGAAATTAAGACAATAAACTCTGAACATAACACATGCAGATGAAACCCTATACTGGGTTGTAAACTATAGGGAGTAGCATCTAGAAGAGAAGAGCCCGAACGGAAACCCTTCTCAAGCGAGGTCTGGCAACCCGACCTGACAAGAGGAAATGTGCAGATAGTCACATGAAAAACTGGTGATCTTTTCCACCTTAGTCCAAATCAAAAAGGGACACGGAAGAGTGGACCTACCCGAGAGGAACAACGTGCACCACGCCTGGAAAAGGAGCCAACTCACCACCATCGGCAGCATAACATATTTGTGGCATGACAGAACCTGCAATAGCGAGAGCCGAATAGGAAATTAGTAACAGCTTCATGAGATAACAGGAGAATGTAGATTGAAACAAAACTAGAAATAAAAGGAACAAAGAAACTGGGAAACAACGAGACCTGTCTGGAAGAAAGGATCTGCCGAATCTCCGTAAGAGGATCGCCCTGTAAGGTGATACAGGGAATACCCCAAACCTGCTAATTCGCGAATAGTAGAACCTCAACCGAGAGCCAAGGCCAAATGAGTCGAATGAGCACCAAACCCTGGTGGTATGAGACTGAAAGGTCATATGGAGCAAAGCTAGCCGTTCGATGGAATGGACGGGGTTTTCCACCCTCGATCCGATTAGGAATCCCGAGGAAAGTGATATCGCTGCAGATTCAATCAAATCGACAGCGCAACATAGTTATTACCCAGAGATGATTTTGGACCAACCTCGAGGTGGTGGATGAGGTGTCAAGCTCCGCGTGAATTGCCAATTAATAGCAGTATGAGAGGTGCTGTCACAGTACTCGTCCACATTTAAATTAACCCAAAAGTAAACCAGACCCGTATGTAACTGAGGTGGCACAGGAAATGTACCCAGTGCGAGACGAGGTGAAAACCAAGGAAATGTTGCCTTGGTTAAATCGCTGGGTAAAAACTTTAGTTTTTGTCTTTTTTTTTTTCACATTTAGTTGTGGGTACCTATGACATTGATATTATATATAAAAGTGAATATATATATATATATATATATATATATATATATATATATATATATATATATATATATATATATATATATCTAAAGTAATTTCACATTTAAAATATCAAAAGTAGATATATAACCACCAAAAGAGAACATTATAAAATAAAAATATGATTGTAAAATTTTTCAAAAACTTAAGCAAATTTTGTAAATTATTTTCAAAAGTTACACATTAATTAAAAAGAAGTCAGATATGAGTTTGACACACTTATTTATTTTCATAAATAATAAAAATTTCTTAAATAATGAAAATTTCTTTAATATTAAGATTTAATGTATGTATTATTATAACATTTTGTGGCAAATATAATTTTTTTGATTATTGATTTTTGATTTTTAAATAATGAAATCAAGCGTTAAGAGAGATGTTGAAAAAACTCTACAAGGAATTGTTCAAAACAATAAGATAATTTCATCACGCGTGGAATCATTAAAACAGTAACATTGTACACTAAACATCATTCTTCATTTATATTTTTCTATATATATAATCTTCAGTTTTCACATAAAATATTAAATTGCAAATTTTTTATTATTATATCAAACAAGGAAAATGGAATATATCAAAAACATATATCATATAATGTTGAGGTAAAATATAGTTAATCACAAAGTTTCTAACTAAGCAATGCATTTTATTTAATAATATTTTCATATTTTCTAAAATTTATATATTCTATCTCATTCACAATCATCCAAGAATGTATTCTAATAGGTCCTAACATGATCAAGTATACTTTATTATAAAGGTAAATACACATAACTTTATTATAAATGTAAATATACTTTGTGTAGAGTATGTTTCCGATTTATCACATCTATAATTGTTTGAATCAACATTTTGAGTCACCCACCGTGGCTTATTATTAGGATAGATTCAAATAATTAGAATCTATTTTGATAATGAGCTAAAGAGAACAGCTCGAAATGTCGATTCAGACAATTATAGATATGATAAGTCCAGAAAAATACTCTACACAAAATACAAATCACAGAAACCTTAAAACTATAAACATACTATTATACATTTTATTTATAATTTTATAGATCATAAAGAATGCTTTGTATATACCAAGTCAATCAATAAATCATTCTAAATAACAAAGTACAATATTCCAGGTAAGTGATGATGAAATGAGGCATGAAAACAACTTTTTTTCGTTGCACATGCGAGCAACTTAGTACGATGATAGTTGTTGAATCAATGACTTGGGACTATCAAAATTAAATATTATGAGTTATATAATTTGAAATGTTTGTTTGTCTGGAATGTCGACATATTAATTAGATGGAAAAGTGTTAACTATGACTATAACAATTATTTATCCACATTATAACAATTATTTATCCACATTTTAGATATTGTATACATTTATGCTGTCCAAATTTGTATAGAATAATTTCTTATTTGTAAACCATAAAATAATTTTTTCCTATGCATTGCGAGAATATTTTTTAAATTGATAAAAGTCATTAATACAATGATTATATTTGAACACAGGGAAAAAAATATTTTAGAATAATTGATTTTTAAATCATTTGAAAATTTGAAAAAAAACAATAACATTTATTTGAATATTTGTAGTACGTAAAAGTTCATAAAATTATATCATTGCATTATATTTTTTTCACCTTAATGGGTATTGATACTTAACTATATAGAGTGTCTTTAAATAAATATTACACATGAATGCAAATAATTTTAATAGAAGTGTCATTACTTCTAGTGACATGAAGAACACTACTTCATTCAATGGCACCATTACCACTACATTAATATTATGGTTATTTTTACAAGAATTTATTGTTTACAAAGTTGATATTGTAATGTTTCTAATTAAATTAATTTTGTTAAGAAGAATTCCTATTTTTGCAATTTAGGCATTGGGAATGTTTTGGCATGAAAATTTAGGAAAAGTGGGTTGAGGGAGTTCCCACTTAATTTTTGGAGAAATGGAGGCCACCAACATTAGAGAAAAACAAAATTAAATTGGTAATGGAATATGGGGCCCACATGCAATATGCACTTGGAGAAGAAGGAATTTGAATTCCTTGAGGCAAATCGAATTGGTGGAGGGACCCACAAGGAATGCATGACCAACAATTATAAAAGGAAAGAATGAGGGACAAATAGTGGGAATGCATGTCTATTTGAAAATCAAATTTGCCTTAGCTGTTCAGCTGAGCCAATATTGTGTTGTTTAGCACACTAGTGTCTCCGAGCGGAGATCTCAACCCTTTCTTTGGTGGACTTCGAGTGCCAGCCCTAGGAGGGAGTTCTACTTCCTTCCAATTTGTACCACTAGTAGTGAGTCAAGTTACAATAGCAGGGGAAGTAACAGTAAGAAGGCCAAGTTACAGTCGCAGGGAAAGGAGCAATAGGAGGGCTGAGTTACAGTAGTAGGAAAGTAGCAGCAGGAGGGCCAAGTTACAACAAAAAGAAAATAGTAGCAAGGGTATTGAGCTCCAACAGCAACACAGAGTAGGGAGAGTAGCAACAACACAGGGCAGGGAAGGTAACAACAACGCAGGGATTGCGTAGTCATTGGAGTGAGATTTGTTGGGGCAAAATTATCCCTAGGATTTTGGAGCTAGGGAGATGGGAGATCATTTGGAGGGCCATATGAGGAGGATTACTAGAATTGGGAGTGCAGAGATTGACAGGTTCAGTCACAACAATAAAATTCCTATTTAGAGAAAGGCCAAGTTGTAGAGGGTAAAATTTTGAAGGTTGGAACCACGTGAAACCTTTTCTGAGTTTTTCTGGGTTTTAGGCAAGGATCAAAATCCCAAATTCGTAGAATTTTCTGGGCACTCTAGAGTGGGAAAATCAAGGGGTGAAATAAGGTAACAATGAAGTTTTGGAGTAGCAACACAATATTTTGGAGGAGCTGGTTATTGAAGCCATTGTGATTTCTTGTACTCATCACCTGGTGCTTGTAACTTGCCTTGTGCAAGCCCAGGTGCACATTCTCTAACTCTTTGTATCGCAAGCTCATATTATTGACAAAATCTTGGCCAATTTTGGGATTTGCAGAAATTTCTGGTTCATGTATATTTGTTTATGAAAAATGATGTATTATGGTATTTGCATGTCTTTGTTATCATTGTAAAATTTCCATTAGGAATATTACAGTGGTATCAAATCATGCTCTTGGCTAGTTATGGAGTAGCCAACAAGATCGTGGAAGATTAGGGCATGTATGCACTATGATGGGTGAACTATAAACAAACCCATGGCTTGAGGGAGAGTGAGTATCATTGAGGGAAAAACGACCCTCACCCACATTGATGGTTTAGCTAGGAGTTCTGTCAAAAAATGGGTACAAGAATTGGACACATATTTCTGGCTAAACCCCATGAGGGAGGCAAATTCTATTAGACATGCCACCTTGCACTTGGATAGAGATGCTATGGAGTGGTGGTACCAAGGGTTGATCCCTTCAGGTCATCCACATATCACATCATATGTAGAGTTCACTGTGAGGCTTGTGGAGAGATTTGACTGAGATGACACCAAATCCCCTCAAAGGGAGTGGACTAGACTAGGACAATTAGAGGTTGAGACTAGGGGGTGTTTCTGTTGGTGGAGACTAGGATTTAGATTTTAGGATCTTGAGGAGGAGGTTGAGTAGGAGGACATGTAGAATGGTGAGGGGCACCTCGATATACCCACTGCAGTGCTTGAGTTACCATTGTTGGAGGACTCTTTGGTAGCTCCAACTGACACCTTGGTTGAGGGAGTAGAGCATACACTCAGAGGGCCATCTATTGAGGAGATGCTAACAATTGATGAGGTACCCAGTGCTATGACCTAGTATCTAGATGATGGCCACCCATAGTACGTTGATGAGGTGTCTGGAGGTATACTTGTCATTGAGGAGATACCAGAAGAGACAGAGGGGTCCAGAGCAGTGACCGAGTTTACACAGGATAACTTCCCTCCATAGTTCCATTAGTTTCGAGCTAACCTTTAAGCATTGAGAAAGAATGCCACGATAGTGCAAGAGGATATTCTGTAATAGAATAAGGAGTTGGAGGGCATGAGAGCAGTTTGTGCTGAGTCAGCGACCAAATTGACTCACGTTAGGAAACGGTTGGGTTCTGTAATGGTTAAGTTTGAGTGCACATTAGAGTGATGGGGCAACCCTACTCAAACATGCATATATGAGGCCAATAGCACTAGCAAGTTACCACTACACATTGGAGAGGGAGAGTCAGAGTGACCTCAACATATTTTATGTGTTGACCAAGATGGTGAGATGAGGTGACATGAGTTGTGCAGGGTGCATCCTTCGTAGGATGAAGAGTTTGTTTCGTGTATGGGAGTTTATGCTCTCAATCCTTCCCTTGGGGTTGGATGGTGAGAGGTTATGACTTGGTGCTCGATGGAGTGGGCTAGGCATATGGAGTTGGTCATAGTTCAGAGTGAGAGTTAGAAGGAACATTCAAGCATCGAGGATACTAGAGGCCCATGGTGGCATTGGGTTCCAGGTGCCACTCCCCATCACTTCATGGATTAGGCTAGTCATGGTATTAGCAGGGTGGTGGATCCGATGATCGAACTCACCCCCATTTTCATATTCCCATCAAATTTCTAGAAAGTTCCAGTGACAGGTTGGGATGACAGGGGATCCAATAGACTCTATGAGTCGTCTTGGCATATTGACCATGGATGGGGTCATTGAATGATCATTGTACCCTTGTAGGAGGTTGTTAGAGGAGGTGGCATTTGCAGGCCATCGGATAGTTCCTCGTATGGAGGGGTGGATTTCCCATGCATATATGGGGCACAATGGTCACCGAGGAGAAACACCCTAGTGACACCACCACAGGCACATAAGGAGATTTGCCTATTAGATCTCTTAGGGAGGATTAGGAGGGAAGGTCCACTCATCCGAGAGTATGGAGATGAGAGGGTGGATACAGTGGTACTAATAAGATGTGGGTTGATACTTACAAACATAGTTTTAGGCCATGGCACCCAGGGGTGTATAGGGGCATGCAATGGTGCACAACGATATGCAGTGGAGCACGGAGGTGTGCAGTGGTGCATAGTGGTGTGTAATGTCGCACCAAGTTGTAATAGGAGTTGTTCGCATCACAATACATTACCTTATAGAGTGATAAAGAGATGTGCCTCTACTTTAGTAGGGCATGTTGGGATCCTGCATGACACGGGATACTGTGTATGGCTGAGGTAATTTCCTAGTGGGTATCCAAGCTTCAAACATTGTATTGGCACTTTATTGAGGGTGCGGATGGCTACTTAGTGGTGATGATTGGTTGGAGAAGGGCAGATCATCATACACTGCGTCGTGGCAGGAATCAGACATATTTCTATTAACTGCATTAAGGGGGTAGCTATTTGTCAAATGCGGTTTCTAGTGGTCATCAGTACTACGTAGTGGCAGGCACAAGGATGTTTGGCATGCATCAAATTAGTTCATGATATGTGGAGCCTAGATATTGATTGCATGCAGGGGCTAGAGACGAGGCGTGGATGAATTCCAATAGTTGTCAGAGCTATGTGGTAGCAGGTTTGGATATGGGATTCAGGGGTTAAGTTGGTTGATAAATCACTTTGTCTCATGACGAGAGGAGTCATGCAAGAGAGTGATCTAGTTCACTCTTGGGTCGACACATAGGGGTTCTTGAAGGCCTTCATTGTATGGTGAGGCAGGCTTTCCCTCTTGTTGCACATGTTAAAGGTTAGCTTTCGAGGGGTAGGCTTTGGCATCATGGAGATACCTGGTCAATATGTATTCAACCTTTATCTGTATTTCACCATCGGGTTATAGTAGAGGAGGATATGACATGCACATGATGGGAAGTCAGTTGTAATCAGAGTAGAAAAGCATTGGCATGGTGGCATATTTTTGAGATTAGCATGGGACCTTGGTATCAAGGGATTCATTTACGAAAGGATGGTGCATGGATTCAAGGTGATCCATTGGTACATTTGGGACCCTGGTATTGTGTTTAGTGACTATTTAGGTCAGATGATCGAGAGGGTGCTTGTTCAGGCATTGCTTGAGGATAAGCAATTTTTGGTGGGGAGGACTGTAATGTCCCCAATTAAATTAATTTTATGAAGAATAATTCCTGTTTTTTCAATTTTGGTGTTGGGAATTTTTTGCCATGAAAACTTAGGAAAAGTGGGTTGAGGGAGTCCCCACTTAAGTTTTGGAGAAATGGAGGCCATCAACATTAGATAAAAATAAAATTAAGTTGGTAGTGGAATATGGGGCCCACATGAAGTGTGCAGTTGGGGAAGAAGGAATTCGAACTCCTTGAGGAAAATCGAATTGGTGGAGGAACCCACAAGGAATGCATGGCCAACAATTATAAAAGGAAGGAATGAGGAAGAAATAGAGGTCTTTTGTCTATTTGAAAATCGATTTTGCCTTAGTTGTCCAACTAAGCCAATATTGTGTTGTTTAGCACACTAGTGTTTCAAAGCGGAGAACCCAACCCTTGCTTGAGTGGACTTTGAATGCCAATATTAGGAGGGAGTTCTTCTTCATTCCAATTGATACCACTAGTAGTGAGTCGAGTTATAGCATCAGGGGAAGTAACAACAAGTAGGTTGAGTTACAGCGCAGGGAGAGGGGTAGTAGGAGGGCTGAGTTACAACAGCAGGAAGGTAGGAGCAGGAGGTTCGAGTTAGAGCAGAATGAAAATAGTAGCAAGGGTGCTAAGTTCCAATAGTAGGAAAGTCGCAGAAACATAGAGCAGGGACAGTAACAATAGCGCAGGACAGGGAGAGTAAAAACAGTGCAGGGATTTCGTAGTCAATGGAGTGAGATTTGTTGGGGCGACATTATCCCAAGGATTTTGGATATGTGGAGCTAGGAGATCATTTGGAGGTCCATTTGAGGAGGATTTCTGGAGTTGGGAGTGCATATATTGACAAGTTCAGTCACAGCAACATAATTCGTATTTGGGGGAGGGCCAAGTTGTGGAGGGTCAAATTTTGGAGTTTAGAACCAAGGGAAACCATTTCTGGGTTTTTCTAATTTTTGGACAACGATCACAATCCCAAATTCCTATAATTTTCTAGGGACTCAAGAGTGGGAAAAGTACGGGGCAAAGTCAGGTAGCAGTGCAGTTTTGGAGAAACAACGTAGTTTTCTAGAGGAGCTAGTTATTGTAGTTGTTGGGATTTTTTGTACTCATCACCTGGTGCTTGTAGTTTTCCTTGTGCAAGCCCAGGTGCACATTCTCAAACTCTTTGTACCACAAGTTCATATTATTAATAAAATCTTGGTTAGTTTTGGGATTTGCAGAAATTTCTAGTTCATGTGTATTTGTTTCTAAAAATTTATGTGTTATGGTATTTACATGTCTTTGTCATCATTGTAAAATTTCCATTAGGAATATTACAGATATACATATTGATGCTTTGATATATGTAATATGCATCCATTCTTATTATATAAGGTAAGTATTAGGGATTCATAATATAGACCATACACATTGGTGCATAATATTTATAATTTTAACAAATGTGAACAAATGTTTAGTGTAGAGGTTATTATCACTCTAAAATTTCCCTAGGGTTGTCATGAAAGAAATAATAGAGGTAACCACAAACCTACTTTTGAGATCAGGATCTAGCCTTCCTAATGCTCAGAGAGGGCTCTCTCTTAATGATTTAACTTTGTTGAGTTAATTGATTTTAGGCTAGTTATTTAAGCTTGATTGGGTTGGTTTTTGATTTGGTTTGGTGGTGGAATCACTGATTTAGATGGATAGATAGATGTCTTTTTACCATTGGGCCATGGAGTCGAAATGTCAAGAAAACATGGTTGAATCAAGTTCTAAATATAGTGTTCATAGGGCAAGGTAGCTGAGTAATTTCAGATCTTTTAGTCTAGATGGTGAAGTAGTTTTTCAATCAGGGTCAAGGAGCAATCAAGGGTTCCTCAAGCCAGATAATGAAGGAAATGAAAGAGGTCAATCAAAACTAGGGAGAAATGAAGGATTCCCTACTCTGGATATCAGAAGAAAACATTAAAATGAATAATTTTTCAAGACAAAGTGTACTTAAACAAATTCTGAAGTAAAATTCTAGTTATTTCATTCAAATTGGAAACACATGTATGTTTGTGAAATACTTAAGAAAATAACAATTTGACAAATGAAAGATAATTCACCGAAGCAGCCCAACACATGAATCCTATAATGTAATGCCTTTATTACTCATTCTAGTCCATTGAATTGAAAATGTTTACAATAAACCCTCAAGTTTTCAGATCAATGTAACTATAGAAATGTTCAACAATCCACCCTTCTATACTTTGAATTATGAAGTTTTTATAGAAAAAATAGTTACAAAATATCCTAAACTGTTTTAGGAATTATTCAAGGAAAATAAATATCTTCATGCAAGTAGATAGAGACACCTAGGAAACTAAAAGGCTAGTTGTCCCTTCTTTTACTTATTTGTTGTTTTGTGCTTTGGTATTTTTCTACTTTCTCTCCTTTCCTGTTGTTCTTTACTGGCTATTCTTTTACTCTGCCTTTTGACTGATACTCTTTCATCTGATACTTTATGACTTAGATAATCTATTGTTTTACTTTTACCGCTCTGTATTCATTGTTTACCTTGCATTTTTACAGTAAATCATTCACTTTTCCCAAGTATCTGTATTTGGTAACTTAATATTTACCATTCTTTTGTAGACTTCATCAAGTTCTGTATATTTTGCAAAGGTGGGCTTGTTTACAAAAATATGTTTCACCTCATGCTGGAGGTAAAAGAGGTTCTCAAAAGTTTGGTAAAGGACCTTTCCAGTAGGTATCCCTTTCATGGAGGAACTATTGGCTTGTTCCTTTGCCACTTCTATGATTCTCTTATCATAGTATTCATGTGGCATCAAGTTGTCATTAATCACCAGTGGATTAGGTTGACCTTTCTGCCTTAAAGTATCAAATTTAACCATGAACTTGGCTATTGCTTGTTCCATTGTATGGTATTTATCCTCAAGTTGTGTCATCAGGTTCCTCTTGGTGATTAGCTTCTTTACTTCTAATATGGTCCCAATTCTGTCATCTATTCCAAGTTCCTGCAGTTCATATTTGTTCTTTGAGTTAAGGAACTAGATTATTCTTGAGGCTTCTTCTGGGATATTTCCAAGTTCGGCTCTAACCCTTTGAATTGCTTCACCAACCTCTTTGAAGAAGTCATTTTGCTCAAATATCACCTGTATAGATGGCCAAATATTGTAAGGACCATTTCTATACCAAGTGTAAGGACCAGTTCTATACTATATGTATATATATTTTTTAAAAATAAATCACAATAAAATACAACTAGAAGAGAAAAACATTGGGAATTCAAATTTATTCGGTAACTGTCTAACACATTCCTAAATTTCATTTCACTGAACATATCATAAAATTTGACATACATTTAACTAAGGCCATAAAGAAAACATACAAAATAATACTGCAACACACATGTACCGTTCACCAGAAGACGAGACTCCACTTGATTTGCCGTTACTTGTTTTCCCTTGTTGTCGGTCACCTCTGAGAGTGAATGATGACGTACTTGATCTGAATGCGATGACCCACCAGTTAACCTCCCAGCCTACTCCTTGGGTACTCTTCTTCCCCGCGAACCCTCGAGCTGCAATGGGGTTGTACAATGGAGGAATGCAATAGTTGGTAAAGGAGAGCACTCCTTGGCTCAAGAGTTTGCTCTCTAAAATCCTTTACCTCACCAAACTCACTATAGCTTCGTAATCACTGCTCTGACATAGTCTCATCCATCCAACCATAGGGTTCACAAAAAAATTCCCTTCTCCCATTGCTTGCCCCTTCTTTTATAGGAGTCCTCATAGGTGACACTTGGCATGTCATTCATAATTAATTATTTTTTTTATAATTCTATAGTTTGATTATTCACCCACCCATGTATCACTCTCTCATCAAGGGTCTCCAAAATTATTTACTTAATTTTAATTTAAAACTAATATTTTCCTTACCTCAACAAGATTTCTATTTCTTCTCCTAGTTGCCTCTTGATCCCCCTTTTTACTCATTAATTTGTGTTCATTACTGAAGTCAATTAATGAGTCAATACTTGATCTCCTATCTACTCCCTAATTTAACTCAAGTTATCTCTTAGATGGATATTCTTATGTTGGTTGTTGCCACATGGAGGTTCTCTACGTAAAACATAGTTAGGAGGAAAACCGCAAGACAACAAGCTTAACAAAATATTCATCTTTTGGAAAACATGGAATTTACCCAACTTCCATTGAACAGTATAGTTATTCCTCGATACTCGAAGGTAAACGAAACTGAGAAACATTTCTTTCATAAAACAAGAAGAAAAGGGAGACTGTTGAATAGGACGAGAATAGCTGGAAAGTTTGACGAGCATGATGCTCTTTGAGGGTTGGAACCATCCATACAACTATAGTAAGGGTAATAAGCAAAGGCAGCACTAAAGAAAGAAAAAACTATGGTGACCAGCACTGTTAAGAGAACAAATCAGGACCTCTGCACACCCTAAAGGGTTAGCCATGGATTGAGGTTCTCATCAGGAAAGAAAAGAACAGTGGTGTAACGTACAGGTCTCTTTCCTCTAGTCTGAGAAGAGTACAAACCCTCTCAACGAGTATAAAAACATCTTGATAGTTGCAATTACGTAGATTCAAATAAGTGGTAAACTGTAAAGGCAAAAGAAAAAAAGAATTACCTTTCTATTTCTGAAACTATCTAGAATGTTTCCAAATAGAAATGCATATAGATATGATGAGTGCTAAAATCCATTATCCAATCAATGTAGAATCAAATGCAGTGTGAAAATAAAACAGATAAATTATATGTGCATACATTCCTCTGAGTAAACCTCCATGATTACATATATAACAAAATAAAGACAAGAGCAGCGGCTGTAGCCAAGTCTAGGAGCCGAATGATAGTCCACATAGTAAAATTCAGAAATAAATATTCATGGCAAGGGGAGCAGCAGGCTAACGCTCAACCCAAAAGTCACAAACTTATCAATACATGTACAGGGAGATAAATAATGGTTCACAAACCATACAACCTCAAGTTGAGGTGATGTTGGCATAATAATTTTACGAGACCTCTGTCTAGGCTAGTAAGCCGCAGAAAATAGAAAACAAGACGAAATTAAGACAATAAACTCTGAACATAACACATGCAGATGAAACCCTATACTGGGTTGTAAACTATAGGGAGTAGCATCTAGAAGAGAAGAGCCCGAACGGAAACCCTTCTCAAGCGAGGTCTGGCAACCCGACCTGACAAGAGGAAATGTGCAGATAGTCACATGAAAAACTCGTGATCTTTTCCACCTTAGTCCAAATCAAAAAGGGACACGGAAGAGTGGACCTACCCGAGAGGAACAACGTGCACCACGCCTGGAAAAGGAGCCAACTCACCACCATCGGCAACATAACATATTTGTGGCATGACAGAACCTGCAATAGCGAGAGCCGAATAGGAAATTAGTAACAGCTTCATGAGATAACAGGAGAATGTAGATTGAAACAAAACTAGAAATAAAAGGAACAAAGAAACTGGGAAACAACGAGACCTGTCTGGAAGAAAGGATCTGCCGAATCTCCGTAAGAGGATCGCCCTGTAAGGTGATACAGGAAATACCCCAAACCTGCTAATTCGCGAATAGTAGAACCTCAACCGAGAGCCAAGGCCAAATGAGTCGAATGAGCACCAAACCCCGGTGGTATGAGACTGAAAGGTCATATGGAGCAAAGCTAGCCGTTCAATGGAATGGACGGGGTTTTCCACCCTCGATCCGATTAGGAATCCTGAGGAAAGTGATATTGCTGCAGATTCAATCAAATCGACAGCGCAACATAGTTAACACCCAGAGATGATTTTGGACCAACCTCGAGGTGGTGGATGAGGTGTCAAGCTCCGGGTGAGTTGCCAATTAATAGCAGTATGAGAGGTGCTGTCACAGTACTCGTCCACATTTAAGTTAACCCAAAAGTAATCCAGTTCCGTATGTAGCTGAGGTGGCACAGTAAATGTAGCCGGTGTGAGACGAGGTGAAAACCAAGGAAATGTTGCCTGGGTTAAATCGCTGGGTAAAAACTTTAGTTTTTGTATTTTTTTTTTTCACATTTAGTTGTGGGTACCTATGACATTGATATTATATATAAAAGTGAATATATATATATATATATATATATATATATATATATCTATATATATATATATATATCTAAAGTAATTTCACATTTAAAATATCAAAAGTAGATATATAACCACCAAAAGAGAACATTATAAAATAAAAATATGATTGTAAAATTTTTCAAAAACTTAAGCAAATTTTGTAAATTATTTTCAAAAGTTACACATTAATTAAAAAGAAGTCAGATATGAGTTTGACACACTTATTTATTTTCATAAATAATGAAAATTTCTTAAATAATGAAAATTTCTTTAATATTAAGATTTAATGTATGTATTATTATAACATTTTGTGGCAAATATAATTTTTTTGATTATTGATTTTTGATTTTTAAATAATGAAATCAAGCGTTAAGAGAGATGTTGAAAAAACTCTACAAGGAATTGTTCAAAACAATAAGATAATTTCATCACGCGTGGAATCATTAAAACAGTAACATTGTACACTAAACATCATTCTTCATTTATATTTTTCTATATATATAATCTTCAGTTTTCACATAAAATATTAAATTGCAAATTTTTTATTATTATATCAAACAAGGAAAATGGAATATATCAAAAACATATATCATATAATGTTGAGGTAAAATATAGTTAATCACAAAGTTTCTAACTAAGCAATGCATTTTATTTAATAATATTTTCATATTTTCTAAAATTTATATATTCTATCTCATTCACAATCATCCAAGAATGTATTCTAATAGGTCCTAACATGATCAAGTATACTTTATTATAAAGGTAAATACACATAACTTTATTATAAATGTAAATATACTTTGTGTAGAGTATGTTTCCGATTTATCACATCTATAATTGTTTGAATCAACATTTTGAGTCACCCACCGTGGCTTATTATTAGGATAGATTCAAATAATTAGAATCTATTTTGATAATGAGCTAAAGAGAACAGCTCGAAATGTCGATTCAGACAATTATAGATATGATAAGTCCAGAAAAATACTCTACACAAAATACAAATCACAGAAACCTTAAAACTATAAACATACTATTATACATTTTATTTATAATTTTATAGATCATAAAGAATGCTTTGTATATACCAAGTCAATCAATAAATCATTCTAAATAACAAAGTACAATATTCCAGGTAAGTGATGATGAAATGAGGCATGAAAACAACTTTTTTTCGTTGCACATGCGAGCAACTTAGTACGATGATAGTTGTTGAATCAATGACTTGGGACTATCAAAATTAAATATTATGAGTTATATAATTTGAAATGTTTGTTTGTCTGGAATGTCGACATATTAATTAGATGGAAAAGTGTTAACTATGACTATAACAATTATTTATCCACATTATAACAATTATTTATCCACATTTTAGATATTGTATACATTTATGCTGTCCAAATTTGTATAGAATAATTTCTTATTTGTAAACCATAAAATAATTTTTTCCTATGCATTGCGAGAATATTTTTTAAATTGATAAAAGTCATTAATACAATGATTATATTTGAACACAGGGAAAAAAATATTTTAGAATAATTGATTTTTAAATCATTTGAAAATTTGAAAAAAAACAATAACATTTATTTGAATATTTGTAGTACGTAAAAGTTCATAAAATTATATCATTGCATTATATTTTTTTCACCTTAATGGGTATTGATACTTAACTATATAGAGTGTCTTTAAATAAATATTACACATGAATGCAAATAATTTTAATAGAAGTGTCATTACTTCTAGTGACATGAAGAACACTACTTCATTCAATGGCACCATTACCACTACATTAATATTATGGTTATTTTTACAAGAATTTATTGTTTACAAAGTTGATATTGTAATGTTTCTAATTAAATTAATTTTGTTAAGAAGAATTCCTATTTTTGCAATTTAGGCATTGGGAATGTTTTGGCATGAAAATTTAGGAAAAGTGGGTTGAGGGAGTTCCCACTTAATTTTTGGAGAAATGGAGGCCACCAACATTAGAGAAAAACAAAATTAAATTGGTAATGGAATATGGGGCCCACATGCAATATGCACTTGGAGAAGAAGGAATTTGAATTCCTTGAGGCAAATCGAATTGGTGGAGGGACCCACAAGGAATGCATGACCAACAATTATAAAAGGAAAGAATGAGGGACAAATAGTGGGAATGCATGTCTATTTGAAAATCAAATTTGCCTTAGCTGTTCAGCTGAGCCAATATTGTGTTGTTTAGCACACTAGTGTCTCCGAGCGGAGATCTCAACCCTTTCTTTGGTGGACTTCGAGTGCCAGCCCTAGGAGGGAGTTCTACTTCCTTCCAATTTGTACCACTAGTAGTGAGTCAAGTTACAATAGCAGGGGAAGTAACAGTAAGAAGGCCAAGTTACAGTCGCAGGGAAAGGAGCAATAGGAGGGCTGAGTTACAGTAGTAGGAAAGTAGCAGCAAGAGGGCCAAGTTACAACAAAAAGAAAATAGTAGCAAGGGTATTGAGCTCCAACAGCAACACAGAGTAGGGAGAGTAGCAACAACACAGGGCAGGGAAGGTAACAACAACGCAGGGATTGCGTAGTCATTGGAGTGAGATTTGTTGGGGCAAAATTATCCCTAGGATTTTGGAGCTAGGGAGATGGGAGATCATTTGGAGGGCCATATGAGGAGGATTACTAGAATTGGGAGTGCAGAGATTGACAGGTTCAGTCACAACAATAAAATTCCTATTTAGAGAAAGGCCAAGTTGTAGAGGGTAAAATTTTGAAGGTTGGAACCACGTGAAACCCTTTCTGAGTTTTTCTGGGTTTTAGGCAAGGATCAAAATCCCAAATTCGTAGAATTTTCTGGGCACTCTAGAGTGGGAAAATCAAGGGGTGAAATAAGGTAACAATGAAGTTTTGGAGAGTAGCAACACAATATTTTGGAGGAGCTGGTTATTGAAGCCATTGTGATTTCTTGTACTCATCACCTGGTGCTTGTAACTTGCCTTGTGCAAGCCCAGGTGCACATTCTCTAACTCTTTGTATCGCAAGCTCATATTATTGACAAAATCTTGGCCAATTTTGGGATTTGCAGAAATTTCTGGTTCATGTATATTTGTTTATGAAAAATGATGTATTATGGTATTTGCATGTCTTTGTTATCATTGTAAAATTTCCATTAGGAATATTACAGTGGTATCAAATCATGCTCTTGGCTAGTTATGGAGTAGCCAACAAGATTGTGGAAGATTAGGCATGTATGCACTGATGGGTGAACTATAAAAAACCCATGGCTTGAGGGAGAGTGAGTATCATTGAGGGAAAAACGACCCTCACCCACATTGATGGTTTAGCTAGGAGTTCTGTCAAAAAATGGGTACAAGAATTGGACACATATTTCTGGCTAAACCCCATGAGGGAGGCAAATTCTATTAGACATGCCACCTTGCACTTGGATAGAGATGCTATGGAGTGGTGGTACCAAGGGTTGATCCCTTCAGGTCATCCACATATCACATCATATGTAGAGTTCACTGTGAGGCTTGTGGAGAGATTTGACTGAGATGACACCAAATCCCCTCAAAGGGAGTGGACTAGACTAGGACAATTAGAGGTTGAGACTAGGGGGTGTTTCTGTTGGTGGAGACTAGGATTTAGATTTTAGGATCTTGAGGAGGAGGTTGAGTAGGAGGACATGTAGAATGGTGAGGGGCACCTCGATATACCCACTGCAGTGCTTGAGTTACCATTGTTGGAGGACTCTTTGGTAGCTCCAACTGACACCTTGGTTGAGGGAGTAGAGCATACACTCAGAGGGCCATCTATTGAGGAGATGCTAACAATTGATGAGGTACCCAGTGCTATGACCTAGTATCTAGATGATGGCCACCCATAGTACGTTGATGAGGTGTCTGGAGGTATACTTGTCATTGAGGAGATACCAGAAGAGACAGAGGGGTCCAGAGCAGTGACCGAGTTTACACAGGATAACTTCCCTCCATAGTTCCATTAGTTTCGAGCTAACCTTTAAGCATTGAGAAAGAATGCCACGATAGTGCAAGAGGATATTCTGTAATAGAATAAGGAGTTGGAGGGCATGAGAGCAGTTTGTGCTGAGTCAGCGACCAAATTGACTCACGTTAGGAAACGGTTGGGTTCTGTAATGGTTAAGTTTGAGTGCACATTAGAGTGATGGGGCAACCCTACTCAAACATGCATATATGAGGCAATAGCACTAGCAAGTTACCACTACACATTGGAGAGGGAGAGTCAGAGTGACCTCAACATATTTTATGTGTTGACCAAGATGGTGAGATGAGGTGACATGAGTTGTGCAGGGTGCATCCTTCGTAGGATGAAGAGTTTGTTTCGTGTATGGGAGTTTATGCTCTCAATCCTTCCCTTGGGGTTGGATGGTGAGAGGTTATGACTTGGTGCTCGATGGAGTGGGCTAGGCATATGGAGTTGGTCATAGTTCAGAGTGAGAGTTAGAAGGAACATTCAAGCATCGAGGATACTAGAGGCCCATGGTGGCATTGGGTTCCAGGTGCCACTCCCCATCACTTCATGGATTAGGCTAGTCATGGTATTAGCAGGGTGGTGGATCCGATGATCGAACTCACCCCCATTTTCATATTCCCATCAAATTTCTAGAAAGTTCCAGTGACAGGTTGGGATGACAGGGGATCCAATAGACTCTATGAGTCGTCTTGGCATATTGACCATGGATGGGGTCATTTAATGATCATTGTACCCTTGTAGGAGTTTGTTAAAGGAGATGGCATTTCCAGGCCATCGGATAGTTCCTCGTATGGAGGGGTGGATTTCCCATGCATATATGGGGCACAATGGTCACTGAGGAGAAACATCCTAGTGACACCACCACAGGCACATAAGGAGATTTGTCTATTAGATCTCTTAGGGAGGATTAGGAGGGAAGGTCCACTCATCCTAGAGTATGGAGATGAGAGGGTGGATACAGTGGTACTAATAAGATGTGGGTTGATACTTACAAACATAGTTTTAGGCCATGACACCCAGGGGTGTATAGGGGCATGCAATGGTGCACAACGATATGCAGTGGAGCACGGAGGTGTGCATTGGTGTATAGTGGTGTGTAATGTCGCACCAAGTTGTAATAGGAGTTGTTCGCATCACAATACATTACCTTATAGAGTGATAAAGAGATGTGCCTCTACTTTAGTAGGGCATGTTGGGATCCTGCATGACACGGGATACTGTGTATGGCTGAGGTAATTTCCTAGTGGGTATCCAAGCTTCAAACATTGTATTGGCACTTTATTGAGGGTGCGGATGGCTACTTAGTGGTGATGATTGGTTGGAGAAGGGCAGATCATCATACACTGCGTCGTGGCAGGAATCAGACATATTTCTATTAACTGCATTAAGGGGGTAGCTATTTGTCAAATGCGGTTTCTAGTGGTCATCAGTACTACGTAGTGGCAGGCACAAGGATGTTTGGCATGCATCAAATTAGTTCATGATATGTGGAGCCTAGATATTGATTGCATGCAGGGGCTAGAGACGAGGCGTGGATGAATTCCAATAGTTGTCAGAGCTATGTGGTAGCAGGTTTGGATATGGGATTCAGGGGTTAAGTTGGTTGATAAATCACTTTGTCTCATGACGAGAGGAGTCATGCAAGAGAGTGATCTAGTTCACTCTTGGGTCGACACATAGGGGTTCTTGAAGGCCTTCATTGTATGGTGAGGCAGGCTTTCCCTCTTGTTGCACATGTTAAAGGTTAGCTTTCGAGGGGTAGGCTTTGGCATCATGGAGATACCTGGTCAATATGTATTCAACCTTTATCTGTATTTCACCATCGGGTTATAGTAGAGGAGGATATGACATGCACATGATGGGAAGTCAGTTGTAATCAGAGTAGAAAAGCATTGGCATGGTGGCATATTTTTGAGATTAGCATGGGACCTTGGTATCAAGGGATTCATTTACGAAAGGATGGTGCATGGATTCAAGGTGATCCATTGGTACATTTGGGACCCTGGTATTGTGTTTAGTGACTATTTAGGTCAGATGATCGAGAGGGTGCTTGTTCAGGCATTGCTTGAGGATAAGCAATTTTTGGTGGGGAGGACTGTAATGTCCCCAATTAAATTAATTTTATGAAGAATAATTCCTGTTTTTTCAATTTTGGTGTTGGGAATTTTTTGCCATGAAAACTTAGGAAAAGTGGGTTGAGGGAGTCCCCACTTAAGTTTTGGAGAAATGGAGGCCATCAACATTAGATAAAAATAAAATTAAGTTGGTAGTGGAATATGGGGCCCACATGAAGTGTGCAGTTGGGGAAGAAGGAATTCGAACTCCTTGAGGAAAATCGAATTGGTGGAGGAACCCACAAGGAATGCATGGCCAACAATTATAAAAGGAAGGAATGAGGAAGAAATAGAGGTCTTTTGTCTATTTGAAAATCGATTTTGCCTTAGTTGTCCAACTAAGCCAATATTGTGTTGTTTAGCACACTAGTGTTTCAAAGCGGAGAACCCAACCCTTGCTTGAGTGGACTTTGAATGCCAATATTAGGAGGGAGTTCTTCTTCATTCCAATTGATACCACTAGTAGTGAGTCGAGTTATAGCATCAGGGGAAGTAACAACAAGTAGGTTGAGTTACAGCGCAGGGAGAGGGGTAGTAGGAGGGCTGAGTTACAACAGCAGGAAGGTAGGAGCAGGAGGTTCGAGTTAGAGCAGAACGAAAATAGTAGCAAGGGTGCTAAGTTCCAATAGTAGGAAAGTCGCAGAAACATAGAGCAGGGACAGTAACAATAGCGCAGGACAGGGAGAGTAAAAACAGTGCAGGGATTTCGTAGTCAATGGAGTGAGATTTGTTGGGGCGACATTATCCCAAGGATTTTGGATATGTGGAGCTAGGAGATCATTTGGAGGTCCATTTGAGGAGGATTTCTGGAGTTGGGAGTGCATATATTGACAAGTTCAGTCACAGCAACATAATTCGTATTTGGGGGAGGGCCAAGTTGTGGAGGGTCAAATTTTGGAGTTTAGAACCAAGGGAAACCATTTCTGGGTTTTTCTAATTTTTGGACAACGATCACAATCCCAAATTCCTATAATTTTCTAGGGACTCAAGAGTGGGAAAAGTACGGGGCAAAGTCAGGTAGCAGTGCAGTTTTGGAGAAACAACGTAGTTTTCTAGAGGAGCTAGTTATTGTAGTTGTTGGAATTTTTTGTACTCATCACCTGGTGCTTGTAGTTTTCCTTGTGCAAGCCCAGGTGCACATTCTCAAACTCTTTGTACCACAAGTTCATATTATTAATAAAATCTTGGTTAGTTTTGGGATTTGCAGAAATTTCTAGTTCATGTGTATTTGTTTCTAAAAATTTATGTGTTATGGTATTTACATGTCTTTGTCATCATTGTAAAATTTCCATTAGGAATATTACAGATATACATATTGATGCTTTGATATATGTAATATGCATCCATTCTTATTATATAAGGTAAGTATTAGGGATTCATAATATAGACCATACACATTGGTGCATAATATTTATAATTTTAACAAATGTGAACAAATGTTTAGTGTAGAGGTTATTATCACTCTAAAATTTCCCTAGGGTTGTCATGAAAGAAATAATAGAGGTAACCACAAACCTACTTTTGAGATCAGGATCTAGCCTTCCTAATGCTCAGAGAGGGCTCTCTCTTTATGATTTAACTTTGTTGAGTTAATTGATTTTAGGTTAGTTATTTAAGATTGATTGGGTTGGTTTTTGATTTGGTTTGGTTGTGGAATCACTGATTTAGATGGATAGATAGATGTCTTTTCACCATTGGGCCATGGAGTCGAAATGTCAAGAAAACATGGTTGAATCAAGTTCTAAATATAGTGTTCATAGGGCAAGGTAGCTGAGTAATTTCAAATCTTTTAGTCTAGATGGTGAAGTAGTTTTTCAATCAGGGTCAAGGAGCAATCAAGGGTTCCTCAAGCCAGATAATGAAGGAAATGAAAGAGGTCAATCAAAACTAGGGAGAAATGAAGGATTCCCTACTCTGGATATCAGAAGAAAACATTAAAATGAATAATTTTTCAAGACAGTGTACTTAAACAAATTCTGAAGTAAAATTCTAGTTATTTCATTCAAATTGGAAACACATGTATGTTTGTGAAATACTTAAGAAAATAACAATTTGACAAATGAAAGATAATTCACCGAAGCAGCCCAACACATGAATCCTATAATGTAATGCCTTTATTACTCATTCTAGTCCATTGAATTGAAAATGTTTACAATAAACCCTCAAGTTTTCAGATCAATGTAACTATAGAAATGTTCAACAATCCACCCTTCTATACTTTGAATTATGAAGTTTTTATAGAAAAAATAGTTACAAAATATCCTAAACTGTTTTAGGAATTATTCAAGGAAAATAAATATCTTCATGCAAGTAGATAGAGACACCTAGGAAACTAAAAGGCTAGTTGTCCCTTCTTTTACTTATTTGTTGTTTTGTGCTTTGGTATTTTTCTACTTTCTCTCCTTTCCTGTTGTTCTTTACTGGCTATTCTTTTACTCTGCCTTTTGACTGATACTCTTTCATCTGATACTTTATGACTTAGATAATCTATTGTTTTACTTTTACCGCTCTGTATTCATTGTTTACCTTGCATTTTTACAGTAAATCATTCACTTTTCCCAAGTATCTGTATTTGGTAACTTAATATTTACCATTCTTTTGTAGACTTCATCAAGTTCTGTATATTTTGCAAAGGTGGGCTTGTTTACAAAAATATGTTTCACCTCATGCTGGAGGTAAAAGAGGTTCTCAAAAGTTTGGTAAAGGACCTTTCCAGTAGGTATCCCTTTCATGGAGGAACTATTGGCTTGTTCCTTTGCCACTTCTATGATTCTCTTATCATAGTATTCATGTGGCATCAAGTTGTCATTAATCACCAGTGGATTAGGTTGACCTTTCTGCCTTAAAGTATCAAATTTAACCATGAACTTGGCTATTGCTTGTTCCATTGTATGGTATTTATCCTCAAGTTGTGTCATCAGGTTCCTCTTGGTGATTAGCTTCTTTACTTCTAATATGGTCCCAATTCTGTCATCTATTCCAAGTTCCTGCAGTTCATATTTGTTCTTTGAGTTAAGGAACTAGATTATTCTTGAGGCTTCTTCTGGGATATTTCCAAGTTCGGCTCTAACCCTTTGAATTGCTTCACCAACCTCTTTGAAGAAGTCATTTTGCTCAAATATCACCTGTATAGATGGCCAAATATTGTAAGGACCATTTCTATACCAAGTGTAAGGACCAGTTCTATACTATATGTATATATATTTTAAAAAATAAATCACAATAAAATATAACTAGAGGAGAAAAACATTGGAAATTCAAATTTATTCGACAACTGTCTAACACATACCTAAATTTCATTTCACTGAACATATCATAAAGTTTGACATACATTTAACTAAGGCCATAAAGAGAACATACAAAAT
The DNA here is from genome assembly GCA_031772625.1 of Pinus tabuliformis. Lineage (NCBI taxonomy): Eukaryota > Viridiplantae > Streptophyta > Pinopsida > Pinales > Pinaceae > Pinus > Pinus tabuliformis. The sequence continues at coordinate 735,255,091 of CM062808.1, read as the reverse complement.
AATACTGCAACACACATGTACCGTTCACCCGAAGACGAGACTCCACTTGATTTGCCGTTAGTTGTTTTCCCTTGTTGTCGGTCACCTCTGAGAGTGAATGATGACGTACTTGATCTGAATGTGATGACCCACCAGTTAACCTCCCAGCCTACTCCTTAGGTACTCTTCTTCCCCGTGAACCATCGAGCTGCAATGGGGTTGTACAATGGAGGAATGCAATAGTTGGTAAAGGAGAGCACTCCTTGGCTCAAGAGTTTGCTCTCTAAAATCCTTTACCTCACCAAACTCACTATAGCTTCGTAATCACTGCTCTGACATAGTCTCATCCATCCAACCATAGGGTTCACAAAAAAATTCCCTTCTCCCATTGCTTGCCCCTTCTTTTATAGGAGTCCTCATAGGTGACACTTGGCATGTCATTCATAATTAATTATTTTTTTTATAATTCTATAGTTTGATTATTCACCCACCCATGTATCACTCTCTCATCAAGGGTCTCCAAAATTATTTACTTAATTTTAATTTAAAACTAATATTTTCCTTACCTCAACAAGATTCCTATTTCTTCTCCTAGTTGCCTCTTGATCCCCCTTTTTACTCATTAATTTGTGTTCATTACTGAAGTCAATTAATGAGTCAATACTTGATCTCCTATCTACTCCCTAATTTAACTCAAGTTATCTCTTAGATGGATATTCTTATGTTGGTTGTTGCCACATGGAGGTTCTCTACATTTCTCTAAAATTTAATTTATTAATCTTATTTTAATTCATCCTCCTCTTCTCTTAATTTGGTTTAACCATTTGGGATTAATCTTTATCCTTACAATGATGTCCCTCTTTCCCATTTTACCTAATTAAACTACATAATCTACCTACTATTTTCCAACATGGGAAGGGTAGAGTTTTTAAGGTAACCTATTTTATTTCTTCTTATGATCCTCTTAACCCAAGTTTTATTTTTTGCTTTAATTACCTTGTTTCCTAACATCTTTTACCCTTGATTTAAATTTACCTAGTTTTCATCTCTTGATTATATTTATTAATTAATTTATTTTTAATGATTCCAAGGGTGCCAAGTTTGGTCGTGCCCTTTGATGAGCCCCAAAAATGGATAATTATATGGGCTCATTCAACCTCCTAATTCGACTTAATCCAACATTCTCATTAGTTTATTACATGTTTTTTATTATATTTATGCTAATAGAGTGAATTGGGTTAGTCATTATGCCAACAAGTCTAATGTGTGCTTTATGCAGTCTTTTTGGTCAATTTGGAGACAAAATCAAAGGTTTAAATGAGCACTTGGCAGCCAAATTCGTGGAGAGGATTTGTAGGAAGGTGTCCCCTTCATTTATGGGCCCTTACCTCGAATTCTCCACCATCAGCTCGGAGTTGAAGGGCTACCAAGTCAATTATCACAAGGGCAGCCGAGAAAGGGCTAGTAAAGGTGTTGTTAACTACAAGTTTTGGCAACCGAGTTCCTAAAGTTTAGGAGGACTGTTGGGGTCCTCAATTTGTATAAATAAGAAGGCTTAGGGCCTCAATTCAGTTAGTCACTTTGTAGGCAGAAGTTAGCTAGTTTGTAGTTCGATTTTAGTTATTCTTTTAGTCATTTTTTAGGCAGTAGATTAGCTATGCATTTCAGCACACTTTCAAGCTTTCCCTTGTGGACAGTTTTTGATGTAACTATTATTTCTTTCTCAATAAAGATGAATCCAGCTTTGCACCAGCTCTAATCTCTCTTAGGAGGCTGTAGCTCTTGGGGTTGAGCCCAACCCAAGTGCCCAGTACCTCCTTTGTTTACCTTTATGTGTTTTTGCTGCATTCTTAGAATAAAATTCGTTATTTAGATTTTAATCTTGCTTTGTTATTTAGATTGCATTTGATGATTAAAAAGGATTTTTATGTTCAGATTGATTTGATAGGTTATTAACAGAGAAGATCTTCAGAAAAAGGCCATCAAGCACCTCTGATTTCACCTCTCCCTCAGTGGGATCATGAGCTGGGACAATGTTGACCTTACTGCCAACAAAAACACACTCTTTGCTTCGCCATGCAACCATTAGTGTTTGATTTTTATTTGCAGAAGTTGGTTACATGTTCAGAGTCTTGATTGCTTCGCTGCATAGTTGGTATACATGGTTTCATTGCAAATAAACTTCTGTTCCAAGTCTTCATTTGTCTAATTCGAAAGATAACGTGTAGAGCGCCTGTAATACCTATCCATCCACCTATACTCCATCAATCCCGTCTGCTCCATCCCTTAGCTTAGATTCTTGCCTCTCATTTGGTACGTTTTCACACTCTGCCCTAGTTCCTATACTCTCATACAACATTGCTTCTCTTATCTTTGAACCAACCCAATCACCTTAGCCACTCTTCAGCCTCATTCACCAAGTCCTGGACATCCTCACACCCCTATCTCACCTCCATACCCACTCTTTCATCTTTCTACCTCTATCCATCCTCTAAAATCCCATTCTAAAAATCCTGTAGAAAAATTACAGACATCCTGTAGAACCCCTGCAGACTTCTTGTAGAAGCTCACGAATGAGGTTTCTTGATAGCCAAACTCTGTGAAACTCTCTGGAAGGGTGTTAGGGACCCCTTAGGCCCTCTCTGAACCTTCCTGACCTCCTCCAAGAATTTCCTCTCGCTAATCCACCTCTGCACAAGTCAAAAACCAGTCAAAGCACATGCATGATAATTCTGACAACTTATTCAAAAATACAAAAAGATGTTTTTTTCAGATGTTATTGTAGAAGTAGCTTAGACACATGCATTTTACCTTCCTAGAAGTCAATGGCATCTCTTTCAGTAGCTTGCATCCTCTTTCTTGCATTAGTAGGGCTAGCTGGTAAAATTAGGGTTTGTTAGGGTTTGCATTTCCTTTCAACTTTCCATTTTCTTTCTGCAAGTAGATTAGCCTTCTTTGAGTTAACTTTCATCCATCAGTTAAAAATCTTCTTCTGAGAGCTCATAGAAGTTGGCTTAAGCTCGTAGCGGAATTGTGCCAGCTGACCAAGTGACAGCCGCGGCAAGAGCTAGTACTTGTGCATACAGCAATGTCGCTTCCAAGTTTGTTATGAACTACCGGGTTGATAAAATTAAAGAAGGGAGTCTCAGGAGTTGCAGCATTATTGTTGCAATACTGGGGCGCACCATCTTTTTGGAGTCGTTGCCAGGGAAGCGTCAGAGTATTGGTGATTGCTGCTTTTCTTCTATTTTCTACTACAACCTTCTCCTAAGTAGTTTATTTCATTTCCATTCTGCAATTTCATTTCCGCAAAAGTAGATTAGACATTTCTTTCTTTCATAGATTAGCATTTCAATTCCGCAATTTTAATTCTGCAAGCGTAGATTAGCATTTCAATTCCGCAATTTCAATTCTGAAAGCGTAGACTAGCATTTCATTCCTGCAATTTCATTTGAGCAAAATAGATTAGTCCTTTCCTGCTTTCATTTCAATTCCGCATTTTCATTTCAGCAAGATAGTTAGTTGCAGTTCAACCTATTTTAGTTTTGTAGGTACAAGCAGAAAAAAGCAAAAAACAACCAAAAATATTTCCTTTCGTGCCTTGTAGGAGTAGAGATAATTCAAAAAAATGATTGCACAACACCCCCACTGCTTCACACAGCCAAGCTTCTCTCTTCTTTGATGGTTGTGATTAAAGAACCCTTAGGTGGACAACAAGACATATTTGAAGAACCTCAAGGGAAGAAGAAGAAGAAAACATTCCTCTGGAGAAAATGGCTGCAAACAGAAATGTTGGGAGTAGTACCTTATCCAAAAACAAATTTTCAAATCAGATGGAAGATTTCAAGAGCGAGATGAGGCAGTTTCTTGTCATGCAACTGGATACCTTGCGGATCCAAAGGAAGCAAGAGGAAGCCAAGAGGGCTTTGGCCATATTTTGTCCCAGGTGCACTAGAAAGCAACCTAGGAACAAATGTCCATTGCACTCCATAGAAGTGTGTTTTGTGTGTGAAAGAGACCATCCTACAAACCAATTCCCTTCCTTGCCTGGACTTAAAGCTGCATATCAGAGAGCCAAAGGAACCACTGAATCACTCTATTATATGAACCAAAGGAGGCCACATGGACCCATACCTTACTAGCAGGGAATGCAAGGGACATCCCAGACCTATTATGACCCCTATCAAGCCACTTCCATGCCTTCTTGGGGTCCCCGTGATCATCCTTCCTGGTCCACACCCCCTTCTTGGTCTTATCCTCCTCAATACCATGCTTCTCCAGTTGCTCATTCATTTCACTCTTATGCTTAGCCACAGCCTCAGTGGAATGCACCTCATCAAGGGTGGAGGCCCCAATACAACTCTCATCCCGCTCCTTTTCCTCGACCACCTGCTCAACCACAACCATCGCCTCCTGCACCACCAAGGCAACCCCAAATGCCTGCCCAACCACAACCCCATCCACATCCATCTCAAATATACACCCCCACTCAACTACCCGTACCACCATTTCCAAACCTGCCCATTGGAGTAGCTCAACCCAATTGCAAAGCTGAGGCACAACATGTCCAAATTACTCCTCTTGAGCTCAATGATCTTCACCATAGCTCAGGAAGAGTATTGCAAAAAAGAGATTATCTTGAAAGCATTGAAGGACCACATCCAAAAAAAAAAGATTTAAAAGAGGAGATCAAAGAACCATGGGCTACACTTGATGAAGAGAGGACATCAGAATCAGAGATCGAGAGAGCTCCCTCATGGTTACCATCAAATCCTCCATGTATTCAAGAGAAAACTCAGCAAAAAGAGGAAGATGTGAAGGTCATGATAGAAGAAGATATGGAGAATGATCCAGATCAGTAAAAGGACCAAGGATATCAGAGCTATATTGAGATATGGTTCCAGACAGTCACTAAGTTGTAGCAGTACTCTCTTCCTCAGCTATGTTTGATCCATTCAAAGTCAAATCATTTGGTCTCTGAAATCTGGATAGCTGTCAAAGCATGCATTTCAAGCCTCCATATCATCTTGTCTCTAATCTCGATGTGCACATGACTCCATTGGAAGTATTCTTATACTCGAAAATGATTTTGTTTTTCAAGTAGGGTAGGGTAGGAAAGAAAGAAAAAACAAAAAGAAAAAAAATGAAAATAAGAGGAAAATAAAAATCTAATGTGAAAACCTCCTCGGAGGCACCTTAGATTGGTTCATTGATTAAAAACCTCCATGAGGTGGTCAATGGGTTGGGAAAAAAAAGAGAAAAGTGAATAAGATCTCTGGGTGAAAACCTCCCTTGGAGGCGCCCAGGGCAGGCAATTAGGGTGAAAACCTCCACGAGGCGCCCTAGTTGTTTTCAAAAAAAAGAAAAAGAAAAATAAACCTAATTTCCATTGAATAATTTCAGGTTGTAGCAAAGACATTGCAGGTTAGAAGGATCGCTCAAAACAAAGATAGAGGATGTTATGTGCCTTCTACAGGAAGTTCTGTATCTTCTACAGGAAGCCTAAAAACAAGCCAAAATTAATCTCCGAAGAGGACCAGAAGGCTAGGAATATGTCCATGAGGCCTGCAAGCATCCATGTTTCCATCCCCCACCCTTCTCCATCATTTATTTGATCTCATTGTGCTTCTTTCCTCAAAACTGTGTGTTCTACAGGAAGTTCCTGTAGAAATTACAGGATTTCTATAGGAAGCTAGAAATGGATTTCAAAAAGGCAGTTTGGAGAACATGATCGCTTCCTAATGGGTTTAGAAGTCCTCCTGCAATATTCAAACTCCTCCTCCATCATCTCCATGCCTGCATCATAGCCCAAGCTCATTTTTTTTACCATGCAAAAACTTGCAGAATGCTTTGAAGAAAAAAATACATAGAACAGAATTTGTTTTTTCCCTATCTTAAAAACCGTGCATCCATTTGCAAAACTACTACAGGAGGAGTTGTATAGGGACGATGGCAACATGCTTGAGCAATTTCAGCCAATTTTGGTGCATGGTTTCCAAGAAATCAGCCTCCATCACCTTCATCCATTTTTGCATTTTCTCCATATTCGTGCATTCGTTTCAATACTTGTTTCATGGGGAGATGCATATGGGTGATAGTAACCTACCCAAGTAGTTTCAGCCAATTCCAATGCACAGTTTCCGAGAAATTGATCTCTGTAATCTTCAGCCATTTTCTGTTTTTCTCAAAATATGTGCATCCATTGATCACAATTTCGCTATGGGAGGTGCATAATGATGATAGGAACATGCTCAGAAAGTTTTAAATTGATCCGGTCTATTGTTCAAGAGCAATGGAGAAAACAAGTTTCTGCCTGGTAAAAATTCAACAGCGGCAACTTGAGGGTGCAAGTCTGAACGTGGAAACAAATTCTTGCAACTGAGATCCGGACAGAGGACACCTGCACAAGGAAAACAACCATGAATCAGCAACCAAGCCATCATGCAACCACAGAAACCAATGCATGCAGAAAATGAAAGGCCACAGCACCTCACAGCAACCACATTCGACTTCTAGGTACGTGACTCAAGCTCGTTCCTCTAATTGCATGAATGAAATTTCAAAACTGCATGAGCAATGAGATGGTTGGGATTAAAAAAATCGGTGGCCAGCTAACTAGCCACCCTCATCTAGTTCAAACAACGATCGGTGGGTCAAAACGACACGTGTGCTCAACCATCTCAGGAGGAAATATAGAAATGGGTAGTGGTGACTGTTTAGCCTTCAACATAATTGATGGGAGTGATCACAGGTAGGAAACATGATGTTTCGTGACAGCACTGATGTCTACATGGGCCAGTGCACATTTTTGCCACCTCACCATGAATCACGCAACAATTAAAAAATGCTCAGTTGAAACTCACAAACTACTGTTCATTTGCACTTGTAACATCCTCAACTGAAGTATGCACCAAATGCTTAACTAGTCGTCCTCTACTGGGTTTTCTACCTGTTTCAAAATCCTCCTGCATCCCAGGCTCATTTAGAAGCACCGTGACATCCTACAGAAGCTGGCAAAGCATTCTACAGGAAGAGCCTCTACAGGAAATACAACATAGCCTTCCAGAGCAGAGAAAATGGATTTTTCTTCGATAAATTTCGAGTCCTGAAAGAGGTAGGCTCGAAAAACACTCTTTCATGCATGATATACTCCAAAAAGGTGATGAATTGAGCTGTTTTGAATTGGAGGGTTAGAGACAAGTCTGCCTGTGAGTCAAAATAGCAGTTTACTTGTGGTTGCATGAAATTTCTTCGTTGGTTTGCATCCAAGTTTTTCTCCATGGGTCCTGAAGAAAATTCCTCCTGTAGAAAAGTTAAACCACTATTAGGGCTAACCTATGTGAAAAAAAAAATGTGAATTTTACATGGTTATATGTATGCTAGGGCATGGAAATTGAGCTCTGCACTCTGTCTAGGGAAACCAAAGTCTTCTTTATGTACACGGACAATCGAGTTTCTTAAAACCAGGGAACTGGTGCAAAGTTAAAACATAAACACCTGAGGGATACTGTCTTCAAGTTCGAAGAAGGAAACCATAAAACAACAAGCCATTTCTGATCAGAGCACAAACCAGAACAGAGCACTCTCCCCATGCCAGGAGGGTTTATTAGAAAGGAACCCTCGGATTCCAGAAAATTACAGGAAACTCCCGTGGTGGTGAACCTATTCACCCGTGCCAATTAGATGACCTTTTGTGACAGAATTCAAGGTCATGACAATGAGGTAACAGAAGAGTTCTTAATGTCCCTGCAGCCTAAATCAAAGACACTGGCCACTGTGGATTTCAGAGGGTTGACCCTAAAGCTTACCCCACCACTCATTAGAAGAGAAAGCCAGTGGAAAAGAAACACAGGACAGACTGCCACAGAGAGAAAAAAAAGAGAAACGAGGAAAAGGCTAAGTTGCAAAGCCTAAAGCTGTGGGAGGAACAATGGCACAAACACCAAGGGAGAAACGATTGCAGAGTAGGGTAGAGAGGACTAAAAAAGTCCAAGCAAGTGAGGAAACAACCAAGACAACCACACCAAAATTAAAAGGGAAGGAACCCCTAGCCAAGCAGACCAAAATAGTGAAAACAATGTCTACAGGAAGCCAGAAAATAGTTAGCACAGGACTTTCTACAGGAAGCATGGAGACAGGGCAACAAAAGGAAAAATCGCCTGAGATTTTAGCCAGGGAGGCAGCAGCTGTGCCGGCCACCCTAAGCACATCTCCAAAGAAAAAAGGGAAGCGAAAGAGGGAGCCTTCCATGTATATTGAGGCCAGAAGGAGCATGTAAATAAAAACTGGCAGACCCCAGCCACCCTCAAAAGAGCCAATCACGATTGTAGACACCCTAGCTACATAAAAGGAGAGGTCTCCATCAAGGGCATCCATCACCTATGAACGGGGAAGCCCAAAGACATCCACCTAGAGAGAAAGAATGAAAATGTTGGACACAAAGGCCTCTCTACAGGATGTTGAGACTGTTCTACAGGAAACACTGGCTAAGCTAAGAGAGACCGAGAAATTGGAGGAAAAGGCAGCCAAACAATCACAGGAAGAAGGAAAGACAAGGAAACATCTGATGAACAACAAAGAGAGGACAAGTTGCAGGCTGAGGTTGAGGAGCTAACAAAACTACTACAGGAAAAGGAGCACAGGCAGTGGGAAGAAGTAGAGAGAAAAGCATGGTTTCATGACCGAGAAGAGGACATCACTTCAGAAGCTTGGAATGATAGGGAGGCCACCAGGGCCATCAAATATGAAGAGATAGATTAGTTGCTCAGAGGATGAGCAACACTTTCAGTAGGGGGTGATGATGAGCCCCGAAAATGGATAATTATATGGGCTCATTCAGCCTCCTAATTCGACTTAATCCACCATTCCCATTAGTTTATTGCATGTTTTTGATTATATTTATCCTAATAGAGTGAATTGGGTTAGTCATTATGCCAACAAGTCTAATGTGTGCTTTATGCAGTCTTTTTGGTCAACTTGGAGACAAAATCAAAGGTTTAAATGAGCACTTGGCCGCCAAATTCGTGGAGAGGATTTGTAGGAAGGTGTCCCCTTCATTTATGGGCCCTTACCTCGAATTCTCCACCATCAGCTCGGAGTTCAAGGGCCACCAAGTCAATTATCACAAGGGTAGCCGAGCAAGGGCTAGTAAAGGTGCTGTTAACTACACGTTTTGGCAGCCGAGTTCCTAAAGTTTAGGAGGACTGTTGGGGTCCTCAATTTGCATAAATAAGAAGGCTTAGGGCCTCATTTTAGTTACTCACTTTGTAGGCAGAAGTTAGATAGTTTGTAGTTCGATTTTAGTTATTCTTTTAGTCATTTTTTAGGCAGTAGATTAGCTGTGCATTTTAGCACACTTTCAAGCTTTCCCTTGTGGACAATTTTTGATGTAACTACTATTTCTTGCTCAATAAAGATGAATCCAGCTTTACACCAGCTCTAATCTCTCTTAGGAGGCTATAGCTCTTGGGGTTGGGCCCAAGCCAAGTGCCCAGTACCTCCTTTGTTTACCTTTATGTGTTTTTGTTGCATTCTTAGAATAAAATCTGCTATTTAGATTTAAATCTTGCTTTGTTATTTAGATTGCTTTTGATGATTAAAAAGGACTTTTATGTTCAAATTGATTTGATAGGTTATTAATAGGGAACATCATCAGAAAAAGGCCATCAAGCACCTCTGATTTCACCTCTCCCTCAGTGGGATCATGAGCTGGGACAAAGGTGACTTTGCTGCCAACAAAAACACAGTCTTTGCTTCGCCATGCAATCATTAGTGTTCGATTTTTATTTGCAGAAGTTGGTTACATGTTCAGAGTCTTGATTGATTTGCTGCATAGTTGGTATACATGGTTTCATTGCAAATAAACTTCTGTTCCATTTCTTTACTGTTATCTAGGTCAGATTAGGTCAAAGTAATTAGCTTCTTGATTTTCCAAGTCTTCATTTGTCTAATTCGAAAGATAATGTGTAGAGCACCTGTAACACCTCTCCATCCACTTGTACTCCATCAATCCCATCTGCTCTATCCCCTAACTTAGATTCTTGCCTCTCATTTGGTACGTTTTCACACTCTGCCCTAGTTCCTATACTCTCACACAACATTGCTTCTCTTATCTTTGAACCAACCCAATCACCTTAGCCACTCTTCAGCCTCATTCACCAAGTCCTGGACATCCTCACACCCCTATCTCACCTCCATACCCACTCCTTCATCTTTCTTCCTCCATCCATCCTCCAAAATCCCATTTCTGAATATCCTGTAGAAAAATTACAGACATCCTATAGAAATTCTAGAACATCCTCTAGAACCCTTGCAGACTTCCTGTAGAAGCTCACGAATGAGGTTTCTTGATAGCCAAACTCTATGAAACTCTCTGTAAGGGTGTTAGGGACCCCTTAGGCCCTCTCTGAACCTTCCCAACCTCCTCCAAGCATTTCCTCTCGCCAATCCACCTCTGCACAAGTAAAAAACCAGTCAAAGCACATGCATGATAATTCTGACAACTTATTCAAAAATAAAAAAAGATGTTTTTTTTTTTTTTCAGATGTTACTGTAGAAGTAGCTTAGACACATGCATTTTACCTTCCTAGAAGTCAATGGAATCTCTTTCAGTAGCTTGCATTCTCTTTCTTGCATCAGTAGGGCTAGTTGGTAAAATTAGGGTTTGCTAGGGTTTGTGTTTCCTTTCAGCTTTCCAGTTTCTTTCTGCAAGTAGATTAGCCTTCTTTGAGTTAGCTTTCATCCATCAGTTAAAAAACTTCTTCTAAGAGCTCATAGAAATTGGCTTAAGCTCCTAGCGGACTTGTGCCAGTTGACCAAGTGACAGCCATGGCAAGAGCTAGTACTTGTGCATACAGCACCGTCACTTTCAAGTTTGTGACGAACTACCGGGTTGATAAAATTAAAGAAGGGAGTCTCAGGAGTTGCAGCATTATTGCTACAATACTGGGGCCCACCACCCTTCAAGAACTTCCCTTGAAGTTCCAAGGGTGCCACACCTAACAATTTATTTGTGATGCCAAGGGTGCCAAGTTTGGTTGTGCCCTTCAAGAACTTCCCTTGAAGTTCCAAGGATGCCACGCCTAACAATTTATTTGTGATGCCAAGGGTGCCAAGTTTAGTCGTGCCCTTCAAGAACTTCCCTTGAAGTTCCAAGGGTGCCACACCACTTGCCCTTCAAGCCTTCAGTGACTACGAGGGGAAAGTATAGGTGCAACATCATAGACCATTGTCATCTCTTATGTTGCCTGCTATAGTGAGACTAATGGGGTCGGGGATCAAGGAATTCGCCTTGATGCGCACCCCCTGGTAAAGTCCTCATGAGCGATAGAACTTTGGGAGCTGCCCTCATGGCATCGTGATCTTCAAGGCGAAGGTGTTTCAACCTTTCCAGCCCAAGTCATGGCGGGAGTGCTAGTGGGTGAGATATGTAATTCCATCCACTTGTACAACCCCATCACCCATATGTGAGTCATTTGGCCAAGAAACTAATATATGCCTGCAACCACTAACATATTATCAGAATATAGATAAAAATATCTAGTAGATTTCAAAATTGACTTAGAATTTCAAAGATAAAATAATATAAATTTTCATCAAACTAGGTGTCGTCAACTTGTCATATGCGAGTGCCTCTGGTGGTTTCCTACCATAGTCAATAATCATCAGTAACAAGGTTTCTCAGTGTTAGCCATTGTCATAATAACATCATTGTCATCACCTAGTCATTCACATCATTGTTCATTGTGAACCAGAACTGATGCAAGTGGGTAACATAGGGGACACATCCATCAAAGCTATCATCATCATGATATCAATAGAGAACATACATAAACATCACAACCACTAATATCACAGTCACTAATAATAGAGTCATGTGTCTGGATCCTCAACCTGAGGTCCTCAAAGAATAAACTATCTAAGACAATGTCATATTAGGGCCAGGAAACTAGAGTGGGGACTACATGCACCCCCTCTTAACAACGGACTTTGTCCCGAAGTCCTTAGAACATAAAGGAAAATGACAACACATATCCTAGGAACCCTTCCTGAAACTCTTTCTAACCTTTTGGTAACAAGTATCTCTGATTTTTAAATTAAGAAAATTTTTGCTAATGAATTAAAATCAATCAACAAAATCGTTTTCATATTTTGGATTAAGTAATTTTATCAACAAATTTATTTATTTATTATTATTATTATTATTATTATTACCTAATTAGTTCTATTAGGCCGTCATGAAATATTGTCATAAAATCTAATGCTTCTCATTTTCATTTCTTTAACCTCTTGAATATTCAAGAATTCCTTTCTAGTATAGTTACTTCGAACATGAGTTTGAGATGTAATGTCTAATTGTCCTTGTTATGATCATCCTTCATACTATGTTCATAATGCAAGTAATTTATTTTTTTAATCAAAAGTTTGCTCCCCATTTTCTTCATTCTTGTTGGCCATTTCTCAAGGAAATTAATAGTAGGTACGCAATCCCTCCAATCTAAGCTCACATTGGTCGACGTCATAGTTTTCTACCATTTTAGTTTGACTTGGAATCTAAATATGGGTTATTCCAAGAAGTAATGACTCTTTAGTAAGTGAATATCCAAATTGATTTACTTTCTAGTGGGCAGGTTAGGATTTCCCAGCAAGGTATCTATACCATGGATTTCATTATAAACTAAAGGACTATATCTGGTGATCATTGCAAGCCACAACTATTAATGTATTAAGAAACAACAAAACAAGAAGCAGGACAATCACAATCAATATTCATCTCATGGTACAATTAATATATGATGCATTCAACCAAGTAAAGTCATTCACACACTATACTCCTGTAGCTTCCAATTATAGTAGTTCATTGCAAACTACGTCTATATGACCCTATAAGTGACAATGTCGGGGACAATATGCAACAAAAAGTGATTTGTATGGTCATCATCGCATATGTTAAAGTTCACTGTCATAGATGTTGCAATAATATTGTCGTAGAAGAAAAGAGCATACAAATTATTTTAACGAGTCTTTGAGACTTTTTTTTTTTTTTTTTTTTTTTTTTTTTAACAGTTGCGAATGAACTTCCAATCCTATTTCAAGATTGAAAAGAAAAGTCTCCTTTCAAGCTAATATACGGTATTGATAATATATAGTGGTATTTCTTGAGTATCAAAACTCACTCGAGCAATGTATGAGACCCTTAAAATAAGCTCTTGCGTGGTTGTATATTTCACCAATTTTATGCTTTCACCTAAATTTTCCAAAGTGGAGAACTTATGGGACACAGGTCTCAAGTTCAATTCTTACTGATGATAGAAGGTACTCTTGTAGCTATCCAATCATCAACTGCTTGAAATAGTTGCTTAATTTAATTTATTTACTGGTGTAAGACTTATTGATCACTATCTACTGAATATTTGGCCAAATTATTTCTGAATACTTCAATAAAAGTAAGGGGAATTTGCAATAAGATATCTTTTCCCAGTAATAAAATAATTCTAGAGCATACCGAGGCCTAAATATGAACTGAGCAACGAAACTTAACAATCATAATTTGAAGCTCCTGTACAAAATTGTGCCGAGAGAATCCCTTCTTAGATGATTCACTCTTACAAATCCGATGTCTGAATATTTGACCAAATTTATCCGCCAAAATCATTCTCCACATTTTCGAATACACCTCATGTTATCAAATTACACAACCCTTCAGCTGTGAACTTAAAAAAAAAAAAAATCAAAAATTTCACTACTAATACTATTTCAGAAAACCATGAGAAAAATGCTTTATACAAATCACAAATCATTGTACACATTGTACAGTTATGAATAACTCTTTCCGTGGAAAATAAATGGGGCATAATTTATGGCCATAGAAACCATTTGCTCATTCCTATGTCTAGTTCGTTGAATTCTCCAACAAGACAGACACCCGTTTTTCAAAAAAGACATTCAGTCTCACAATTATATTGCAGAGACTTGGTTAACCTTACGTCCTATTTATTTAATTTTTGTTATCCACTAAACATTAAAATCTACTTCAACTACATCATGAGATGTAGGTTCAGTTCTCGAGGATACAACCACGTGTTGTCAGTTTAATGGAGGGATGGTTCTTTTGAGAAAGCCTAATCATTGGTCAGTCCTAAGATCAAACTTCCTTCCTAGAAGGTAGTGTCTCCAAATATTTAGTGCATAAACAATTGTTTCCATTTCTAGATCATGGGTTGCATAGTTTTCTTCATGGTTTCTAAGTTTCCTTGATGCATAAGCTATTACTTTTCCTTCTTGCATCAACACACAACCTAGGCCTTCCTCGGAGGCATCAGTACGAACCAAAAATTTCTTATTCCATATACGACACCTTCAAAATTGGTGTTGTCGTTAATAACACCTTCAACCTTTGAAAAATCTCTTCACATTTTTCAGTCCAAATGAATTTTTTGTTCTTCCATTGGAGCTCAATAATATACTTCCAAAGGAACAATTTATGTATTTATAGGTTCTTGATTATATAATTCACCTATCAATTTCAAATATTCCTATAAGATTTAATCAAAAGAATACATTTAATCTACTCAGCATAGTAGGCTTAGACGACATTATGTCATGTAAATGGTAGGGTGGTTGGTAGCATTATCATAGCATAAACTGAGTTAATAGTAGTAAGTTTCTAATGTTTTATGATTTTAATAAAAAACCCTAATATTAATACTAAGATTAGGTAAATATTGTGTTATATAACATACCACTAGAATAGGGTAATTATTATATTACATGCATGTATGATAGGGATACCAATTCCAAGCAATAATTAATCTGGGCTTACATTAATGATATAATATACAAGTGCTTATATAGCTAAAAGTGTATGATATGACACAATGTTATACTTTGGTATATAAGATATTTAAGAACAAGTATTAATAATGAAATCATATATAATATTGAATTCCATTATTTATATGGAAAAATAATTAAATAATGAAAATAATGTATTGGTTCTCACAATGTTAAACTAGCACAACAAAGAAGCATAAATGGCTAGAATAGTGCAAGAGCTATTTGAGTTATTATTACGTTCAGGTAAATAAGCATATTTACCCATAGTTATTGCCCACCATTATTTATGCAAATTTTTTTTTTTTGTTTTTTTGTTTTTTTTAAGCATAATTTAACTTAAGAATGTCAATATGGTTAATGCCCCACCAAAATTTATGCAAGTTGTTGAGCAATTTTAGGTAAGAATTCTATTGATGTTGTATTTAAAAGAATACAACTATATGACCAAATTGTAAAGTGTAAAATATTTTTATAACTTACAGACACTATTACCATATTATAATATCTCAACTCCAATATATTATAATTTGTAAATAATTTTGCAACAACTTTAACCACTAGTCACAAGAAAGCTAAAATATGTATATATAATCTACTTTAAACTCAAGCAAAAATCAATAAAAATATACCAAATAACCCGAAAAATTAATACCATTTAATTATGTTTTAATACAATTTTAAAAATACAATATTGTCAAAAATAGCGGAAAAGAAAAATATTAAACTTTTACCATATTTTCAAATAATAATAGAAAAATGTAAAAAGTAAAATATAGCAATAATACAATACTTACTTTTATAACAAAGCATGCCTGAAATCGTAAACCAAAAAAGACATGCAAATATTTTGTAAATTCCAAATTACCATAAAACATTTCAGAATTTAAGTTGCAAATTACGGTAAAGCATTTTAGAAACCATCAACTAAATCAATTTAAATTATTAAATAAATTTCATTAACCATCAACTAAATCAATTTAAATTATTAAAAAAGTTACAATGAATATGCACTATAATTTATGTCATTTCAAGTCCCTGGATTCACTATTCTAAAGCCCTTGCATTCTCTAGATATTAAAAGAAAGCGCGTTCCATATGTTTTCAGGTTTTCTTAATTGTAAAATATTCTATAAAATTTGATTATGTTTTCAGGTTTTCTTAATTGTTAAATATTCTATAAAATTTGATTACATATGACATGAAGGACTAGATTGGCTGTTGGTGTAATGGGTTAAGACGCTAGTCTTGTACAAGTAGAGGACACGCTTTCCTTTTGTGTCTATGCAAAAGAATTGCTCTCTAAATCCGTAGAACTTCTCATCTCTTTCACTATAAATTATGAGTGATATTCTATTTAATACAGGTATGTGCTTCATTTTTTCCTCGTGCAGATTTATTAAAAACGGAAAAAAAAAAGGCCAAATAATAAAAAGTTGTCCACTAAGTTTGAATTGATCATAATTTACAACATATAATATGTATATTGCAAAAATAAATCTGGAGCGCAAATTGAGTGATAAGACAAAAACCGTAAATATATGTTTGGGACTTTGGTCACCCAAACATCAAAATTTGGAATCATGCTGCCAAAATGTGTCTATGTGGCCCAGAGGACATTCAACATAGAAAATACCATAGTTTTTCTAAATAAACTAACTGCAAGCCAATAGATGAATGGCTCAGTCGCTATGTTAGAATACTATTTCCACCGTATTTGTGTGTTAAACATGTGAATAAAATATATGAGGTGCAAAATGTCGAATCTGTTTCAACTTTCTTGCATTTGGCAAAGCCAATGATGTTTTCTAAATTCTGCATTGAACTTTATCATTAACCTCAATGCCACACCGCAATTCCTAAGAGCCAGGAATCCTTCCGCTAACATTCTTGTAAGCCCAACCATTGAGAGTAGTGACTACTAAAGCCCTATTATAGAATTTTATAGTTCTGTTGATTTAATTAAGGACAAAGAGTTTGGTTGGATTTAAACTTAAATACGTTTCTGAGACGAGGATCAAATGTTTCATCCATAAATTTTAATGCATCGGCGGTATCTTGGTAATTTAAAATTACTATAGTTAACTTTATACCTCATATGGATATGTAAGACAATATCGTTTGTTGTATTTATTGAGTTTTTATTGTCTTCAGGTAACGGGTCTTAGAGGTTTAGCTCGGTGAAGCATATTATCAAGACATTTGTTTTCTGTGAAACCCAAATGTGTTGAAACTTCATATTTTTCCCACAAAAACCAACACCCATGGAGATTCAAGTTTGGCATTCATGCAGGAGGGCCCATTGGACTGTCTTCCTTGTGGCATGTCGATACTGCAGTAGGGAGAGTTCTCCCGCGTGGGCGCAAGTGGAGAGTGTCGATATTGCAGCAGGGAGAGTCATTGATTGAGCTGGATTGATTGGCTTCATAACATATGTCGAGAGAATGAAAATTAGAACTTACCGCCAGAGGAGGGGGCATTTTTATTTTTATTTTTTTCAGAACCAGATTGCCTCGGCTTAGGGGAATTTCACGGTAGGTACATTCATTCGTTTTCTCCCAGCTCGTTGTATTTCGAGCCAACTTCTCTTCAACCCTCGAGGCTAGTAGATAAGCCTCATCTAACAATAAACTCATCTTAAATGGCAGAACACAGTCCATTCACATACTAGGCAATAAATTCAAGGCTCTTCTCATTCTGGATGGTGAGTAAAGCTCTTTTCTGTAGTCCTTTACCAAAACCTCCATCTTCTTCGAATCTTGCAATCTCACTAGTAAATTCAGCAAATAATCGGCACAAGTGATGAGCCCAAGAAATGGGTAATTATATGGGCTCATTTAGCCTCCTAATTCGACTTAATCCACCGTTCTCATTATTTTATTGCATGTTTTTGATTATATTCATGCTAATAGAGTTAATTGGGTTAGTCATTATGCCAAAAAGTCTAATGTGTGCTTTATGCAGATTTTTGGTCAATTTTGAGACAAAATCAAAGGTTTAATGAGCATTTGGCAACGAAATTTGTGGAAGAACAAGGAAGAGGATTTGTAGGAGGGTTTCCCCTTCATTTATAAGCCCTTACCTCGAATTCTCCACCAGCAGCTCGGAGTTCAAGGGCCACCACATCGATGATCACAAGGGCAGCCGAGCACGGCTAGTAATGTTGCTGTTAACTACAAGTTTTGGCAGTCGAGTTCCTAAAGTTTAGGCAGACTGTTGGGTCCTCAATTTGTATAAATAAGAAGGCTTAGGGCCTGAATTTAGTTAGTTAGATTTTAGTCAGTAGGTTAGTCATTTTGTTAGCCTATTTTCGCAATTTAGTGCAGCTCTGTATCAACACATTTTCGAGTTTTTTCTTGTAGACAGCTTTTGGGATGTAACTATTATTTTTTGATCAATAAAGATGAGTCCAGCTTTGCACCAGCTCTGATCTTTCTTAGGAGGTTGGAGCCCTTGGGGTTGGGCCCAATCCAAGTGCCAGTATCTCCTTTGTGTACTTTTATGTGTCTTTGCTGCATTAATAGAATAATTTCTGTTATTTAGGTTAAAATCTTGCTTTGTTACTTAGGTTGATTTTGATGATTAAAATAGCTTTTCATGCTTCAGGTTGATTTGACAATTTGGTAACAGAAAATATTTGCAAAGAGGCCATCAAGCAATCCTTGATCTCATCTCTCCCTCCTTGGGACCATGAGCTGAGACCAAGGCATACTCGCTGCCACAAAAACACTGTTGTTTCCTTTCCATGCAATTGCTAGTGTTAGATTTTTAGCTGGAAATGTTGATACCAGTCGTACTTGCATGTTTAGATCTATTCTTGCTTAGTTTCCATATTTTTCTTGCATGATTTCCTATTTATATACCTTTGTTCATCGTATTTCTGGTTTTTAGGTCAGATTAGGTCAAAATAGATAGATCTCTAGTCTTTTTAGTCTTGGTTCAATCAGTTTTGGAAAATAACATATAGAGCACTTGTAATACACCCATACCTATCCTTCCTCCATCATACAACCTGCTCCCACCACTAATCCAAGATTCCTTCCCTTCATTTGCCACACTTTTCCAATTTGCCCTAATTTCTACATTGTTGTGCAATATTGCTCTCTCCATCCTTGAAAAAATCCAACCATCTTCATCACTCCTTAGCTTCATTTACCAGGTCTTAGACCCCTTAACATCCTTACCCATTCTTCATTTCCACTTCCCCACTATTTTTCCACCATCAACCTTCTAAAATCCTCTTTCAGCTGTTCGTGTAGAACTTCCTGTAGAACCCCTGCAGACTTCTTGTAGAAGTTCACACGAGTAGTTTTTCGAGATCTGATCACTGTGGAATTCTCTAAAAGGGTGCTAGGGACCCCTTAGGCGCTCTTCTCACCTTCCAAACCTCCTGTAAGCGCCCACTCCATTTCCTTTCGCCAATAAGCCTCTGGACAGTAAAAAATAGTTAAAGCACATGCATAATAATTCTGCAAAGTTACTAAAAAATACAAAACGATGATTTTTCCATATTTTTCTTCAGAAGTAGCTTAGACACATGCATTTTACCTTTCCCAGAGTCAATGGCATCTATTTTAGTAGCTTTCATCTCTTTTCTTGCACCACTAGGGTTAGTCAGTAAAACTAGGGTTTGCTAGGGTTTGCATTTCCTTTTAGCTTTCAGCTTCTTTCTACAAGTAAACTAGCCTCTCTTGAGTTAGATTTTGTCCATAGATTCTTCTAGGAGCTCATAGAATTTGGCTTAAGCTCCTAGCGAACTTGTGCCAGCTGATTAAGTGACAGCTTGTAGTACGAGCTAGTACTTGTGCATATAGCATCGTCGCTTCCAAGTTTGTTATGAACTACCAGGTTGATAAAAGTAAAGAAGGGAGTCCTAGGAGTTGTAGCATCATTGTTACAATACTAGAATCTATCATCTTTTTGGCATCGTTGCTAGGGAAGCGTCAGAGTACTTTGTGATTAATGCTTTCTGTTGGAAATAATACTGAGAGGGGGGGGTGAATCAGTATTATCACATCAATAAAACTTTTTCATTTCCATATTCAGATTCATATATGCTACTTCCAAAACTTCTTATGATTCAGTTAGTTGATCCTTAATGAGTGCATTAGAACATTATCAACCATATTAACAGTAAACAGGTGCAGTAAAATAGAACAGATCATCACACATAAGCCACACACATGAACACCATGATATAAGGTGGAAACCCAATGTGGGAGAAAACCACCTGTTGCAAGTCATCTCAATCTTCTTCTTAATAAGAAAATCCTTTTACAATATTTCTGTACTGGTGCAGTCTTATACCAGTACGCAGGCTTCTACCTGCAGAGAGCTACAACCCTCTCTCGTTCTCCAGTCTTTCCTGGAAGGGAGCTACAACCCCCATAGTTCTTGTACTAGCCGAACCATTTACTAGTATGCAGGCTGCTACCTGCTACAATGCTCCAAAGTTTTCAATTGCTACTGGAAGGGAGCTGCCACCCCCTTAGCTCTTGTACTAGCTAAGATACTAGTACGTAGGTGCCGACCTACAATCTTCTCTCCTCCAGGTACTACATTTCATACATTTTCATACTGGATACTCCTGAAGCACAACACATAATCTGAAAGGCCACGTTTCATCCAATTTTCATACTGGACCCATTAATATCATTGAAGCACATAATCAATCAATCTTCTGAATCACCCAAACACTAGATCAATACATATACAAGGATAATATATGTGTTAGCACCCAGATCTAGTCCATCAGATCACATAAATATGAGCCATTATGATCCTGATCCAATATTAGTTCTCATCCATCAATACTGAAGCTAAACACAATCAACCAAACACGATATGCAGAATACTAACACCTTTAAACTGTCATCAGAACCCATCAACAACCAGAACCACCTGTGACTTCAAATATCATAGCTCAAATTGTATATGCTACTACAATGAACCAAACCTGCATACATACGCGCTTACACCAAAGCCAACCCGCGTACAGATCAATAAATATTCAAACATGACTTGCAGCGATTTCAAACTCAAGTTATACCCAGCTCAGATCATTACAAGCGTCAGTATACAGATCTAAAATAAGCATAATCAAATATATAGAGATAGTTCATTTCAAACCATTTGATCCCGATCTATCCTTAGATCTTGTTTTCCATCAACCGGTGAGATCCCTCTTTAGCTCAGATCCAGATCTGCACCATAACCCAACCACAGTATTCCAGATCTAGCACTTTATCAGATATTCAATAATTCAGATGATGCTTTGCCAAATGTTCTCCTTCCTCTTTTATAGCCTTAGTCCTTTCTCAATACCACAGTCCAAAACCATAGGATCAAAAAAATGTTGGACTAATACCATGAACCAACCATGAAAGTGCGTGAGATCAACACTTTTGGATGCAATACCACAGACCAAAACCATAGGATCAAAAGCTGTCGGACTAAAACCATGAACCAACCATGAAAGTGCGTGAGATCAATACTTTTGGATGCAATACCACGGACCAAAACCATAGGATAAAAAACTGTCGGACTAATACCATGAACCAACCATGAAAGTGTGTGAACTTTTCTCTTGCATGAAGGGAACTTTTCTCTGCATGAAAGTGCGTAAACTTTTCTCTACATGAAATAAACTTTTCTCTGCATAAAAGTGCGTGAACATTTCTCTACATGAAATAAACTCTTCTCTGCATAAAAGTGCGTGAACATTTCTCTAGATGAAATAAACTTTTCTCTGCATAAAAGTGCATGAACTTTTCTCTACATGGAATAAACTTTTCTCTGCATAAAAGTGCGTGAACTTTTCTCTACATGGAATAAACTTTTCTTTGCATAAAAGTGCGTGAACTTTTCTCTACATGGAATAAACTTTTCTCTGCATAAAAGTGCGTGAACTTTTCTCTACATGGAATAAACTTTTCTCTGCATAAAAGTGCGTGAACTTTTCTCTACATGAAAGAAACTTTGTTGCACTATAATTTATCAAATAAATTTGTATAATTTATCATTTGTGTGATTTGCCATCAAGGACAACACTTGTCTCATAATGCCAACAATCTCCCCCTTTGGACTTGTCATACTGAGAATTGTCATCTGATATCTCTTCCGTAGATTCATCTAGATATATATAAGTGAGTTGATCTTCTATGAGTTGTTTGCCATCAAGTACAACACATGCATCATAATGCCAACACTTTCTTCTATTTTTTCTGCAACATTCTGCTAAGTAGTTTATTTCATTTCAATTCTGCAATTTCATTTTAGCAAGCGTAGATTAGCTATTTCCTACTTTCATTTCAATTCTGCAATTTCATTTCAACAAGCGTAGATTAACTATTTCGTTCCTTCATTTCAATTCCGCAATTTCATTTCAGCAACCGTAGATTAGCATTTCCTGCTTTCATTTCAATTCCGCAATTTCATTTCAGCAAGCGTACATTAGCATTTCCTGCTTTCATTTCAATTATGCAGTCTCATTTCAGCAACATAGATTAGGACTTTCCTGCTTTCAATTCTGCATTTTCATTTCAGCAATATATATTTTAGTTATTTGCAGTTCAAGCTATTTCAGTTTTGCAGGTACAAGCAGAGAAAAAAATCAAAAATCAATCAAAAAGATTTCCTTTCATGCCTCGTAGGAGTAGAGATAATTCAAAAAAATGTTTGCACAACACCCCCACTGCTTCGCATAGCCAACCTTCTCTCTTCCTTGGTGGTTGCAATTAAGATGAACCCTTAGGTGGAAAGCAAGACATATTTGAAGAACCTATAGGGGAGAAGAAGAAGAAAACATTCCTTTGGAGTCAATGGCTGAAAACAGAAATGTTGGGAGTAGTACCTTTTCTTTCAACTCATCCATTGAAGGTGAAATTGGGAACATGTGGGAAGATCGCAAGAGTGAGGTGATGCAAATGCTTGCCATGCATATCAAAAGATATGGAGAGGAAGCTGAGGGTTATGGCCATCTTTTGTCCTAGGTGCACTAGAAAGCATCTTAGGAACGAATGTCCATTAAACTCTATAGAAGTGTATTTTGTCTATGAAAAAGACCATCGTACGAACTAGTGCCCTTCCATGCCTGGAATTAAAGCTGCTTATCAGAGGGCCAAAGGAGCCACTAAACCACTCTATTATATGAACCAAAGGAGGCCACATGGACCCATACCTTACCAGCAGGGAATGCAAGGGACATCTTAGACTTATTACAACCCCTATCAAGACACTTCCATGCCTTCTTGGGGTCCCCCTACTCATCCTTCCTAGTCCACACCCCCTCCTTGGTCGTATCCATCTCAATATCATTCTCGACCAGCTACTCATCCATTTCACCCCTATGCTCAGCCATAGCCTCAGTGGAATGCACCTCATGAGGGGTGGAGGCCCCAGTACAACTCTCCTCCCACTCCTTTGCCTCCACCACCTGCTCAACCACAACCATTGCCTCCTGCTCCACCAAGACGACCCCAAATGCCTGCTCAACCGAACCTGAACCCAAATAACAGGTAGGCTCAGCAAGTATATAGTGGGAAAGCTACCCAACCTAACCCCATCCACGTCCATCTCAAATATACACCCCCACTCCACTACCCGTACCACCATTTTCAAACCCGCACATTAGAGTAACTCAACCCAATTACAATGCTGAGGCACAACATGTCCAAACGACTCCTCTTGAGCTCAGTGATATTCACCATAGACTAGGAAGAGTATTGCAAACAAGAGATTAGATTGAAAGCATTGAAGGACCACATCCAGCAAAAGAAGATTTAAAAGAGGAGATCAAAGGACCATGGGCTATACTTGATGAAGAGAAGACATCAAAATGATAGATCGAGAGAGTTCCCTCATGGTTACCATCAAATCCTCCATGTATTCAAGAGAAAAATCAGCAAAAAGAGGTAGATGAGAAGGTCATGTTAGAAGGTGACATGAAGAATGATCTAGATCAACAAAAGGACCAAGGATATCAAAGCTATATTGGGATATGGTACCAGACGGTCATTAAGTTGCAACAGTACTTTCTTCCTCATCTATGTTTGATCCCTTCAAAGTCAAATCATTTGGTCTCTGAAATCCGGATACTTGTCAAAGCATACATTTGAAGCCTCCACATCATTTTGTCTATCATGTTGATGTGCACATGGCTCCATTGGAAGTATTCTTATACTTGAAAATGATTTTGTTTTTCAAGTATACTCGGGTAGAAAAAAAAATGAAAATAAAAAAAGGAAAATAAAAGGAAAATAAAAATCTAAGGTGAAAACCTCCTCGGAGGCACCTCAGATTGGCTTATTGATTGAAAACCTCCATGAGGCAGTCAATGCGTTAGAAAGAAGAGAAAAGAAAAATGGAATAAGATTCCTGGGTGAAAACCTCCCTTGGAGGTGCCTAGGGCAGGCAGTTAGGGTGAAAAACTTCATGAGGTGCCCTAGCTATTTTTAAAAAAAAAGAGAAAAAGAAAAAAAAATGAATGTCTAGTTGTATTACAGGTTTGCAGAACTTCAGGAAACAATAGCAGGTGCCATGAAAGCTCTGAAACCAATAACAACACCTATCCTACCATCCCTCACCCTTCTACATCATTTTTGACATTCTTTCCACCTCATTGTGCTTCTTTTCTGAAAACTGTGTTTTCTACACGAGGATCCTGTAGAAATTACAAAAAGCTAGAAATGGACTTCAAACGCAGTTTTAGGAACAGGGAAGCTTCATAAAGGGTTCATAAATCCTCCCGTAGTCTTCAAACCCCTCTTCCATCATTTCCATGCCTGCGTCACCCCCAAGCTCATTTTTCTTACTATCCAAAAAAATTGCAGAATGCTCTGATACAAAAATACATAGAGCAGAAATTTGTTTTTTTCCTAACTTGAAAACCATGCACCCATTTAAAAAGATGTTTTTTTGGGAGTTGTATAGGGATGATGAAAACATGCCCAAGCAATTTCAGTGAATTCCAGTGCACGATTTCCAAGAAATCAGCCTCCATCACCTTCAGCCATTTTTGCATTTTCTCCATATCTATGCATCCATTTAAAAACCTGTTTTACGAGGAGATGCATATTGGTGATAGTAACCTGCCCAAGCAATTTTAGCCAATTCCAGTCCACGGTTTCCGAGAAAGTAAGCTCTGTCACCTTCAGCCATTTTTAGTTTTTCTCAAAATTTGTGCATCCATTGACCACAATTTTGCTATGGGAGGTGCATAATGACGATAGAAACATGTTCAGAAAGTTTCAGGTCAATCCAGTCTATCGTTTTGGAGCTATGGGCAAAACAAGTCACTGTCCTGCAAAAATCCAACATCAGCAACATGAGGGTGAAAATCTAAAGGTTGAAACAGACTTCTGAAACTTAGATCTAGCGAAAGGATACCTACATAAGAAAAATAGCCACGTATAAGCAACCAAACAAGCATGCATCCACATAAACAAAGGCATGCAGTAGAAGGAAAGGCCACAACACCTCACAACAAACACATTCGACTTCTAGGTAAGTGACTAAACCCGTTCCTTTGTTGCATGAATGTAATTTAAGAACTACATGGACAGTGAGATGGTTGTGATTAAACAAGATTGGTGGCCAACTAACTGGCCACCCTCTTCCAGTTCAGACAGTGCCTTGTCCAGTTCTACAGCGCTCAGCTGGAAATCATGCAGCACACGTGTATAGTCAACTCAGGGGAAATTTAAAAAATAGGTAGTGACATATGTTTTGAACTCCAGCGCAACTGATGTCAAGTGATTAACAGGCAAAGAACATACAAGTCATAATAACACTGCAGTGGGGACCAATGGTCTGCATGGGGCCAATGTGCACTTGGCCAACTCACCCTCCATCAGTGGAAGTCTCCATAAACAGGCAATCGAACTCATTTTTGAAATACTCTCACCACCGTTGTTTCCATTTTGTCATCGTCCCGCAGTTGCAACAAGCTCTATACCACCTCCATCGTAGAGAACCAGTCATTCTCTACCATTTTTCAAAACCCTCCTACTTATCGGCACTCTATAGGAAGCACAATTTCGTTTTATAGGAGCCGGGTGACTTCTACAGGGAGGTTTCTACACGAAAGACAGAGAACAGTTCTGCAGAAAGAAAACCCGTGATTTTCGTTGAATTTCAAGCTCAAAATGAGGTAGGCTTGGGAAAACTTCTCAAGCATGATTTGTTTGGGTAAGGTGGCGAATTAAACACAGCATTAGATTGAAAAAGAGAGTGAAATTCTGCCTGCACATTGAAAAAAGTGAAAGTTTGCCCACATATTTTCCCTAAGTCTACATAGTTTTTGTTTTCTTCTCTTCATCCTTTTTCAAATTCTCCTGTAAGGAAGATACATGCAATATTAGAGGCCAGCCTAGGTGTGTGAAAAAAAATAACGAATTTTCATATCTATCTACTTGTTGAAAAGAATGTGTGTCCTTGTCCTCTATTCTGTAAAAAAAAAAAAAGTCTTTTCATAAACAGACAGTCAAATTCTGGGTGACAACAATTTTAAAACAAGGGAATTATTGCTATTTGATATTGTAAGGAACACACGAGAAATTGCTTCTTGGGTTAAAAAGAAACAGAATTAAGCTATCCTCTGTTTCAGTGATTGACTGTTTTTTTCCCACCTGAGCATTTTCTTTGCTGGTTAAAAGACAAACTCAACACCATGCCAGGAGGATTCATGAGGAAAGAACCCTTAAACTCTAGCAAATTGTATGAGCACCCTATGGTGGTGGACCTTTTCACCAGGGCAAATTGGATATCCTTCATTAACAAAATTCAGGGTTATGATGAGGCAGTGACTAAAGAGTTTTTGATGTCCTTGAGACCACATTCGAAGACACATGCCACAATTAGTTTTAGGGGTTTGACCCTAGAACTTACCCCCGATTTCATCAGCAGAATTACTGGTTTACCATTGGGGCTCCCTTGGAGCAAAGAGGAGAAGTCATTGGGACAAGTGGTTAAGAAAGAATTTTTTCTTCCTGAGGAGCATCCTATAGAAGAAAAAAACGGGGTCAGAAAGACAAGCTTGCCTCCTCTCTGAAGTTAAGTCAGTTATCAAATAATGAAATATATCACATGTGAAGGGAGGTTTAGCATCATCTATGGTTATCATTTCATGTTGCTACATGAATTGAGGTATAGGATGGACTTGCCTCCAACTAAAAAACTGAGCATACCATATTTCCTCCTTCAATCTTTAACTGAATGTGGTACAAAGCTAAATGCAGGAGTCCCATATCAGTTAGCCCACCATGGACTCATCAAACTGTTGGTGGAAGATGATTTACACACCTATACTGTCCCCACAGCTTGGGAAATCTTCATAAATATGTCCAAGGATGATGACATTAGAACTCTGGCTGAGAATATCAGCCCATCCAACAGTGATGAGGGGGAGAAAACTAAAGAAATTGAGAAGAACATTGATGAGGGAGCACAAGATATTCAAGTAGAGGGAAAAACAGAGGAAGAACAGAAGGAAAAAGAGGAATTTGACAACACTGCTGAGCTTAAGAGAGAAAAGGAGAAAACAACAAAAGCAAAGAAGGGAAAAAGGAAAAAGATTGGCAAGAAAAAGGCCAAAAAAGCCCAAAAGAAGGCTGCCATAGCCAAAGTAGGCAGCCAACAAGAGAAAGAAAAGATACACCTTGAGATATCAGTGGCACAAGCAGAAACAACAAACATAGAAATTTCTACAAGAAGTGAAGAAAAAGAACAACAGAAAGACAAATCCCCTAAAATGTTGGCAAGAGAGGCAACAATTGGTCTCACTACCCTAAGCACAACAATTAAAACAAAAGAAAAGAGAAAAAGGTAGGCCTCCATGTATTTTAAGGCCAAGAAAAGCGCAAGAATTCAAACAAGCAGAATAGGAGAAGTAGTGGAAGGACATGGACAAGAAGGCAGAATTTTATGGCACACATGAGCAGACCACTTCAGAAGCTTGGGATGATAGGGAGGCCACCAGAACCATCAAGAATGACGAGATAGATTAGTTGCTCAGAGAATGAGCAACACCTTCAGCACGGGGTGATGATGAGCCCCAGAAATGTGTAATTATATGGGCTCATTTAGCCTCATAATTCGACTTAATCCACCATTCTCATTATTTTATTGCATGCTATTGATTATATTTATGCTAATAGAGTGAATTGGGTTAGTCATTGTGCCAAAAAGTCTAATGTGTGCTTTATGTAGATTTTTGGTCAATTTTGAGAAAAAATCAAAGGTTTAATGAGCACTTGGCAGCCAAATTCGTGGAAGAACAAGGGAGAGGATTTATAGGAGGGTTTCCCCTTCATTTATGAGCCTTTACCTCAAATTCTCCACCAACAGCTCGGAGTTCAAGGGCCACCAGATCGATGATCACAAGGGCAGCTGAGCAAGGCTAGTAAAGTTGTTGTTAACTGCAAGTTTTGGCAACCGAGTTCCTAAAGTTTAGGCAGACAGTTGGGGTCCTCAATTTGTATAAATAAGATGGCTTCGGGCTCAATTTAGTTATTTATATTTTAGTTAGTAGGTTAGTCATTTTGTTAGTCTATTTTTGCACTTTAGTGCAGCTCTGTATCAGAACATTTTTGAGTTTTTTCTTGTAGACAGTTTTTGTGATGTAACTATTATTTTTTGATCAATAAAGATGAATCCATCTTTGCACCAGCTCTGATCTTTCTTAGGAGGATGTAGCTCTTGGGGTTGGGCCCAGCCTAAGTGCCAATACCTCCTTTGTGTACTTTTATGTGTCTTTGTTGCATTCATAGAATAATTTATGTTATTTAGGTAAAAATATTGCTTTATTACTTAGGTTGCTTTTGATGATTAAAATAGCTTTTCATGCTTCAGGTTGATTTGACAGTTTGGTAACAGAAAATATCTGCAAAAGTGCCATCAAGAAATTCTTGATCTCATCTCTCCCTCCTTGGGACCATGAGCTGAGACCAAGGCATACTTGCTGCCACAAAAACATTGTTTTTGCCTTTCCATGCAATTGCTAGCATTAGATTTTTAGATGGAAAAGTTGATACCAGTCGTACTTGCATGTTTATATCTATTCTTGCTTAGTTTCCATATTTCTCTTGCATGATTTCCTGTTTATACACTGATGTTCATCATATTTCTGTTTTTTAGGTCAGATTAGTTCAAAATAGATAGATCTCTAGTTTTTCTAGTCTTGGTTCAATCAGTTTTGGAAAATAGCATGTAGAGCACCTGTAATACACCCATACCTATCCTTCCTCCATCATACAACTTGCTCCAACCCCTATTCCAAGATTCCTTGTTATGAAACCAGCTCAAGAAAAGATAGAAAAGATAGATCAACGCCTTAGAATTCAGCCTCTTCGAGGGGGCAACCTCCTTTACATTACATAAATGAACAATTCTTGGATGATACAAATGAAAAGACCTCCTTTCTATATATAGGAGTCTAAGGGGTTATAACATAATCAGAGCCGACATAACAATAATAATGTAAGGGCACAATAATAACAATAGTGGGCTTCTATGTGGCACAATAGTAACAATATGGGCACTACATGGGTACATCAATATAATAAGTGGGTTATACTAACAACAATAGGGGGTTACACTAGTAGTATAGGGGCCTAACATGCCCCTCTCCTTCAAAAAGCGTTGTCCTCAACACTTGAGTAGTTCTTGATGCTTCTGTATAAAATTCTTGTCCTCCCATGTGGAATATTCAGCGGATAAGCTCTTCCACTTGATGAAATACTCTGAAATTGATCGATTTCGTAGCTATCGGGTTCTTGTTTCTGTGACTGCTCCAGGTTTCAATATGATTTTTCCTTCCTCTTTAATTTCTGACAATATTTCTTGAATTGGGATCTTTTGCAACTTTTGAATAAGTGGCCATACTTCTTCGTCCTTCTTCCATTCATCCCTTGCTTCGTTTATCCAATTTTGTTGGATAATATAAATAGCAAAAAACAATTCTTCCACATCCTCATCCTTGAAGAGTATTCTCATTCTGTAAGGTCGCCATTTTTTAAGTGCATGTAGTATTGCCAACATTTCCTTCTCATAAATAGATTGCTTGAGATGTAGCAGTAAAAATACCCAATCACCTACATCAAAACATTTTTCACTACGATGTTGATCTACCTGTTGTTTCGTTTGATTTTGCACCGAAGTGGCGTTATCCTTTAAAAGTTGGAGAACTTGTTGTTGATGCTTGATGTGATCTTTCTCTGCTTGAACCTTTTTCTTCTTGATATGTCCTTCTATCTTTTGAGGAGTGGTAATTTCTTCCTGTCCTTTACAAGATATGGTCGGATTCATTTCTTGATGCTCAATGTGATCTTTCACTTCTTGAACATTTTTCTTCTTGATGTGTCCTTCTATCTTGATAGTTTGAGGAGTGGTAATTTCGTCCACTGAATTACAAGATATGGTTGGATTCATTTCTTCTTTCTCGATGTGATCTTTCACTACTTGCACCTTTTTCTTCTTGATATGTCCTTCTATCTTGAGAGTTTGAGGAGTGGTAATTCTTTCCAATGCTTTACAAGATATGGTCTGATTCATTTCTTCTTTCTCTAGGGTGGTGTCCTGGCGTATATCCTCTTCTTTTGATGTTTCTTGATCCTTTTCTTCCTCCTCTTCATATTCTATGTAAAATAATTTCTTCTCAGCACACCTATGACCTTTAGTGCATTTGCTATCACAATTGTAACAAAGGCATTTTTCTCTTTTTTCTTCCAATTGTTGTGGTGTAACCCTTGTAGGTTGTGGAAGGCTGGGAGAAACAACACTTCCATCTTTATAGTTGTGAGGGGTATGCTTCCTAGTTTCCATAATTTTTCTTTCCATTATGTCACAAAGCCCTTTTACTCTTTCCAATTGTTGTGGTGTTGCTCTAAAGAAGGTTTTGCTCTTTGTATCCTCATAATGTGCTATCATTTCCTCCGTGAAAATTGACCATGTAACATGTTTTTTACGAGAACAAAGCCCTTCATACCATAAAAATTGATTTGGTTCTAAATATGAAGATGCAATACATACCTTTTGTAACAGTTGTACACCATGTAGATCAAAATATTGCTCCATTTGAAGTATCCAATTTACCGGATCCTTGCCATCAAACTTCCTCATCTTGCTTTTTCTTGATTTTAGGAGCTCAACCTTGAAATGATTGTAACTCTGTACTTTTCAATCACCTAGTTCTGAATTTGTGACCTGCAGTAGCCCTCTGTGTCCTCTTTCCAATGCCACTAGTCTGATCCAAATTGGATTCTCCAAGAAATAGTTATGCACAATCTCCCGCAGTGACCTGATTATAGACTAGTTCAGTAGAGCTAATTTGTATGAAGTTCCACGTGTCACTGTTTCAACCTTTGACTCTGCAAAATATATAAAATAAAACTACAGTCCGTCCTCTTTCTGTACCTTCTTACGAAATTTCAATCTGATGCTCAGAAATAAAGTTATGACGATTTTCCCCAGGTCACCTGTTTTGAGTGTAATTCAGGAGTCTGCAAAAAGACCAACTTCCTCAGATCATATCTCCGAAAATATCGCGCGAAAAGCTCTGAAATTCGGAACCAAGGTTCAGCGCAATTTCTTCTCAAATGAGTTTTTTTTGCGACTTATGAAACGTCACAGAAAAAAAATTATAGCGAAAATGCCATGATGACCTGTTTCGAGCAGCGAAACCCTAGAATCCAAAGCTCTGATACCAAATGTTATGAAACCAGCTCAAGAAAAGATAGAAAAAGATAGATCAACGCCTTAGAATTCAGCCTCTTCGAGGGGGCAACCTCCTTTACATTACATAAATGAACAATTCTTGGATGATACAAATGAAAAGACCTCCTTTCTATATATAGGAGTCTAAGGGGTTATAACATAATCAGAGCCGACATAACAATAATAATGTAAGGGCACAATAATAACAATAGTGGGCTTCTATGTGGCACAATAGTAACAATATGGGCATTACATGGGTACATCAATATAATAAGTGGGTTATACTAACAACAATAGGGGGTTACATTAGTAGTATAGGGGCCTAACATTCCTTCCCTTCATTTGCCACACTTTCCCAATTTTCCCTAATTTCTACATTTTTTTGCAATATTACTCTCTCCATCATTGAACAAATCCAACCACCTTCATCACTCCTTAGATTCATTTACTAGGTCCTAGACCCCTTAACATCCTTACCCATCCTTCATTTCCAGTTTCCCACCATTTTTCCACCATCAACCCTCTAAAATCCTCTTTCGGTTGTTCCTGTAGAACTTCCTATAGAACCCCTATAGATTTCCTGTAGAAGTTCACGCGAGTAGTTTTTCGAGATCTGATCACTGTGGAATTCTCTAGAAGGGTACTAAGGACCCCTTAGGCCCTTTTCTCACCTTCCCAACCTCATGCAAGCGCCTACTCCATTTCCTTTCGCCAATAGACCTCTAGACAGTAAAAAATAGTTAAAGCACATGCATAATAACTCTGCAAAGTTACTCAAAAATACAAAAAGATGATTTTTCCATATTTTCCTTCAGAAGTAACTTAGACACATGCATTTTACCTTTCCCAAAGTCAATGGTATCTATTTCCACAGCTTTCATCTCTTTTCTTCCACCAGTAGGGTTAGTCGGTAAAACTAGGGTTTGCTAGGGTTTGCATTTCCTTTCAGCTTTCAGCTTCTTTCTACAAGTAGACTAGCCTCTCTTGAGTTAGCTTTCATCCATATCTTCTTCTAAGAGCTCATAGAAGTTGGCTTAAGCACCTAGCGAACTTGTGCCAACTGATCAAGTGACAGCCTCCAATAAGAGCTAGTACTTGTGCATATAGCACCGTCACTTCCAAGTTTGTTATGAACTACCAGGTTAATAAAAGTAAAGAAAGAAGTCCCAGGAGTTGCAGCATCATTGTTGAAATGCTAGAACCCACCATGTTTTTGGTGCTGTTGCTGGGGAAGCGTCAGAGTACTTTGTGATTACTACTTTCTTCTAATTTTTCTGCAACATTCTGCTAAGTAGCTTATTTCATTTCAATTCCGCAATTTCATTTCAGCAACCGTAGATTAGCTATTTCCTGCTTTCATTTCAATTCCACAATTTCATTTCAGCAACCGTAGATTAGCTATTTCCTGCTTTCATTTCAATTCCACAATTTCATTTCAGCAATCGTAGATTAGCATTTCCTGCTTTCATTTCAATTCCGCAATTTCATTTCAGCAAGCGTACATTAGCATTTCCTGCTTTCATTTCAATTCTGCAATCTCATTTCAACAACATAGATTAGTCCTTTCCTCCTTTCATTTCAATTCTGCATTTTCATTTCAGAAAGATAGATTTTAGTTAGTTGCAGTTTAATTTATTTCAGTTTTGCAGGTACAAGTAGAGAAAGAAAAACAAAAATCAACCAAAAAGATTTCCTTTCATGCCTTGTAGGAGTAAAGATAATTCAGAAAAATGTTTTCACAACACCCCCACTGCTTCGCATAGCCAACCTTCTGTCTTCTTCGGTGGATGCAATTAAGAAGAACCCTTAGGTGGACAACAAGACATATTTGAAGAACCTATAGGGGAGAAGAAGAAGAAAACATTCCTTTGGAGCCAATGGCTGAAAACAGAAATGTTGGGAGAATTACCTTTTCTTCCAACTCATCCATTGAAGGTGAAATTGGAAACATGTGGGAAGATTGCAAGAGCAAAGTGACGTAGATGCTTGCCATGCCTATCAAAAGATATCGAGAGGAAGCTGGGAGGGCTGTGGCCATATTTTGTCCTAGGTGTACTGAAAGCATCCTAGGAACGAATATCCATTGCACTCTATAGAAGTGTGTTTTGTCTGTGAAAAAAACCATCCTACGAACTAGTGCCCTTCCTTGCCTAGAATTAACGCTGCATATTAGAGGGCCAAATGAGCCACTCAACCACTCTATTATATGAACCAAAGGAGGCCACATGGACCCATACCTTTACTAGCAGGGAATGCAAGGGACATCCCAGACTTATTACAACCCCTATCAAGCCACTTCCATGCTTACATGGGGTTCCCCTGCTCATCCTTCCTGATCCACACCCCCTCCTTGGTCGTATCCATCTCAATATCATGCTCAACCAGCTACTCATCCATTTCACCCCTATGCTCAGCCACAACCTTAGTGGAATGCACCTCATTAGGGGTAGAGGCCCCAGTACAACACTCTTGCCGCTCCTTTGCCTCCACCACCTGCTCAACTGCAACCATTGCCTCCTACTCCATCAAGGCAGCCCCAAATGCCTGCTCAACTGAACCCGAACCCAAATAAAAGGTAGGCTCAACAAGTATATAGTGGGAAAACACTTGCCCAACCGCAACCCCATCCATGTCCATCTCAAATATACACCCCCACTCAACTACCCTTACCACCATTTCCAAACCCGCACATTGGAGTAGCTCAACCCAATTACAATGTTGAGGCACAACATGTCCAAACGACTCCTCTTGAGCTCAGTGATATTCACCATAGCTCAGGAAGAGTATTGCAAACAAGAGATTATATTAAAAGCATTGAAGGACCACATCCAGCAAAAGAATATTCAAAAGAGGAGATCAAAAGACCATGGGATACACTTGATGAAGAGAAGACATCAAAATTAGAGATCGAGAGAGTTCCCTCATGGTTACCATCAAATCCTCCATGTATTCAAGAGAAAAATCAGCAAAAAGAGGAAGATGAGAAGGTCATGGTAGAGGGTGACATGAAGAATGATCCAAATCAGCAAAAGGACCAAGGATATCAGAGCTATATTAAAATATGGTTCCAGACGGTCACTAAGTTGCAGCAGTACACTCTTCCTCAGCTATGCTTGATCCGTTCAAAGTCAAATCATTTGGTCTCTGAAATCTGGATACCTGTCAAAGCATGCATTTCAAGCCTCCACATATTTTTTCTATTATCTCGATGTGCACATGGCTCCATTGGAAGTATTCTTATACTTGAAAATGATTTTGTTTTTCAAGTAGGGTAGGGTAGAAAAGGAAAAAGAAAAAATAAAAATAAGAGGAAAATAAAAATCTAAGGTGAAAACCTCCTCGGAGGCGCCTCAGATTGGCTCATTGATTGAAAACCTCCATGAGACAGTCAATGGGTTAGAAAGAAGAGAAAAGAAAAAGGGAATAAGATACCTGGGTGAAAACCTCCCTTGAAGGTGCCCAGGGCAGGCAATTAGGGTGAAAACCTCCATGAGGCATGCTAGTTGTTTTAAAAAAAAAAGAGAAAAGGAAAGAAAGAAAAATGAATTTCTATTTGTATTGCAGGTTTGTAGAACTTCAGGAAATAGCAGCAGGTGCCAAGAAATCTTTGAAACTAATAACGACACCTATCCTACCATCCCTCACCCTTCTCCATCATTTTTGACATTCTTTCCATCTCATTGTGCTTCTTTTCTGAAAACTGTGTTTTCTATAAGAGGATCCTGTAGAAATTACAGAAAGCTAGAAATGGACTTCAAAAACAGTTTGAGGAACAGGGAAGCTTCATAAAGGGTTCATAAATCCTCTTACAGTCTTCAAACCCCTCTTCCATCATTTCTATGCCAACATCACCCCCCAAGCTCATTTTTCTTACTATCTAAAAAAATTGCAGAATGCTCTGATACAAAAATACATAGAGCAGAAATTTGTTTTTTTCCTAACTTGAAAACCATGCATCCATTTAAAAAACTATTTTATGGGGAGTTGTATAGGGATGATGGAAACATGCCCACGCAATTTCAGTGAATTCCAGTGCATGGTTTCCAAGAAATCAACTTCCATTACCTTCAACCATTTTTGCATTTTCTCCATATTTGTGCATCCATTTAAAAACATGTTTCATGGGGAGATGCATATGGGTGATAGTAACCTGCCCAAGCAATTTCAGCCAATTCCAGTCCACGGTTTCCGAGAAATTGACCTTTGTCACCTTCAGGTATTTTTAGTTTTTCTCGAAATCTATGCATCCATTGACCACAATTTTGCTATGGAAGGTGTATAATGATGATAGAAACATGCTCAGAAAATTTCAGGTCAATCTAGTCTATCGTTTGGGACCTATGGGCAAAACAAGTCACTGTCCTGCAAAAATCCAACATCAGCAGCATGAGGGTGCAAATCTGAAGGTTGAAACAAACTCCTGCAGCTTAGATCCAGCCAGAGGATACCTGCACAAGAAAAATAGCCACATATAAGCAACCAGACAAGTATGCATCCACAGAAACAAAGGCATGTAGCAGAAGGAAAGGCTACAACACCTCACACCAAATGCATTAGACTTCCAGGTAAGTGACTAAACCTGTTCCTCTATTGCATGAATGTAATTTAAGAACTGCATGGACAATGAGATGGTTGTGACTAAAGAAGATCAGTGGCCAACTAACTAGCCACCCTCCTCTATTTCAGATAGTGCCTTGTTCAGTTCTACAGCACTTAGGCGGAAATCATGCAACACACGTGTATAGTCAACTCACGAGAAATTTAAAAAAAACAGGTAGTGACAGATGTTTTGAACTCCAGCACAACAGATGTCAAGTGATTAACAGGCATAGAACATACGGTTCATAGTAACACTGTTGTTGGACAGGTAAATCCCTTCTGCGGACAGAGGCGATCCCACTAGTCTAAAGCAGAACTAGCCGCAATCAAACCATGCTGCCACGCAAGTTCCTAGTTATGCATCAAAGGTGGATTAAAAAGACCAACCTGGAGTCCAACGCTATGTTTGAGGTAGAGCTTATATTCCCGCTCCCTCGCTCCAGCAGATTATAAACGAACACCTGCACATGCAAAGGGAGAGACAGATACCAACATAAAATCTACCAAAGCATAACTATATTTCAGTCAGAAAGGAAATAAATCAACACCATAATAGACAATGAGATTGGAACTATAATAGCAGTCGCTCATTAATTAATAATAAACAGAAAAAGTTACAACCATGGTTCTGACGTTGAACCTCTCCTGGCTGGGCGAGTAACTATATGTGTCTTGCACTGCATCTCCACTCTGGCAGTGTAACCTCCCTAGCTCTGTCGATTAGCACTAGCGACTAGCTTGTCAAATGCATAAGGACAAGCTTATATAGATGAAGAAGGGAGGAGGATACGACGAACCGGGACACCTATTGTGGATTAACACCTTTTTCCCAAAAGCCACTAAAGATGGAGATAGGATAGAGCTCGACATAAGACTGATTTTTTATCTTCAAAAAGCTCCATGTAATGAAGGAAACAACAGTCGGACGTGCATTAAGGCAAAAAGCATGACTAAACTCGGTTGGCGCGACTGCTGCTCTAAGACAGAGCGCCAATGGTCGCGCCCTCTTTTGAGGATCTCCATGATTGGCGCGGGTAAAATACTGTGGACTTGTGCCAATGGAAAAGGGACACTTTTCAGGGATAATCTGTAGGAGGTGTCTTCAGGGAACATGAAGTACATGCTCAAGGGAACATAATGCAAGTGTTTTTAGACTTTGTCACTTCTTATAACTCCCGGGATGAGTCCTCCAAGGTACGACAAGAGGAGTAACAGGGATGGTGACAAATTACTGTGTAACAACTGTAGTGGGGACCAACGGTCTGCATGGGGCCAACGTGCACTTGGCTAGCTCACCCTCCATCAATAGAAGTCTCCATAAACAGCCAATCAAACTCATCTTTGAAATACTCTCACCACCGTTGTTTCCATTTTATCATCGTCCCCACAGCTGCAACAAGCTCTATACCACCTCCATAGTAGCAAACCAATCGTTCTCTACCATTTTTCAAAACCCTCCTACTTATCGACACTCTACAGGAAGCATAGTTTCATTCTACAGGAGCCGGGTGACTTCTACAGGAAGGTTTCTACAAGAAAGACAGAGAACAGATCTATAGAAAGAAAACTCGGGATTTTCGTCAAATTTCAAGCTCAAAACGAGGTAGGATCGGGAAAACTTATCTGTGCATGATTTGTTTGAGTAAGGTGGTGAATTAAACATGGCATTAGATTGAAAAAGAGAGTGAAAGTCTGCCTGCACATTGAAGAAAGTGAAAGTTTGCCTGCATATTTTCCCTAAGTCTACACAATTTCTATTTTCTTCTCTACATTCGAAATCTCTTCATCCTTTTTCAAATTCTCCTGTAAGGAAGATACATGCAACATTAGAGGCCAACCTGGGTGTGTGAGAAAAAAAATAACGAATTTGCATATCTATCTACTTGTTGAAAAGAACATGTGTCCTTGTCCTCTACTCCGTCAAAAAAAAATAAAATCTTTTCATAAACAGATAGTCAAATTCTGGGTAACAACAGTTTTAAAACAAGGGAATTATTGCTAGTTGATATTGTAAGGAACACATGAAAAATTCCTTGGGTTCAGAAAAAAAACCTAATTCAGCTATCCTCTGTTTCAGTGATTGACTATTTTTTTTCCCACCTGAGCATTTTCCTTGCTGGTTGAAACACAAACTCAACACCATGCCAGGAGGATTCATGAGGAAAGAACCCTTAAACTCTAGCAAATTGTATGAGCACCCTGCGGTGGTGGTCCTTTTCACCAGGGCAAATTGGATATCCTTCTTTGATAGAATTTAGGGTTATGATGAGTTTTTGATGTCCTTGAGACCACATTCGAAGACACATGCCATAGTTAGTTTTAGGGGTTTGACCCTAGAACTTAACCCTAATTTCATCAGTAGAATTACTGGTTTACCATTGGGGCTCCCTTGGATCAAAGAGGAGAAGTCATTGGGACAAGTGGCAAAGAAAACATTTTTTCTACCTGAGGAGCATCCTGTAGAAGACAAAAACAGGGTTAGAAGGACAAGCTTGCCTCCTCTCTAGAGTGAAGTCAATTATCAAATAATGAAATATATCACATGTGAAGGGAGGTTTAGCATCATCTATGGTTATCATTTCAGGTTGCTACATGAATTGAAGTATGGGATGGACTTGCCTCCTGCTAAAAAACCGAGCATCCCATATTTCCTCCTTTAGTCTTTAATTGAATGTGGTACAAAGCTAAATGTAGGAGTCCCAGATCAGTTAGCCCACCATGGAATCATCAAACTGTTGGTGGAAGATGCTTTACACACCTATATTGTCCCCATAGCTTGGGAAATATTTAGAGATATGTCCATGGATGAGAACATCAGAACTCTGGCTGAGAATATCAGCCCATCCAACAGTGATGAGGGGGAGAAAACTAAAGAAATTGAGAAGAACATTGATGAAGGAGCACAATACATTCAAGCAGAGGGCAAAATAGAGGAAGAACAGAAGGAAAAAGAGGAATTTGACAAGACTGTTGAGCCTAAGACAGAAAAGGAGAAAACAACAAAAGCAGAGAAGGGAAAAAGGACAAAGACTGACAAGAAAAAGGCCAAGAAAGCCCAAAAGAAGGCTGCCACAGCTAAGGCAGGCACCCAACAAGAGAAAGAAAAGATACACCTTGAGATATCAGTGGCACAAGCAAAAACAGTGGGCATAGAAATTTCTACAGGAAGTGAAGAAAAAGAACAACAGAAAGAGAAATCCCCTGAAATGTTGGCAAGAGAGGCAACAGCTGGTCTCACTACCCTGAGCACACCAATTAAGCCAAAAGAAAAGAGAAAAAGGTAGGCCTCCATGTATTTTAAGGCCAGGAAAAGCACAAGAATTCAAACAAGTAGAATAGGAGGAGTAGTGGAAAGACATGGACAAGAAGGCAGAATTTCATGGCACACATGAGCAGACCACTTCAGAAGCTTGGGATGATAGGGTGGCCACCAGAGCCATCAAGAATGATGAGATAGATTAGTTGCTCAGAGGATGAGTAACACCTTCAATAGGGGGTGATGATGAGACCTAGAAATGGGTAATTATATGGGCTCATTTAGCCTCCTAATTCGACTTAATCCACCACTCTCATTAGTTTATTGCATGTTTTTAATTATATTTATGCTAATAGAGTGAATTGGGTTAGTCATTATGCCAAAAAGTCTAATGTGTGCTTTATGTAGATTTTTGGTCAATTTTGAGACAATATCAAAGGTTTAATGAGCATTTGGCAGCCAAATTTGTGGAAGAACAAGGGAAAGGATTTGTAGGAGGGTGTCCCATTCATTTATGAGCCTTTACCTTGAATTCACCACCAGCATCTCGGAGTTCAAGGGCCACCACATCGATGATCACAAGGGCAGCTGAGCGGGGTTAGTAAAGTTGCTGTTAACTGCAAGTTTTGGTAGCCGAGTTCCTAAAGTTTAGGTGGACTGTTGGGGTCCTCAATTTGTATAAATAAGAAGGCTTAGGGCCTCAGTTTAGTTAGTTACATTTTAGTCAGTAGTTTATTCATTTTGTTAGTCTATTTTCACACTTTAGTGCAGCTCTGTATTAGCACATTTTTGAGTTTTTTCTTGTAGACAGTTTTTGGGATGTAACTATTATTTTTTTATCAATAAAGATTAATCCACCTTTCCACCAGCTCTAATCTTTCTTAGGAGGTTGTAGCTCTTGGGTTTGGGCCCAACCCAAGTGCCAGTACCTCCTTTGTGTACTTTTATGTGTCTTTGCTGCATTCATAGAATAATTTCTGTTATTTAGGTTAAAATCGTGCTTGTTACTTAGGTTGCTTTTGATTATTAAAATAACTTTTCATTCTTCAGGTTGATTTGACAGTTTGGCAACATAAAAGATCTACAAAAAGGCCATCAAGAAATCCTTGATCTCATCTCTCCCTCGTTCGGACCATGAGCTGAGACCAAGGCATACTTGTTGCCACAAAAACACTGTTCCTGCCTTTCCATGCAATTGCTAGTGTTAGATTTTTAGTTGGAAAAGTTGATACTAGTCGTACTTGCATGTTTAGATCTATTCTTGCTTAGTTTCCATAGTTCTATTGCATGATTTCCTGTTTATACACCGTTTTTCATCATATTTCTAGTTTTTAGGTTAGATTAGGTCAAAATTGATAGATCTCTAGTTTTTCTGGTCTTGGTTCGATCAGTTTTGTAAAATAGCATGAAAAGCACCTGTAATACCCCCATACCTATCCTTCCTCCATCATACAACCTGCTCCAACCCCTAATCCAAGATTCCTTCCCTTGATTTGCCACACTTTACCAATTTGCCCTAATTTCTACATTTTTGTGCAATATTGCTCTCTCCATCCTTGAACAAATCCAACCACCTTGATCACTCCTTAGCTTCATTTACCAGTTCCTAGACCCCTTAACATCCTTACCCATCCTTCATTTCCACTTTCCCATCGTTTTGCCCCCATCAACCTTCTAAAATCCTCTTTCCATTGTTCCTGTAGAACTTCGTGTAGAAATTCGTGTAGAACCCCTACAGACTTCCTGTAGAAGTTCACACGAGTATTTTTTCGAGATCTGATCACTGTGGAATTCTCTAGAATGGTTCTAGGGACCCCTTAGGCCCTCTTCTCACCTTCCAACCTCCCGCAAGCGTCCACTCCATTTCCTTTCGCCAATAAACCTTTTGATAGTCAAAAATAGTTAAAGCACATGCATAATAATTCTACAAAGTTACTCAAAAATACAAAAAGATGATTTTTCCATATTTTACTTCAGAATTAGCTTAGACACATGCATTTTACCTTTCCCAGAGCCAATGGCATCCATTTCAATAGCTTTCATCTCTTTTCTTGCACCAGTAGGGTTAGTCGGTAAAACTAGGGTTTGCTAGGGTTTGCATTTCCTTTCAGTTTTCAGCTTCTTTTTGCAAGTAGACTAGCCTCTCGTGAGTTAGCTTTCATCCATAGCTTCTTCTAAGAGCTCATAGGAGTTGGCTTAAGTTCCTAGCAAACTTGCGCTAGTTGATCAAGTGACATCCTGCAGTAAAAGATAGTACTTGTGCATATAACACCGTCGCTTCCAAGTTTGTTATGAACTACAAGGTTGATAAAAGTAAAGAAGGGAGTCCCAGGAGTTGCAGCATCATTGCTGCAATACTGGAACCCACCAACAAGCATCCAGTTTCTCACACATCACACAGTCGAAAACAAACTAATCTCGCTGCTCAAATTTTAGGAGAACAATGTCCAATCCATTGCACAACTCACAAGGAGCACATAACTCAAATTAAACTATTAATTAATCAAGAACGAAGCTCAAATGCGACAGAATAACTAGATTTTTTTATTTTTTATTTTAATTATAGTTATAATTTTTTTTTTTTTTTTTTTTTTTACAACAGTCCCCACAAAACTAAAAAAAAACCTTTGATTTGAGTTAAAATGAAGGTAAAAAAAATTTGAAAAATAAAAAAATACATATCGAAGATGAAGCTTTAATATGGCTGAACAAAGAAGATATCACAACTAGACCCACACATAGCTCAGAGGTCGTCAAATTGAAATACAAAAAGTAAGGGATATTGGAAAATAATCTCCGATCTAGGGTCATAAAACATTGCATTCTTCTTCAGAACGTGAACAAAGCTAAAATGGTTCAAAATGTTATATCATGGACTGCAAGACTCTATTTCGACATGCAAGGTATTTAAACCAAAATGAAACAACGCTGAACAATGGTCGTGGGTGCAGAGACCTTAAATTCGGCTCCATGCCATCCAAATAGCTAAATATGCCAGAAAATTACACGAGGTGACAAAATTTAATCTCATTTTATACGCAAAACCCAAATTTGATGAATGAATTGGCTCAAAAGGCTACCTTAACAACATTTACCACATGCATGCAAAGATGGGTCAAAAGAGGGAGAATCGGGGTTCGTTTGGTACCGCTCGAAAGAGCAGGATGGGGAGAAGAAGCGTTTCTCACCCACAACGCGATCCATGACCTGAATGCTGCCCGATTGTTGCTCCAACACTCATTTTACAAGCGCCAGATTCAAAATGGAGGAATCTTAGCCCGACATGAGATTGTTATGATGGTATGCAAGACAGAAGAGGCTTAGTAATGGAAAAAGTTAAGCTTCACCGTACCAGCTGTTCATCCCTGTTAATTACAGGTTACCGTCTTCTTCAGCAAATTGATGATCTATTTAGTAGAATGGTCCACCTATATGGGAATACAGTTCCCTTTCATTTAACTCAATAAATTCTCTTCCACAGGCCCAACCATCTCTTTCCTAAAATGCGATTTCAGTTGGTTTAAACCTATCAAAACTTTGTTTGGTCAAAATGTCCAAACTTCATAGTAATTCTATCCATACGTTGTCTTTGTTTTTGTTAGGTGGATGTGATGAGGCGTCAACGATGGTTCAATTCTCAACTTCAATATTTGTTCTAGGGTTGATTAATGAAGCATTTTTATTCCTTAACATCATAAGATCCAAAGTCCATCTCTCGGTATCCCAAGTTGTGTTTTGAGAATGAGAGTAGTCGAAGTTTTGTTTTGAGAATGAAAGTTATGGGTCAAAACTCATTGCTTTTTTATTTTTTATTTTTTTTAACCATTACCATGTTATGCCAAAACTCATCGTTTTAGGTATGGTTCGACAATTATACAATTCCTCAAGTACGTCTATCATGGATATTCCATGAGATAAATTAGCTATATAATTTCATCATATTATTTAACAGAACTTGCCATGCATGCATGGCCCCATAGGTCTCAAGGGTTCATAGATCTGATACCAAGTGTAAGGACCATTTCCTGATTTGTGTGTGTCATCCTTGCGCAAGGGCCATGCTAATATTCTCTGTATCGTTCCAATTTTATCAGATGTCAATGATATTGGTCCATAAAAGTTGTTTTGCTTGGGCTAATGGCTGTTTGAGTGTCAACTCATTCTCTAAGTTCTGTAATCTTTCATTCAACATGTTTGTCTTCTGAACTTCATTCTATGCATAATTTGAGCCAATTTCTTCTCATCCTCTAAAATTTTCATTTGTTCCTTAAGTCTGTTTACTTCAGTGGTCTGGATGGACATATCCTCCATGGCTTTGACTAGTTTAGCTGCTTCATCACTAGGATGGGTTGCTACTGTTGAACCTATTGCATATGTAGTTGTTGATGCAGTTGGAAGTGCTATAGCTAGTGGAGCTTTTGGGGCCACTGAAGCTTCCAAAGTTGAAGGAACTGCTGTAGTAACTGTAGGAATAACAGTGGCAATAATTGTCTCAATGCTGGCTTGTTTCATCCGTATTAAATTTTCCAATTCATTCTCCATTTCTTTTAATTGAGCGTTTAGATGGAGAATGAGGTCCATCATTTCATCTTTGGCTTTTTAGAACCTCCTTGGTCTGTGGATGTTCAGAAGGATGAAACTTTAGTTGCTTCATCAATGCAACAATGTCTTCATTTTTCTTCTTTATGAGCTTTTCTGCAGCTTTGATGTCATTTGGATTATATCCAATCTCAATAACCAAGTCTTCCAGTGACTTGATTCTGTTATATTTTGCCTGTGATGATGCTTTCTCTAGCTTAAACTATGTTGTGATGTTGTCTAGAGAATTTGGAAGTTTCTAAACACTCATGGCCTTGTTGTTCATCATTGAGTAGATCATCTCTCCTGCTTGCTTATGAAATTCAATTTGATCAATGGGGTCAACATCCCTGGTGAAAACTTCAAATTCTATTTTCCTATAGTCTACTGATGACTTAGGTTGCTGGACTGTAGGCTGCAAAAAGGTCATTTGCATTTTATCAGTTTTAATGTCAAAAGCTGACATTAACGTATTCTGATTACTAGGAGTCTCTTTGAAACACTGGGCATATGTTTCAACTTTTAATGCCTCATTTCTTAATTTGATCTCTTTATACTTCTCCTTTATGTCTTTTTCCTTATCCACCAGTTTGCTTGATGATGAGACCTCTATGCTAAGTTGTTTCTGAATACTCTCGGTATTAGAGATGGAAGGCTAATGAGTTTCCTCAGAAACTAATGGAGTTGTATTTTATCTGACCACTATTT
Source organism: Pinus tabuliformis (assembly GCA_031772625.1). Lineage (NCBI taxonomy): Eukaryota > Viridiplantae > Streptophyta > Pinopsida > Pinales > Pinaceae > Pinus > Pinus tabuliformis. The sequence continues at coordinate 735,210,429 of CM062808.1, read as the reverse complement.
CTCTGTCAATGATTTGAAGTGTCTCAACTGTCCCAACTAGCTCTGCTTTCCCTTCTTGTTCATCGACATGATTTATCTTGGGCTTCTTCCTATACATGATTTCAAATCTATCATGTGTTGTATCTATGCTCGAGCAAGAACCTTCTTCCCTCGTCCATTTTGTCCTGCAGGGCTGGAGTATGCAGAATTGAACTAGTGTCCATCTGTTTCACCATATCTATCAAGGTATTTTCCAACCACTATGACTGGTTGGCATATTTTTCAATGTCTACCTTGGACTCATGCATAAAAGGGCTCAATTTGAATTTGAGCCTTAGTTTATTTATGACTCTTAAAGGGTCATATTTCAATTTAAAACTTCTACTGAACTTCATATCCTGTAAACACTTCTCTGCTCCTTCTCTAGCCTCCCTATTATTACAGATAAAAGGACCAAGCTGGTTTTTTATCTTGAACTGTGTTTTCTTCCTAGCTGATAGAAAATTCACATCATTTGAGTTTATAATCTGCTTGATATATTCTAGTGCAAATATCCTCATAGGAAGATATTTGGGCAGCTTATAGGGACTGAGTTGGCATCCATATATTCTAGTTTTGGTGTGGTCCTGGTATAGATACCAGTATCCTATTCTACCATTTTTATACATATGTAAAACTCTTTTTATCTCCTCACTGATCCTGGGTTGATTGCTACTAGTTAGCATATTTATAACTAGATGCACAAAGGAATCAATGAACTCTTTGTAACTAAAAACAATGGAATACTTTTGGATTAAGGGTGTCCAAAAGATGATTGATCTAGGATGGCCCTTAGTGTCCAGCTTTTAGATGTTGACTGAAGACTTATCTGACTGGAAATATAGGAACATGTGGAACAATCATAAGAGTATTTGAATACTCTTTCATTTAGTAATCTGATCAATTAATCAATAAATTTTGTTTGCTAAAAACTAGGCAAAATTGAAAATTGCAGCTGGAGGCTTGCTTGGGCAAAAAATAGAGAGGAAAGCAAGTACAGGCTCATGTACATGCTCATTAGTGGTGTATCCTAGAATAAAAGAGAACATGGTCACTATTTGTTTCTCCCTCTTAGAGAAAATGGTGGAAGAGTACTGGGGACTGTCTATAGGGGTGTGAGACTCTTCTAGGATGAAAGTCTGAAAGATTTTAGTCCTCTTGGGAAGGTCCAACTTCAGGTAGAGTTCAAGTAGGTTTTCAATGGAAAATGGGGTTTCATTTGGGTTTGGCTAGATCTGCAGCATTTAGTTTATTTATTCTATAGTGGTTGTAAACAAAGTTTACTGGTTGGGAGAGAGTATGGCTCTTTGGCTTGGGATGTAGTAGTTTTGGCATAGATGGATGATCTTAAGGAACCAGTATACCTGTGGGAACAAGTATTTGGGAAAATTTGATTCCCATAGGTGAATGTCATCATTTTCATTTAGAAATTTGTCTTTACTCCAGCAATGGAGTTTTGATAGATAGCTAGGGGAAACTGTGTCATTAATTTGGAAATCTCTGTCAGCCAATTGGAGGTGGTCAACATCTATATGAGGGGTTTGCAAGGGTTTCTCATTTAGAATGCTTTGGGAAGCCTTAATTTGGTTTATTCTATTGAATTACTCTTTCTCTGGCTTTAGGAGTAGGGTCAGGTTCTTTGGAACAATGGGAAGGGTTAATATAGTGTGTAGAAAAGGGCTTTTGAATGCACATTGGGTTTCTTTTAGCTTGGAACACTTTTTATAATTAATTCAATTAATTAACCTTTTATTAATTACTGTGTAGAGCTTAAGTAGAGGGCGGTTCTGGTTCTTTCAAGAATACCTAGAAAAATGACACTTAAGTGTGCAAACAGGGTTCTATGGTAGCAACAGAGGTTTCTGAAGGTTGAATGGTCTTTCTGTTGCTTCAAGTCATAGTTTGCAGCATGTTTTGGTTGCGAATGGGCTGAAAGGTTGAATAGAGCCCTTGGGGGTTAAAATTGGTTGACCGAGGCTCTTTGTAATGAAATAACAATGAAAAGGGTGAAAAGGGGGATTTTCCGACTTTTAACCAACAACGGTTAAATTTGGTCATGGAATTAATAAATGAATAGTGGGCGGTTTTCTTTTATGCGAGGAGGCATTTTTATGGCATATCGCACTGCTTTTGAATGAAGGGTAGTATTTTTTGAGAACATGCGATATAACGTGGGGTTGCCATGTAGAAAAAGAGCACTTGGGAAAAACCGTAAATCTCGCATGCTTTTGAAATCTTAACTATCGGACGATGGGAATGTGCGATATATGTATGGGCCGTCGGATCAGGGAGTGGTTAATTGGAGTGCTATTGCACGACGAAGTTGCGAGGGCAGAGTCGGGGTGTGGTTGGCAGGGCTCGAGGATAAATGATGCGGAGGGTGACATGTATTCAAAGGTTTAGTGAGGGTCAGGAATTATAAAGTGGGGGGTTAAATACATAAAGTGAGACTTTAGAAAATAACATAGGATAAGGGGGTTTAGTGGGTTTTTAAGGGAAAAGGGAAATTAATAAGGGGAAAATGATTTTTAAAGGGTAATGTCTAGAGAAAGGTGTGAAACAAAGGGTAAAAGGGTTAAGATGAAGGGAAATGGTTTTTTACAATTGAAATGTGTTAGAATAAGAGGAAATGAAAGCGAAGGGTCCTTTGGAATCAAGAAGGGGAAATTAGTGAATGAAAAGTAATGAAGAGGTAATGGAGGTAAATTTAGACATGTAAGAGGTTGAGTGAAATGAGTGGAAATTAGTGAATGAGCTTTAGTATTTAGGCCTAAAATCATATAGAACTTTTTAGGGTAAATAGCCCAAGTAATTCAAAATTTTTGTGAATGTCCTCTTTCCCTTGATAGTTCCTCCTGCACATGAAACATAGGATTTAAGCGTGATAAAGGTGCATTTGAGCTAGCATCCTTGTGTATTTCAAAACCTCTTCTACCTACCCTTTATTTACCCTAGCATTTTCTCTTCATTTATTGGGTGCATTTGAGCTTGCTGACCCTTGATTTCTTTTTCTTTCGATAAGAAAACTATCTAATTCTAGCCTTATAACTTCCAAGGGCTCAGTTTAAACTGATGAGCTCCTTATTATTATCTACCTAACTAATGATATACTAAGATTAAACATTTTGGCTATATCTTTCTTCTCTATCTATCAACATGAAATTTAAAGCATGAATGAATCAAAATTAAGCTATTTGATCATCATGGATTGCGGCATTTTTGACAAGCTGCACACAATCTTATTTTTGCAAGGCAAAGTAAAAGTAGTGGCATTTGAATTTGCATTACTTTTGGGATCTATTTTTTATCTCTTTTTGGTGGGGTTCATATTTTATTTTATTTTTTTATCCTTTTCTTTTAGTCCTTTGATTTTTATTTTAGGATTTACCCTCTTTACATTTTTAATTTTTAATATGGGAATTTTTTTGCAAAAAGCAAAGGTATGTACAATATTGCAAGACTAATCCCAGCCAATTCAAATTATGAATCCTATTATTATAGGACCCTAACAGTGGCTCCACATGGGGATGGGATTTCCTTGTGAAATGTTAAGAGCTTTAAGACCAATAGCCTTTGAAACTTTGACTGTGCTTTCCTTGTAACCACTTCTATGTGATATGCTTCATTCATACATATGATGGTACACCTTCGAAAGCTTAGGTCTTTTTCTTCGGGCTTCAACTTCAAAAGATAATCATCCAATCCAATATAAAAATTGTAATGTTATGTACAATAAGCAAAGTAAACAACTGAACTAATGTTAATCGGGGGATAAGTAATGCTTCAACATTCTAGCATTGATTGGTCCACCTGGTGGATCTGTTCCATCCAATTGCCTCAAGAAAAATGCATGGTTACCTCTATAACCATAAATGATATAAGGGCCTTCCCATAGGAAATCAAATTTCCCATGTTTACCCTTTTCTTCTCTTCTGGAATCCCATTTGAGTACTTTGTCACCTATGTAAAAATCATTAGCTTTGGTTTTCTTGTCAAAAATCTTTTTTATTTTATCTAGGATCACTTGGGATTTGACATAGAATTCCTCCCTAGTTTGTTGCAAATGTATTGTCTGATTTATCCTCCTTTGGATATCATTTGATTCTACCTATAGTTCTTGGATCATTTTCATCACTCGCGCTCCTAAAGAGGTTGGAAAAGCAACATCCATTCCATATACCAGTTGACAGGGAGATGTACCAATGAACTTTTTTGTAGTGAGTCTATTTGCCCATAAGGCATTAACCAAAATTTTGTTCCACGTCTTCTTATTGTCTTCTAACAATTTCTTGATGATATTAACAAGGGTTTTGTTTGAGGATTTTGCAAGTCCATTACCTTGAGGGTAATAGACTGTGGAATGGCAAAGGGTAATGTGGTATCTATTACAAAAGTCTATCATTTTCTTGGATTTGAAAGCCGCTGAATTATAAGTAATGAGATTTTGTGGGCATCTAAATCTTGAAAGGATATTGTTTTCAGGGAATGAGATGATGACATAATTAGTGGCTTGTTTAGAAGGAATGGCTTCTATCCATTTAGTAAAGTAATCAGTGGCTATCAAAATCCATTTATGTGGGGCTGAGAAGGATGGGTAAATTTCACCAATGAAGTCTAGTTCCCACTGCTAAAATGGGATTTCTGTGGAGATGGGTTTGAGGGGTAATGGTAAGAGTTTCCTCTTGCCTTCAAATATTTGGCACTTGTGATAGGAGGTCACATATTTTCTGACATCTACAAAAAGGGCGGGTCAGTAAAAACCTGCCCTTAAAATGTTATTAGCAGTTGTTTTCTAGTATAGGTATCCTCCATAATCTCCTGCATGAAATTCTTTCATAACTTTGTCAACTTCATCTTTTAATAAAGAATTCAACAAAATGCCACCATTATCTTCCCAAAATAAAGCATTCTCTATGATACAATATTTCATTGATTTCATTTTCAAGAATCTACCTTTAGTTCTAGATAAACCAGGTGGAGCTCGTAAATTTAGTAAAAAAAATATTATATTTGTATACCAAGGTGAATCTAAGAAAACTTCACTGATCTGTGGAGTCGCCATCTCTTCCTGATCATCTAGAGTATCAATGAAATTTATATCTAAGGCCTGACAGTTGGATTCAGCCATGAGTTTAGCTAAACCTTGGCCTTTGATTAGTTTTGTGGGCTTTATTTAAATATCATATTCCAAAATAGTGGAAACCCATTTGCCTCTCTTTCCTCCATGCCCATTATATGTTAGAACGTCCTTTACTACTGAATTTGGAACATATGCAATACTATGTGAGTTTAAAATGTACACTCTGAAATCTTTAATAGCCTTCACTAAAGAAAGTGCTTATTTTTCCATTATATTATACTTTAGTGTAGCATCTCTCAAAGATTTGTTGAAAATTGCAATAGGATGATCATAACCTTGACAATTATTTTACACCAAGATTGCTACAATAGTATGTTCTCAAGCAAAAGAAAAAAATATAAAATCTTTTTTTGAAATCAGGACTTATGAGGATAGGTGTTTTAGTAAGGGCTTCTTTGATTGTCTCAAAAGACTGCTTAGCCTCTACTGTCCAATTAAGTGTTGAGTCTTTCTTTAACATGTTATTCAATTCTCTGATTAGTTATGCTAAGTTAGAAATGAATCTTCTAAGAAAAAATATTTTACCTAAGAATGATTGCAAGTCTTTAATGTTTCTAGGATGAGTGATGTTTAGGATTGCCTCTATTCTAGCTAGATCAATTCTAATGCCCTATTTTGAAATTATGTGTCCTAAGAGTTTACCTTCTTCTAGACCAAAGAGTGTCTTCTTGGGATTCAAAGAAATACCAAATTTTCTACATTTAATAAAAACTCGTTTTAGGTGATCTAGATGTTCATTATCTGATTTGGAAAACATTGTGATGTCATCTTGGTAAACAACTAAAACATCATGGATTTCTTTTGTAAAGGCTATGTCCATTGCTCTTTGAAATGTTGCTCCAACATTCATCAATCCAAAAGGCATCTCCAAATACATGAAAGTACCCCAGGGAGTGGTAAATGTAGTCTTTTCTTGATCCTTTGGCTGAACAAACATTTGGTTGTATCCAGAGAATCCATTAAGTAATGAAATTATGGATGACCCTACTACCCTCTAGGGAATATGGTCCATTTTAGGGATGGGATAGTTATCCTTAAGTGATAATTTGTTCAAGTTTATGAAATAAACACAAAGTCCGATTTCTCATGTTTTCTTTCTAGTAGTGACTAAATTAGAGACCCAATATGAATATCTAATTGGTGCTATAATTTGTGCCTCATACATCCTTTTTACTTATTTTTCAATTAATGGCATAAGAATTGGATTAATTCTCCTAAGATTTTGTTTAAATGGTTTCTGATCTTCTTTGATGGTTATTTTATGTTGAATAATTCTAGTGTCATAAGACTTGAGGTCTTCATTACTCTAGGCAAAGACATCTTGAAATTCTTTAAACAAATTTATGTATTTCAGCTTTTCAGCTACATGTAATGCTTTGGATAACTTAACAAGCATAGGTTTTTCTTCTGTTCCCAGGTTCCATTCTTCTATGTCTGATCTTAAAGGCTCCATTTTTGGTTTCCTAGCTACATCATTTGAATTAAGCAAATCTTCTAAGGGGACTAATCCCTTAGGTAAAAAATTATTTTTAAGGTTTAAAATCTCAGAATCATCATTAACTAGTTCTTCTATTTCTACTTTTTCTAAGTTATCTATTTCTATTTTAGTGAATTTAGGTGGTTTATTTACATTTAAAGCATTTATATCTATTTCACTATCCATGGTGTCTTCTACTGTACAATCAGTATCTATGTTACAATTTTGTAATTCTCCTCCAGCATTCATGAAATCATAGATTTGAGAGTCCTGTGAAAATATCTTCCAATATTTCAAATTATCAGGTATAAAAACCCTGCGTATTATCTCTGTCGTGTACTAGTGATTGGGCTGAAAAGACAATATGAAAGTGCTAGCAAAAGTGGCCAAACTATGAGCTTGCATGTTATGTTTCGTAGGAATAACAACAAAATCAATTTCAAGAAGTTCTTTAATCAAACCTAGAATAGTTTCTCTGTATTGGCTAAGTCTAGGACTATTCACAGAATACTCTCCTCTATTTTTTTTTTTATGATCAATCCAGAGTATCCCATGATAGAAACTCTCTTGGCTCCAAGATTTCTTACAATTTGCAATCCTAAGATCAAATCTTCATATTCTACCATGTTGTTTGTGCATTTAAAGTTTAATCTAAAGGCATAACCTTCAGAATGATTATTTTCCATGTTATGAATCTAAACTCCTACACCTCCTCCTAATCTATTCACCGAATCATCGAATTCTAAGTACCACCTAGATTCATGAAATATATTTTCATTTTTAGGTTCTTTATGTTCTTGTTTGATAATTGCATTATTTTCCTTTTCAGTGTCTGAATTACATAAAATTAAAGAATCCATATCAGAATGTACAAAATAAATAGGATAGTTTTGTGGTTTATCTGTACTACTGACCATGTATTTCATTAAAGTTTCCTTATAAAGATTTTTGGGTTGACCAAATACTAAAATGATGGCATAAGACATGTCTAATTGTAGAGATCACTGCAATTTTGCTCCCCATGAGTGAGACAATAGCATTCCATAATTTCGAAGGATGTCGGCAACTACAATATCCATGGGTATACTCTTAATTGGGTATTGAACTAGAGTGACACACAAGTCTTTTATTAGGCCCATGAATTTGACTTTACTAGAATCAAAAGAGAAAAAATCTTTGTATGGTCTAGTTATATCTAAATCCAGTGTTTCCATGATTTCTTTTGGTATGAAATTGTGATATGCTCCTGAATCTAGAATATCATTGTGTAAGATTTGATCATGAATAGTCAAACTAATGTAGAATGGAGGAATACCACATTGTTCATGTTTTCCATTTACCTCAGGACCAAATATTAACTCTGGTTGGTCATCGTTTAGATTAACAAAGTCTTCTCCTTCATCTATATTCAGTGTTTTAGTGATTTGGGCTTTGTAGGAATCATTTCTTATCAATTCTATTAAAGGAACTGATATTTTTAATTTGGCAATTTCATTTTGGATATTAAATGGAGTCTATGTTTTTCCTAACTGAATGACTTCCTCCTTGGCAATTGGAGTTTGTGTAGTTTTTTCTCTTTTATCTTCAGTTGGTAAATCCTTTTGTCTTTGGGTGTCTACTACTTTACTATTTCAATTCTTTGATTTGGAATAGTTTGGGAAGCAATTGAAATCTAAATAGCTTTTGAAGCTTGAGGATCAGTTGATTTTTGGTCATCTTTTGAAGTTTTCACAGTAGTTGATTTTTGAATATCAGCTGAAGTTTTGACATTAGTATCTGTGATGTCTACAATTTTTCGACTGGCTGCAATCTTTGGAGTGAAAGTTTTTTGGGTTTCCCTAGAGAAAATTTGCAGCATTTTGGTTGCAGGAGGTCCCACTATTTTATTGGTCTGAGTTTGAAAAGTTTTATTAGTAGGGGCTTCTATGTTTTTCCTACTCCTAAGGTTATATTACTTATGAACTTCATTAATGGAAAATTCATAACCTTGTTTATAATCAAAAGACTCTTCAGATTGTAATTGTAATTGTTGTAACATGCATAATTCTTGTTCTTCTTGGGTAAGAAAAATAGTATTACCATTATTTATCCCCATTAAGTTAATCTGAGTGTCTTCATCTTCTTCATTTTTGTGAGAACCTTCTGCATAGTGTTCTTGGAAAGGTGGTCTAATATTTTGATCACGTGGCCCTTCTCTAGGCTTACCAGTGTTGGGATTCTTCCTAAAATTTGGATTTCGTATTTGAGGGCCTTGTTTTTTATTATTCCATTGTGGTTTTCTTTCCATAGTTTCTAATTTATCCACTAACTTTTCTAAACGTTTAGCCAAAGTATCTATCTTAACATCTGAAGTGGATGGTTCCTCCTTAATGGTAATTGTTGGGCAGTGGATCCCCTGCTTAACGGTTTTGGGGCTTAACATCCATACTTTTGGGTAGTGTATTGTAAAAGCTTCGCGAAGTGCGTAGATCATGAATTGTAATGGGTCAAGTCTAAGGGTAGTCCACCCTAGAATATTGTAAATTAATCTAGAATGTGTCAGCCTACCCATGGTCATCGGACCATGGGAGTGCATAAATGAGAGTGAGGTTCTAAGTGTAAAAGGTAGTTTTTGGTAAGGTAGTAAGTGATATGGATGTCTGAAGGAAAAATTAGATCTGAGTCTGTAAGTCCAAGTTTTGGGTTGTGTTGGGTCTAGAAATTATCATTCATTCCATTACACTTTCACTATTATGTCCATTATATCACCTGCATTTCAACTTCATTTCACTACCATGTCACTACATTCATCTCACATTCATTATCATTAGGTGACATTTATGTTTTTCCAAACTTTATTAATTCCTAGCCTTTTTAAGTGAATTTGTGGTTAAAAAATAGAAAATAATGTGCATATGCTTATACCTAACAAGTGGGTCGAGATTGTTGACATGTGTAGGTCAAAAGGAGGCTTCTAAAACACCTTTATGTGGCACCCTACGGCCAAATTCGAATTTGAAGTAGAGAGGATCATGAGGATACGTGTCACATTTCCTATTTGTATTGAAACTCTAAGAAGACATGTGTCTTATCATTTCCTATTTTGATTAGGACTCTAGAGGTAGAGGGAGATATTCATGGACTCTCATTAATGAGATGGCTTCTCATCTTTTTGTATAAATAGGAGATTTCTTTCCTTCATTTGGTAGTTTTTTAGCTTTTTAGTCTTAGAAAGCTTAGAGCTTTAGAGCTTGTTAGTTTTTTAGTTTTGGAAAGTTTTTGGAAAGCTTTGGAGAGCTTTGTTGTACTTTGTAATTTTGAAGAATTTGAAAAAAACTTTGACGCTCTCAACATGGAAGGAGATGTGAAGTAGATGTCATGGAGCATATTAGAATGTAATGTAGAGTAGATTTTGTTTTGTAGTTTTGCTTTGATTTTATTCAAGAATGCCATTTTATTGCTTTCAAGTTTGATAGTTTAGATTTTCCATTCATGCAAGTTTAATTCATGCAAGTGTGTTAAACTGATTGATTGTAGATTTATCTAACTATGTAATTTATGCTTAGCAAAATAGTCCAAGAAAGTAGTCCTCCTATTTTCGAATTGGTGCTTGGAGCATTAGAGCACACAATAGATTAGTTTTCCTTTACATGTTTTGTATTTGCTTTCCATTTCAAATTAACATATCTAACTATGTAATATATGCTTAGCAAAATAGTCCAAGAAAGTAGTCCTCCTATTTTCCAATTGGTGCTTGGAGCATTAGAACACACAATAGATTAGTTTTCCTTTACATGTTTTGTATTTGCTTTCCATAGTTTAATAACTCATGTTTTAAGTGAATATTTATGAAAGCCCTTGGTTAACTAAGTTGTGAAGTATTTCATTTATGAATGAGTCTTTCTCTACATTTTTATGTTTACTTTTCTTAGAACAATGAAGTATTGGATCCCTCCAAATGCTATCACAAGGAGGTAGTTCTCCCAAAATTGTATAACAAAGTGATAAAACACTTCATTTAGCTGTTATACTAGATTAGTTGCAATTTCACTTTCAGTCTTAGTCTTTCATTTAAGTTTGTTGCAATTTCATTTTCAGTTTTAGAACAATGAAGTATTGGATCCCTCCAAATGCTATCACAAGGAGGTAGTTCTCCCAAAATTGTATAGCAGAGTGATAAAACACTTCATTTAGTTGTTATCATTTTTGCTTTCATTTCATAGACATTTTTTCGGCTTAGATTAATCTAACTATTCAAAGTTTTGATTTGTTTTTATCTAATGTTCATTTCCTTTTCTCCCTTCTTTAGAAATTAGATTTTAACATTAAAAGTCATTAGATTTAGTTGACCATTAACATTTAGAGATTTTCATCTAGAAGCATAACTTTTCTTTCTTAGATTAATTTCCTTAAGCATAAGAAACAAAAACCCCCAAAAACAATGTAAATTATAAAACAACGAAGTAAGAGAAAGGTTAAAAAAGCACATATGGTGCACCACACTTCATCAGTTTATGATACCCAAATTGATAATTTATGTAGAGCAATTTAGGACACTGAATTGACTAGACAGGTTGTAATAGGAGATAGAGGCTCTGCAGCTGTGTGCGCGGAGGCCTAGTAGAGTCCGCAGCGGTGTGTGCGGACCCCTGCAATTGTTTGCGCAGGGCAAGAAATGGATTGTAACTGGATAAAGGCACTAATAAAGATAGGTTGTTTTTGAAGTATCGTGTATCTATTCTGGTTTATGCATCTGTTTATGGTTTATGATTGCGCGTATGTCTATTGTGTTAATTGGTAATTGAAGCATTGTGTTGTCTTAAGTAATTTAAGATCTAAAATAATATTAAGCACATTAAAAATAGCACTTGCGCTCGTAGTCCCACAAAGGGGTGAAACTCTGGACAAACGATCGCGCAAGAGTATCGCAACTCGTAGGGTCAGTTCACTAACATCCAGACCTCATCAAGACATCCCTAGGGTGCAAAAATCTGGTTCTAACACCCTCCCATACTACCTCAAGTGAGACCTCAGTCCGCGCTCCGCGGACTGTTGCCAAGAGGGCTGGTAGTTTTGGGATTTGTTTGGCTAAACATTTCTAAACCTGGGTCAGGCCCAAATAAGCCAAAAAATGGTTCCGTTGTCAGGACTAGGATCTACCTAAGGGATGTCTAATGTCGGAACACTCGAACCCTACAAAGAAAGAAATTGAAGATTGGTTGGATTAGAAGTTGCACGAGTTTGTAATACAGGAAAACAAAACTCTGCAGATATCCGAGAAGAGGTGGTTGGATCACTTCATATATACAGAGATCCACGAGGTATTCTTCATGACCTTCTCTTCAGAGTTATAAGATTGGATCGTGAGGTTAGCAGACAGCCAGGGAAGGTGAAAGCTCGATCAATCGATAGTGTGGACTCCAGAGTTGGTGCGCAGAATAGAGGCATCTGAAGATAAGATCGCACAAGCCATAGACCATTGGCTAGATTGGATAATAAGAGGGTTTATCACTGAATTTGCGATAGACACGACTGTCAACTACAGCAAAATAGAGAGACGTTTTCTCAAGGGACTACGAGGTAAGTACATCAAGTCTTTGAATACCTGGATTAAGATGTTGTTATGTGAGAAACGGGTGATGCAAATAAATTAATGAGTGGAATGACGTAGAGAGGAAGGGCCTACAAAGGGATTGAAGGATTATGAAACAGTCCTTTAATTTCACTGGCATGAGAAAGTGAGGAAGAGCACGCTTGGGTTTCTCCGATGAGTATGGTCAGTTTGATTGAGCAGTGCATTCCGTAGCTATCATCCCTACTAACGCCACCACTCCCATCACTTTCTTCACCTCCAACTTTGTCCACTCCGGCTCCACCAAACCAGCAGTTTAGCATGGCAAGCATGATCAAGTTTCCTGTATTTAGAGGAGTAGGAAATGAAGACCTAGATCAGTTTTGGTTCGTAGTAAGAGCAGTGTGGGAAGTGCACGGGGTTATGGATGATAACATTAAGAAGGTCACATTGGTAAGTGCGTTGCAGGATCGTGCGCTGACTTGGTATATCAAGCACTCGAATGATCACCCGAATGCCAGAATAGCGGAGATTTAGATTGCATTGAACAAAGAATTTAGTTGGCTGAAATCAAAGACGCAGCCGATCATCAGATTCAAGGATATTGCAATGCTTCCAGGTGAAACCACATGGGATCTAGATCAGAGGCTGAAAAGTATGATCTGTGAAGCTAATATGACACTGAAAGATGCACGACACTGCCTGTGGTTTCTAGTGTCCTTGACACCACACCTGCGGATGACACTGTCACAACAAAAGCTCTCAACCCAGGAAGAGGCATTGGAAATGGCGATGACGTTGCACAAAACACCAATATAGGATTCGAGGTTGGGAGTCCAACAAATCCACGTGCAACTAAAAAACCTATACTTGGAGATGCAAAGTTTGAAGCAGGATAGGGTGCTCTAGCCAGAGGTGCATGAAGAAGTGTGGTGTATAAAATGTAAGGGCCATGGTCATGATAAGGATCACTGTCTTGTATTCGCAAACTATTTGGCGGGAGGGGGGCCAATTCCATTGAGACTAGAGGCACAAGCAGGGCTGATTGCACCCCCTGCACTCTGTTGTGCGGTTTGTCAGGTGGGAGGAAAACACGCGACAGACAACTGTCACCTGTTGCAGAAGTATACCCAGTCTCCGCAACAACTGTATTGTAATTTTTGTAGATCAGTGGGCCTTGATGAGCAGACATGTTGGAGCTATGATCTAATGATGGATAGGACCCTAGCTTATCAAATGCAGATAGAAACATGAGGCCTCGATCCAGCTGCAGTAATCATGCGGGGGGGCTTCCAAGGGCGAGGTCAAGGTTGAGGAGGAATGGGGCCCAGAAGGGTTCGTAGACAGCTAATCTATTACAATTGTGGAGGGCCTAGGCACTATGCTCTTGATTGTACCAATCCAATGAGACTATCTTGCCGTACTGTGAACAGTTTGATCATGAAATGATAGATTGTCTGATGTTGATTGCACAAATGTGCGAAAAAGGGGTGCTTCAACCTACTCCGATGCAAAATATTGAAATGATGAGATCCAAAGCACGTGAAGAGGACCCTAATGTGAACATGATTCTCAGAAGTGGCGCGACCACAGGGGAAGATAAGAGGAAGCAGCTTGAAGAGGATACTTGGCTACGTAAGGCACCTACAAAGGAACCTGAGTTTGAATTTAACTGTGCAAAGGAAATTTTTATGGAAGCTAAGAAGAGCTTCATGGAGGTCTCTACTCTAGGTAGTAAGGATCAACTAGAGATGGGCCCAGATCCTTCTATGCTAACTACCTTTTTAGAGACATGTATGAAACTTCTGTGCGATAATGAGGCAGATAAAGGACTACAAGAGCTGATCGCTAGGTGCGCAGGGTCAGGGGAACCACACATAGTTCAAAAAATGGGGAAGCATGCCTTACACACCAGAAGGGAAATGGAGTTGATAGCGCAAATTGGAAACTATGAGATGGATCAAGTAATATTAGACCTGGGTTTGGACACGAACATATTACCAAAGCAGACTTGGGAATGCATGGGCAGGCCTACATTAGAGTGGTCTCCTATTCAATTACGGATGGCAAACCAACAAAAGATCTTTCCCATAGGAAGATTGAAAGGAGTGACAGTGGATATCGAAGGTGCGAGCACGCAGATAGACTTTGAGGTAATAGAGATTGTAGAAGACAGTAACCCTTACCCCGCATTACTAGGAATAGACTGGGCCACGGATATGAATGGGGTCATCAACCTGAAGAAGAGAAAAATGACTTTTGAGAAAAAGTCTCTATGCGTAGTAGTGCCACTGGATGCAACTGAAGGAGTGCACTACACTGAACCTGTGCATGAAGATCACAATGACGATGAGTTGGACTGCATTTACCAAATAAAGGTGCAAGGCCAGGATAGGGTAAACCTGACTAAAGATGGGAGCAATCTCATGGGAACGCGACAGTCCTGTACTTCGGATTCAGATGAAGAAATAGAATGCTGACAAAACCAGTTGCATGAAGTAACCACATTGAATTGCAATTTGATGATTCGATCACTATGATGCATGATGACTGAAGCAAGGTAAATGCTAATAGATGAGGAGGTAACAAGATTGGATGAATCCGTAGACAACGTTGAGAGTACCATACCGAAACAGACTGTTTAGGTGTGCAGTAGTATTACAAGCACAAGATCTAACAGGATGGAACAACGAATCGCGTTACCTAGTGCGAGAGCAAGCGTGTTGGCCAAGGTATGTGAAGTCACCAATAAGAGTCGGTGAATAAAATATAAAAAGGGGGATCTGTGCATCCCATGGGTCAGATGGACACGTCAGACACTCTACAAAAACATGGCCGCGTAGATGAGGTTGCAGAATGGTACAAGAACTGAGGTCCCTAAAGCACCTTCCCAAAAGGCTGGGGATGTATTAATATCGGAGAAGAGAACAATGCACGAGGTCTGGGTTGAAGGGCTCATACAACCATGGGAAGAGGAGTATGAAGGGATTTAGGAAGCCATTTGGCAATGGAATGTGCAACTTCATGAATTGGAAGAAAATAGGGTACTATTTAGAAGGCAGAATATGATGCTGGATGCAGAGATTAAATAATTGGAAAAAGAACTAAAGGAGGACTTTTTGAATGATAAACCTGGAAAGTTGTCGTTGGATATGCACAAACCTAAGGATGAATTAAAGGAATATTACCGCAAAGTAATTGGTCGAATAGCGTGGTTAGGTCCATGCCTCACTCTCAAAAGAAATCAAGAGTGCGTGCCACACCCAACAATGCACATAGTGGTAACGACAGAAACTGTGTTGTGGGATGTTTGCTAGGACGCGCTAGCAGTGCACCAAGAGGGTGCGACCACCTGACTAGCCGAAGAAGAGATAGTCTTAGTGCTCTAGATAGTTGAAAGAGAGGGTGGGACTATAAGATAGTCTGTTAGGGAGCTGCGCGATAACAAGGGTGCACGCAGGGTCGATACATCCCAAGTGTCGTGGTCACATAGAATAGGTTATGCTAATGCATGGATTGACAAGGAAGTGACTGTTGGCATCACTGTTCATGACAAGACATCCAGATTAAGGTAGAAAGAAGTGGGTGGTGGGAATTTAAGACACGAAGTCCGAACTCGATTTGAAATGATATGATGTCAGTATAGCATTAATGAGCTTGAAAATGGGGGGATGGTTGAATGGGCCTATAAATCACGGATAACCCTCTTTCAAACAACCCTTGGCAGTTTGTGAATACAGTTATCGTGGTATCAAACAGACATAAACCTGAGAATGAAGAAGTTGTAAGAGCAAGTCCATGGTTTGAAGCATTACTGGAGGATACACAAGAGGCCCTAATCAGAATCATGTCAACAACCAAGGGAGATCCGTAGAGTTCTCCGCCACCAGGAGGGGATGTACTAGAAATCTCTAAATAGCCATGGATGTCGATGCCCAAAAAGGATCTGTAGGTAGCAGGACTAGTTCGTATGTCTCCATGAAACTCACGATTTGGAAAACTGTCGATGGAAGAAAAGGGAAAAACAGTTAATATTGACAGCGACGATGAGGAAGAGGATCCTCCGACCTTTGTCAAAGAAATGGAACCAGAAGAAGAAATGGATGAAGAAATCTAGCCAGAATGTGCTGCAACGAAACTGCTCAAGTATGTCCCTCCCCGGAAAGGAAGGGTAAATGTACCTAAAGATTTGGATGCCATTAAAAGCACATTAAACACCCTATCCATCCCTGTAGGGCTCCCGTTCGAAGGAACGGTCGTGGGTCGCATTCCTGCTATGAAGTTTGAAGACTGGGACCTGGCGGACAGCGAGAAGTTTCCCCATTTGGGAACTAGTGAGCTGATTGAACAAATCACGGAGGGGATCGTTACAACATTGCAACCACAGACATAGTTGCACGGAGTGGAAGAAGCAGGCTACTCCACCTCCTGTCGATTCCACAGTTCCATCGGGCCTCGGTCACCATATTTGTCATCAGACAACTACTTTGCCTAGTGCACAATGGGTACTTGTGGTTGGAAGAACCCATTCCCATCACGACGAAACTCGTTCATCAGATTTCTTAGCTTCCCTGTGTGGGAAGGGACCCCACGGAAATAGCTAGCACAAGTGGAGACTTGATGCTTCTAGAGGCCATGAAAAAGAAATATAAGTTGGAGGAAAAGAAGAGGGGGTATGTTATTACTAATATTAAAAACAAAGGGGTCCGCATTGCTACCCATTTGTTGGCAGGAAAGATGATGAGAAAATGTCGAGGTGCTGAGTTACCTGCAACGGTCATTGCGCTGGCCGAGCAGTGCACAGAAGGGGTCCAATTCAGCTAGGCACAGTTCCTCTGCGATGAGTTCCTGACAAATTGCAGGGAGGCCCAAGAACCGGGTAAGACCTTCCACTATGTGTGCTTTCTCTTATCCATACTATTGGTTACACACGAATTTCCTAAGGACAGTCAGTTTCCTCCCCTTGACCAAGATTGGCCAGAAGTAGCAAAATATGCATCACTATGGGCAACAAAGGATGCCATGCGAATCCGAGAAGCCAAGATCTTCTGGGTACTGATGGAGTCGAGCATACAACTATGGATCAACAAGTGGCATGCCTATCCGCTTCGGTATACGAAAATGTAAAGAGTTTTGCAGACTTTAAAGCGGATATGCACCATGTGTATATCAGGGCATGGAAGGATCCAGAACAGAATTGGACCACACTCCCCTTCATCGCAATCGATGATGTTGTTTTCGTGGTACTTGACACATGGCTGCCAGAATGGTGCACACTAGGCTTGGCGGGGTGCAATCAGATAGAAATTCAAGGACAAAAGAATGTTGCCAAGTTTCTAGCACAACAGAGGCGGAACGAACAACTTGCGGAAGAAGTATGGTCATCCTGGGAGGTAGCAAATTCCGCCATGGAAAAGAGAGCAGCAATAGGGGTGCTCTAACATAGGAAGAAAGAGGCCCAAACTTGATTGTAGGGCAGGGGGTAGATGATACCACAGAAGGTGCAGACCCAAGCACCACCACTACACCCTTAAAATGGGCGTGCGTGACAAAGCAAACAGGGCCTCAGAAGAAGACCAAGGCGCCCAAGTTGGATGGGGAGCCTATCACATTGACTGGGGGTGATCTATGCAACATCGATGATACAGTTCATGAAGTCACTTAGGAGGTGCTCCAGGAGGCAATGACGGAGCAACAGACTGTGATGGGGGCACTCAGAACGCAACTTCAGGTATGACCTCCACAGTAGGGAAGGGTAGCCGCTTATGGGGCTATAGGTACATCAGTAGTCAAGCAATCGCTGTAGTCCAAGATGGCTAACACTGTCACGCTACTAGAGGGAGCAATAACGACAGACAATGCAAATGATAGAGCCATAATAGGCCAGCTCAAGGGAATTGGATTAAACTTGGCTGCCCTCCCACGAGAAATATTATATCAGTTACAGGATGGAGCAAAGATAGAGCTATGCATGAGGGAAGGACATGTAGTACAAATTCTTAGTGAACAACGAATCAACATCGAGCAACTGAACATCCAACGCGATGAAGCAGTAGCACAGATTTAGCAGTTGGAAAAAACCATTGAGGAAGCATGTTGTTGTGCCCCCAAGCTCGAGATTGCATCGGACTTACGAGTAGGCATATGGATCCACAAATTGGCCAGTGGATTCCATGAGGCAAAGGAGGAATCCACGAGGATCCAGTTGGACCTAGACTTATAGATCACAGAACTAAGGATGAAGGCACAACCCTCTACAACACCGGAGGTCCGTGAGTAGTGGCACTAGACCATTCAAGCAGGGTTGGAAACAATAGAGCGCACCATATAGGAATGCACTAGCTTGCTAGATCAGTCACTTGTCACTCTCAGTTCACTACAGGAAGACCTGACACTCCAACGAAGAGAGACAAAAGCGTGGGAGTTGCAGCAAGCTTATGACAACATCAGGGGGACTACATAGATGGTCACCCTTACTTAGCAGTTGGCTAAGATGAAGGAGGATCTGGCTCTAAATCCCCAGGTGGACGTTGTGCGTCAGAAAGAAGCAGTGCTTAAAGAACGCATCCAACCTTGGCTCGAGGAAGTGTTCATGGTCACTTCCAAGATGGCACACATATAGGCTATATATGCACTCAAGCAAGGACTTGAGCCTCCCAACAAAACATCAGAGATACGTGTACAATGGATACAACAGATAATGGAGGAATGTGCTGCAGACGTGAGCAAAGCACAGAGATTGTTGGATGAACTTCACGCGAAGATTACTGTACCAACCAGGTGACTCAGGAAGAGTCATGATGATTGTGTTGGGGGCATGTTGGGTAGCGGATCCCCCATGTAATGGTTTTGGAGCTTAAAGTCCACATTTTTGGGTAGTGTATTGTAAAAGCTCGGTGAAGCACACAGAGCAAAAATTGTAATGGGTCAAGTCTAAGGGTAGTCTGCCCTAAAATATGTAAATTAATCTAGAATGTGTTGGCCTACCCATGGTCCGCAAACCATGGGAGTGTATAAATAAGAGCAAGGTTCTAAGTCTAAAAGGCAGTTTTTGGTAAGGTAGTAAGTGATATGGATGTCTAAAGGAAAAGTTATATTTGAGTATAATAAGAGATAGAGGCTCGGTAGCCGTGTGCACGGAGGCCTAGTAGAGTCTGCAGTTGTGTGCGTAGACCCCTGCAGCTGTGTGCGCAGTGCAAGAAGTGGATTGTAACCGGATAAAGGCATTAATAAAGATAGGTTAGTTTTGAAGTATCATGTATCTATTTTGGTTTATGCATATGTTTATGGTTTATGATTACGCATATATCTGTTGTGTTAATTGGTAACTGAAGCATTGTGCTGTCTTAAGTAATTTAAGATCTAAAATAATATTAAGCACAATAAAAATATGACTTGCGCTCGTAGTCCTACAAAGGGGTGAAACTCTAGACAAACGGTTGCACAAGAGTATTGCAACGTGTAGGATTGGTTCACTAACTTCTAGACCTCATCAAGACATCCCTAGGGTGATGAAACCTAGTTCCAGCACCCTCCCATACTACCTCGGGTGAGGCCTCAGTCTGCGCTCTGCGGACTGTTGTCGAAAGGGCCGATAGTTTTGGCATTTGTTTGGCTAAACATTTCTGAACCTGGGTCAGGCCCCAATAAGACAACAATAACTCTCTTCTGATTCCTCATTCTAGCTCTTTTAGCTAATAAGTTATCTTCTACACTAACTGCATCACTCTGAATTTGTTCTAGAGTTGGAGGATTTCTTTCTCTCAACCGATAAGACATATTAGTGTGAAAACGATAAGGAAATTTGATTAGTGCCAATTCTGCTGGAGGTTTGATATTTGCAGAGATTGCATTATAATTAATGTTAAACCTAGTACAATAGTCCTAAAAAAACTCATTAGGAACTCTTCTAATGTTTTCATATTCAAATAATATTTGTAAAGGATTTTTCTTCCTTTCCCATCTATTGATGAACAATCTATGGAAAGCAGGTAAATCAACAATATGACCAGTAGGTAAACCTTTAAACCATTTCTTGACATCTCCTGCTAGTGTTTGTGCAAATAATCTCATTTGTACATCTTCTTCATCAATTTCATGTAATTCAAAGTAATCATTCATTTTATTTACATGTTGTTGTGTAGTATATTGACCAGTACCATCAAACTGAAAGATTTTACTCTGATAGTCTTGGGGCATGGCATGTACTTGAGCTGGTAAGGTCAAAGGAGCATATCTGGCAACCATGGCTAAGATTCTAGCTTGGCTAGGAGGTAAAGTGGTAGTGCTTGAAGATGAAATTGAAGGGCTTACTGATGAGCTTGAAATATTTGGAGATGGAAATAAAACTCTGGGTTGAAGAGGAAGCTTGGGGATTAACGATTATGTGGAATGAAGTGTAGTGGAAAAAATAAATGAGGTGGTAGTAAATAAAGATGAATTTATAGACTTTGAAGGAATGGTAGAAGGTTTAGGAGTAGCAGCAATTTGGGCATCTAATTCAACTCACTGTTGAAAATAAGATTCATCTATGTGTCTTATCAAATTTGAGGTTAAAGCATCAAGTTTGTCAAAAGTGTCAAGAACATGTTGATCTAAATCAGGATGTATAGTAGTCTTCTTTGATTCAATAAATTGAATAAAAGTAGGGTCCATTACAGTATCATGAACTAAAGTTTCACATTTGGTACGAAACAATGAATCCTCAAATGGTAAATCAAATTGAAGATCCTCTAAGTTTGATAACTCTTTAGGAAGTGAATTTGCTTTAGTTAGATGACTAATGCTCTCTTGACTTTCTACTTTATTGTTTTTTCTTAAAATTTTGTCTAAATTATCAACTATTATAGCAAGGTTTGGATCTGGATATGCCCTGGTATAGTATTTTCTTTTGGAAGCCAGAATTTTAAAATTTTAAAATTTTTAATGAAACCTTTTAACAATCATAAAATGGTCTTAAGGTGAAAATATGAGGTTTAGGATTTCCTTTAAGGTTTATTAAACTGAGGACTGATTCCCCAATATGGTCACCACTATGTTATCACTCTAAAATTTCCCTAGGGTTGTCATGAAAGAAAAATTAGAGGTAACCACAAACCTACTTTTGAGATCAAGACCTAGCCTTCCTAATGCTCAAAGAGGGCTCTCTCTTTATGATTTAACTTTGTTGCGTTAATTGATTTTAGGCTAGTTATTTAAGCTTGATTGGGTTAGTTTTTGATTTGGTTTGGTGGTGGTATCACTGATTTAGATGGATAGATAGATGTCTTTTTATCATTGGGCCATGGAGTCCAAATGTCAAGAAAACAAGACTGAATCAAGTTCTAAAGATAGTGTTCATAGGGCAAGGTAGTTGAGTAATTTTAGACCTTTTAGGTTGGATGGTGAAGTGGTTTTTCAATCTGTGTCAAGGAGCAGTCAAGGATTCATCAAATTGGATAATGAAGGAAATGAAAGAGGTCAATCGAAACTAGGGAGCAATGAATAATTCCCTACTCTGGATATCAGAAGAAAACATTAAAATGAATAATTGTTCAAGACAGAGTGTACTTAAACAAATTCTGAAGTAAAATTCCAGTTATTTCATTCAAATTGGAAACACATGTATTTTTGTGAAATACTGAAGAAAATAACAATTTGACAAATGAAAGATACTTCACTGAAGCGGCCCAACACATGAATCCTGTAATGCAATGCCTTTATTACTCAGTCCAGTTCGCTGACTTGAAAATGTTTACAATAAACCCTCAGGTTTTCAGATCAATGTAATTATAGAAATGTTTAGCAATCCACCCTTCTATACTTCGAATTATGAAGTATTTATACAAAAAATAGTTACAAAATATCCTAAACTATTTACAAATTATTCAAGGAAAATAAATATCTTCATGCAAGAAGCTAGAGACACCTAGGAAACTAAAAGGCTAGCTATCCCTTCTTTTACTAATTTTCTATTTTGTGCTTTGATCTTTTGCTGCTTTCTCTCCTTTGCTATTGCTCTTCGCTCGCTGTCCTTTTACTCTGCCTTTTGACTGATACTCTTTCATTTGATACTCTTTGACTTATCTGATCTACTGTTTTACTTTGATTACTCTGTATTGACTATTTACCTTGCATTTTTACAGTAAATCACTCAATTTTCCCAAGTCTATGTATTTGGTAACTCAATATTTACCATTCTTTTCTAGACTTCATCAACTTCTATATATTTTGCAAAGGTGGGCTTGTTTACGAAAAGATGTTTTACCTCATTCTGGAGGTAAAAGAGGTTCTCAGAAGTTTGGTAAAGGACCTTTCCTAGAGGTATCCCTTTCATGGAGGAACTGTTGGCTTATTCCTTTGCCACTTCTCTGATTCTCTTATCATAATCTTCATGTGGCATCAACCTATCATTAATCATCAGTGGATTATGTAGACCTTTCTGCCTTAAAGTATCAAATTTAACCATGAACATAGCTATTGCTTGTTCCATTATATGGCATTTATCCTCAAGCTGTGTCATCAAGTTCCTCTTGGTGATTACCTTCTTTACTTCTAATATGGTCCCAGTTCTGTCAGCTATTCCAAGTTCCTACAATTCATATTTGTTCTTTGAGTTAAGGAATTGGATCATTCTTAAGGCTTCTTCTAGCATATTTCCAAGTTCGACTCTAACCCTTTGAATTGCTTCACCAACCTCTTTGACCAAGTCATTTTTCTCAAATATCACCTATATAGATGGCCAAATATCATTGACTGAGTCAATGATATTGGCCCATAAAAGTTGTTTTTCTTGGGCTAGTGGTTCTTTGAGTGTCAACTCCTTCTCTAAATTCTGTAATCTTTCATTCAACCTGACTATCTTCTAAACTTCATTCTTATGCATAATTTGAGCCAATTTCTTCTCATCCTCTAAACTTTTCATTTGTTCCTTAAGTCTATTTATTTTAGTGGTCTGGATGGACATATCCTCCATGGCTTTGACCAGTTTAGCTGCTTCATCACTAGGATGCACTGCTCCTGTTGAACCTGTTGTTGATGTAGTTGTTGACGTAGTTGGAAGTGTTGTAGCTAGTGGAGCTGTTGGGGCCAATGAAGCTGCCAAAGTTGAAGGAACTCCTATAGTAAATATAGGAATAGCAGTGGCAGTAACTGTCTTAATGTTGGTCTATTTCATCTATATTAAATTGTCCAATTCATTTTCCATTTTTTTTAATTGATCATTTAGTAGGAGAATGAGGTCCATCATTTCATATTTCTGGCTTTGGCTTCCTAGAATCTCCTTGGTCTGTTGATGTTCAAAAGGAGGCAACTTCAGTTGCTTCTTCAGTGTAGTGATGTCTTCATTTTTCTTCTTTATGAGCTTTTTTGCAGCCTTGATGTCATTTGGATTATATCCAATCTCAATAGCCAAGTCTTCCAGTGACTTGATTCTGTTATCTTTTGCCTGTGAGGATGCTTTCTCTAACGATAACTGTGTTGTGATGTTGTTTAGAAAATTTTGAAGTTTATAAACACTTATGGCCTTGTTGGTCATTGTTGAGTAGATAATCTCTCCTGCCTACTTATGAAATTCAATTTTATCAATGGGGTGAACATCCCTGGCTAAAGCTTCAAATTCTGTTTTCTTATAGTTTGCTGATGACTTAGGCTGCTGGACTGTAGCCTGCAAAAAGGTCATTTGCATTTTACCATTTTTAATGTCAAAAGTTGACATTAACCTATTCTGATTGCTAGGAGTTTGTTTGAAATACTTGGCATATGTTTCAGCATTTAATGCCTCATTTCTTTATTTGATCTCTTTATACTTCTCCTTTATGTCTTTTTCCTTATCCACTGGTTTTCTTGATGATGAGACCTCTATGCTAAGCTATTTTTGAATACTCTGGGTATTAGAGGTGGAAGGCTAATGAGTTTCCTCTAAAACTAATGGAGCTGTATTTTCTTTGACCACTATTTATCTATCAATGATTTGAAGAGTCTCAACTGTCCCAAATATCTCTGCTTGCTCTTCTTGCTCATTGACAAGATTTAGCTTGGGCTTCTTCCTGTACATGATTTCAAATCTTTCAGGTGTTGTATCTATGCTTGAGCAAGAACCTTCTTCCCTGGTCCCTTTTGTACTTTTGTCCCGCCAGGCTAGAGTATGTAGAATGGAAGTAGTATCCATTTTTTTCTCCATAGCTATCAAGGTATTTTCCAACCACTGACTAGTTGGAAGATTTTTCAATGTCTACCCTAGACTCATGCATAAAAGGGCTCAATTTGAATTTTAGCCTTAGTTTATTTATGACTCCTAAAGGGTCATACTACCATTTAAAACTACTACTGAACTCCATTTCCTATAAACACTTCTTTTCTTCTTCTCCAGCCTCCCTATTATTGTAGATAAAAGGACCAAGCTAGTTTTTTATCCTGAACTGTGTTTTCTTCCTAGATGATAGGAAATTCACATCATCTAAGTTTATAATCTACGTGATATATTCTAATGCAAATATCTTCATCGGAAGATATTTGGGCATCTTATAGGGAGTGAGCTGGCATCCATATATTATAATTTTGAGTGTGGTCTTGGTATAGAGACCAATCTCTTATTCTACTTTTCTTAGACAGTTGTAAAACTCCTTTTATCTCCTCACTGATCTTAGGTTGATTTCTACTGGTTAGCATATTTACAACTGGATGCACAAAGGAATCAATGAACTCTTTGTAACTGAAAACAATGGAATACTTTTGGATTAAGGGTATCCAAAATATGATTGATCTGGGATGGCCCTTAGTGTCCACCTTTTGGATGTTTAATGGAAACTTGGCTTACTGGAAATATAGAAACATGTGGAACAATACGTAAGAGTATTCGAATACTCTTTCATTTGGTAATCTGATCAATTGATCATGGATTTTGTCTGCCAAAAACTGGGCAAAATTGAAAATTGCAGTTGGAGGCTTGCCTAGGAAAAAAATAGAGAGGAAACCAAGTACAGGCTCATCTACATGCTCATCAGTGGTGTATCCTAGAATACAAGAGATGATGGTCACAATCTGTCTGGCCCTCTTAGAGAAAATGGTAGGAGAGTATGGGGAACTGTTTGTAGGGGTATGAGACTCTTCTAGGATGAAAGTCTGATAGATTTGAGTCCTCTTGAGAAGGTCCAACTTCAAGTAGAGTTCAAGTAGGTTTTCAATGGAAAATGGGGTTTCATTTGGGTTTGGCTAGATCTCCAGTATTTGGTATATTGATTGTGTAGTGATTGTAAACAAAATCTGCTGGTTGGGAGAGACTATGGCTCATTGTCTTGGGATATAGTAGTTTTGGCATAGATGGATGATCTCAGGGAACTAGTATACCTATGGGAACAAGTATTTGGACAAATTTGATTCCCATAGATGAATGTCATCATTTTGGTTCAGGAATTTGTCTTTACTCTAGCAGTGGAGTTTCAATAGATGGATGGGGGAAACTGTGTCTTTAATTTGGAAATCTCTGTTAGCCAATGGGAGGTGGTCAACATCCAGGTGGGTTGTTTGCAGGGGTTTCTCATTTAGAATTCTTTGGGAAGCCATAATTTGGTTTATTCTATTAAATTACTCTTTCTCTGGCTTTAGGAGTAGGGTTAGGAGCTCTGGAACAGTCGGAAGGGTTAATATAGTGTGCAGAAAGTGGCTTTTGAATGCACAGTGGGTTTCTTTTAGCTTGGCACAATTTTTTTTTAAATAATTCAATTAATTAACCTTTTATTAATTACTGTACAGAGCTTAAGTAGATGACGGTTTTGGTCCTTCAAAGAATACCTAGAAAAGCGACGATTAGGTGTGCATATAGGGTTTTGTGGTAGCAGTGGAGGTTTTTGAAGGTTGGATGGTCTTTCTCCTGCTACAAGTCAGAGTCTGTACTGTGTTCTAGTTGCAAATGGGCTAAATGGTTGAACAAAGTTCTTGGGGGTTAAAATTGGTTGACAAAGGCTCTTTGCAATGAAATAACAATGAAAAGGGTGAAAAGGGGACTTTTTTGGCTTTTAACCAACAACCATTAAATTTGATCGCGACATTAATAAATGAACAGTGGGTGGTTTGCTTTTACGCGGGGAGGACGTTTTATGGCATATCGCACCACTTTTGAGTGAAGGGCACTATTTTTTGAGAGCATGCAATATAACGTGGGGCTACCATGTAGCAAAAGAGCGCTTGTGCAAAACCGCAAATCTCGTGTGCTTTTGAAATCTCAATTGTCGGACGATGGGAGTGCACGATATGGGTATGGGCCATCAGATCTGGGAGTTTTTTATCAGAGGGCTATCGCGTGACAGAGTTGTGAGGGCAGAGCCTGGGTGTGCTTGGTCTGGCTTGGGGATAAATAATGCAACGAGTTACATATATTTAAAGGTTTAGTGAGGGTCAAGAATTATAAAGTGGGGGGTTAAATACATAAAGCAGGACTTCAGAAAATAACATAGGATAAGGGGGTTTAGTGGGTTTCTAAAGGAAAAAGAGAAATTAATAAGGGGAAAATGATTTTTAAAGGGAAATGTCTAGGGAAAAGTGTGAAACAAAGGGTAAAAGGGTTAAAATGAAGGGAAATGGTTTTTTCCAATGGCAATGTGTTAGAATAAGAGGAAATGAAAGGGAAGGGTCCTTTGGAATCAAGAAGTGGAAATTAGTGAATGAAAAGTAATGAAGTGGTAATGAAGGGAAATTTAGACATGTAAGGGGTTGAGTGAAATGAGGGGAAATTAGTGAATGAGCTTTAGTATTTAGGCCTAAAATCATATAGAACTTTTTAGCGTAAATACCCCAAATAATACACAATTTTTGTGAATGTCATATTTCCTTTGATATTTCATCCTGCACATGAAGCATATGATTTAAGCATGATAAAGGTGCATTTGAGCTAGCAACCTTTTGCATTTCAAAACCTCTTCTACCTACCCTTTATTTACCCTAGCATTTTCTCTTCATTTATTGGGTGCATTTGAGCTTGATGACCCTTGATTTATTTTTCTTTTGATAAGAACACTATCTAATTCTAACCTTATAACTTCCAAGGGCTCAGATTAAACTGATGAGCTCCGTAGTATTCTCTACCTAACTACTGACCTGCCAAGATTAAACAATTTGGCTAGATCTTTCTTCTCTATCTATCAACATGAAATTTAAAGAATGAATGAATCAAGATTAAACTATTTGACCATCATGGATTGTGGGATTTTTGACAAGCTCCACACAAACTTATTTTTGCAAGGCAAAGTAAAAGTAGTATCATTTAAATTTGCATCACTTTCAGGATCTATTTTTTTATCTCCTTTTGGTGGGGTTCATATTTTAATTTCTTTTTTGATCCTTTTCTTTTAGTCCTTTGATTTTTCTTTTAGGACTTACCCACTTTACATTTTTTATTTTTAATATGGGAAAGCATTTTGTAGAAAGAAAAAGTATGTAGAATATTACAAGACTAATCCTAGCCAGTTCAAAATTATGAATCCTATTGTTATAAGACCCTAACAATGGTCTTAAAGTCTTGTCATCTACCAATGTGTAAAACTCCAACGATATTAATGCATATTATTGGTAATGGGCATATTAGTCTATATTATTGATATAAGAAAATTAAAAAAGAGCCTATAGGAGAACCTCTAAGTACCTAGATATTTTTTTAGATTGAATGAATGTTTATTAAAACATCCACTAATAATAGCAAAGGCATAGTGAACATTTTTTCTAATAAAATTTCCAAATTTTACATCACTAAGATATTTTCCTTTCAATCAAACTACGATAATTTCTAAATAGTCTTAGTTACAATAAAAGACCCTAATACCATTCTCCTTTATATCATTTTGTGAACTCTAAGTGTTAGAAAAGGAAAAGGTAGGCCAAGAAATATTTCCTACATTTGTTTTTAATTTATATTGTAGCGGCAGTCATGATAAATAAGAGCAGTACATTTTCACTTGCTACATACAAGAAAAATTGGACCCTGATAGTAGGATTTATAAAAGAAAAAACATTTACCTATATAGTCATTACCATTTTTTTATAGAACTGTAATAAGAAGGGGAGTTGTGAGGGCAACGAGTCCTTGGATTGAGTGGGGCAGTGGCTAAAGCAGAGTGTGTTTATCACGAGTTGTAAAGACATAATTATCCACCAGTAATATTCAATGGTTGTATTTGTCAGAGCATCAAACAAGGTACTTGTTAGAGTAGGATGGCTAGTATGTGCATTGTTGTATGCTAAGAAACAAACCACACAAGTATAGTTGCCATTACAAGAAAAGAAAGAAAGAAAGAAAGGCTATTCATGTATGTAAAATAGAATCACTTGTAAAGCTGAGTAGGGAGATACTATAGGGTAAAAATGAGGCTTTGAAGCTTGTTGATTGTAACAAAAATTTTTGCCTCTAGTTTATCCTCTCCAATTTTGTAGTAGCTGAAATTTGGACTCTTTTCTTGTTCCTTTTTGTTTCAAAATAAGAAAATATGAGTACATATTCCAATGTCTTGCATAATTGAAAGGAAATACCATTTAAAAATTTGATCTTGTTTCATTTGTTAATAGATAAAGATTCATGGAGCTAAAGAGATTGGGAGGACGGGTTCATATTTATGTGTGTCGATAGAGGTCAAAACTTATTGGCAGTTTCTTTACAATATTATGTAATGACCTTGCGCTTAATCCATTGGAGCAAGGAGACAATTGAATAGCTTGAAGAAATGATTTTATATTCGATATAAAATATATTATACCACACACACGTGACATCAATAATTGTTATTTTGAAATATCAAAAGAAAATGGGAATTTTCTTCTTAAGGAATACAAAATTCTCCTTAAAAGATATCTATCTAGATAATGTAGCCAAGAAAACAAAGAAATGAACTCAGTGAAGGTTACTGAAATTGCACCATATTTCTATTTGGTGGATATGTGGAAATCAACAGGAATGTAGAGTTTTATTTTTATATGGTAAAGAAAACTTTTAGAATTTAAACAATGGAGGTAGGCCTTTATCAGATTCCATGATAGCACAAAGCTAGTGGAATGAGTCAAATTATTAGATCATTTGTGCAAGGGGCAATTTTTGTGAACGCCCTTTACTCATCTAGCCCATAGATTCATAGTAAAACCCATTTGAACAATTTATTAGGAAATATTATAATGCCTTAACTGAAAATGCTAAATATCGAGAAAGACTACAACTAGATGATAAAGGGATAAAAACAATAAACTCGATGCAATGAGTGCTAAGTGAACTATTCAAAAATCATGAGAGATTAGTCAGTTAAGACTACCTCTCATGGAAATGGTCATATGTGAATGACTTACTTAATGCAGTTGAATCCCAAAATGATATCTAATATAACGCACTGCGTAAACCCCCTAATACTTAAAAATAAAGAGAAAACTAGAGAAAATGTACGCAATTTTATTTTATTTTATTTTATTTTTTTCCTAATAAAAGAACCAATATAATCATACCTACCAAAAGAAAAGGTACTCCATCTACCATCTACTTCTATCATTGAGCTACATATGGCTCTTTTGTTATCTTTCTTTTATTCTATTGGCAAGGACTTGCTTCCTATAATGTAATTCTCATATAGTTTCTAACAAACTAAGAGGAAGAATTTGATTTGTATACATCTAGTGTGATATAATTTAGAGCACCACCAGTTGTAGAAAATATCGTATACATAGTTTTAATTTATAGTCACTGCCCCTGTTTTGGAGATGAATAAAATAGTACAAATCACCGTTCTTAGTATGCATTCTTAACTAAGCCAAGAAAACCAAATAAAACTATATTGATCTCTACCAATGGTCACAATCGCGAAGAAAAGAGAAGCAAGGCATGAAGCCTTTGATGTTGGTTGTTTGCATGGACCAAATGTTTTCCTAATAGAATTAGAATTGAAGTCTCACTTTAATAGCAACCGTCGCTTTTATGCCTCATTTGATGGGCATATTATTTCATGTGTTTCTCATTCACTTCTAGTTCAAAATTTAAATAGGTGAATAAAGTTCCATGGCTAAAACTATGATTTTTAATCGTTAATAACTAGGTCACTGTTTGAATATTTTATACAAACACAATACCTAATGCAAAACACCAAGTCCAAAATCAAAGGCCTTCAAATTTCCTTGAGCATCTAGGCATCTACTCCCATCTTTCTCAATTCCTACTTTCTCCTTAATTATGTGCTAGTTTCTTTCTCAATTCTTACTTTCTCCTTAATTATGGGCTAATATAAAAACATGGAATAAAAGTGGTTTAAAAGTGTCAGTGGAATTAACGATGGGAGTAGTCTACACTGGAAATGTCTGATCGAGAGAAAAATTTCTAACTCCGACCAGGGACACTTGTTTACTCTACCTTCCAGGTTCATCCCTCCGGGAAAGCAATAAGCCCCACCATATATATTCCCATGGGAAACATGACAACTCTCCGGTAGTGATGTGATAGGAATTTCCGGTGGCCTCTGTCGCTACTGCAACCACTTGGCCGTAGGAATTCGACCTTCGTTGCTACTACTACCACTAGACCGTAAGAATGAAAGGGTATACGATACAATGTACACATTAATGGAACAGTAATTTGAATTTGACAACCCCGCTGCAAATTTAAAATTTGATTCTGAATTTATATACCCGCTCAGCCGATGTTCTTCGCAACTTTTGCGGTCAACTATCAGAGGTCATTTTGGTGTTGAATGAATTCACCATGGATGTCATCGAATGTCGAATAAGTGAGATGAACGAAACCGATGTTTTTGCGGCTTGCAAACACATTGACTGAGTAGGTTTTTAAGTGTAATGAATGGGAAACTGTGGTGAGAATCAAAGCGAGTTATGCGAGACGAGAAGGATTCTTGGACCAAGATAAAGATAAGGTTTTGAATCCATGGTGACAAATGAAGTGGATAAGTGAGACTACTACCTAGCTTGTGAAAATTCATCTCATTGAGAAGCTTGAGGATTGTAACAACTGTCGTAGAGTTTTTGCCCTCCGATTTTCTAATGATGTGGAGGAAAAAACGTACATCCTACTGTGAGATTGATTTCTGTCTAGAGATAATTAAGCTCCTTGAGATTTTAGGTTTGAGCAAGGATAACATGTTTATAATCTACACAAAATATTTATTTGGCATCCTTCATGTCTTTTTAAAGCACTCGACACTCCGGTTTCTCATTTTTATGATGATAGAAATTATGAATTCAAGCGCTACTCAAGAGAAAGTTGTGAAGCTTCTGTTTGGACTCCACACCAAATCTGGGGACACCATGGTTGAGTATATGAGTAGAGAGCCTTTGGGAGTTCTGGGCCAAATTAAGTGAATTTTAAGGCATCCATTCTTGCATTTACAATCGGATAGTTGACCGTTTAGCGGTAAGAAGTGTCTATTTACGGTGCTGATCCCTAAATACGTTTACGGGATTTAGTTGTGGGATGGAGGGATGCTCGAAGACTTCAAACTTATTTTGGATTTGGCCATGAGTTCTCTTGCAAAACATCACCTCTTCAACGATCGTCCAAGCCTGCTGGAACTGGCTGACGAGTTAGTGCTTTTTCTCCTGAAATTCCCCACAATATGAGTCTGTCCTTGCTACGGTGTTCAAGTTACAAACAATGAATCAAATGTGGGGCTGGGGCTATTCTATAATATGTTACAGTATACAGATAGATTAAATGTAAGGGAAATTTATTTATGTATTTCTGTCGGGTTGTGGTTTATTGTTGTACATACTTTACTGTTGCTGCAACCTTGTAAGTGAGCGTAGTGGAGACCTTCAAGAGTTGTTGTTGATTGATATATCTATATGTCCACATCCATGATACTGCCACTGAGGTTCAGCTGGGGATTCTGAAAACACAACATGGTATCATCCAAGCTTAAACCACAAAAAGCCTCTAAAGAATCAAACATGATACTCGTTTATGGTTTTGTATCAATTATGGTATTATTTTTATTTACATAAATATAAATACAAATATGTATATATGTTTCTACTGTGAATTTCTGATTTTCACATAATGGTTTTATATACAAATAAAATATCAAAGTTTTAATTACATTAGTTTTGGTCCTAGTATATGGTCCCATAAAATTTACTGAGCTTTAAAAGAATTTTTATCTATTAAATAAAAATGTGAATGTATAATTTGTGAATTCTTGTTAAAGGATTTTTGCAACACCCGTGGCTCCTTGATAGGATTTATTGTGGTTATTAATTTGGTTTATGTTTTAATGCATTTACTTTATGTTATGTATTATCAAGGCTGGAAAGCCAGATATTAAATTGTTACCTAATTGTGAGTGATTAGAAATGGAAACATGATTAATTAAAAGAAACTGTTTACTACAATTACAAGAAACAGTTAACAAGAAACAATTATGCCCCTGCCCTGGAAAAGGGAAATATAGGGGAAAAAGAGGGAGCAAAAAAACTATCCTAGAGCTGGAAAAAGGAAACCAGTGGGAAGTTGCTCAGGAACAGTCAATGAAGTGCAGGACTTGAGGCTGGACAGTGGAGTCCGGAGGCCCAAGGCATTAACTGTAACTGGAAATTATTCCAGCAGAGAAAGTGCTCGGGGGAGGACTTGGACGTAATTGCTAGGTTCGTGGCTGGGAGGAGAGACTTTCTAGAATTATTGGAAACTACAGGTGGAATAGATAAGTATTACAGTTAGTTTCTTTCTAGAGTTAATGATAGAATGTAGAGATTAACATTTAATGACAGAGTAAAATTGTTATGCTTGAACTGTCATAGAATAAATTCTGGAATGACAAACTATATTTAGAAGTCATAAGGAAAAGTGTAATTATAGGAAATAGAAACAACTTTTCTTTAATCATATGGTAGACAGTGTATTCTAATAACCATAGAATTACTATATAACACAACAAAAAGGAAAGAGAATGCTCATTTAGTAATTACGGTACACTGTCCATTATAAGCAAAGTTAAACTGGTAAGATATAGAAATAAATTATTTACAAAGTACTATATCCGAGAATCTGTAGAATGACCTGAGTAGTTTTACATACTCTGTAC
This sequence comes from Pinus tabuliformis, assembly GCA_031772625.1. Classification (NCBI taxonomy): domain Eukaryota; kingdom Viridiplantae; phylum Streptophyta; class Pinopsida; order Pinales; family Pinaceae; genus Pinus; species Pinus tabuliformis. The sequence continues at coordinate 735,177,214 of CM062808.1, read as the reverse complement.
AAATGACTACAATAGAAAGACAATAAATATACAGCTACCGGAATGCTAATTCAGATACATACATTATGTAACTACTAATCATAGAATTAAAATATAAAGACAACAAGATTCATAGAACTATTTGAATACAGGTGTAACATCATATCTTGACTACACAATCAAGAAATTTCGATAGAGTAATTGTTCAACCTACCATTATCTTGAATGAAAGCTAAACTGAATTCCAATCATCTCAGTTAATACTTGCATGAAGAAGAGAAGGGTCCTCTTAGCTTGAATTGCAACTACGGCGACGAATAACTTAATTCATTTCCATTTCCAAACATATGAATGATAGGATAAAGTCTTGTAAATGTTAATGCATAATTTAATCATTTTAAATAATAGAACATAAGTCGGTTCACTTAAGTGGCCGTTTGGAAAAATAATCCTTCGCGGAAAAGAGGTTAAACTCTCTGTTGACTACATAATGGGAGTATTCTCCCTAAAAACTACCAAAAGAGCATACACAAAGTTCCCTTAACTATTCATGTGTGTTTAAATAATTACATAATCAACAAAACAATAAAACTTGAACCAGTTCGACGCGGAGTCTCTATCTTTGACCATGCGAGAAATGTTCCATAACTTAATTCATGCCAGAGGTAAGATTCCAACCTGGAAGGGCCAACAATGTCACTGTGAGCAATTTAAGTTCTGATGAGGGATGACCTTCACCAACTCTAATACCATTAAGCACGATGTAGTTATCTGATAGGGAAACCAAAACATTAAATTAGAAAACCTTATGGGAAAAGTCGAACAGACCTGGTAAATAGACATAGGGGAAGATTTTGTTACCTAGAAGTGGTTGATTCCCGCGAGAGGCATCTTCCCTGTCCACAGTGAGAAAACAACATGAGAAATGTTAAGAAAACCAAAGAATTTAAACCATTCAAGTTCGGAAGCTTTCAAAAGTTACCATCTGCAGCTAATTCCTAGAATCGATTGTCGCTCGGGGTGATGGAAGTGCCATGGGGATTTCCTATGCAACAGAGACAAAGTGTTAACGCGATGCCAAAACCACAGTCCAAATTTATAGTAAATACCGCCATACAATCCATGAAGACCACATAACAATGACCTGATGGGTTTACCTGGCCCTGTGTTAGAAACAGCTACCGCCTTCATCATTTTCGGAGGATGCAAAGACAATAAAGAAACCTGATGAAGACATCGAACCCTCATAGAAAAAGAAACCCTCGCGGAGTAGCAAGAAACTATAGGAGCAGTGGCAACAATGAACCACACGAAGGTCGAGGACGAGCAGTTAGTTAGGGATTGAAACCCTAAGTGTTCTCCACCATTAGATCGCATGATCCTGATCAACGGCATCAGCACCAAATATATGGCACGAGCAGCATGACCCATCTGGCCAGTGCACACAGCCTACCTCCATGTCTCCCTGCCGCGTGGCTCCAGGTACAGAGGACAACAGGTCAACCCAGGAGTAAGGACAGGGAAATCACATGGCAAATCATTCACACTTAAACCCAATCCTTTCAACTTTAATACAATCTATGTGATTCATTAGATCTGGTGCATGTCAAGTCTACAGACTTATGAATTAAAACAATCAAATTAATGTGATTGCACATAATGAACCAATTACCAAAGTCCCGGATGGGCATTTTTATAAAGTAATTAATTTTTTTATGTATGTAAGTGGTAAGTTAACTTTAGATGTTACAAGTGGTATCAGAGCTCAGGTTCGTACACTGAGACTCTTTGGGATAGATAATTATATGACTGTGCATGGAATAATATTTTTTTTTCTCTTAAAAATCTAACTAAATAAAACTCATATGTGAACACAAAGAAAGAGACAATCTCCATACAAAAGACAGAATGCAGAGAAGTTCAGGACTGCCCAATACTCTGGAACCAACTTATGTAAATGCCAACCCTGACATTTGGATACAACTGGGAGAGGAGACTCGTCAGGCTAATGCAGTTTTACTGGAGACTGTTCAGCAGTTATGTGCTGAGATGACCAATTTAAGAACGGATAATGAACGACTATGCCTGGAACAGGAAAGGATCCTTAGAAGTCTGTCTAATTGACAGAATCAAAGACACCCAGACCCCAGTGTTGAGGACAGAGAAAAGACCCCAACAGCCCAACATGGTGAGGAGAATGTCGAGTCAGCCAAGAGACATAGGGAGGACAATGAAGGATGCTCAGATAATGTATCGACCAGCACAAAGCAAAAAGACAAAAGTCAAAACTACAAGGAGAATTCAAAAATATTAAACCATCGCTTTTTGAAGGGGAATCCGAAGAAGCAGCGGAGGCTTGGTTAATCAATATGGGTAAGTATTTTTAGATTTACGAATACACAGAAAGGTTGAAGGCATGATTGGCAGTATACTAGTTAAGAGGGAAGGCAACGATGTGGTGGGAAGAGATCAAAACAGTAAGAAAAATTGATGAGGAACAAGTGACATGGAATGAATTCCAAAAACATTTTAAAGATAAATATCTAACTGAGCATTACTATGATGAAAAAGAAAAATAATTTCATGAATTAAGACTGGGGGCCTTGACTATGGATGAGTATGTAACTCAATTCACCTCCCTTCTGCGCTATGTGCCTTATATGCAGGAAGAGAAAGCCAAGATTCAACGTTTCATCAGTAGCTTACCCAATTTCATGAAGGAGAAACTTGAGTTTGACTACCCCAAAACAATGGATGATGCAGTGCGGAAAGCCCGCATATGTTACCAGCAAATGAAACAAAAAAATGAAGGGTCTAGAGGAGGGACGATTAAGAAGGGAAAGAATATGATTTCAAGTAAACACCCAAAATTTGCTAATAACATAAATTTACAACAAAAGTCTCTCCATAAATTTCCGGCAAGGAACCAACCCAAGGCTGTCTATTCTGAAAATTGACAGTCAGAAGGAGTTAATAAATTCAGTAATGAACAACAGTCAAAACCGTCGCTACAATGTTGGGGATGCAGAGAATCCCATTACTACAAAAACTGTTCGCACAAGGCAAGGACAGAACAACTTGCAAACTTGCAGGAAGCATCTACTGTTGGAGAAGTGGTAAGAAATATACCCAGAATTAACACTACCTTGGATGATCATCAAGCAAAATTTCAGCCCACCATGATTGAATGTGAAGGTACGATTGCTAAGCAACTTGTTTCGGTTTTATTTGATCCCAGTGCTAGTTTAAGTTATGTTAGTCCTAAAGTGGTAGAAAAGTGTCAACTACAGACCAGTAAATTCCCAAAATCTTGGCTAGTTCAGCTAGCCACTGGGGAAAAAAGAAAGGTAGTCGCCAAAATAGATCAGTGCCCCATAATCATTTCCAGACAACCCATTCACGTAAACCTCAACATTCTTCCTTTGGGCTCATATGATGTTTTAATCGGAATGGACTGGTTGGAAAAATGTTGGTCTTTGGTTGATTGCAAGCAGAAAACCATTAGTTTTATTTCAGAATCAGGACAAAGGAGGGAACTACAAGGAATTAAGTCTAACACCAAACTGCGCCCCATTACTGCCAGTCAACTAGGAAGGTGTATTAGGAAGGGTTGTCAAATATATGCGGTTCAAGTGGGATTTACCAACTCCAAGAATAAAATGACCTCCTTGGAAAATATTCCTGTCATTCAAGAATTTGTGGACGTATTTCCCGAATCTATCCCTGGTTTACCACCCAAGCGGGATATTGACTTCACCATTGAACTTATCCCGGTGCAGCTACGGTGTCTAAAGCCCCTTACCGCATGAGCATACCTGAGTTGATAGAACTCAAAATGCAACTTCAAGAGCTTTTGGATAAAAAGTATATCTGCCCAGTGTGTCCCCTTGGGGAGCTCCCATCCTATTTGTATGAAAGAAAGATGGAACTTTGAGATTGTGCATCGATTATCATCAGTTAAACAAGCTGACCATCAAGAATAAATATCCCTTGCCACATATTGATGATTTATTCGATCAAGTGCAGGGAGCCAAGGTTTTCTCAAAAATTGATTTAAGATCTGGTTATCACCAGATAAGGATAAAGGAGGAGGACATCTATAAAACGACATTTCGAACTCGTTATGGTCATTACGAGTTTGTAGTATTGCCATTTGGCCTCACAAATGCCCCAGCCACCTTTATGAGTTTGATGCATGGTATTTTCCAGCCCTATCTTGATAAGTTTGTGTTAATTTTTATTGATGATATTTTGATATACTCTAAAAATCAGGAGGAACACGAAGAACATTTGAGAATTGTACTGCAAACATTATGATAAAACCAAATTTAGTAAATGTGACCTTTTCAAAGATCAAATCCAATACTTGGGACACGTCATATCATCTGAGGGGATAGCAGTAGACCCTTGGAAGACTAAAACCATTATGGAATGGACCGCTCCCAAGAATGTCGCTGATATTAGATCCTTTCTGGGTTTAGCTAGATATTACCATCGGTTCATTGAAGGATTTTCAAAAATTGCCTTTCCAATGACTTCTTTACAAAAGAAGGGATGCACCTTCTAATGGACAGAGGAATGCCAACAAAGCTTTGAGAAATTAAAACACCTACTTACCACTGCACCTGTGCTAAAAGTGGCAGATCCGGAAAAATCCTTTGTAGTATGCATGGATGCAAGTAAGGAAGGTGTTGGTGGAGTACTGACACAAGAAGGTAAAGTTATAGCTTACGAATCACAGAAATTAAAGGAATATGAGAAGTGATACTCCACTTATGACCTTGAATTAATAGCAGTGGTACATGCACTCAAAATGTGGTGACATTACCTACTGGGGAAGAAATTTCTGCTGCTAATAGATCATAGCAGCCTTACCAATTTCTTCAACCAGTCCGGCCTTAATGCTAGACAGGCCAGATGGACAACATTTTTAAGTGAGTTCGATTTTGACATGAAGCATTTAAAAGGGAAAGAAAATCAGGTAGCTGATGCACTAAGTAGGAAGGTACATTGCATCTATGAGGTTCAAATCAGTCAAGCATGCTCAAACATTCCAGTAATTATAAAGGAAGCATTGGTCAAGGATTCAGAATATACTTTTCTTTGGCAGCAAACAAAAGAAGCTTTGTTAAGAGGAGAAAAATCAGATTTCGACATAGATCTGGATGACATCCTTACATTTAAAAATAGAATCTATGTTCCTAATCAAAGTGTTGTTAAACAATTAATAATGGATGAATTTCACCGGAAACCTTATGCGGGCCATCCAGGTTACCATAAATTATTAACAACTATTAAGAAAGGGTATTTTTGGCCCGGATTAAGGAAGGATGTCACAGAATATTTATCCAAATGTTTGGAGTGTCAATTGGTTAAGGCAGAGCATCAGCATCCTGTCGGTTTGTTACAACCACTGCCCATTCCAGAATGGAAATGGGAGACCATATCTTTAGACTTCATCACAGGTTTACCTCGCACCAGGAAACAACATGATTCAATTATGGTTGTAGTAGATAAATTGAGCAAAACCAGATATTTTATACCAGTGAAATCCACATATAAAACTGTGGAAATTGCAGACATATTCATGAAGGAAATATTTCCACTGCACGATATACCCAAGGTGGTAATTTCAGATAGGGATGTGAAATTCACATCTACATTCTAGAAAGCCCTCTTCTCAGGATTGGGTACCCAGATCTAGTTTAGCATGGCTTACCATCCCCAAATCGATGGACAAACTGAACGGGTGAATCAAGTACTAGAGGACATGTTACATATGTTTGTAATGCAACAACCACATAAGTGGGAGGATTACCTCCACCTCGTGGAATTTGCATACAACAATGGACATCATGAATCACTAGGCATGAGCCCTTTTGAAGTATTGTATGGAAGAAAGTGTAGGGTACCTATGGACTGGAATAACCCTGTGAATAAGTTAGCATTGGGTCCAGACATGCTAGTAGAAATGGAGGAAGCTGTTAAGAAAGTTCGACAGAATCTAAAGGCTGCCCAAGATAGGCAGAAAATATATGCAGATAAGAAAAGGACGTACAAAGAATTTCAGCCGGGAGATCATGTTTATCTAAGAGTTAAGCCCTGAAAAAGTTCCTTACAGTGGAGGGGTTGTGCTAAATTAGCACCCCGATACTGTGGACCCTTTCAAGTCTTGGAACGAATTGGACCTGTAGCCTATAAACTTGCGTTGCCAAGCCACATTCAGGTCCACAACGTTTTCCATGTTTCGTTGTTAAAGAAATATGTGTACAACCCACAACACATAATAAACTGGGAAAATATTCAGGTAACAAGTTAAAAGGTTTTATATATTTTGCCAATTGTTTTGAAGGAATATGACTATGATTATTGTATGTGCAGGTCGAACCGGAAGGAGAGTTTCTGGCAGAACCTCTTCGTATTCTCGATCAGAGAGAAACCACCTTGCAGAGGTGAGTCATCACCCAAGTTAAAGTGCAATGGAAGCACTTTGGCCCGGATGAGGCAACCTGGGAAGAGGAAGAATTTATGCGAGAAGCTTACTTGACATTATTTGCTTAAAATAGAAGGAACACTAGGGATAGTGTTCCGCACATGGGGGGGGGGGGGGGGATGTAACACCCCTGGCTCCTTGAAAGGATTTACTGTGGTTATTAATTTGATTTATGTTTTACTGCATTTACTTTCTGTTATGTATTATCAAGGCTGGAAAGCTAGATATTAAATTGTTACCTAATTGTGAGTGATTAGAAATGGAAACATGATTAATTAAAAGAAACTGTTTACTACAATTACAAGAAATAGTTAACAAGAAATAGTTATCCACCTGTCCTAGAAAAGGGAAATATAGGGGAAAAAGAGGGAGCAGAAAAACTATACTAGAGCTGGAAAAAGGAAATGAGTGGGAAATTTCTCAAGAACAGTCAATGAAGTGCAGGACTTGAGGCTAGAAAATGGAGTCTGGAGGCCCAAGGCACTGAATGTAACTGGAAATTATTCCAGTAGAGAATGTGCTCGGGGGAGAACTTGGACGTAATTTCCATGTTCGTGGATGGGAGGAGAGACTTTTTGGAGTTGTTGGAAACTACAAGTGGAATAGATAAGTATTGTAGTTAGTTTCTTTCTAGAGTTAATGATAGCATGTAGAGATTAACATTTAATGACAGAGTAAAATTCTTATGTTTGAACTGTCATAGAATAATTTCTAGAATGACAAACTATATTTAGAAGTCTAAGGAAAAGTGTAATTATAGGAAATATAAACAACTTTTCTTTAATCATATGGTAGACAATGTATTATAATAACCATAGAATTACTATATAACACAACAAAAAGGAAAGAGAATGCTCATTTAGTAATTACGGTACACTATCCATTATAAGCAAATTTAAACTCGTAAGATATAGAAATAAATTATTTACAAAGAACTGTATCCGAGAATCCGTAGAATAACCTAAGTAGTTTTACATACTCTGTACAAATGACTACAATAGAAAGACAGTAAATATACAGTTGCTGGAACGCAAATTCAGATACATATATTATGTAACTATTAATCGCAGATTTAAAATATAAAGACAACAAGATTCATAGAACTATTTGAATGCAGGTGTAGCATCATATCTTGACTATGCAATCACGAAATTTCGACAGAGTAATTGTTTAACCTAGCATTATCTTGAATGAAAGCTAAACCGAATTCCAATCATCCTAGTTAATACTTGCATGAAGAAGAGAAGGGTCCTCTTGGCCCGGATTGCAACTACGATGGAAAATAACTTAATTCATTGCCATTTCCAAACATATGAATAGATAAGATAAAGTCCTGTAAATGTTAATGCATAATTTAAGCATTTTAAATAACAGAACATAAGTTGGTTCACTTAAGTGGCCGTTTGACAAAATAATCCTCCGTGGAAAAGAGCTTAAACTCTCTGTCGACTACAGAATGGGAGTATTGTCCCTAAAAACTACCAAAAGAGCCTACACAGAGTTCCCTTAACTATTCATGCGTGTTTAAATAATTACATAATCAACAGAACAATAAAACTTGAACCAGTTCGACGTGGACTCTCTATCTTTGACCATGCGAGAAATGTTCCATAACTTAATTCATGCTAGAGGTAAGATTCCAACCTGGAAGAGCCAACAACGTCACTGTGAGAAATTTAAGTTCTGATGAGGGATGACCTTCACTAACTCTAATACCATTAAGCATGGTGTAGTTACCTATCAGGGCAACCGAAACATTAAATTAGAAAACCTTATGGGAAAAGTCGAACATATCTGGTAAATAGATGTAGGGGAAGATTTTATTACCTGGAAGTGGTTGATTCCCATGGGAGGTAGCTTCCCTGTCCACAGTGAGCAAACAACATGAGAAATGTTAAGCAAACCAAAGGATTTAAACCATTCAAGTTTGGAAGCGTTCAGAAGTTACCTTCCGCAGCTAAGTCTTGGAATCGATTGTCACCCAGAGTGATGGAAGTGCCATGGGGCTTTCCTGTGCAGCGGAGACAAAGTTTTAACACGATGCCAAAAACAGAGTCTAGATTTACAGTAAATACCGCCATACAATCCAAGAAGACCACATAACAATGACCTGATGGGTTTACCTAGCCCTATGTTGGCAATGGCTACCGCCTTCGTCATTTTTAGAGGATGTACAGATAGTAAAGAACCCTTATCAAGTCATCGAACCCTCACAAAACAACAAACCCTTGCAGAACGAAAAACCCTCGCGAAGTAGCAAGAAACCATAGGGGCAACAGCAACAATGAACCACACGGAGGCTGAGGACAAGCAGTTAGTTAGGGGTTGAAACCCTAAGTGTTCTCCACTGTGAGATCGCATGAGCCTAATCAACGACATCAACACCAAACAGATGGCGTGAGCAGCATGACCCATCTGGCCAGCGCACACAACCTTCCTCCATGTCTCCCTACCATGTGGCTCTAGGTATAGAGGATAGCAGGTCAACCCAGGAGTAAGGACGGGGAAATCACATGGGGATCATTCGCACTTAAACCCAATCCTTTCAACTTTAATACAATCTGTGTGATTCATTAGATCCGGTGCATGTCAAGTCTACAAACTTATGAATTAAAACAATTAAATTAATGTGATTGCACATAATGAACCAACTAACAAAGTCCCAGATGGGCATTTCTATAAAGTATATATATATATATTTTTGTAAGTGGTGAGTTGACTTTAGATGTTACAATTTCATTTAGGTAAATAATTTGTTTCTCGAGTGGAGCGATTAAGGTTTTTAGAAATAATTTTGTAAGTGGCATTCTAAGTTCTATAATAATAGAACATTCATAGTTCTATTTAATATATTATTGTAGATGATTTTTAGAAATTACCATTTTTTTAAATAATTTTTATATTAATTAATTTTATATTTATATGTTATTGTAGATGATCTTTAGAAACTACCAATTCTTTAATAATTCTCATATTAATTATTATAATTGTTATTATTTTTTAATATAAATTATATATTCAAGAGAGTTTTCTGAAATATTATTTCCTATTAAGAAATTAATGGTGATTTTTACTCCTTTTGTTTTGGTAAAGCATTTGATTTATAGAACTTTCTTTAGTATTTTTTGGGTTGAGAATTTATTTGACAGATCATAAGATTTATTGTTCAAGTGTGGTCATGTTAAAGTTAATATATAACTTTAGTGGATTAGATAATTTTTATAATTTAACAGATTTTTATTTGAAATTATGTATATTATATTTAAAGATTATATGCCTAAAATTTTATAAGATTATGCATTTTATTTTTAAAAGTTATATGATTAATATTAGATAATATTTAAAAATTACATATATTAAATTTTATATTGACACTCTATATGTATATATGAGTGAGATAAATATGGAAGAAAACATAAAATTTTCCTATCTCTAAAATTTCAGTTTTATATATAAAAACTAGATGAAAAGATAAAATATTAGAAATAATATAAAATAATGAAATAAATTTTATATCACTTTTTAAAAATATTAATTTACAAACGATCAATATAAATAAATATAAACTTCATTAATTAATTATATCTTTTATCATTTAAAATTCTCTTAAATAAAAATATTCATAAGATAATCCCCTTACATTTTAAAATCTTTATATATGTAAATTATCAATACTACACTTCTCAATATTTATATATCTCAATTATCATAACTAACACTTCTCAATCTCACATTTGGGTTCCTCCATGGCCAACATAAAGTTATTGATAAATAAAGTCTCTTACACTTTAATAAGATTTTTTTATACTCAAATGTGTGATGGCTATAAGATTTTTTATACTCAAATGTGTGATGGCTATGAAAAGAAAATGGATAAATAAAATAGTTCTTTACTTTAATAGGAATAGGAGTATATGGTATTTTTAAAAATATATTTTATTTTTATATTTTTTTTAATATTTCATTTATATTTGTTCATTATTTTTAATTGTAGATTTGTTTGATCAAGTGACAAGGGTAACTTTTATATATATATAATTGAATTAATTTAATGAGAAAGATATATGTTTTGGTTTTTAAGGTTATATGTTTAACATTAGATTAAAAAGTTTATAAATTTTAGTTACTCACTATATTAGTATTTATTAACTTACATATAAGAGAAAGATTTAAAAATAAATTGAATATTAGAGAAAAAAAAAAGATAAATAGATTCTTATATCTATCTTTACATAATTTTAAATTATGATTAATATTAACTTAAACTCTATCAATATAAATAAAAATATTTAAACTTTACTAATTAATTATAAACTAATCTTTTAACATTGTTCTTTGAATACCAATATTCACAAGATAATTCCTTTACATTTTAAAATCTTTAAATATGTCAATAATCAATATTGTGATGTCTAATCATCTTAATATTTGGGGTTCCTCCATAGCTTCCATGAAATTATTTCCTTACACTTTAAAAGATTCTTTCCTTACACTTTAAAGGGAATATAGGTTGTGTATTTTAAATTCTAGTGTGTGATGGCTAGAATAAGAAATTGGATAAGAAATAACTTTTTGCTATACTTCAATGGGAATGTAGAGTATTTTTAAAAATATATTCTATTTTTATGTTTTCTTTAATATTTCATTTATATTTTTAATTTTTCCTTTTACATCTTATCATTATAGGAAATGTATAAATAATTTTTTCCTATATTTTAATGGAAATATAAAATATTTTTGAAAGTAAATGTTATTTTTATATTTTCACTAGCATTTTTTTTTGCTGTGGATTGATTTTCAAGAAAGCCAATCATGTAAAAAGGTTTGGTATTTAATTGTTGCCTTGTTAAAATTTATATACACTTTTTATAATTCAAGATATTCTTCTAGATATTGAATTAATTTAATGATAAAAACATGTGGTTATCTTTTTAATTTAAACATTGGCCCTTCACGTTGACAATCATGAATTTAAGTGTTTGTGTGTATATGTGAGAAATAAAAACCATAAAGATCCTTTCAACCATACACTACCCTTCATATATATAAAAGTTGGGCTAAAAAAAATATTAGAGAAAACATTGAAAATTTATTTTTTAATAAATTCTTATATCATTTTTTAACAAATCACAAATTCTTGTTGCCTTGTGAGATGCTTTACAACCTATTATAGAGGAGATGTTCAAGAGTGTGTGTAAATGAGTGTAAACATTTAAATCTTGTCTCAACATAGTGAAGATGTTGTAGTGATTGTAAATGAGTATAAATATTTAAATATCAACTCAATATGGAAGAAATATTGTAGTGTATGTAAAATGTAGCATTAAATTAAATAATAATAAAAATAATGTCACTTTAATTAAAAAGAAAAAAAAAATAGTAAAAATAATAAATCTATTAGATTCAATTCCAATTGTTATATTACAATTTTTATTTTATTAATATAAAATCATAACATACATATTACATTAAAATAAATTTTAACTAGTATAGATCCATATAAGTATGGATCTAGTATATGTAGAGAGAGATCAAATCTCTTGATGTGTAAACTTTTTTTAGAATACAAAATTTGAAAAACAAATTGCATCCCTCTTATCCTTTAACATATCCCAATAAATATATAGTAAAACTCTCTCACTATAACATTTCTCCAAGAATAAATAAATTACCTCAATAAAAACGTAAATAACTACAATAATTTTTTCCTTATACTTCAGATTTACTAATTTCTTATAATACATTAATACAATCATTTTATCTTTAGCTTCATTGAATCAAAGAAGTGTCTCTTTCCTCATGTGAAAGTGAGATATTTCTTCTTACAACATAAGTTGTTTGCAATTTACAGGACTCCATATGGTTACTATTTTTAAACTATAACTGACAAGACATTTTGATAAAAACTTATATTAGTATTCAAAACCCATGGAAAGGGCTTCCCCTTTTTTTTATAACATTGCACTATTAATTCGTTACTTTTATGTTTAACTAGGAAAGGTATTAGCATATATCATTGTGTAATTCGAATTCATAACAAGCGGATTGCCATTGTTATAACCTAAGGTGGTGCTAGGCCTTATGCCCTTCTCTTTCGTCAGTGCATATATGTATTATATATTAATCTCAATGCTTACTGGTAAATAATGTCATTTCCAAATTTGAGTTTGAGTTTCTATAATGATTAGGTTTGGTTTGAATTCGGATTTTTTTATGAGTTTGCTCTATATATATATATATTTATATTTAAAATGAATTATAAGATAAAATAGTAAAAAAAATTAATATTAGTAAATATGGATACTTCAAGGATAAATTACAAGCTTGAGTTGTAATTTGAAGTTATGAGTTTAGATCTATAAACTTAATCAATAGCTATAAGGTTTGATGAGATTCATTGAACTTCAATTTTTTTTCAAGTTGGTCACTCAAGATTAAAGTTCTACCAACCTTGTGACATAGATAGTAAGTCCTGGGTTTAGAATTTGTATTGGGTTCTTTTCATCTCTTATATTATTTAAATACGTCAAGATTAAAGTTCTACCAACCTTGTGACATAGGCAGTAAGTCCTGGGTTTAGAATTTGTATCGGGTTCTTTTCATCTCTTATATTATTTAAATTATTGACTTAGGTCGCCATGATTATAATCACATTTACATGATGTTCGTTGGGTGATTATGTTGCCACTACATACCTTACTCTCTATCACCCATGCATTCAACTTGGGAAGTGGCATCTAATTCTTTTTCCCTTCTGGAATTATGTATTTGTTGTCATGATGAATGGTTACGATTTATTTGTACAAATGGATGATATTCATGGTTAGGGTAACCACCCTACCCCTGCCTTGTGGCCGGCTCTCATTCTCTCCAGAGCTTCTCGATGAAAAGTTGCTCTGCAATAGGGTTTTGGTTCCCTGCTTCCATTCAAAGGTTTTCCTCTAAAGAAAATAATCGAGTCTCTTGTGTTCTCAACGACGAGTCTCTGAACTATGCCAGCACTCTTTTATTCACTACATTTGCTTGATATCTTTTCCCACTGATAATTTTTTATGGCCTCCTGCTTATAGTTTACATTTGGTTTTTCTAGTTATCGCATGGTTTTTTGTCCTCTTTTTATTGTAAGAAATTTTCTAACTTCCTCATGCCATTGTTGTGATGGAAGGCCTACTTTAAGGACCTGCAGTCCTTGTGTTTGCTCCGACTTGAAGTGCGACGACAAACAACAAAGTGCGAGCTCGGACCATCAATGCGGAGGTGATATGCGACGCATAGGAAGGAAGAGCGAAGGTTATATATATGCATAGGAGCATGGAGGAGCATCCACGGGCCGACCAACAAGCGTAGTGAGGCCGACTTGACTCATGGGCATTTGAAGCAAAGGCCGACTCATGTTTAGAAGGAAATTGCGATGGCGTTGAGGGCGTGGGCAGGTCGGCTGGGCAGCCAAGACCTCACCCTGCCACTCGTATTTATTAGTGAGGCGCAGAGCTCATTTGAACCATCGCTCAACACACAACGACTTCGCTCATGTGAAGAGGTGCGTAGATCTAAGGGGTGGGCGCACAAGAGGAAAGGCGTAGTTTTTTTGATGCGCCCATTCTTGGGCAAGGCCGCACAGAGGTGAACATACATCTTGGTTTTGGGTGAAGGGCGCGGGTAGAGGTCGCCCACCGGTTGGATTAAGCCGTGCATGGGTGTGGCGCTCAGTTTTTACGACGACTTGGCACAGGTTCTTGGGTGACTCGAGTGAGCACTCGCCCGTCGTGCAAGTGTGCACGGTGTGACTTTTGGTGAAGTGTTGAGATTGTGAACGGAGGTGCGACTCGTGCAGAGGCGCCCATGTGTGGCGACTTGGAGGTGCGCCCAAGTTGGGCAAACAACACGATCATGCGACGAGGTGAACAAAGGGTTGGTGAGTCATGCAGCAACCGTGCGGAGGCGCCGACGAGCTAGGCAATCGAGTTTTGCCGAAGATTGTAAATTTGGCTAAGTATGAAACTTAGAGTTTCCAAGTATACTTGTAAAGCTTTGTAATATTGAAAGACTGTATAATATATTGTTGGGTAGACTCATTGTTCAGGGAGTTGCCCCTCCCTTTATACTATGCAATTGTGTTATTCATGTATAATTTCTGATGATAATGAATGTGTATGGGTGTTCATTGGTATAAAGGAAACATTAATAATACTTGGTCGCGAAACATAAACTAAGTAGGATAAGTGGTTAGGCGTAGTCCATGAACATAAGTGTTGGTGAAAAGAAAGTGTTCGGTGGTGCTGCACCTCGCCTAGAGCGGTTGAAAGACTACCGCTGGCTTGGGGGCATGAAAGTTGGTATCAGAGCTAGTCTAAAGACTTGGAGAAGTCTTGCAGGAAGCTGGGTGAAGCAGGTGTATATACACTTGACATTTGGTAACAGTGAAGCAGGTACTTGTAGGTGAAGGAAGCTGTTTCACATACAAGTGGAACAAGAGCTGGTTCAGGTTGCAGGCATCTTGGTGAAGCTGTTGGATGGTCGAAACTAGATCGCAAAGAAGAAGGAAGCTGTTAGCAATGGCAGCTGAATCTCAGGCTGGGTCTAGTCACGGTGTGAAGGATGCTACTATGGCATTCATTGAAAAAGTGTTGGAAAAGATGGAGGACTTGGAAGCTTTCTGGACTAAGAAGATGGACTTGATCGAGAGAGATCAAGAGGCCAATTCGAAGATGAAGGAAGAGCTCGATGAACTCCGGACTCAACACGAGTACACTGATCTTATGTGTACACAACTTGAAGTAAGGGTCAAGGAGGTTGAAGAGGCAAGAGACCAAGGTCTTGCAGAGATCGTGGGCTTGCGAAAATCTCTTGACGAAGCCAGAGATGAGATCGCGGTGTTGAAGAAGGCCGTGAGGCATAACTCAGGTGGAGGAGTGCCTCATGTGAAAGTCAAGGAACCAGAATCTTATGATGGTACAAGGAGTGCAAAGACTCTTGGCAACTTTCTATGGGACATGGAGCAATACTTGGAACGATTGGGTCTATTTGATGATGAGATGAAGGTCAAGGTAGCTGCTCAGTTCTTGACAAAGGATGCTAAGATGTGGTGGCGAAGGAGGATGGATCAGATTGCCAATGGCAGTGCTGGTGACATTACTTCGTGGGATGAGATGAAGAAAGCTTTGCAGACCCATTTCAGTCCTCAGGATGAAACGTGGGAAGCAAGGATGAAAATTAAGTTCATAAAGCAGACCGGGAACCTTCAGACATATCAACGGGAGTTCGCAAGTGCGGTTCTATAACTTCCTGACATGGCGGAGAGGGACAAGGTGTTCAACTTCATTATTGGGTTGAAGCCTTGGGCACGCAATGAAGTGGAGAGGCAGAGGATTAGAACACTTGAGGAAGCTTTTGCTGCTATGGACAAGTTGGTGGAGCATTATGATGAGACTTCTGATGATAGGAAGAAGAAGTTTGATAAGTCAAAAGAGAAGAAGAAGGATGATGCTTCAAAATCGGATGATAAGTCGAAGACGAAGAAAGCATTGAAGTGTTGGATATGTGATGAACCACATACGGTGAAGAACTGTCCTTCTAGACTGAAAGTGGTTGCAATTGCACAATCTAATGCGAAGAATGAAGAAGCTTCTGTGGGGATGTTGTAGATACTTGATGTTGCTGCTGTTACAGAGGTGATCTCTTGGAGGGATCCTGAGAGGAACAGGTTGGAGTATGTTCGGATGAAGATTGGGGGTGCTGATATATTCACTATGGTGGATAGTGGGGCTACTCACAACTTCATGAGTGAAGATACTGCGAGAAGAATTGGGCTGAAATTTGTACCGGTGAAGGCACAGATGAAGAAAATCAATTCTCCTCTAGATAGCATTCTTGGTGTAGCTGAAAAGGTGGACACAACACTAGGTGAATGGACAGTGAAGGTCGACTTCACTATAGTGTGGATTGATGACTACGAAGCTGTGCTGGGGATGGAATTCTTGAAACAATTCGATACTATGATTGTTCCACATTTGAAGAGGCTGTACATTTACGATGGAAGGGAGGATGTATCCATTGGTGTACCAACCATTGGAGTGACAAAGCCTCATTGTAAGTTGGCAGTAATGCAAGTGGAGGATGAGAAGCAAATGGAAGACATGAGTAAGCGGTTGTCTACGGTTGAGACAAAGCTTACTGAGCAGTCATTGGTCATCAGGACACTTTTTGATAGTATCTTGGATTTGTCAAGAAGGCTAGTAGTGGTTGAGGATGATGATGATGATGATGAGGCATATGTGAGGCCGAATGTCCAGGAGGAGGATCGGGTCACTTATCTACAGAGGATGGAGATAGGAGATCCTGATAGATGGATTGAGATGATTAGTGAGGGTGAGCCTTCAGGCTCTACTCCCTCCACATCTTCTTAGACGACAAATAAGATGGGGCTCATTGTTAGCTTCTCATGGCAGTGAGTTCTTAAAACAGGTTGAGCAGGTATGGCAGATGGTGCAGGGATGGTTTGGGATCAAGCATCATTACATGTTGCAGATGAGATGGAGTTTCCATGGACCTGAGCATGGGTGAGATTCTTGGTGAGTCCGGGATGTGGCAAAATCAGAGATAGGTTGGTGAAGGCATAAGGATGTTCACTCTCATGGCTTGAGCGTGACAATTGGATTAGCTACCCAACTAGTTCAAACATGGGGTCCGGAATTGCACGGAGAGATGTTGGCATTAGGCAGGCGAGGAGGACAGTTCACGGGATGAGGACGACACATGATGGAGATGGGATTTCTACATATGTTGCAGGGATGTTTGCAGTATGTGGAGGAATTGACATCATGGACCAAGGATGGGACATATATTGATGATGATCTTGGTGGATGGATACCAGGATGGTATGTTGTCGAGGATGACAAAGACTTCAGGTGGAGGAGGATGTAAGGACCTGCAGTCCTTGCGCGCGCTCCTACTTGAAGTGCAACGACAAACAACAAAGTACGAGCTCGGACCATCAACGCAGAGGTGATATGCGACACGTAGGAAGGAAGAGCGAAGGTTATATATATGCATAGGAGCGTGGAGGAGCATCCACGGGCTGACCAACAAGCGTAGTGAGGCCGACTTGACTCATGGGTGTTAAAGAGGGAGTCCATACAGGTTGATAGAATTTTTTTTATTTTTTTTTATTTGAGGAAAAACCTGTGAACAGTT